>CM028377.1:173485230-173687024 GCA_013146195.2 Codonopsis lanceolata
TACAACGATCGGGAGCGATTGAACAACGCCGCTCGTTTTGGTAAGTCAATTGTAATATTTAGATTAAAAATTTTAATTTATAGATTGTAAGTTATAATTTTTAGATTAGAATTTTTTTATTTATTGAAAAAATTGTAACTTAGAGGCAAGACTCATTTGGCTTTAGTTCATTGGTTGTCCGTCTCATTGTAATTTTTTATTATATTAATAAAATTGGTCAGGGTACTGTCCCTGTTTTTTTTTTACAAAATATTGTTGATATTTTACAAAGTATAAAATGTTTACATAAAGTTAAAATAATGACTTTTTGTCATTTTAAAAAATTCAAAAATATTTAAAGATAGTTTTTTTTTACAAATGTTTAAACATAGTTTTTTAAAAAATAAAAGATTTCTTTAAAAAAATTAAATTTGGTGAACCGTGGAACCATAACGATTCACGATTTGAATCTGGTTCGCCATTTTTCCCTAGAAGAACTGTCAGTTCCGGAACCGTATGTTCATGTCTACCCAGAAGTAGTTAACCCATCCAATTAAACTTTCAAATTTACTCGACTTAACCTAATCCATTAATATTTTTTTGTCAAAAACGGATAACATGTTTCAATTTAAAAATATTAACAGGTTAAGTCGGGTCAGTTTAAAGCGGGTCGAATCCGTTCGCCATTTTGACCTGATAGTTTTTACTCTATAAATATATGAGTTTTGTATAAATATATGGGTTTTGGGGGAGGGGATCCGTGTTAAGAAGGGTCGACCCGTTAGTCATATAACATGTTCCAATTCAACGCGACCTATTTCAACTCATTTGATATTCTGACTTTAATGGGTTCCGACTTATTTAATGTCCCAACCCACCGCACCCAATTTCCAGGTTTACATGGCTCCTTAGAGCATCTCCAATGTGGGAATTCTTCCCACAAATTCTTAACTGGGTCCCACTGCCACCTACACATTTTTCTCTTTTTCTCTACTTAAGAATTCATCTTCCCATTGTATACGATTCTTAACATATTCTTAACTAGGTCCCACTGCCACCTCATTAACTTTACATTTCATTCTTATTTTTATAATTCTCAACAAATAAATTTATTTCACGTTATTTTATATATTTCATATTTAAATATTTCGTATAAATAATTAATTTATAAATTAAGACAAAAATTAATTTAAAAATAATAAATTACATTATTATTTTTAATTTTTATAATTTATAATTTATTTAATAAATTATCTATAAAAGAGGGAATGAAGAAGGTTTGGAGAAAATGAAGAAGGTCTCAGTAGTGTATTTATAGAGAAGAAAAAAGATAATTAAAATTAAAAAAAAAACATTTTTTTAAAATATTTCCGTTGCAGCCGGACCCCCCCCCACCCTAGCCGGACCCCCCCAACAACGGTTACAATTTGAATTTTTAAAAAAATGAATTTTTTTAAAGAAAAATCGGTTATAATCTTGGTTTTTTAAAAAAATTAAAAAATCGTTTTTTTTTAATTGAGTGGAGCAGTCGCGGGACCCACCATCTTGCAGCCTTGACGCGCGTGTTCTGCACGCGCCTCTTTTGAAGAGAAGGTGCACTGCACTCTCCTCTTTGCGACTGTGGTTCTTCAACTGAAAAAAAATTCTTAGCAAAGAAAAGTTTTTTCTCTCTCTTCCGGGGAATTGGCCAAGAATTATACAATGGGAACAATTAATAGATTCTTAATGGAAGAATCCATTAAGAATCTCACATTGGTGGTGCTCTTAGAAGAATTAAAATATACTCTAGCATAACACCATCTTTAGACATTCATATTTTGTCTATGATGAGTATTTATTTTTATATTTTCTACCGTAGTACCGTTTTTCCGTTCTTAAAATAATTATCTATTTTTTGTTTCTTTTTAGTGTGAGAAATTATTGTTTTGTCCTTATGCAAACAAAGAAAAAAAGCATTTTAAAATAAAACATTTGTATTACAACATTTTGAGTACATTGTTGCAAATTAACTTTTTTCTCTAGAGATTTCAATTTTTTTCTCTCGAAACATGGATGCTTCGAAACATGGATGCTAACAAGAATGTTTTCTTTCAGGGAGGTGTGTATTTTATGTAATCTTCATTTCTAATTTTTCGAATTCTTACGTGTAAATTTTGTAATTTATTTAATTACGTAAAAAAAAAGTGGTATGTTAGGGGCAGAGAAAAAGAAGTGGCCATTACTGGTAATGATTGGGCCACACAGTGTAAACCACATAGTGTAAACCACTTGGTCAACAACTAGTTTATCAGGTCGATCAGTGGTCGATCAAGTGGTTTATGATCAAAAGTCATATATGTTCATCAATCGGGTCAAATGACCATATTTGACTAATGCCATGTTTTTTTTTTCAGACCAATGGGGATTGCAAATTTTTTTTTAAAAAAAGTTTAGTTTTTTTAATTTAGCCCTAACACAAATGCATGTGGTACTTAACGAAATTTCTCCAACGACATCCATCAAATTGACTAAAGACGTGAAAATTTAAAACTTTTAGGACCCAATTTTGATTTTAAAAAAATTGTTAAGAGACTAATACTGAGAATTACCCAAAGTCAAGGGACCATTGGTGCGTTTAACCCTTTTTATAAAACTCAAACGCATGGATAAAGGGCCACCGAAAGTTTTGGCCATCATCAATGTGGCATTAGTCAAATATGACCATTTGACCCGATTGATGAAAATATATGACCTTTGATCATAAACCACTTGGTCAACCACTGATCGACCTGATAAATCAATTGTCGACCAAGTGGTTTACACTGATTTATTGATAAACCAGTGTAAACCACTTGGTCGATAATTGATTTATCTGTCGACCACTTGGTAAACCAGTAATTTCGGATGTTAAGAGGTGCATTTTTACTGATTTACCGATAAACCAGTCGTGGTTTATCAATAAACCAGACTATAAAAAAATATTTTTTTTTAAATAAAGCTACAAACCAAAAAGACCAAATGACCTTCTTCTCTAAATTTCTTGTTTATGGTCGACAAATTCCCCATAATCTATGTTTCATGGTTGACAAATGCCCTTCATGAAGAAGGGCAACAAGTAGACCTCAGATCAAGCCGCTGCTACCTGAAACCGCTTCAACACGTCACAATTTGGTGTTTCACGTATAAAACCCCATTGAAGCCGTTGCAACTCAAACCGGAAATTCTGAGAAAGATCTGAAAAATAGTCGTTTTCAATCCTGCCTTCAAGCTTCATACGCTCTGGGCTACCACAAGGGTAATCCTGATCAAACTTAATTGACTTCACAGTAATTAACCCCCATTGTCGTAGTGAACCGGTAGTCATATGGATACGACGTCGAAAGAGAATAAACAAGCTCGTTTGATGGGAAAAAATTTAGAAGCAGGATCAAGAGCACATGCAACAGTTTAATCAAAGTCCTAATATTAAGCCAAGAGCGATTGTCTCCTCCCATTCTAGCACCCATCCCGGGTCCAAAACTGAACCCATTTCATCTTCCCTCTCTCACAATTGAGATTTGTTCTTCGGTGTAGGCCACCGAAGCTGTTGAAGGCGGTAACCCATTTGTCGGAACCCAACGACGGACGCCAAATTCATCAATTTTCTCATTACCTGACGGGTTTGAGGAAGATCCGGTTGCAGGGTTATCGCTGGATCGAGACGACGAGCTTTCAGGATGAATTTTAGGGCACGGGTACGATCTCCCAATTTGAGGGCGTCTTTGCCGATCTGCAAACATTTCAAAGCCTCGTCTTTGTTTCCGTCCAGACTTTAATTATCTCCAAATTCAATCAAACAAATAACCCACTAAAACGATATGTGCATAAACATAATCAAAGACAAAATTGACAACAATTAAGCTTACAAATCAACAGAAAATGGTCACTTTGTATTGATTGAGGTCAGGGTTTTGGGAATGAAGTAACAAACCCAACGATGAAAGGGAATTTGGGGAAGAAGGCCATTTGGTGACTCGATTGCAAATTGAAAAAAAAAAAAGTTTAGGTGTGAAATTTTTTAATTTAGCCCTTATACAAATGTTTGTGGTACTTAACGAGATTTCTCCAACGACATTCATTAAAAGAACGGACGACGTAAAAATTTGAAACTTTTAAGATCCAATTTTGACAATAAATGTTAAGGGACTAATACTTTAAATGACTTAAAGTCAAGGGACCATTGGTGCAATTGACCCTTATAAAAAATAAAATGAAAATCAACACTGTCTGTTAGACTTTCGTCAGACTTTACCAAGTTTATAACTGAATTGCAAAAAATATATGCTAATAGATCTTACAAAGGTAAGTGATAAAAATAATAATATCAAGGGGAAAATTCTGGTCGATCCATTTTTTAAAGTTTCCAACTCCAAAAGTCTATTGTTTTTTTTTTAAATCGCAAAAGATCGCTTTTCGAAATATTGTTCAAAAAATATCATCGTCTTCTTCAACAGCTCCGGCAACACATTTTGAATACGAAAATCATGATTGTGCGTAACGAAACGGGGATTAAGGGGGCAACGCCCCTTCGTGGGGGTTCGTGGGAAACGCCCCTGAAAAGTAAACGAGTTTTTTAATTCATTAAATACGAAGCTATAATGGATTTGTGCTGGGTTGAAGAATTTTTCAATTGAGACGAAGACAGAGAAAGAGGAGGAAGAAGAAGACTTACGACGGAGGAGATGGAAGAAGCAGGTGGAAGACGTGGTCAGGTTCTTTATGATTTTGTATCGCAGTTTAAAAATTAATGCACTAAAATTGATGAATCGCGAGTCAAAAATAGACTAGTAATTACACTATTGAACTGCGGTGTAAAAATTAATGTACTAAAATTGATGAATCGTGGTTCAAAAATCGACTAGCAATTACACTATTGAACCGTGGTGAAAAAATTAATGCACTAAAATTGATGAATCACAGTTCAAAAATAGACTAGCAATTACACTATTGAATCGCGGTGCAAAAATTAATGTACTAAAATTGATGAATTGCGGTTCAAAAATAGACTAGCAATTACACTATTGAACTGCGGTGCAAACATTAATGCACTCAAATTAATGAATCGCAATTCAAAAATATACAAGCAATTATACTATTGAACCGCGATGCAAAATTAATTCAATAAAAATTAATGAATCATAGTTCAAAAATAGACTAGCAATTACACTATTGAACCACGACGCAAAAATAATACGATAAAATTGATGAATCGCGGTGCAAAAATAATAACCTCCTTAGTGCACCTACGGTTCATTAAGCGCATTTTGCCACTAAAAGTAACTTTTTTCGGTTAAAAATAAAAAAGATGTATTTTAATGATTAAAAGTTTCAAAAAGTAGACCGACCCGCAATTTTTTCTAATATCAATGGGACATGAAGAGTTGGGCTTAGCTCTGTTTAAGGTCTACCCCAAGTAATTTTTTGGGGGTAAATTAGGGCCGGTCCACTTTCAGTCTACTTTTTTTTTCATTCGGATTTTAATTACCTAATCCAATTTACATTGCGATGCAATTTTGAAAACATACATTTATCTACCTTTTTTCCAGTACACAATCAACAAATTATTCAAATTTATATGCATCTCAAATCCAAATCGATGTATCACGATTCACAAATAGTGCATTGTGATTCAAAATTAATGTATCCAGATTCAAAAAAGTGGCAAACACGAAAAAAAATTATATTTAGACATTTCATCGAACAGTTTACATGCATATCAATACAAAACACAAAAATAAATCTATTTTGAATCACGCAAACACAATAATGAAGAACAACAACAACAACATGATATGAATAACTAAAAAGTGAGAAGTTAGGGTTATAAAGAAACTGTTAGTAGTAACCACCGATCGTTCTTCTTCACCACCCAACTCCCTACTCTCTTTCTTCTTTATACTTTTTTTGCATCTCCGGCGAACGAATTCAATGACGATGGAGAAAAACAAGAAGGGAAAAGAATAAGAAGGGAGAAGGAGAAGAAATTTACAACGTTATTTGAATATGGGTATTATAGGAACATTTATTTCGAAAATGACCTTTTGTGGTTGAAAAAAGAATAGGGGAGTGGAGCGAATAAATGTTTGGAAAAGTGTACCGATCAACAATTTCTCCAATAATTTATGCATATCCAAGCGCAAACTTGGTCATTATTATCTTATTTCTCACATTTCTTCTGTCGGTCTTACCATATTACTATTTAGGCAAAAACTTTTGTAAGAAGATAAGACGGATCTATTCATTTTAAATAGATCAAAATTCAAAAATCTCAACACTGCCTCTTAGTTTTTAGAAATTACAACGCCACCCCTCGCGTTTATAAATGAAGAGTATCACTTTTTAGCATTTAAACGTGTCATTTTTAGCATTAAATGTTTCACTTTTGACCCTAAAATTATCACTTTGCATCTTTAATTAAAATTATCTTTTTTCTTAAAAAATTCACTTTTAGTCTTAAAGGTGTCACTTTTGGCATTAAATATGTCACTTTATATTATTAATGAAAACCGTCACTTTTACACTTAAAGGTGTCACGTTTTAGTATTAGAAATGTCACATTTTAACATTAAATGTCACTTTTGACCCTAAAAATGTCACTTTGCATTATAAATGAAAATTGTAAAGTCTCGCTTTTCATCATTATAATTGTCACTTATTAGCATTAAATATGTCACTTTTTGTCCTAGAAGTGTCTCTTTGCATCTTTAATGAAAATTAACAGTTTTTTTCCTTAAAGTCACATTCGATCTTTAAAAGTGTAATTTTTGCCTTTAAATGTGTCCCTTTTGACCACAAAATGTCAGTTTGAATTGAAAATAAGGTTAATCAAGTTTTAAGTTATTTTAGGACTAAAATGTAAAGTTTGGGAGAAAAGTGATTTCGACAGCCAAGTTTTGAAAGATGGAGGGCACCTGAGCAATTAATGAATCAATTCATTAATGCACGTCGCATCCTAGGGGTGAGCAAAGCCCGTCAATGCCCAACAAGTCCGTTAAAGCTCATCAATGCCCGGCCCACGAAGCCCATGCCCATGGGCTATACATAGTACTGAGTTTTAGATGAGTCAAATGCCCACGGTTTAGGGTGTTATTGGGCGTTCAGTTTCTCCCTGCCCATTATGCCTAGCCCGGCACATACTCTTCTATAATAACGACTTATTTTTCTATCTATTTATTATAGAAATTTGAGTAGCATAACGACTTATTTTATGATATATTACTATTTTAATAGCGCTATTTTAATAAACAAAAATAGTAAATATTTAAGGTACCTATCTCTTGAAGCGTGTGGGCTTTATCCCGGACCAACTTTTTTACTGGTAGGTTTTAGGGTGTGCTCGCTCTGTCCTTCAGGGAGAGGGAGTCTTTTTTGTTGTTGTGGTTGTTGTTGGATTTCAGGCAGCGTGACTGCTCCTTTTGGTTATTCTCACCTTGGGATTCGGGCGGCACAACTGCTTGCTTTTGCTTGCTTTCATTGTCGTCGAGCCTGAAATCGGGCAGAACAATTGCTTGCTTCGGCTGGATTTGATGTCTGGATTCGATATGGCAACAACTCTTTTGAGATTTTGGAACCGGTGAAATAGGCGGAAACGTAGCAGGATAACTAGGGTTCACTTTGGCCAGAGTGTTTTAGTGTTTAGGGGCGGTTTCGACAGCCTAACGGAGCTTCGAGGTTGGATTGAAAACTAACAGCGTAACTGCTCTTCGTTTGTTTCTCTTCGTAAAATTTTGTCGTTTAGGTAGTGCACTGCCTCCGAATTTATAGGCTGAGATCGAGGATCCTTAACATCGAAGGAAAAGCCTGATATTTTCTTTCGTGCATTAACGTGTTGTACCATGCAATGAAGGAATTGCACCAAAAACAAATTGCAGCAGTGAACATGAGGAAGCTGGGCGCTCTTTACACCGCTTTTGGGCGCCGCCTATAGGGGTTGTGGGCGCGATGCCCACTTTGGCCTATGGTTGCTCCTGCTTTGTTTTTTCTTCTGTTTTTGACACTTTCGCCCACTGCAATTCACTGTTTGTTAATTCTTCCATCCTTTTGCACTTTTAACCATGTAACCTGACATCCGTTAGTCCTTTTGACAGGTCTTGATATTTTATGGCATGTCATAAACAGGGGTATGAAATTGGGGTGTCTACAGAGCCCCTCAACGATGGAGTTTATGAGTAAACCGAAATTTACCAGTAAACGAACATCGTTGATAAGAAATAGACTCCCTAATTTTGAGGAAATTATAGTATGGAATAATCTAACATGCAATAGTTTATGATGCAACATTTAATCTCATGCTCTTATGCTGCAATGGACTGATGGGGATGAAGCTGATATGATGCAAATTAAAGTGCTCTGAAGATCGTGCCTACTGAGAGGCTGCCTATGTATCCTTTTCAGGAATCAGACCAAACGTAGTTCGGCCCATACCGACAACTTAACAACAAACTCTGCGTGGGATATCGTGCTTCCAGGGCGGACCTCGCAAAGACACGATGGTGAGACACATGAAAATAAAACATCATATTCCCAGGGCGGTTCCTCGCAGAACACGATGGTGGGACACATGATAAACTGCATCGTATTCCCAGGGACAAACCCTCCCAAAATACGATGGTGGGACACAAATGCGCTTTGCCCAACATAGGAAAAATATGTGAGACTTCGATGTGCTTCGCCCAGCATAGGCAAAATAGGTGGGATTCATATGTGCTTCGCCTAGCATAGGAAAAACAGGTGGGATTCGATGCATTTCGCCCAGCATAGGCAAAATAGGTGGGATTCAGATACGTTTCGCCCAGCATAGGCAAAACAAGTGGGATTCAAATGCCCTTCGCCCAGCATTGGCAAAACATGTGGGATTCGGATGCGCTTCGCCCAGCATAGGCAAAGCATGGTGGGATTCGGATGTGCTTCGCCTAGCATAGGAAAACCAGGTGGGATTCGGACGCGCTTTGCCCAGCATAGGCAAAACAGGTGGGATTCGGATACGCTTCTCCCAACATAGGCAAGACAGGTGGGATTCGGATGCGCTTCGCCCAGCATAGGCAAGGCAAGTGGGATTCGGATGCGCTTCGCCCACTACAAGGAAAACTGGTAGGATTCAGATGTGCTTTCTAAAATATGCTTAACCTAGCATAGGAAAAACGATACAACCTCTAAAATGTACTTTCCCCAGAAAAGGGAAAATGATGCACTTCTAAAACGCCCTTCCCCTAGAATAGGGAAAGTGATACCATTCTAAAATGCCCTTCCCCTAGAATATGGAAAGTGATACAACTTCTTAAAGATCCTTCTCCCATAATAGGGAAAAATGATGCAATTCTAAAATGTTCTTCCCCAAGAATAAGGAAAGTGATGCAACTTCTTAAAGGTCCTTCCACCAGAATAGAGAAAGTGATGAGATTTCTAAATGTATCTTCCCCCAGAATAGGGAAAGGCGATGTGATTTTTTTAAAAGCACGCTTCCCCCAGAATAGGGAAAGTGATGAGATTAAAAAATGCTTCCCCCAGAATAGGGAAAGTGTTGAGATTTTAAAAACGCGCTTCCCCCAAAATAGGGAAAGTGTTGAGATTAAAAACGTGCTTCCCCTAGAATAGGGAAAACGCAGAGTAGCTCTCGCGTCGGGTGGCAGTGTCGATGTTTCTTGATGTAAGGATGATGATGAGACCAACACTACGCGTGGGAAATGTTTCGGGACCAGCTAAAGTGGTGTGGAATGACGACATTGCGTTATTTATTTTATCATGCAATTATAGTTAATTTATATGCATACACTAGTTAATAGCAACTGTACATGATTGAATTTTTAAGTAAAACTAATTTATCTTTTATAAACACACTGTACTTCTTGACTGGTGAGTGAAAAGGCTGAGGTTCTCGCTTTATTGGGGTTCACTCAAAGCTTTTGCCATAATTGTAAGAGGTGTGATGTATATATGTTGTTTGGTTTCTGGTATCTGGTGGGGTTTCTTAGTGAAGAAATTTAATGGGGTCTCCCATTTATTTTTCTTGTCTTGATAACAAAATATCATGGTTTTTGGTAAAGAAAGTAAGGATGGACTTAAAAAATCGGGCCCATAAGACGAGACAACACAACGGCCAAGCAGCAAAGATCCGATAGAACTTAGAGAAATTGGCACGACGCCAAAGCGAAGCAAATAATCCAACCTTGTAAGTGAGGTTCCCAACCTTTGGTATCTTGGACAGGAATTGGTCGACAACCAGTCTAGGATCAAAAGAAAGGTAGGGGCAAAGTGTATCCGAAACAAATCCACCCGACTCGTAGAAATCATGAGAGACCATGTAGTAACGTACCAATTCTGCAACATGTTATCTGTAATAACCTTGGATTCGATGGGGGTTAGGCATAATAAGTGATCATGTCATCCAATTCTAGGAAGTCCTTGCCGAATAAGACCGAGGCAAAACCTTCTCGATTGATATGTGTTTCCAAAATGTATCCTCCTAATACGAAGTCCAGAATAACTTTTTCTATCTTGCTTGTAGCGAGACTCATATTTTCAAAGATTTCCCCAAACATAGCATCTCTCGTTATGACCAATGATCGATGTCTTATTTTAAATTTATTTCCTTACAAGTGGACAAGACTATTGTAGAATAGTTTTGGGAAGCAAGGGTCGAACCACAGAGATTTGGATTTGATTAAAGTAAATTTAACTAATCTATTAAAATAAAGCAATTAATAACTAATGGGGTTTTTTGGTTTTTATAAATTAAATTAACTAGAAAGCAATAAAATATGAGATAAATCAAAGATTTGTAAATCACCTAGGAATTAGAATTCACTTGTATCTAATCTATTGTTTATTGAAATAAAATATCATTAAATACCTTGGGTTCGTTCACGAAATATAGATATAGTCTGTTGAATTATTGGTTCAGCCTCCATCCCCGCATCATTCATACATTCTATATCCTAAGCACAAGAACATATGATCTATCTGTCACCTAGGTTATGTATGAACCTGGCCCTAACTTATCACTCTCGTGCATCGATAGGTCCAATTTATTGTGATGGTAAGCCAGTGTACGACATATGCACAGTGGTCATGCAATTATCCGCACCTCTAGGCCTTTATTATTTACGATTACATTCATTTGTTCAAAGCGAAATAATATAGGGATTGATAATCACCACAATCAACAAGAATTAAATGAATAAGAATTAATATAAAACAAAAGATTAGATACAAGTTACCTCCAATTCCTAGATTATGGAATTAATTCTCCATAATTGAAAGTACAAAACCTTGAACCATTCTTGGAGAATCTTTCTTCATAGACAAAGAAAAATAATACAAAACTTCTCTCCTTTTTTTCCTAACTAAAGGGATCTATTTATACCTAATTAATCCTACAACGAGGAGGAAAATGAGATACATTATAATTACAACACTTAAAAGGAATTAAACTAGGACTTCACGTTTCCCAAGGCAATTATAACACAATGAAGTGGGTGGCTGAATTTGCTGGAAATTCTGATTTTTCAGCTTTTGGTCTTCAAGTTTTCAGCTTTTGTAGTTTGGTCCCTGAAGTTCTTCAATTCAGCATAAAGTGCATATATTTTGCATAATTGTTCCAAAAGTCCCTGAAACTATAAAACAACACTAAAACACATATTAGACAACAAAAACCTCGAGAAATAGCATAATTTAAGCCTAAATAATACCCAATAACTACGTATAAAATACAGTCATCAACCAACAAATCACGGCTCAGGGAACATGAGATAGGTGACTGCATGGACAAGACTAATGAATTCTGTGGAAAAAAAAAACCCCAGGGTGACTCAATCAACAAGTTCTTCAAGATGGGGGATAAGAAAGCCCCTGGCAAACTTTATCGATACATTCTAATGGACAACAAACCTTAGGAGGATGTGAATGGAGGGACACCCCCAGGTAGAATTTATTTAAAGAATCAAAGACAAAGGATATGAGGAGGACTCTAATGAACAAGAAAAAAAAAGTCAGGATACAGAGTTCACTTTTTTGCCAGTATCACCAAGATTGGTGGGTTATGAACCCTACTTGGTAATTATCTTTTGATTTTTTGTGTGTTTTAGCAAGGAGTTTCATCTTTGACTCAGATCACGTTATAACGGATTGAAGCAGAGTTATTGATCGCGACTGGTTCCGCGTGTAGTTTTTGGGGATGGATTGGTTTTGAGGTTTTTGATTGGCCTCGGGTTAGAAGGTCTCTTTATGGAATTGATTTCTTTAAAAAGATAATCAAAAATTGGTCGTTGGTTGGCTTTTTTAGGTTGTGGGTTCTAGATGGACAATTGGCTTTTGGTTTTGAGTATGGTGGGCTTTTTGGCTTTGACTTTCGGTATGGTGGGCCTTTGGTTTTTCATCCACACCTGAAGAAGTGTATATGTATTGATTTTCCCAGAGAGGTCCAGATTGGTTTGTGTAAGAGATAGACAAATGATGGACTTGCTCTAGAGAGGTTTTTTTTTACCTCTCGGAGCATTACAATGTCAGTTGGGGAATGTTATCTCTCCTTTTGAGGCAAAGGGATAATCATTCTTGGTGGATATAAAAAAGTGAAACAACCTCGGTTTTGGGAAGCTAGATCATGGGGATAGTTGTTTGGCTGATGATATTGGAAAGTCTTAATTTCAGTAGGGGTTTTGGCATATGATGGATTTAAAAGGGTTTCAGGTTTTTGGAGGGGTTTTGGTGTTATGGTAGAAAGCCCTAATATGCTACTAACAGCTCGACCGCAATGAATCGAAAGTGATTCCGGTCAAGACGACTTGCCTGTTTTAGATTTCATGTGTTCTTAATAGTTTGCGGATCCATATCTTTTAGATGACTCATTATTAACTCGTGTAGATTTAGGTGTGTTTAAGTGAGTTAATTTATCATCTGTGAGAAGAAAGCCTGTCCAGGGATACTTAGAAATAGGTGATCTAAATCGAATAGAAAAAATATTTATGAGAACAAAATGGAAAAATCTACGAAAACCGATGATGACTTGAAAAAAGTAGCTTCCTGAAGATTTTATTTGGCAAAAGGAGGTTCAAAGGTAAAAGGGGTGTTGGAGGTGTATATAAAGGGTATTCTAAGGTTCTATGAGTCTCAAAGGTTTTCCCTTGTCTTTCCCTGAGTGACCAACAACTTCTTGTACTGATATTTTGCCTTTATCCAAGTAGCTTTCTCAATGTTGTTTCTCAAGCGATGCTTGATCACTTTTTATCTGTATTAGCATCAATCACGTTGACTTGCTCATTGTGTGGTAATAGGTGCGGCTTCTCAACGACTTTGTCATCGATAAGGTCTTGGATAGCATTCCTGAGTGAGAAGCATTTGTCGGTGATGTGACCACTAAATTGGTGGTATTCACAGTACTTGTTGTGGCTCCATTTGGCGGGTAATGGGTTTGCAGGCTTGTAGTTCTCAAGTGACTTAAGGAATTCTTGTGCTATTAACCCTTGTAGTATTAGTGACATTGGGGCATGTAATCTATCATAATGTTGCTTGTTGTGAGGACTTTTTGTATGCATGCTGGTATTGATGTCCTCTCTAACAACATTTATAGACTTATCTATTCCATAAGACCACGGTACATTACTATACTCATCAGTTGGAATTCTTTCAATAACGTTGATTTCTTCCGTAGATGCTTCCTCCGATTTAGAGTAGCGGAATAAACTTAAAGGTGTATCAATTTTTAGGAACCATATATGTACTTCTTCATCAATACGATTTCCTACTTCAACAATGGCATTGAAATCACCGTAGGGAAGGTACCTCATACGCTCAAGATAAATCGGCTGGAGGTTCTTTATAAACAACCGGGCTGATTCAGATGGATCGGGCCTGTCTAAAGTTTGAGCAATTTTCCTCTTCCACCTGGCTGCAAAGTCTGCACAGGTTTCTTTTTCCTTTTGGGTGCATGCCTCAAGTTCCTTTTATTCTCAGAGTTACTGTTGTCTTTGTACCTCTTTTCGAATTCCTCAGTTATTTGATCCCAAGTACTTAATGGGATACTGTCTGTTAACATAAGACATTGCTTTGCTGCCCCCATTAAAGTTAGATGGAAATTGGAAGTCATAGCCTCGAAGCTAGCTCCCCCTGACTGCATTGTTGGGGAGTAAGACTTTAGGTGGGAGATAGGACAACCAGTCCCATCAAATTTCTCTATGCCATCCATTTCAAATTTTGATGACAACATAGCTGAGGGTTGTAGCGTCAAAGACTACGTAGAAAATTCCCTTTTGTTTAAAACCTTGCCCATCATTTCTTTGAGGTTCTCAACCTCTGTTTCTACTTTTGTGAGGGGTGGAGCCGGAGCATGGTATATATTTGTGGGATTTGCTACAGCTGGGTTTATTCCTGGGACTTTCTGAGGCATTTGGTAAGTATTTTGAGGATGTCCGAAATTTGCAGCTTCTGTCTGATGACCAGAATCATTAAATGGTAGATAGGTTGTTACTTGTCCCTGCTGGACATAGTTTCTGGGGTCCATATATGGGTTGCTTTGGAGTGGGTTGGTGATGGGAAATAGAAAACCGCTTGGATTTTGAGGTATACTGATGTTTGGAAAAGGGTAGCCCTGACTTGAAAAGAAATGGTTAAGATTTTAGTAGTAAGTATTGGGTAGGAGATTGGTGGGTGGGAAGTTGGCATTTGGCGGAGGATTAGTGTTTGGGTTTTGGGAAGGGAAGTTGGAATTTTGAGTTTGAGGATTGGGTAAGTTGGTATTTTGAGGAAAGTTGATATTTTGGTATGGGGGATTGGTATTTGGTATTTGAAGGTTGGTGTTTGTGGGGTAATATTTGAGGTTGATGCTTCATGAGGTGTTGCTGGAAAAGTGACTCCTTCTACATTGGGTCTTATGTTTTGCATTGATAAGCTTATTATTTTCTATTATTTTCATTAATTTTCCAGAATTTTATAGGTTATTTTGAGCGTTGGTTGATAATTAATTGCATTTGAGAGCCTATGTTTATGTATTTTTATGCTTCATGTAGGTATCTCAAAGATATTTGAGGTCGTATGGCTCAATACGTGCAAATCGAGGACATCCCGGGCTCCAATGTTAAGTTTGGGCACTTTCTGTTAAGTTCCGTTAAGAGTTTCAAAGCACAGAAGGCTAACAGAACCTAACAGAAGCAAGCTGAGGAATTAATTGCAAAGTCTGGGGGCAGAGGGTCTTCAGAAGCTCAAGTCAGAAGAAGAGGGGCACCGGAGCAATTCCCTGAAAGTTGCCCCTCATTAATGCGGTGTCAAAGGGAGAAGCGACCACGTCACCGCCTAAGCCTGACCCGCGCGTCCTGCTTCAGGATCTGGATCCTGCCCTCGTCTTGCCCTGCCCCACCCAGCCAATCAACCCACTTTCCGGCCCACTTTCTCTCACATATCGCGCCCCATTTATCCTAGGCGACCCGCGAGCCACCTCCTGGTTCAGCCCTGACCCTAGCGCACCCATTTCCTTTTTTCTTCTCCTTTTTACCCCCAAACTTCTTCTAAACTCCCTAAACTACCCTTCTGCCCTAGCAAAAAACCTGGAGAGATTCAGAGAGCATATTTTTTTCGGGCAGAGGTGGGCTTGAACAGAAGAGGGCTTGAACAAAAGAAGGCTTGAACAGAAGCAAAGGGCTGGAAAGAAAAGGAAGAATTCTGGAAGCAGAGAAGAGAGAAATTTTCAGCCACCATTTTTATTTTGCAATTTCCTCATCTCTCCATTGTTGCCCAAGCCAAGGCTAGGATTTCATCATCTCATTCATTGTAAAGTATTGTGCACTTTAATCTCTATTTTTATTTAATGTCAATATTTTTCATTGAAGATTTGATTTATTTCCTTAGCATTATGAACTAAATTAATTGCCTAGGGTTTTGATATATATTGGCTTGGATGTTGTGATTTTAATTTGGGTTTTTGTTATTAATTGTTATTCATTAATTTTTGGGTATTATGTTGTGCCCTTAATGCTTGTAATGATTTGATCACCCATTACATGATTTTTTAAAAACATTAGTGCATGAAAGTGACTTGATAATTTTGGAAAATACAACATAGTTGTTTTGAGTTTGGTTAATCTAAGTTATTAATCCTCTTTAAAATAGTCAATTGGGGTTTTGTGTTTGGAAGCGATTAATTGGATAAATTCATACGTAGCGAAAGCCTGTGAATTTATACCGTTAATTAGCACCGTTATCTGGCGAAAGCCCTTATTTTTTTGAATCCCGACTTCCAAAAATAGAATAGTTTTAATAGCACCCCCCTTATTAAATCACAACGGAAGAGCCAATTGAAAATCAAAACCCTAGATCCTCTCTCATTGAAGTCAACCTCAATTTAAAATTGCTTTAATTAATTTCTTATCTTAGCTCAATTAATTAGTTAATTCACTTAAAATCGATCGTCTAAATATAGTTAAAATTGCAACGTGCTTGGTACTCATTAAAAACAACCAAATTGCTTCCTCGTGGGATCGACACTCTACTTACCACTTTATTACTTGTTTGACCGGGTAATCTTGCTCGTGTTGCGTTCGCGCAACCAACATGCATGAGGTTTGTTATCTGGCCCATTAGGAGATCGGTGTGTGCACCCAAATTTTGGTATAACAATTGTTGCATAGCTGGAGTAGGAGCGTACCCTGGAGCCCCTGTCTCAGTACCTATAGTAGTATGTTCATTTTCGGTAGTCATTCTACCTAAATCTGTATTCTCTTAACTTATTCTTATATGCTATGACCTGACATCTCTGCTTGTATCATGTATCAAATGACCAGTGTTATCTCTTCCTTTCCAAATTCGGGCCATGTTTATGAGGAAAAAGGTTGAAGGTATCAGAAGCGAAGGTTCCAGGATTTTTTATTTAAGTACAATGTGCTTTTATAACTTACTTATTTGTTTTTCCTAAAATTGATTGGACAAGCACATGCTTTGTTTTGACAATCTGGGACTTTTCCTGGAACAATGGATTCTTTCTCCAGAGTATAAAACCTTCGTATTCCACCTGACTTTCGACTTCCCAAGATTGGATAGATCTCAGACAAAGGGTCTATATTCTTTCCGAGATCCACCATTCGAATGGTCTAGGACAAATACCATAATAGACAGAGCAGCTGCTTGCTTCGGCTGGATTTGACGTCTCGATTCGGTAGGGCAACTGCTCTTTTTGGGATTTTGGAACCGGTGAAATATGACGGAAACCTAGCAGGATAACTAGGGTTCACTTTGGCGGAAGTGTTTTAGTGTTTAGGGGCGGTTTCAGCAGCCTAACGGAGCTTCGAGGTTGGATTGGAAACTAACATCGTAACTGCTCTTCATCTATTTGTCTCCGTAAAATTATGTCGTTTGGGCAGTGCATTGCCTCCGTATTTATAGGCAGAGATAGGGATCCTTAACAGTAAAGGAAAAACATGATATTTTCTTCTGTGCATTAACGTGTCGTACCTTGTGCTGAAAGAATTGCACCAAAAATAAATTGCAATAGTGAATGTTGGTCCACAATTATGCTCAAATAGGCTAGAGGGGGGGTGAATAACCTATTTTGCCATTTTAAAAAACTTTTCTTTTGAATTCATTTAAAGCGTAGGTTTAATGGCATAGGCAGTTTTTAACAAATTGAGCATGTCTGCTGGTAGAGGCTAACGACAGACTTGCTCTAAGCAGAGATTTCAACTCTGCCGGTAAATTGCCTGTTAAATCAAAAGCCTGTTTGAAAAAGTTTAAGCAGCGGAAATAGAAAGGCTTAGATTTAGAGAAGTCTCAAGTGGCTGTACACGATTATATGATCAAAACAACAACACACTTAATACTTCTTCAAATGCAGATTTAGGAAATCATTAGAGAATAGCTTTTCAAACCAATTTATAAAAGCTCATAGAGAAGTAAAGACTGAAAGATAAGTTATTTAAAGAACATCTGAATTTATTCAAAGATAAATTACAGATTACATCAGCCTATACACTCGATGTAAAGTTTCTGTCTTCGTCCTTTCAAGCCTTAATCTTTACTTAATTGTTTGTAAACAAATTCTTAAGTAAAGAGGGCAATAGGAGACGAGAACAAGAAACTAATATGAGAAGAGAATTTTCAAGGTCGTTCAGATAAAAATTATCTGGACGATTAAGTGCAAAGCACTCGGCCTTCCATGATGATTGATAATTGTACAATCAACAGCATTTGTATGGGAATACAGATCTGAAGATATGAATGCAATATCTACAAACAACTCTTCATTTTCTTTGGACATTATCTAACATCAATCTTCAGATCGATCCAAGAGCTTGACCTTTAGCAATAGGAATGGATTTCAGAAGCTTTGACTAAAGGTTGAGTTCTTCGAAGAAGGGTGAAAAACTCAAATCAAGAATATGGTTCTTGATCAAGACATTGATCTCTGTCTATTGAAGTTTCTGATCACTCTCACTCTTCTTCTCCAAACTTTTCTTCCTAGCAATCCACTGAGAGTGTTTTGCTAAGGTCTGGATGAGTTTACTGCAATCTTCTGCAGAGATCTGAGATGCGTTGGTAAAGACGATCTCGTTGTAGATCTCTTTGAATCTTCATTTTCTGCACACGCTCTGTATTTGGGGAAGAGAAATGATTTCTTATATAGACTGGAGTCAATGTGATCATTGAGAGATGAAGATTTGATGTTTCTATCCGTTTAGAGATGTGGTTGTTGAAGTCCATCGGATAGAGATTTGTTCACAAGATCTTTGACTGTTGGATAAAGATTTTGTCATGTGGATCTTGGAATTTGTTGTCTGTCAGACTGTATTGATAAGTCTCTGAAAAGCAAGTCTGATGTCTGATGCACTGTCATGTAGTCTGTTTCATAAAGTTGATTCTTTTTACTTTATCAGACCACGTGAGTGAGAGAAAGTCTTGTAGCTTTAACTATGTCAGGCTTTATGAAGCTTGGACATATTTGTCTTGACTTGAGCTACTATAGTCTTGACTCTCTGTAGCACGTGCAGAATCAGGTCTGCCAGTAAGATGTTCAGGCCAGAGGAGTAAGTCTTCTGTTTTAAGAGAATTGATGTCTGCTGGTGTGAACAATCAAACTGTAGCATGTCTGCCGGGGGTGAGTCTTCAAGATGTTACGTTACGCTTATGGCCAGTGCTGGGTGTGGTCTGAAGACTTTTGACACTACCGCAAGTCTGCTGGTGCTAGTGCATATGAAGTGCTGATCTGTTTTAATCATCATGTAGGAAGGTAGGACTTGATCAGGTCGCACCTAATCTTAAGACCTATGTGATGCCACACAAGTTGCTACGCTAACCGGTACGTAGACCTTTTAGCCACTCATGATGACTTACTGTAATGGGAACAAGCAAATCAACATATATTTAATATGCAAGGTGATAAGTTTATTTATCAAGAAGCATATTCCAACAGTGAACATGAGGAAGCTGGGCACTGCCTATACCCCTTTTGGGCGCCGCCTGTAGGGGTTGTAGGCGCGGCGCCCACTTTGACCAATGGCTGCTCCCGCTTTGTTTTTTCTTCTGTTTTTGGCACTTTCGCCACCTGCAATTCACTGTTTGTTAATTCTTCCATCCTTTTGCACTTTTAACCATGTAACACGACGTCGTTAATCGCTTTTTGGCGTATGTCTTGATATTTTATGGCGTATGTAAAGATAGGAATTGGGGTAATACCCAACTCCAAACGCTATAACCACCATCCACCACCACCCACCCAAGTATAATTTGCAAGTTCAACTGACTAGTATGAGAGCATATGATTCATACCCACCAGGCCACCATTAATCATATCCAACAAAAGATTTTTCTCTCTCTTACCATTTTTTGTTCATCTATAATCTTCTTCTCGTTCTCAAATAGCATATACTCAACAACCTTATCGAATTGTTTATCTATCTAAAAGTAAAGTAGGAAAACGACAACACAAATTAGCAGGCTGGATTGCTGCTCGAGGAAGAGCCGTCGATGGCAGAGCGTTCGCCGGTAGCGTCGCTCAAGCGACCTTTTCAATTTCCCATACTGACACCCACACTGCCATTGACGCATGTTGTGGCATCACAACTCAAATGGGGTTTAAACAGCCAATCACGAACAAGCTTCCATGATAAACAAATTGCTGGCGTACTTATAAATAGAGGAATCAAAATAGTGAAACTCACAATCAAAACCTAGATCTATTATTGTTTAGTTGGTAAAATCTTGAAATAAAGAAATTGAAATCGAAGGCAACATGAAATCGAAGAAATTGATTTCAAAATCATAGAAATTGAAATCAAAATCAATATCAAAGAAATCGAAATTGATGGCAACATGAAATCAAAATCAAAACCCAGATCTGTGAAAATCACTCGCAGTGGTGATAGTTTGGGGTTTTTTTAGCGGCGGTGGGGAAGAAGTTCGGTGACCTAAATAGTTTCTTCTTCACCTTTGTACCCAGACTGGGACGTATATCAAGGAGTATGTTTATGGGGATCTTGGGCGTACACATCCTAGTATTGGTTCAATTCTGGGATGCAGAGCTGAGATAGTGCAACTTGATGTCAAAATGTGATGCTTTCTTGATGAATGAAACTATCATAGTCTACTGATGCGAGATGCTTTACCGTCAACTTGAATTCCCCCATGGGCATTTTGCCATTCTTTAAGAGTACGAACTTACCATTTTATTATGGGTTTAATCATATTCAAGATCCCAGAGAAGACAAATTTGTAATAATAATGTAAGAACTTTTTTTTTTCTTAGTTAGAATTGTCTTTGACCTGACATCGGTCCAGAAAATGATGTTAGGTTGAAGATGAAGTAATAATAAACATTTTGACACCTACTCTTTATAAAAATAACATTGATATTTTTTCTATTAGACCCCTTGCCCCTTGGTTTTCTAAATCACACAAAGTTTTAAAGGGGAAAGATAGGAATTTTACTCTAACTTAACGTCTTCAGCTAACGTCTGTCAAAAAAAGGGCTCGTTTGCATCATAACTGTAATACCCCCATCCCACATCGGATAGGCGTGGGAATTTTTTGTGGTTTATAAGGTGACCACACATTACTACTAAGCATCAATATCATCCATGGACTTTTGGGGGGCTTGATGACCCAATGTGCAGCGTGCTCAGTGGGCCAGTGTATGGGCTACACGTATCGGACTGGGCTTTCGGGCTCGGGGTGTTACAAATGGTATCAAAGTGGGTCCTGATCGAAAATGCGGGAATAAAGCGATGCTCGGACAAAAGTGCTGCACCGCATCGCCTAGGGTACGATTTGACATTGACGAGGACGTCAAGAATTTAAGTAGGGGAGATTGTAATACCTCCATCCCACATCGGATAGGTGTGAGAATTGTTTATGGTTTATAAGGTGACCACACATTACTACTAAACACCAACATCATCCATGGACTTTTGGATCGGCTTGTGGTGGGCTTGATGACCTAAGGTGGTGCGTGCTCAGTGGGCTACACGTAGCGGACCGGGCTTTCGAGCTCGGGGCGTTACAATAACATTTGTACAGTGGCCAAAAATTAAAATTTTAAACTTTCAGTGGTCGCATTGCAAGTTTTTGAAAAATTGGGTGACCCAAAGAGGGATCTTGCCTTTATTTATTTTGATCTTGAATAATTATGCAACGATTTGATGGGCTTAATGACAATTATTTTATAGCCCACAATATAATGGCTTAAAAGAAACTCTGGCATGAATTGATCAATTGATGAGCTGAAGCCTTAAGTTTGAATGGTATAACTATTTAAAAAGTAAAAAAAAAAAATGAATTGATGGGATGAAGCCCATGTTTGCTCGTGGTCGTCCAATGCCTGTCTAAAGCCCGTCCACTAATGTACATGGGCTGATTTGTAGCACTGAGCATTAAAAACGGATGTCCGAGGTTTAGGGCATGTGCATACCCCTATCGCCTCCTCCAATAGGTTGACCCATGCTCTTTTCATATGGATTCGAGTTTGGGTCTTTTGATCTGACCCGAATCCTACCTATTATGCTTGTTTCTCTCTCATAGCTTGGTCTATTTCCTTAATGGGTAACCCATGGTCTTCTTTAATGAGTTGTCCGCTCCAATAGCCTCATTTTTATCATTTTTGGGCTTTGTCTTACGAATTTGGATTTGTAAAACCATTCTACAGAAGACCTACTCTTCTATTTAACTAGACACAAAAAAATTTAAAAAGTACTTCTATCAATTTAACCAGCCAAAATGGGACTTTTAGGCTTATAGTCAAACACACACTAACATAAACACTTTTCGAGAGTTAGGGTTCACCTTATTTCTATTTTCTAGCAAGTGCAGATCAAAATTTAATAGCTAACTAATTTCATTAAAAAAAAAGTAGTTGCTTGTCTCGTTATTGGCAAAGTTTTATCCTAAGAGCATCACCAATGCAACCGTGAATTTGATCCTATGTTACCGTGGGTAATTCACAGTACCCTCAATCATATGTGTCATTTGTTCTCTCTTCATTCACATTCAATCAAAATGGATCTCTCCGATGCAAATGTAGATTTAATCTTATGTGACATGCATCTCACCACTAAAATAATATTTGACAAAAAAAAAAACAACTGATAGAAAGAGTTTTAAAAAGAATAATAATAACTAGGATGTATCCACACCCTCAAGTAGAATATGAAAGATTGACATTGTTATCTACAATGTGAACAAATTTGGTTGCCACATCATATCCACACTTATTATCCACATTTGCATATGAGATATTTTTTCTTTCAAAAATAGTGTAAATCCTAGGAGGTAACCAATTTCTTTCATGTACCAAAAAAGGGAAACTCAGAGGTAGACACAATTAAGTAGCTATTTCATGATACTCGATTAGTAAGCAGGACAACCAATTTCTTTCATATTCACATTAGTATTGGAGATGCTCTAAACAAGTACTCCCTCCGTAGTAAGTGTCCCTTATTCTCCCGAAATATTTTTACTTCTTAAGAAAGATTTTCCAAGGAAATTATCTACAATTAGCTTGACACCCATGCGTTACATGCACACACTGATATATATATATATATATATATATATATATATATATATATATATATATATATTACTTAATTAAATATTATTTGATTAATACAATTAAATTATCAAATTTAATCATTAAAAAGATCTCATTTAATTAAAATATTATTATAAAAATACAGAAAAACAAAATACTGTACACGTTAATTGATGATGGGCCAAGTAAAAATGAACAAAATTATTCAAGAATCACAAATAAAACAACTTTCAATTTTAATGATCTCTAAATTGTGTAATCCCTTTTCTTCTTTTTTGTAATTTCAAAAAGTATCAGCATCTTTCTTATTGTAAATGCAATATAAGCATGAAATATCATTGTTTTCACTATAACTAATTTTATTTTTTAAGGGTTTAAAAAAGAAAAGGGAAAGGAAATAACCGACTGTTGGGGAAGAAGTATAAGGGTTATGTTTGTGGAGAGAGGAGAGAGGGGAAGGGGCTATTCATCTTCTAGTTTGTCTTCCTTTTATTTGACTTGTGTTATGTGTTGTTTCCACTTTTATTTGAATTTGATCAAAATTTATGAGTGAGGACTTATATTTTCAAGGTAGACTTTCAATGAATGGTCATCTTCTTTTACAGATAAACGTGATTTTTTATTTGTAGGGAGTATATTAAATGTTATTTAGATTTTAGAGACATAAATGTGACTTTCAATTTTAATGATCTCTAAAATGTGTAATCCTTTTTTTTTTTTTAATTTCAAAATGTACCAGCATCTTTCTTATTGTAAATGTCAATATAAGCATGTAATATTATTGGGGTTTTATGGGGAGAAGTATAAGGGTTTTGTTTGTGGAGAGAGAAAGAGAGGGGAAGTGCCCATTCATCTTCTAGTTTGTCTTCCTTTTATTTGACTTGTGTTATGTGTTGTTTCCACTTCTATTTGAATTTGATCAGAATTTATGAGTGAAGACTTGTATTTTCAAGGTAGACTTTCAATGAATGGTCATCTTCTTTTACAAATAAATGTGATTTTCCATTTGTAAGGAGTATATTAAATGTTATCTAGATTTTAGAAACATAGAAACTTGTGTATATTTTCATATTCCCTAATGGCAGATAAGAGAAAAGTAATGTGATGTTTGAGCTAGGCTAACCACACACCACCATCTACTCTCTACACCCCAATTTTATTTATACTCCATCCACCTAATCAAATTTTGCACTTTTCTCTCTATACCCCACCTAAACGACCTATTCTACCCTTGACCCTATAACTCTTCTTCCTCACCGCCTCCGTTCCTCCGTGCTTCCCGCATTCCTTCTTATCTTGTTTCCCCAAGTTTTCACAGAGAACATACAGGTCAAATGAAAGGTATCATTCTCTCTTCCCCTTCTCTTTTCCATCGTCAAAAGCATTGAAATGTTCGCCGAAATCTCCCTCCCCTCCATACCTCTTCAGCTTCTCTCTCCTCTCCCCCTATCTATGAATTGGTTGTTCATATCCTCTCTCTCCTTGTGCGATGAAATCTGTCTGGGATGCTGAAATAGGGAGAGATTTGTACGAACATCACTGATCGTATAAAGGGGGGACGTGCGGCGCCCCTGGTTTCTTGCACAAATGAAGGGATGTGCGGCTGAGAGTTGCCGCACACACTTAAGCGTGTACACCGCCCACGTGTGATATATTGTCATTTTACACTATGGTATTTTTGTAATTATTTCTGATAGGGGTGTAGAGAGTATATCTTGGTGTGTGGTTAGCCTGCCTCGTGATGTTTTTAACAAGTGATTTAGGTGGGAAAATGTCTTATTTAGTAATGTTATGTGCATCTATCATTATATCTATATAGATTCCCTTACCAATTGTGCGATGATAAAAAACGAGCGACTTGACACAACCCGATCCCAAATCTCTAGGCCAAGCGTGTAACAACAAAACAAAACACACTAGCCCAAAATAAAACATGTGCAAAGCCCCTACAAAAAGTGGGCTAAACAAAAAAACCTAATATAAACACAATAATCTCTACTATGATAATAGTAACATCACGACTCTAAAAACACTAGGAAAACACAATGACAAAGTCAACGAGCCATTGCCGGACAAACACAAGGCTTTAAAGTCAACCAACCAATAACATTATATACACAAGCATGACGTTACACATTGGCAATAAAAAAATACTAAACACAAACCCAAGGAAGAGTTTACATAACTCTCCTACAAACCCCTGTCCTCACAAACACAAATATAGCCTCCTGAAGTGTTGCATACCAAAAACTGTCGACATCTAACAAATCTCACCGACCTCACCCTGTATATCCCGCCTGACTGGGATTTAAGGAAAACAAAAGGAACGGGGTAAATGATAACTCACTAAGTTACTATATGCAACTACATGGCATGTTATTATGCACATGTCATAAACACATTTGTAAATCAAGTGTAGCTACACATATACTTGCACACGTTATATTTATCATGTTATAATGCACGTTGATTCAACGTAATTAAATACATAACAAAGGATATACATATAGGACAACTTTCAATCATATCCTATAACTCAAATCTGAGGCAATGTTTTTATTGCAGTACACATGCTAAATCATGTCCGAGCCGTTAGTTGCATCCAAAACAGGTTCCTTTCGTAGACTCCTTCGACAAAAAGGACCACATACACTACCGATAGTCATGCGAAGTTTAGCTTCCCAAAGTTACTCCTATTGATCGAAACAGTGGAGACTACTTCCCCACTACGACCGATAGTGGAGGTTAAACCAGACTAATACGAACCACGTACGCCAGCGCTAGACTTAATGTGATACACAAGTAGTATTTACTTGTTAATAAAACACAACCATCGAGTCCCAAGTACGGGGCTCGACACACATACAAGCATGTTTTTGCTTGAATTAAAACACATAAGCATTTATTTGCTTAAAAACAATTAACGCATATATGATATTTCATATAAAATGTCTAACTCAAAATATTTCTCAATATCGTAGGAACTCAATACAATGCTCATTATATTTTATTGTACCTAAATTAACTCCGTTGAGTCATTTATTTATTATTTGTAAATTCCTAACATCACTGCAATTTGCAGAATTCATCCCAACGCACTCTCACCGATAAATAATTCGACCTAAATACTAATCTCAAGTATTTAAATACACAAATCAGTACAGATATTCAATAATTCATAACGATAGCATTTTTACTCCAAATTCAAAACAAATTACGTGGGAATAGCCCATAGTACATGCATGTCAATCATACGTACAAAGGGAAGGAGATAGTAACTTACCTCCTCCAAAAAATATCGATAAAAACACGTAATATTCAGGTATAAATGTAGCCATCAATCGTACAACATCCCTGCTGAGTCAGAATTAAAAACGGATAAAGAAATTGTCACAAAATTGATCTTCAAGCTCAACGTCTTCTTTTCTCTTTGACGGAGGTCGATTGCCTTTTTTCTTTGTGAAAGAGAATGAATTCATCTTCCTCACCGGTCACAAAGATGGAGTAATAATGAATGGGCTCACAAAAATACTCAACCTATAATCTATTGGATGAAAAGGGTGATGTGTTAATCTATCTATAACTAATACTAAAACAGAAATCGATGCTTCCATGTGGCGGCTTTCTGTGAAAAGTTAAAAGTTTTAAAGAGATTTTGTGCTGCCATGTTTCACATTTGAAATGGTAAAAAAAATTCTTTTTCCCAAATCAATTAATTTAAGATAAAAATCATAAATCTAATTAGATAAGATAAAAATCTTAAAACTAATTAGATAAGATAAAACAAATTTATGATAGAGATTTATGATTTTGTTTTTAATATCATACCTCATAATTAATTATATATTCGAATAAAAATCTTAAATCTAATTAGTTTAAGATAAAAATTCTAAATTTACTTAAGTAAGATAAAAAATACTAAAACTAATTTGATAAGATAAAACCAGGGCCGGCCCTGGGGTATGTCCAGGGGGCAACCGTCATGGGCCCCAAATTTTGGGGGGCCCCGAGTTCATATGTACTTCTATAAGGGGGTATATGTCAAAAAAAATTTACCGTTCTTTTACACCAATACGGCAAGGCAATACCATAGGCAGCGGCACGAGAGAATCGATGGCGGCTCACACTGAACGAGATGGAACGAGGAGGCATGAACCAATGGACAACGGTCTCCTTCTCCTCTCATCTATTATAAACATAGTTTCCCAAATTAAAAAAAACATCTTACATCAATTTACATTGGAATACAATTATCGAAATCAAATTTGGGGATTTTTTGAATTCTTCTCTTTGCCTCTAATTCTGTCTTTCACGTAATCACGTTGAGCAGCTAAATCTTTGGAATCGCCGACGCAGAACGACAGAATTGTTGGTCGAAATCGCTACTAGGTAGCCGCACGACGAGACGACGGACGACGGCGGCGGCATAGCGCCGCTTACGTTACGCGGCACCGGCCACGACTCGCTGCTCACGAGTCAGTAGTCACGTCCGTCTTGACTCTTGATAAAAGCCTAAATCTCAAACTCTAAAAGGTATGCTCTCTCTCCGACTCTCCGGCAGCTCTGTAGAGTGTAGTCTGTAGCTTTGCTAGTTTGGTTTTTAGTTTTTATGAAGAGAGAGAGAGAGAGAGAGAGAGAGAGAGTTGAGAGAAACCGAAAATTGGGTCTTTGACTTTGAGAGTGACTGTGAGTCTGTGTCTCTGTGAGAAAAAGTGAAAAACAAATCAGTAAAATCACAATTGTTTAGACTTTAAATGTTTGGACCTTTGGTAATTGGGGTAGGTGAAGGTGTTAGGTGTATTTGGTTAATTGTTTTTTTAATTGGGAAGTGTCTTGACTCTTGATTAGTCTTTGGATTTTTTAATCATTGTAATCAGGATGAGTCATTGACTCATTGTTAATATACATTAGACAATATAGATTAGTCATGAATCATGATCATCATTGTGAATTTGTGATGATTTTATTTTTGATTTGTTTATGATTTATGAAATTTTGTTTATTTTCCCAAATTTCCTTGCAGGTTTGCTTGAAAATTAGAAATACAAAAAGTCCTATTTACAATAATTTTTGGGTGGATCCTTGGATATTTTATATTTATATCAACAATTCAACATAAACATTGGAAGCAAAAATCAGGTTTTATTGCTCTTTGACTATCATTTTTATTTATTATCTTTATTTGTGTTAGATTTATCTTTGAGTGTTTTATTTTAGAATTGAATTTATAGTGCAAACATGTTACCAAGAAAATATTTATCCGGAAGTCAAAAAAGAAATAAAAGAAAAAGAGATGATGAGATGAAGAAAACTCAAAGAGGAGCACTTGATAAGTTTTTTAAAAATAGTTTTCCTGTTAAAGATCCAATTGATGAATCACAACCGAGTAATAAAGAAGAAGAAAACGAACATATAATGAGTGGGGAAGAAGAAATGAAAGATGATGATACTAATGATTTGAATGAAGAAGAAATGAAAGAAGATGATAGTGATGATTTGAATGAAGAAGATGATAATTTAATTGAGAATGAAAATAAAATTGAACAAACTAGTCAAGCTTTGAATATATATGATCCAAGAACTTGGGATAACATTGATAATAAAACAAGAGATATTTTAGTGGAGAAAGGTCCTATAAGAGAGTAATTTGAAATTTCCTATAGATGGGCTTTCTAGACATTTTGCATATTCTTATTATACAAGAAAATTACCAAATGGAGAGAATCAAGATAGAAAATGGCTTGTTTACTCAAAAGATGCGAACAAAGTGTATTGTTTTTGTTGTAAATTATTTAAATCGGTGCAAAATATTAGTTTGCTAGCAAATGAAGGCCTTGATGATTGGAAACGTTTAAGTGAGAGATTGAAAAAACATGAGAACGGTATTGAGCATATCAACAATATGAGAATTTGGTTAGATTTGCAAATTAGATTGAAAAAAAAATGAAACAATTGATAAAGAGTTACAAACACAAATTAAGAAAGATAAAGAACATTGGAAACTAGTTTTGGTAAGAATTCTTTCTGTTGTAAAATGTCTTTGTACTCGAAATTTGGCTTTTCGTGGAGAAAATGAAAAGATTTACCAAAATAATAATGGAAATTTTTTAGGGTTACTTGAATTAATTGCAGAATTTGATTTAGTAATGCAAGAGCATTTTAGACGTATTCAAAAAAAAGGAAATTCATTATCATTACCTTAGTCATAAGATTCAAAATGAGTTGATTTCAATATTAGGCTCTAAAGTAAGAAGCACTATAATTGAAAAAATAAAAGAGGCTAAGTATTTTTCGGTGATACTTGATTGTACTTCGGATGTAAGCCACAATGAACAAATGACTTTAATAATTCG
The DNA here is from genome assembly GCA_013146195.2 of Codonopsis lanceolata. NCBI lineage: Eukaryota > Viridiplantae > Streptophyta > Magnoliopsida > Asterales > Campanulaceae > Codonopsis > Codonopsis lanceolata. Next base: position 173,514,580 of record CM028377.1, read on the forward strand.
ATGTGTTGATATGTTAAGTTGTCCAATAAAGATAGAGGAATATTTCATAGAATTTTTAATAGTTGATGATACATCTGGATTAGGGCTTTTCAATGAATTACAATCTGTTTTAGAATTACTCAAACTTGATATTGATAATGTAAGGGGACAAGGTTATGATAATGGTTCCAATATGAAAGGAAAACATCAAGGTGTACAAAAGAGATTTCGAAATCAATCCAAGAGCATTTTATATGCCATGTGCTTGTCATTCTCTTAATTTAACAATATGTGATATGGCAAATTCTTGTGTTAAAGCTATCTCTTTTTTGGAATTGTGCAACGCATGTATACCTTATTTGCTAGTTCTACAAAAGATGGAAAAATTTTACTAGATCATGTTCATCAATTAACTTTAAAACCATTATCAACAACAAGGTGGGAAAGTCATGTTAATAGTATTACAACCATAATCACTCGGCTGAAGAGATAAGAGAAGCCCTATTTGAAATTGTCGAGTAAGTGAAGATGTCAAAACTAAAAGTGAGGCCGAGACATTAGCAACTCAACTTGAAAGTTTTGAATTTTTATTGGGCATGACTATATGGCATAATATTTTGAAGAAAATTAATTTGATTAGTAAGAAATTACAATCTGAAGATATGCAAATTGATAGTGCAATAACTATTTTGAAAGGTTTGATTTCGTATTTTGAAAGATATAGGGAGGATGGTTATCAAGAAGCCCTAGTATTAGCCAAAGAACTTGCATCTAAAATGGAAATTGATCATATCTTTGCTCAAAAACGTAAAATTCGTAGAAAAAAACAATTTGATGAAAATTGTCATGAAGACATATCACAATCTCCTGAGGAGTCTTTTAAGATTAATTATTTTTTGTTGTTGTGGATATTGCTATTACATCTTTAAAGAGTAGATTTGAACAATTGAATATTTTTGAAAACATTTTTGGTTTTTTGTTTAATCCCAAGAAGTTGAATTCATTAGATGATAATAGATTGCATGAATGTTGTGTTAATCTTCAAGTTGCCCTAAAACATAATGAGAAATTTGACATTGATGCCAATGATTTATTTTCTGAATTGTAAGTGTTGCAAACGTGTCTATCAAAAGATATAAAGTCAGCCATCGAAATTCTTGAGTTTGTTAAAACTTTAGATTGTTTTCCTAATATTTCTATTGCTTATAGAATTTTATTAACTATACTGGTTACTGTCGCATCAGCAGAAAGAAGCTTTTCAAAACTAAAATTAATAAAATCATACTTACGTTCAACTATGTCTCAACAAAGATTAAATGGCTTAGCAATTTTATGCATTGAAAATGAGATGGCGAAAAAAATTAATTTTGACGACCTTATTGATGATTTTGCTTCTCAAAATGCAAGAAGATCTAGCATTTTTCAATAATTATTTGATACTTATTTACTCGTGTGCGTTTGTTGATTTTGTACTTTTTTCATTACTTTTAATGTTGAAAAGTGAAAAAAAAAAAAAAAAAAGTTAGATTTTATTTTTATTTTTCTAAAGGGGGGCCTCACTTTTCATTTTTGCCCAAGGGCCCTTGAAAATTCAGGGCCGGCCCTGGATAAAACAGATTTAGGATATAGTTTAACGAACAAATTTATGATAGAGATTTACGGATAAAAATCACGTGTCAACTTCCCGTTTATATTTTTTTTTTCAAATATTGTTTAATTAAACTAGATTTTATTCTATGGAATTTATACAAGTTTAATTTGATCGAAATTCTTCAATTCTCATCTCTTTTCATTTTCATACTGTTTAATTTATACAAATTATTCACGGGATAATTTTACGTTATTTGTTATTCTACTAATCTATATTTATAAATTATTAATTATCTATCTATTAACTATTACTAAAATAAAAGCTGATGCTATCACGTGATGGCTTTCTGTTAAATGCTTAAACTTTTTAAAGAATTTCATACTTCCACGTGTCACTCTCTTATAACTTGTAATTTTTTTGATTTTACTGATAAAAGTTTTATCATCAATAAACACATATAAACCATGCATAATAAAAAAAAGATAAAATATCTATGAGCAGATTTCTATGATTTTATTATTATTAATGATGAAATTTTAACAAACAAATCTTTTTCAAATTCAAATTATGTATATCTGTTTTAAACAATCTTTTTCAAATTCAAATTATCTTTATCTACTCTAAACAACATTTGTTCCTTGATCTATAAAAAATGTTAGACAATTGAAATTCATAATCCTCCCTCATCTACAAAAGATTTTAACCGTCGTAATTCAATTCACTTATCAGTACTTCTCTCAAATTTTAACTCTACCTCTCTCAGTTTTCTTACTTTTCTAATTGGGGCATACTTAACACAACACGTATAAAATACTTAACACAACACTTTTGATTGTGAAATTACTATATTACCCTTAGTCACTATAAATAACAAAAACAAAAATTTGAACAAAAAAACATACAAACCAAAAACTCTCATAAAAAATCATTCTCTCTAGATTTTCTCTCTTCCTCAATTCAAACAAAGTAAAATATGTTTTCTAAACTCATTCTTTATAATTTCAATTTGTGTTCGTGAATAGAAAAAAATAATAATTTGAAAGCAGCCGTCGTGCTCCACCACCACCCGCCGTCCTTGGCTGCCTGACCACCAAGCTAGGTTTGTAGTGTTAAGTTATGTTAGTTTCCGTTAGTTTCCATTAGTTTCTGTTGGGTTGTTAAAGTTAGTTTTCTAATTTTTCTATTAGGCCCCTTAAACTTTTGCTACTTGTTATTATTAACACTTGCTATTTGATATGAGTTGTTTAATAAATTTTCAGAACACCTAAACGTAACACCAAAATCCCTAAATGTAACACCATTTAAAATGTAAAATTACTTCACTACCCTTCTTCACATTTAAACTATACTACCCCCTCCCTCCCTCCCCCTTCACGTAATTTTGATTACGTGTCATTGTTGATTCGATTCTCATTGTTAATTCGTATGATATCGCATGTGAATTAGATTGATTTTGATTCGGTTTATTTTTTCTTTTCATTTACGAACAAAAAACCATTGATTTGCATTTTTTTCGATTTCGGACAAAATAACCGCTACACACTAGCGAATGTTTTATAAAATATCCGCTACACACTAGCAGATGGTTTGTCAAACATCCGCTAGGGTGTAGCGGATGTTTTATAAAACATCTGCAAGTGTGTACCAAATGTGAGTATCTATTAAATTTTAAAAAGGGTATTTAGGTCATTTTATACATTAAATGGTGTTACGTTTAGGGATTTTGGTGTTACGGTTAGAGTCACTCTAAATTTTAATTTATTATAAATTACCTATATATTTAATATTTTAATTAATATTGTTATTAAATATGTTTGTGAATAAGCATGGAAAAAATTAATATAATTGATTTAATTTTTTTTAAAATTTATCAGGTTTTACAATATAATACACATACATGTTACAAATGAATGAGAAAAGTAACATTTATAGCTACTGTGTAGTAATCCTTGAGCTTATCACTGACAAAAATGTATGTGGATGAATTTGGTGATGGTATGGACGTATATAGTTATGTTGGTGACAAAGAATATATAGGAGATGATATCAAAGCTCTTTCAACCATCTGATTCTGCATTGGTGGTAACTAGTAATGTTAGATTCAAGGCTTACTGTTTGACTTTATCAATTTGGAAAATATTACCATTCAATATTGCAATGACGTGAGTTGAGAATAAGGCTGCATTTAGTCCTACCATGAGGAAAGTTGCTTGCATGCTAAGAAATCCCCCACACTTCACAACTATGTGAAGAAGAAGTGAATTAAGTTTAACGAGTATATATATTTTTGTATACCAAAAGCAATCTTTGAGATTATCATATCTAATCTTTTTACCTACTTAAATATAATTATCCATCTACCTTTATCTCTCTTTGAGTACATTGATTGGATAATATTCTCATAGCAAACTTTGTTCCTTCATATTTTTTTGCTTTTAATATTTCAGATATAATTTGTCTTTGCTTAAATCTCTTTCGTTCTTTTTTATTATATCATTTGCGATCATGGTTTATTTTTATAATGAACAACAACATTTGTCTTTTAACTTCTCTTTTCTGTAGCAAATTCAAATGTGCGTCTTTATATTACTCATTCATTTATACATTTTAGTATTTACCCTTTTCGTTTAGTTTAAAATATTCTAAATATAACGAGTTTAGAAAATTCTCTTCTTTAAAACAACTTTTGCAAAAAAAAATCTTAAAAACCGTGCATCACACGAGTTTAACCTAGTTAGACTAATATAATTTAATTAGGCTAGTCAAACATACTAACTCTAATATAATTATTTAAAATGTAGCCTTCACTTAAAACAAGTCAAACTCAGCCCTTCAAATTAACAAAACTTGTTCAGATCAACCAATGGGACCACAAGTCAACAAGGAATAAATTAGTCAAAAGCTGAAAATAAGTTATATATTTTTAGTCAACTTTAAAAATATGTCTGTATTAAAATACACGTTTAAAAATTACACGAGAGGTACAGTTAGAAATCCCTCGAAATCTAGTTTCTAAGGCACTAAACAGATCCGAATTCCGAGTTTTCTACACAAAGCTACGGTCAATTTACTACAGACAGGTCATGGTCTGCAGGAATATACGAGTTAAACCGAAAATCAAACACGAGCGTGTGCTAACGTACACACGACCAATCCAAAACAATTATAAGTTAATCCGCAAGGTCCCCTAGTCATTCAGGGCTAAACTTAGGGTTAAAATAATACCAACCGAGTAAAACGGCAATAAACACAACCCGTACGAACTCGTACGATAACACGATAAAATTGTGATCCTATAGTGACTATAATTATATCAAGTCGAGGGTAATCACATAATACATGTTTAAACTGAATATATAATGTCTAAACAAATCACAAATACCGCGGGTAGACACCATCTGCCGAGTCAAATGGTCAAACAAAGCAATATCAATTCAAAACTAACTAAACCAAAGTCTTCAAAATGGACTCTAAACACAATCAAACACAACCAAAGTCCTATCTGACTTCCAACACAAATAACGACCGCTCGAACCATCACGAGCAACAACGAACTCTCCGGAGAGTAAATACTCAGAGTCACAATACAAAACACATCAACAATGCGATTGGACTCCAAAGGTGCTATCGCACCCGTCCAAACCACGATATAACCAAGTTCTAATTAGAACTCAAAACCCAAGTCAAAACATTATTTGACTAACATACTAACACTACAAGTTTAACACTAATCAATTAGTGATTAACACATAAATATCATAATATATGCAAGAAAATTCTTGAGCGCTACACGACCTACTGATATGACACTACAAAAGAATACTTTAAGGTAGGGGTGTAGGTGGTTTGGTTTGGTTTAGGTCAAAACCACAAACCGAACCGCCCTTCTTGGCTCCAAAAATTTCAAACCAAACCGAACCGAAAAAGAATTGGAACTGAACCGAACCACTCGATTTGATTTGGTTCGGTTTTGTGATTTATGTAAATTGCTTTTAATCAACTTAACCATCATTGCGAATAAAAATAAAAATAAGATTTTAATCTGGAATTAACATCAAAATTAGATAATAACCTAGTAAAATAAAAATTATCATAAAGATTACAATACAAGTTTCAAAATAAACACAAACAATAGAAAAAATAATAGTCCTCCAACAATCAAGATTTTATTTGGTTTAGTATATATATAATGACTAAATTAAGATGATCTAAAAGTTTAGAATAGTTAACAAATGATATATAGTATACATTATATAATAAATAAATAAATAAATATAGATTGGTTTGGTTTGGTTTGGTTCGATGCCAAAAACCGTGAATCGAACCGAGTGATTTTCCAATTTTTAAAACCGAAACCGAATCGTCTTTGACCAAAACCGACCGGTTTGGTTTGGTTTAATTCGGTTCCGTGATTCTGATTTACACCCCTACTTTAAGGTATTAAAAAGGAAAATTACTCCCTTCGTCCCAAAATTATCGTCTGAATTGAAAACACATTTGATTGGATTATTAATATTAGTTTGATGTGTAGTTTACTTTAAAACTCGTGTGTATATAGCTCATAATTAAAGTATGATGAAAAAGTAAGAGTAAAGTGGTAAAAATAAGTGGTAAAAGTGTTATCCTAAAAAGAAAATTTTGAAACAAGACAATTATTTTGGGATTGACGAAAAATGAAGAAAGCAAGACAATTATTTTAAGACGGAGAGAGTATATAAAATCAAGCATTTTCTTAAAAGTCGTGTGAGATGAATAAGTGAAACTTATTTTGGATCGGAAAGAGTATTTGTTTGGAATAAAAGGTGAACTAAAATGATTGACCTGCCAAACATAATATGTAATGTAATCCCCCAATCTAAATAAAAAGAAGAAAAGAAATGCCACCAAAATCCAAATGCTCATTCCATAATATATATATATATATATATATATATATATATATATATATATATATATATATATATATATATATCAAGGGGACTGCTCTAAAAAAAATGTAAAAAAGGACCAGGATATTTCCCCATTTTGAATAAGCACAATTGCTATTTATTTGATTTTGACCTGTTACTAGGAAAACAACTCCCAGCCAGAAAAAGAGGGCAAAAAAAGCTCATCAAAAACAAACCACAACAGCTCCTAGTTTGGCTACTTCGCCATGCCATAGCTGCTGTTTACTCCCTGAAGACATTTTAACTTTCCAACTTCTTCAGACTCCTCCCCAAAAGTTGTTGAATCAAAACCCAAATTTCCACCTTCATCACCTTTCACTCTCTTCAAAACCAAGAACCATTACTCTCCATGTTTACTAGTGTCCCATGAAGAAAAAGATCCAACATTGTCACCACCACCTTCCACCACCGCGCTTCTCTCTCATTTTTACCTTCTTTCTCATTGTCATCAATGTCTCCACCACCCAACAGATATCTATTTCCACCCCCAACGGTACCAGCCTCACTGACTATGGAGTCAAATACATTCAGCATCGACAACTCTTGTACTACAACGGAGGAAACACTCTGGTCCTCGACCCGTCTCTCGTTTTCGAAAACCCCAGAATCAAGAATGCCTACATTGCACTACAAGCATGGAAGCAAGCCATTCTCTCCGATCCACGCAACATGACCACCAATTGGGTAGGATCTGCCGTGTGCAATTACACTGGCGTGTTCTGCTCTGAAGCCCCCGATGGTTCGTCGGAGAATACTGTCTCTGGCATTGATCTCAATCACGGGGATATAGCAGGGTACCTTCCAGAGGAACTAGGGTTACTGTATGATATTGCTCTGTTCCACATCAATTCAAATCGCTTTTGTGGGACCCTACCTCGAACTTTCTTGAACTTCAAGTTACTTTTCGAGCTCGATCTTAGCAACAATCGCTTCGCGGGCAAGTTTCCTTATGTCATCCTTGAGTTACCCAATCTCAAGTATCTTGACATCCGGTACAATGAATTTGAAGGTAAGCTACCGAAGGAACTCTTTGACAGAGACCTCGATGCTATATTCATTAACAATAATAGGTTTTCTTTTAACTTGCCTGATAATATTGGGAACTCGCCCGTCTCTGTGATTGTTTTGGCACACAATAAGTTTCGCGGATGTGTTCCCTCGAGTTTAGGGAAAATGTCTAAGACATTGAATGAGTTGATACTCACTAACAACGGGTTCGAATCGTGTTTGCCAAAAGAGATTGGGATGTTAAAGAATCTGACTGTATTGGATGTGAGTTTTAATAGGATCAAGGGTGAGTTGCCAGAAAGTATAGGGGAAATGACGAGTTTGGAGGAACTGAATATAGCTCATAATATGTTTTCTGGGAAGATTTCAGATAGGGTGTGTTTGCTTCCAAATTTGAGGAATATCAAATACAAGTATAATTTCTTTGAGAAAGAAACGACGAATTGCTTGAAATTGGCTGGAGAGGATGATATGAAGAATTGTTTTAAAGGGAGGCCAGAGCAAAGAAAGCGATTGCAGTGTAAGATGTTCTTGGCTCAGCCGGTAAATTGCAGCAGCTTCAGATGTACTCCAGTTGCCCCGCCTCGTCCCTCATCACCACCACCTCCAGTTTATTGTAACCACAACCCACCACCACCTCCACCAAGTCACCCGCCTCCTCCCATACACCATCCACCACCCCCTTCAACAATATACAGTTCACCACCTCCTCCATCTCCAAATTTGTCGATGCCTCCACCACCACCCCCATCCCCATCCCCACCACCTCTTCTCCACTCCCCACCGCCTCCATCACCTACCTTTTCTTCACCTCCCCCACCCATAAAGGATATGGAACCACCTCCACCACAAACTCCCCCACCATGCGTGGAACCACCACCTCCACCATGCACAGTATTGCCACCGCCTTCACCACCAGCCCCAGAAGTCCACAACTTCCCACCACCACCAGCTTCATGATATAGTGGCCCATTGCCTCCATTTGTTGCAAGGCAATACCCATCTCCCCCACCACCATTGGCTTCTTGATTCCTCCTCTACATACCTCAAACATTCTTGAGAACAAATCAGTCACAAATTTCTCCTTTACCAGATTGTTCTTTATCTCATCCAAGATTTCAAAACAAGGTACCTGGGAACACGCACAATCAATGAGAGTGTTTCAGTGCAACTGTCAAGAGAGAGTTTCAAAGTGACTGTCAATGATAGAGAACGATATACAGATTCAGTGGGAGAAAAACTCGAGGTTTCCAAAGGAAAAATTCCCTAGGTTGTTATTTGTCCTTTTCAAGTAGTTAATTAATAATTAAGAGCTTCAACATAGATTAGAGAAGAATAGGTTTGCATTTTCAGGTAATGCAAGTGATGAATCTGTTTCTTGACAACACTGCTTCTTGAATTTTAGCAGGACCTTTTTTCTTTGCTTTTCAGAATTATTTGCTGCATTGCATTGATTGTAAAAACACTATCAACAGGAAACAGACATTTGATTCCCGACTCTTATTAAACTCTCTCACATGTAAAAAAATGAGAATGATCTATCAAATATCTGGAGCTAAGCTAATTATGGTTCCAAGCAAGGAGAGTAAGTGATGGCAAAGACAAACATCAAAGTGTTAAGACGCTCGTACTCTGAAAAAAACCACAACTAAACACACACACAACATGGTCGGCTGCTGTGTACAGACGCTACAATCCAAATGTATACTAGTGTTTTGCTTTGCAAGCAGGTAATTCCCATATGATAGTATTTATATTTTTGACAAGTAAAATATATGTATAGCATTTATATTGATACTTTTCCCAAGGGATATACTGGGAAGTCCTATATCCACTTCCATGAGTTCCACCCAATTTCATCACGTCCAAAATTTGTTCTTTGCAATAGATTGGAGAGTTAAATCTTTTAAGATTAATGAGGTGCGATACATACCTAAAAAGTGCACTAGTTTTCTACATCCACTCACTATTAACTTATGCATGTCATGTATATTTCAATTTCAAGAAGGCAGTTAACACAGCAGTAGTATAGCATCAAGCATGATTTTTTGAGACATGCTACATCCACAGCAAAAAGCCATAGAACCATGTACAGAATATGAGTTGGCATGATGAGTGTATATTGCACTTACTAAATTTCAAAAAATGGGTGAGGAAGAGAGATAAATGAAAAAATAGAGAGAAAGAAGAGAGAAAGAGCAAAAAAATAAAAGAAACCCATTGGCCTAATCAACCTCACCATCATTTTCTTCTCTCTTGTTCCTCGCCCTCCAACCAGTAGCATCCCGCCCTATTCTTACATGCCCGTCCAACAGCCCCCATCTCCACCATCTTACTTTTTTTATTGATTTTTTTTCTTTTCACTCACTCTACACCTTCACTCCATTGCTGATTCTCACTCTAATTTGTTGCAAATGAATCTCTAATTGAAGTCGTGAGTGAGGAGAGAGAAAGGCTTGAGAACCAAGGCTATCACTTTATTCCTACGGCACTGTTCTGGAAATCGAACTAAACACAATTACTGCACTTCGATTTGGCGGCAAATCAAAATTAATTAACCCAGTAAAGAGTTTGATCTGGTTGTAAATCGAAATGAACCCCTGTGATGGAGCTCCAATCCGACAGAAAATCGAAGAGCAAATCGAAACTAAGGCCAGTATCGATCATCGGAGGTGCTCTACAGAGATTCGCGTTGGAAATTGAAACTAAACCTAGTAGCAGAGAACGAAGAGGTTTTCAATATTTTTTCGGATAGAGTGATGCCAAGTAATTTGTTGTGAATGCAGTAATGAAGTATAACGCCCCGAGCCAGAAAGTCCGGTCCGCTACGTATAACCCACACACTGGCCCACTAAGCATGCAATACCTTGGATCTAATGACCCACCACAAGCCGATCCAAAGTCCATGGATGATGTTGGTGCTCAGTAGTAGTGTATGGTCACCTTATAAATCGAACACAATTCCCACACTTACCCGATGTGGGATGGGGGTATTACATGAAGTATATTGTCTTAAAACTTTCATCTTTATATTGTTTGACTGATGAAATTAGGGATAAAAATTGGGATGAGTATTGAATTTGGGAGTAAGGAGAAGACTAGGGAAAGCAGGAGCCACAAGAAGTGAGTCAAAGTCATCCCTGCTGTCATCTAGAAGGCATGATGATTTTTATTTTATTCCAGCTTGTTAGCTTTGAGAAAGTTCAGATGTGCAGAGAAATTGACGGTCTAGAACTAGGCAGAGGATGAAAATCTGGTGTCCATGGCTAAGACTGGAAACAGAGTACCTTAATAAAGAGAGAGAAATAAAGCACTGTTGTCTTTGTCCAACATGGCCATTCTGTGACTGATGTGTGAAACTAGAGCGGTTGCTCCAGCATTTTGTTCTTTTGATAAGAAATATAGCATCAAGCATTAATCCTCTAAATACTCCTTTGTTCCCAAACAATTGTCTTGTTTAAAATAATGAGTATTATCTGAGGATACAAATGTGAGTAGCGTCATTCATTAAAGTGAGAATCAAATCAAAGGTAAAATGGTAAAGGTAACTTTCAAAAAAAATAATTAAGAAAGTGATTTTTTTTAAAGGGCCTAACAAGGAAATGAAAACTTTTTTTAGGAATGGAAGGAGTACCATATTTCTCAGGCAGCATAACGATGGGCCTAGGATTGCTAATGACCAACCCAGGCCCTTTTATGTTCATTTGGGCCTCAGGTGACCCAAAATAATCACAATTAAAGCATAAACATCCCATCTAGTGATGCATACTAAGCCAAGGGGTGGTCACTTATCAGTTATAACTGAAGAGAAAAGGAAACAAAAAAAACAACTATGCTTCTTCTTTTTTCTTTTTTCACTCTTGAACAAAAAACATGTTTGTGAAAGTTGAATTGTACAATTATTGCTACAATGAGAGTTGAGGGTTCTGTGCATAGAATCTGCCAATGTCAAATTTAACATATGTGCTACCTGTACAACTGAACCAAATAAACTATGGTCGAAGTTCAAGCTGGTCCAAAATATGTACAAACTTTCTCCAAACTCCAATCCACACATGCCAGCTAAGTAGCTAACACACCAATGTTGAATGTTTATTATTCAATATTTTAGTTTTGATGATTTTAAATTGATTGATTAATTGATTCACTAACATCTAACATTTAGAAAAGATTGTGTTTTGTTTTCCAAGTTGTGTAGGATTCTTTGAAGGCTATATAAAGAGAGAATGCAGCACTACTAAAGGTTGCACATTCTACACATTGTGATACACAACTAGCTGAAGAACTGACAACCCCAAGGGTGGGAGACATGGCAAAGGTTCTTGGTTCCAATCCTCATACCAACAATGGGTCACACCTACCTATCAAAAATAAAATAAAATAAAACTGAAGAATGTCGTACACATCCGAAGTCTTGCAATTTTGCTGATACATTGTCAGTGCTGAATGTGCTCCTCAATGTGGTTAACATCGACCTCATTCACGGCAGCTCAGCCTTCAGAATTCTTTTCACCCATGTCCTTTGTTAAAGCTTATAGTTTTTTTTATCATATCTTGCTGGGTAAATATATCTCAACAGGTTCCATCTACTTCTTTAAGAGTTTTTTATTTGATTTCCATTAGTTAGTTTCATAAACAATTGTGTTAGAGCATATTTATCAGATGCTTAAACTCATGTGATTATGCTCTTGCCGTGTGATTGATTAATTGATTTAATCCCTCTTTGATTAAATAGATTACTTGATTGTTGTTGCCTTTCTTACAGTCTTGGCAATCAAGTAATTGACTAGATTAATTGATTGTTTTAAATATGGTATGATTATGTCTAACAACTAATCCTTCCATGCTTAAGTTCCTTCCCGTGTTGTAGGTTCCAAGGCTATATAAAAGGTGGTCTCAAGCTCAGGTTACACTTTTAGAGAGAACTTAGAGAGAGATTGTGCTTTAGGAATACATTGCTGAAGACGGATGCACTACAGAATGCAGCAACATCCATACATTAGTCTGCTGCTTCTTGCTTCCTACAGCTGTTGTTTTACCCACTGTTCTGCTTTCATCTTTAGCTTTCTGTGGGTGTACTATGTTAGACAATTAACATATACTCGCTTACGAGTTTTCGTGTGATTTCCACATAGTAGTCGTTTTCATTATTGTAAGCATTACAAACGTTTTCTATAGTAGAAGTGTATAGCCATATTGGCTCGTCTACAAGCATTGCTTGTAGACCTAAACCACCTTCGTGTTTCTCTTTTCTGATTTGTATTCTCTTTATTCCCCTCTTGTTAGTGTGATGTGCTAGTAAATGTAGTAACATCCTGTACTACATTCATTATCTGTTTCAGTTTTCACTTCAAATTCCTAGCTACAATTCTTTCAATTGGTATCAGAACCTCCACTTGACATTACTAAGTGTTGGTCTTGACTGTAGCCGTGATGGATTCACGAGGTAGTGGTACACAACGTCCTCCTAACCTAACAAATACAAACTACTAGGTGTGTAAATCGGAACCACCGAACCACGAAACCGAACCGAACCGAACCAAACCAGTCGGTTTGGTTCGGTTTTGGTCGAAGACGGTTCGGTTTCGGTTTCAAAAATTGGGAAACCACGCGGTTCGGTTTACGGTTTATGGTGTCGAACCGAACCAAACCACGCTATTTATTTTTATTTTTTATTATAAAATATATATTATATTACATATATTAACTATTTTGAACCTTTGATTTATTCATTATATATATATATATATAGAGGGAGAGACATATACTAAACCAAACAAAATCTTGATTGTTGGAGAACTATTATTTTTCCATTGTTAATTTGTGTTTATTTTAGAATTTGTATTGTTTTATTTATGATAATTTGTTGTTAGTAGCTTATTTCCTAATTTTGACGTTAATTCCAAATTAAAATCTTATTTTTATTGTTATTTTCAATGTTTGTTACTTTCATTAAAAATAATTTATATAAACCACAAAACCGAACCAAACCAAACCGAGTGGTTCGGTTCGGTTCAGTTCCAAGTCTTACTCGGTTCGGTTCGGTTTGAGATTTTTGGAACCATTAGGAGGCGGTTCGGTTTGTGGTTTTGGCATAAACCAAACCAAACCGAACCACTTACACCCCTACAAACTACTCTCTTTGGAAAGTATTTATGTGTGTCTACATCAAATCCATTGATGAAAGGGTATGCCTTACCGTACTTGTTGGATGGACACCACCAAGAATTGTTGATCTCGATGGTGATTATAAGTATACTTGTAAAAAAGAATGGACTGTTGAAGAGAGAACCTTGTCTAATTTTAACTCAAAAGCACTTTATGCTATCTTTGGCTCTTTGGATCCAATTGACAATAGTATTGCTCCACATTCACATCAAGCACATGCCATTCACTCTCATTGCATAAGGAAGGATATACAGAAATTCTACACAGCAACCAAGATCCCATTCATTGATGTTTGGAGATGAATTCCAACTTCTGTTATTAAGTTGGTTTCTGTTATTAAGTTGGTTATTTAACTGGGGGTACAAATGTAATTACAATTCATTTGGTTAAGATAATTAGATGAGGACTTTCTTGTAAGATTACAAAGTCTGTTAGAGAGATATTTTTACTTATGGTTTAAAACAGTTGTGGACGTACTTTTTGTAATTAGTAGAGATAATACAATCAATGGAGAAAATCCCCCTTTCCAAACTCTCAAAGTTAACAGATCCCAACATGATGAAACTTGTTGTAAATCATCAATCTGCCAAATATGTGTGGGTTGCCTTTCAAGAAATTTGTGAGGGTACCGATAGTGTGCGACAAACTAAACTAAGATTGTTGTTTACAAAATTTGAGAATTTGAAAATAGAAGAAAATGAGGACATTAAGTCCCTTCATGAAAAACTGATTGACATTTCTAATGAGTCCATTGCCTTGAGAGATTCAATTTCTAATGGAAGACTCGTTAGTAAGATGATGCGCTCTCTTCCCTAGCAATTTAACATCAAAATATTTGCTATTAAAGAAGCCCATTAAGTTGTCCTTGGACAAGCTTGCAAGCATTCTTCAAACTTTCGAGTTAAATCTTACTCAGCAAAACAAAAGCAAAGGCAAAGGTATTGCTATTGCTGAAAAAAGCGTTGCTCTTCCTTTGGTTTCGAATTGTCTAGGGAGATGCAAGAGTTGTCCAAAGATATTAAAGATTCTGAACTTGGAGATGAGTCTTTGGCTCTTCTCTCAAAAAGGTTTAACAATTTGTTGAAAAATAAAAGTCAAAACATGACTAATTCAAGTTTCAATAATCCATTTGTTGTTGAATCAAACAATTTGTTTTGAAAAGGAAAATTCTAGCAAATAACAAGATTCATCACAAGAAAAATCTGGTTTTAAATCTTCTTCTCAATCTCGTGTTAAAAACCTTGGGTCTGTTCAATGTAGACCTTGTTCAGGGTATAGGCACTATTCAAATCAATGTGCAAATACCTTGAAAAAGAAGGGTTTGAGTTTTGTCTCCACCATAAGTGACAGTGATGATGAAGAGGATGTTGGAGACTTGATTACTCTTTGTGCTATTGAGGAAATCTATTCTAATTCGATTTCAGTGATGTAGTTCAAAATGATGCTCCATCCAATGCTTCTTGTGAAGATTGTTCGTTGGAACTTCAAAGTCTCATCTCTTCCGTAGTTGATGACACTGAAGATGTTCAACATGATGAATCAGATTGTGATAATCCTGATGTGTTTGAGGAATACAAGGCATTATATGCCAATTGGGTCAAAAAGTGTGCTAGAATGAAAGAGTTGGAAAAGCAAGTTCATTTTCTCTTCAATAAAAATGATGAATAAAATGTCCTTAGGTAGGTTGGAAACCCTTCTTACTAAAAAGAATGTTGAGATTGAGACTTTAACGTCCAAGCAAGCTTGAAAAGGCTAATGGAACATTGACAAAATGGAACACTAGCAAGACCAAACTTGGTGAGGTCTTGAGTTTTGGTCAAGAAAATACAACGGGATTAGGGTTCAAACCCACTGTTTTTGTGAAAGAAGGAGAAGGAAATTCCGGTTCCTCTTCAAAACAAAAGGTTTTAAAAAAGAAGTCAAAACCTAGAAAAAGACAATACGTGTATCACTACTGTTTTGAACCAGGTCACATCAAGTCATTCTGCCAAAAACGGAAATTGGATGCTTTAAAACAACTTGGTGAACCTTAAAATCTTTTTGGCATTCAAACAGAATGAAGTTCCATATGCATCAACATTCACAAAACCATTGACAGCACCATTTGCAAAAACCCTCAAAAAATGAGTGGATTCCCAAATCTGGAATGCAATGCAAAGTTACCTTCACCTCTATTAAACCTCACGTCACGGGGACTTGGTATTTTGATGGTGCTTGCTCTCGCCACATGAAAATTTGGTCAACTACTCATGTCACGGGGACTTGGTATTTTTATTTAGCCTTCATATGTTTGATTGCATATGAGATCATAAATGATAGGAAGCCAAGTGTGAAACATTTCAATGTGTTTGGTTGCATATGTTACCTGTAAAATGATAGAGATCATCTATCAAAATTTGATTCCAACAAATGTGTTTTTATGGGTTACTTTGATAATAGTCGTGCATATAAGGTGTTCAACCTTAGAACTAAAACTATTATGGAATCTATGAATGTTGTATTTGATGATCTCATTGATCTTGGTTACAAAAGTGTATAAGATGATTTGACAGGTTTGCTCGATGAAGGCTCTCTTGCTCCACATGTTGATGCACCAGAATCTGAAAGTCCTAAACCTGATTCTCAGCTACAGAAACACCTAATTCTGAAATCAGAGAGTTGAACTCTGAAAATGATTCAAATACCGGGAATGGTTTTAATTTGGTAGGAGTCTTTTTCTTGGAAAGTTACCAAGCTGTGTCCAATAATGTAGGGACAGATTGGTGTTACATTGGAAAGGCTTGTGATTAGTTTTAAATTGATTGATTAATTGATTCACTAACATCGAACATTTTGGAAAGCTTGTGTTTTCTTTTCCAAGTTGTGTACGACTTTTTGAAGGCTAAATAAAGAGAGAAGGCAGAAGGTACCTCATTATACACATTCTTAAAAGTGATACACAACAAGCTCAAGAATGCCATACACATCTGAAGTCAGACTTATACATTGCATGTGAATGTGCTTCTCAATGTTGTTAAAATTGACAACCCATTCACTGCAGCTCAGCCTTCAGACTTCGAGATTCCGCTTTTCACCCTTATCCTTTGTTAAAGCTTATAGTTTTTTTTATCATACCTTGTTGGTTGAATAGATCTGAATAGGTTCCATCTACTTCCTTAAGAGTTTTTCATTTGATTTCCATTAGTTAGTTTCACAAACTATTGTAACGTGGTCTAAATTGTTTTACTATGGAAGTTTCATCAGATTGGCAAATCAGCAAGTATTTTACTTGTTGATAAAAGGTTAATACTGTGTGTCAATTATTTTCTACTTTAGTTCTTAATATTCAGCTGTGCTTTACCCAATAAGGTTCTCAATACGGCCTCATTCATGCCCTCATTGAGAACTACCGGGCTTATTATTGGATTTCCCTAGCTGTCTAAAGAGACGGTTATTGGTTCAAGTAGCCAAGCTGTTAAACCTTTCCTTCTTTTTGCCCCACCAGCTGAAAAAAGAGCTTTGGGTTCACTTTGAGCATTCGTACCTTGAGTTTTCCCACATGAAAGCGCATGAGTTCGCAATTGTTATTTAAATTTAATATTAGCCTAGGGTACATTTTCTTGTTAAAATCATGGCAGCAGTATCAATGTCAACAGAAATCTTCCATGAAGTCACTAGTATCTCACATAATCACCAGAAGTCTTTTATAGCGAATGAGGTAGTGGAGGCTAGGCTTAAAAGTGGAGATCCGGGTTTGATATTTAAGTTAGACAGGCTTATGATCATGTCAACTGAGATTTTCTTTTGTACTTGCTGGAGAGGATGGGGTTCGGTCTTAAGTGGCGGAAGTGGATCCTCTTTTGTATCTCGACAGTTCGATTTTCGGTGTTGGTGAATGGTAAGCCTGCCGGCTTTTTTGCTAGTTCGAGGGGGTTGCGGCAAGGAGATCCTCTTTCTCCATTTTTATTTATCATTGTGATGGAGGCCTTGAGTAAGATGTTGGATAGAGCTGTGTGGGATGGTTTCTTAAATGGGTTTAGTGTGGGTAGAGGTGGTGGAGAGGAGGTGACAGTGTCACATCTTTTGTTTGCAGATGACACTTGTTTTTTGTGGGGCTAACACTCATCATTTAGGTTATCTTCATCTTGTGCTATTATTCTTTCAAGAGGTTTCGAGCTTGAGAATTAATATCACAAAGGGCGAGATTATTCCGGTTGGAGTGGTGGTATTGGCCAATTTTTTTGGTTGCAAGGTTAGGAGTCTTCCGACGGTGTATCTTGGTTTGCCTTTAGGAGCCAAGCACAAAAGTAAAGAGATGTGGATCTCGGTCATCGAGAGGTTCGAGCGGAGATTGGCAGGTTGGAAAAACAGTATCTTTCAAAGGCGGAAGGCTAACTCTAGTCAAAAATACTCTTTCTAGTCTTCCAACATATTTTTTGTCTCTTTTTGTGCTTCCTGTTTTGGTTCGGAGCAGACTTGAAAAATTGGAGAGAGACTTTGTGTGGGATGAGTCTGCGGAGGTGCTGCAATAATAGATAATCGGCTCTATGAAATCATCTAAACATATGATAAAAGGAAAGGAAATCGAAAAGGAATGCACGCTTGTGTTTTCGTTACAATGGAAAAATGGGGTAGTAAAAGGAGGCAACTAAAGGGCGAAACTTAGTAATGAATGTCAGCTTTTTCTTTGTGTAATACCCCCAAGACCATTTAAAGAACCTGTTACTCGCAAATTTTATTTACCTTCCCTTTTTCTTCACAAACTCCATGAACCAAATATGAATGTTACGAAAGAGTAAAAGAAAAGAAGAAAGAGATATAAATTCTAAGCAAAAAATTTCAAGCTTAAGGAGTAACAAAGACATGATAAGCACCATTAATGTAGATAAAATAAAAAAGAATGTATTTCAAAGGTTTGTAGAAAGAAGTTGTGTTATTTTCTCATTATCACCTTGGTAATAAAACACGCACACAAGAAGTTGTACCTTGTTTCAAAGCAATTTTTTCGTCATGTCTGTGGTAAAATAAATATCTGGGATGACAGAACATTACTAGATACAAGCTTGCCCCAGGAGTATCATCAACATTGATCATTATAGATTTCAACTACTGCCCAATCACAAACAATAAATTAATTAATTAAATAAGAATTCAGCTGACTGGGAAAAATAAAGAAAAGATTATGATAGTAAAGATAACTTTAGTAACAGAATCCATGTCTCCCTTTTTGCAACTAGCTTTTCAACATTTCTGCGACTGATTCTAAAGCAAAAGCAGGACGAAAAAATCAAGAACGGCAAAACAAATATACTTTAATGCTGATGTGTCTGGTGCCTTGTTTCTATCAGTCAAAACAAAGTCCAGTGAAGCTGAATGTTGCATTAACTCAGCTCAACTGAACCTTTGTCACAGACACTAGGGGTCAGCCACATGAATCCCTTTTGGGCTTTTTGCCATTCATTGCTCTTCAAATCAATATTTTCTGTTAAAGAGCACTAAAATCTTTCTTAACCATCCCCATCCATGTTATTTGATTGTATCCAAACCTCTAAAGTAAGTTTCTCTCATTTTATCTCTCATTCTGCTACTTCCACCCTTGCATAAAGTTACCTTCCATTAACCCTTCCAAAAAAATTCCCTTTTTCCCTTTTTCCCTTTTCCTGCTTTTCAAGTTCTCACCTCCTTTAGTAATGGTGTCTATCTTTGGCATAAGGGTCGTTTATGTGAGAACCCAAACCCATTACTTGTATAGCATCGTTATAACATGCTCGTTATATGCCTTGACATGTTAACTAGTTCATATTGTTGAAGTCATGCTTGCATTAGGTTGACTGCGATCATAGTCATTTGTATGCCTTCCTTACTTGCATGCCTTGTTGTACTTGCTTCGATTGTTGCCTTAGTACTTAAATGAGTCCTAATAGAGCCTTAGTATCTTTCTAGCATGTTTTATAACTTCAATCGTGGTCATTGTATGCTTGGTTGAGAGTTCAGAAGCATTGTTGCTTCACTTGACCTTTTGACTCGTAGAGTCTCTCGGTTTGCCTTCTCGTTGCCTCGTTTCGTGTCTTGAGACTCGAGAGTTGATAACTTGAATCCTAGACCTTGTTTACTAGTCCTTGACATGATTTAGAATGTCCATTCATGCTTATAGTATCCTTGTTAAACCCGTTGTTGAATCGTGTGACTGTTCGTCATGAGTTTCGCCCTCGATTCCTCCTTGTTCCGGGCGATGTTCGGACTTGTTTCGGGCGTGTTTTGAGTGTACTAAACATCCCTAATGGTTTGGGGTTGTGTTGGACACATTTAGGACTTGTTTTCAAGTCATTTTGACCTTCCAGACACCTGAGCGCTCGCCCAGCCAAACGACTGAGCGAGTGCACAAAATCCAGCAGCTCAAGAAAATGAAAAGAGGCTGAGCGAGCCCTGAGCGACCGCTCAACACCTGCACCAGCATTACGGGATTTTCTGATTTTGAATTTTTGGCTTGAACCCTTGAACCCTATCCGTCCCAATTCAAACCCCCACCTGATTTGTGACCTCTTTAGGCTTAATTTCAATCCTTGGATGAGTTCTAATCAAGGGCCATCATTAATCAACCAATAGAAACCTTAATAACTCAAGAATAGGATTGACCTCTTTTGGGTGACTTCTTCTCCCCAAACTCAATTGACAGCCATTGTCTTCCTCCATGGTCATTTGCTGGTTCTTAGAGAGAGAAAGAGTGAGCTTGAAGTTCCCCCACCTTGCTTGCATCATTGCCAGAGATCCGCCCATCGGATTTTCGATTGGAGACCACCAAATCGAAGCTCTTGCTCCCTAGTTTCTTAATCATTGCTTTATTTTGTCATCCAACCGTTTGATTTCGAATAAGGTAAGCACCCAATCCCCTGTTTTTGTATGTTCAATATCAAGCATGCTTTCTTCATGATAGTTTCTAGATACATGTTCAAGAAGACATGCACCATGTTAATAACTTGAAATTCCTTAAGTTAATTTTCTGTAAATTTTGGGTTAATGACTCATAATTGGTAATTTGGACTTGTGTCAAGTATGAATTATGTTCTAGAATGGATTTGGAATAACTTTTGTTCTTGGACTTGTTGTGAATTGTAACTTTAAAAATGATGATCATTCGAGGGTTCACAAATTGAGAACTTTGATCTTGATGGACTAAAAGTCATGAATGACTGAGTAGTCTAATTGTAAATGAATCGAGAACATAAAAAAGAGCCATGAATTGCATATAGCATTCATCCTCTACTTGGAAATAATTTAGCGATAACTCAACGGAATTGCACTTAGAGAGTCATTGAACAATACCGACTCTACAATCAATCCCTACGACGTTTAGGGTTCAATTGAATTGTAAATTAGCTCTTGGGAATTCTTAACGTGATTGATCTCATGCTTGACTTGTATATCGTAGAGTAACATGCCTACTTGATTGGACGAGTCGTTCTTGTCGACCTCACTCCCTTACTTGATTTATTACATGAGTAAACATCTACTAGACTCGGACAGGTTCGCTCTTGTCGAACTCGCTCCTTACTTGATTTTGTGTGACAAGTAAATATCTACCTGGCATACCATTAGTCCAGCTCGCATACGTGAATTGTCTAGATGGTCAATGATGCATCACCGTCATGAATTACAAGATTCATGGTAGTGATGGGTCGCCACACCATAAACTTGCACACACCCTTCACTACTGATCATAGTGGAGAAGAGTACCTCGTCGTAACCAATGGGCGCTTGAAACAATACTATCGTGGTCGATGTATCATACACGTGCATCCGACAAATACACTCAAGATAACCTTGTCTATTTCAGGTCTACGAAGCGGCACCGATTCCATAACATATCCTTATCCTATGTGATTTATTTAAAGCACTTATGTGAAAACAACGTGCATCGTGACATGAGAACTACGTGCTAGTATGATCTTGCTTGATACGTGCTATGTATGCATTGCATTATATCCTGTCATGCATATTGGTGGCTTACAAAGTCTTTACGACTTACCCCCTCCCTTTTACTGTTTTAGATTCTAACCATCCAGGACCGTCTCATCGAGGTTGATCGTCTACTCTTGTTCGTGATCACGCGCCTAGAGGTGGTAGCGTTGGCTTTTGGTTTCTCTTTTGCAAGGACGATTGGGTTAAAGCAAGTCATTTAGACTTCGCTTGGGAATGTGTAATTATAGTAACTTGTACTTGTTGTAGACTAAGACTAATAGTACTACTTATGTTTCTAGTTGCTTGCCGGCACTTGTAGGCCGAGCCTTGCTTGCATGTATTGGTTCACTCGTTAAGACTTCCGCTGAGCATCCAATTAGCTCTTATTTACTTTTGTAGTTTCTCCGGCGTGTTTAGCCGTCGAGGTGTATATATATTAGCATGAATTGTTTAGTTGTTGGGTTCCGGTTGTAAATTCGCCAATAACTTGGTTTACTTGCTATTAACTGTTATATCAGGTTCTAAAGTTTTAAATTATTCCGACTTTTTAGTGCCGAGTTGTACTACGTGTCCAATGTTGCGTCACATCAGTTTTGATAATTGAGTCCTTGCATGAATTATAGTCCTTATTTGGACGGCACGACCCGCAATCCCTCCTCGGGGTCGGGGTTGGGGTTGGGTTGTCACAGTTTAAACTTCAGATGGGCTTTTTGGGAAACAAACAACCACAAATGATTTCAAGAATGATCGGAAAGCAACAAGCTAAGCTAGTGAAGAAGGCTCAATAACATATGCACTACAAATCAAACTACCGAATGGCCACAAGCAATGCTTGTTTCACATATGTTTGGAAGCTCAATAAGTTTATCAACATAATTCATTATACCCATTTATTATAAATGTACGCGACACAATAAAACTGACGAATTAAAATGACAATAGAAGATAAACTTTGGTGATAAGCCCCTAGAATAGGAAAAATAATGGCTTACTTATCACAGAGTTCTTGCATCTGCAAACGGCTCCAACAATGCCAGCATAATGCCATCCACAACTGCAAGTAAATCATATGTACATGGTCATGACTGATTCACTCCGGTAGAGAGATTGCAGTTTAAACAACTGGAAAGAAGGGAATATGTAATGTTATCCAGTTTTCCTTTTGTTTCTGTAGTTGAGGATTGGTTCATTGGTTGAGGGATGGTATGCAATAGCTACTCATATACATGCTTTACTCATATACAGTGTTTTGCTTGGAATGCATAGCTCCAGAGCATATATCCAGGTTTTCCTTTGACAATATCCAACTTGCTCATCAAAGTATTTAAGCTAAAAGATGACTAAGTATAGATCTGGATTCCATCTTTATTGCAGTCCGATAAATCAGTATCTTTAGTTACTAAAACACAGGAAATATATTAAAGCATTCACTAGTTTAGCTTAAACAAGCTATACTTTCTGATTACTAAACTGATTATGTACAGTGACAGAAGCTCAACAACTAAAGCTTCATATAGTGAACAGTTTTCCCTCGTACAGAAAGCATTTTGAGTTGAAAATTGTTAAAAACATTTAGCAGTGTAAAAGAAACACGATGTACCTCAATATTGAGAGGATGTTGTGCTTTGTGAAGGATCTTGAAGTGCTCTTTATCTGCTGTATTGCTGATGTGGCTGTGACTGTTTACAGATTTTGTTGATAGAATCAAAGAATACCCCCACCACCTGTGTATCCTTAGGGAGTGATGCATAAGCAGGAAAGCTTTAGACACAATTTTCATCTCTTCTTCAATAGCTCTGTCAATTTATCCGGGGGAAGAGCAGAAAATTATCTATCATTTGAGAATTTGTATCTGGTGGTAAAGGCTGTAGCAATCCACTGTTAGACAAGTCCTCCAAGCCTTTGATGTCCTGCTGCAACCGTACTACATGTAAAAGCGCATGATCAAGAACTAAAGGATCATCCGGGGAATTCTGCAAAAGATTAAGCAATGCCTGCCTATAAACTTGGGCTGCCAACAATGGCCTTGCAATCTGCCGATTCTTACATACAATTGCCACCTTAACTACATGCTTACAGAGATTCCCCATCCTTGACCAGGGACAATCACAAAGTGAGAACTCCGAACCAGGGTTCCAAATTGTATATACAACATTTCGGTCAGCCTGAGAAACAACTTTTGCAAGTTGGAGATTTCCCTCGTCCAGTAAGACATCAACATCAGGGACGTGCATGGCCTGATACCAAGAGTTTGAAGTGTAGGATACATCCTTGAGATTCTCAAAATAGCCCGTTTCTTCAATATATTTATCGAGCCAATACAATGAATGAAATTCACTTGTGAGCATGTGGGTCAGCCAGTCGACTCTTTGCCAAAAATTTGCATGTGGCAAGCAAAATATCTTGGATTTCACCCGTAGGTGATAAGACTCAATTGCAGCATAAGGCTCTTGACTTGCCACAGGGAGAGTCCTTGTACTATTTACCCATGACTCTGCAAAAAAATTTATCCTTTTTCATATTAAAATCTAATGCCGAAATATCTACAATTTCAAAAAGATTTTACAAGGAGCTGGGGAGTTGGACATTGTTAGTGGTAAAACTGAAATTCAACTAGTATATTAGCTACTGCTAAAATTAATTTGACAGGAAAGTTATAAAAGCTAAATTATGTTATTAACATCAGAACCTAAAAAGAAAAAAGAGAAGCACCAAAAGGTCTCATGGGTCAGAGCCACAACAAAATCATGAAAGAATAGATTCCCTTGGTGTAGTATGGTCCGTCCGGGGGGGGGGTAAAGAATAAAGTGATAATCCTGGTCAAAATGGTGAATAGATTCTCAACCTGTGAGACTTTGATGAGAGGAGAAATACCTATCCTTGCTAGCCACTGTATTCTAAAATAATCCATGAAGGCAAACTGATCCACAAATATTTCCATAAATTCTTCAACAGCATCTACAGTGTTGCCACTCCTTGAGCAATATAAAATCCTTCCTAAGTGCTTCAATATCTCTCGAAGCACATCAAAATTGCAGCATTTCTTTAAAAGACTTTTTACCCAAGAACGGCGAACATGCCATAGGCTTAGTAAGACCCGGCATTGGAATGTCTCTCTGCAAGAAAGAAGCATAAATCAGAATCTGATGTTTTCCCCTTTTAACCAAAATAGCATGAACGAAAATACTAATGACCTGATAACAGATGGCTCGAAAGAAGGATCGTCCACCAAAAATGCATTCGGTCTCCATCTGGGGTCCTTGGCTCGGATCCTGTCAACTAGGGACCCCATCCATAGATGGATATATTGACCAACAGAAGAGGAGGTAATGACCCAGGCAACAGGAATTGCATTTCGGGACGCGTCAAAAACAAGCAGTGAGCACAGTGGATACTGTCAAGTCAAGTACAGAAAGTAAAAGTTACAGCTCTAATTTATCAAGGCACTAGCAGAGTTAAAATATGGAAGCAGGGACATATATGTGAATATACACTCATTACTCCTAAACCGGAAATAAATCAAAAGCACCATATCTTTCCAATAAAATAAGTTGGACACAAAAATGGCCTGTTGTTTGAAGGGATGAAGTGAATGAGCTGGAATAACAAACTTTGCCACTTCTTCAATGTCATGCAAGGTACTCAAATGAAAAACTATTTGGTACTCCTTCTGTTTTGAAATAATTTTTGTGTTTTTCTTTTCGTCTGTTCCAAAATAATTGCTGTGTTTCTAAACATTCCTTTTTGGGATAACACTTTTACCATTTTATCCTTACTTTTTCTCGCTACTTTTATGATGGTCTCACATGGACAAGGGCTTTTGAGGAATTGCATATTATACCAATATTTATAATAGTCAATTAGTTTTTTTCTTAATCTGTGTGCCAATCAAACTGGACAATTATTTAGGAATGAAGGGAGAAGTAATTATAACTTTTCACAATTTTCTCCTTTCAAGGGAAGGTATTTATTTAACCGGTATTGCAAGTGAATTATCCAAAATCATTTGAGATTACAGTTTTTTGTTGAGCAGATAGAATGATTTTGGTTAGAGACAAAGGAGAAATCAACACATGGATAGGCGTGAGAACTACCGGCCAAGCAGCGTTTGTGAAATTTGATAATATATCAGCATTCAAACATTCATGAAAATTTTGATACTCCCTTAACCTCCATTCTTCCAACATATATAACTTCGAGAAAATCGCAGCATTCCATCCTGTCATCTCCATCTCTAGCCATCTAAAAAAAGAATTTTGCTAACAAGTGACCTTTTTACCGCTTTTTTTTTCTTCCCTTTTTGTTTGTGTGAGGGGTGTTACATTGGAACTCTTCCCATTGGTGTTGGAGATCTTGAAAATCGTAAACTAACTTAAATCATTTACAAACAAGTATACTAAGGGTACTCATTAGCAGCCACTTTTTTTTAATTATAGATCCGTTTTTCCAATATATATATATATATATATATATATATATATACACACACACATATATATATACACACATATATATATACACACACATATATATATTGATGTTGACTGAGTGGTAACTTTTACATGGTCGACTAAGTGGGAAAAAAAAGAAGAAAAAAACATGTTTTAAAACCCCTTCCAAATGACAGAAAATTATAAAATAAAGAAGCAAAACCTTAAGTTTCTTCGGGCTAAATGCTGAATGAGAAGCTATGGAGCCATTATGTCCAAAACGAAGCATCTGCTGCAGTTGCCAATCTGTCTGTATCCCTAATACAAATGGATCTGGACCAGAGTTCTCTTGGAAGAAGAAAACATGCTTATGGTGGCGTTGCACCCACATCTTCGTACTGCATTCATGATCTGTATGCAAATCAAATGGGGAGCTACGAATAAGCCTTTCCATGTTCCGGACATCGTTACGAGTAAGAAAATCATCACGGTTTTGTGGCCCTCCATGCCTCTGCACCTCTTCAAGATGATGCTGGACTATAGTATCCAAAGATATTCCAACATAAAGCATAGACATGACTTTCTGCCTTAATTCTTCTGAAATTCGAGGAGCATACATGGCTCGTGTTCCGACAGCATCCCGATCAAGAATGCCGTGACATGGGGCCCCTGTTTTATCCACATGGCTTCGCTGATTGTAGATGATCAGGGCAACAAGTGGGCGGGTATATAATCGTTTTACAGTAAAATGGCAAAGACATCCTCTCATCATGTGACGTCTCCCGGGTCTGCTTCCTTTTCCAGAAGAAGGTTTAATATTCGAGCTGTCCCCAATACCAGCCTCACTATCTCGATAGTCTTCAGGGCCATATGAACACCAGTATCTATCATAATCATGGAAAAATTGAGCAGATAATAATAAGCCTTTCCATTCTCTCTACGTTTTCTTTATTCAGGAAAACTAATACATCCAAGACTGCATAAAAATGAGAACTACAACTTACGCCGAGGACGTACAGTGTATATTCAAGATAACCATCAACTCTTGGTTTGCTGACGCTTCCTTCGGGTCTCTTCCTTCGTGACTCAATGCGGAAACTGGCGGGACATTCTGCATTGCTGGACTCTCCTTTCACAAAATCATCCACTCTAGAAAATGGAATTAGGACAATATCATCACCTCCTTGACGACCACCTTCTACTTTCGCCCAATTCAGATGAGCTGCAGAGAACTCCACAGGAGGAGGATCCTGCACTGGGAGGTTTAGAATATCCTCCATTCTTGGCATCTACAGCAAGAAAACCAAGAAAAATAATAGACGTTAATTGGATAGGAATAGAAGTAAGAAATAGAGCAGTGAACTACAGGCTTTTCAAGCTTACATAAAATAAAATAGATGCAACCGTAGGGTAGGGCCCCATTGTCAAAAACACAGAGACCAGAAAGATAGTTATTAGCACAAAGTATCAGTATCAAAAAGTGTGAACTAGTAAGACGTTTGTGTCTTGACTTAATTACTCATCAGTAATGTCCAAGTGCATTCAGCTCCGAGAGCATTGAGACAGATAACAACGATAAAAGTCCAATTCAACTCAAAATTTTAAAGTAACAGAAATAGTGAAGTTTATAACAAAGTAGCAACAACAAAACATCCCAGGACAATATAGATCTATAGGGAGGAAGGAAAGACAATTTTAGAAACAGAAACACTTGGCATGTATCCTCTGTTACTGTGGCTCTAGCAAGAATGCCGAACAGCACAATTTTGGCACCAAAATGGAAAACATCCAGTTAAGTGACTATTTTGAACATTGTATCTCATGTTACCACTAGCTTATCACAAGATATGGTTTGCAGGCAAGAACATGACTGTTGTGTGTCGACATGGATATGTGTTTTCGGACATGGCACCTTCAAGATCCAAGAGATGACAACAACCATATGTGCTAGATTTTATCATTTGTAACAGTCAAGAGTTTGGGGTATGACTGATGCTGATAGATATTATACAATGCTGAGGTTCTCAGAATGAGACTCGGAGCAATTCCATTCCAGTCTTGTTTTTCAGTCTTGGTCTATATTTGTCAATTGGTACCAGGATTGAAGGAAATGGTGCAAAAATTGAGTTGCAACCATTGCGAATGCAAAATTATTGAAGTGCAATGCTTAAATGGGAAACTTCTTCACTTTCATTGGATCAATTGTAACTTAATTTTCTTTACACAAAATTCAAAATAATTCCTTTTTTCTTCTTTCAAAATTCAACAACTTGTGTAAAACTTTTGTCTACTTGAAGTTAGCAAAATCTTCAGCAAGCTTCAAGCTTAAAAAACATGTATAAGAAAAATAAAAAAGCACCAGAAAAATCCGATCCATAATCAAGTTTTTCTACCCACTAAGGGCAGAGAGAAAATAAATAAATAAACCAACTACAGAAAGAAAATTGCTTAGAATATTAAATTTTGAGTTTTCTTGGTCAATGGAACCAAAGTTTTTAACTTTCCTGGTCAATGAGACCAAATTTAAAGTGCAACAAGAAGATGCAACTTAAATACATTACCAAATATGGTTTACAAGCAAGCATTTATAATAAAAGTGCTACTACATAAATCTAAATACGATATCGAAAAGTTAAATCTGTAATACCTTGGCTTCATGGCCCTTCATGCTTCCTTGAATATTTTTTTGAACAATATACAAAAAGCACACAAACGAAGACTTAACTGCAAGGAAGAAATTTCAAGAAAACAAAAACATTTAAGCTGGTGAAACCCATATAATGTTAATGCAGAGCATAAATGACTGTCTAATTTCCAAATAAAAATTTGCCCCAAGAAATTGTAGAGCTCAACCCAACTCACGACTTTGTTACTTGGGTCGGCTGCATGAATCCCTTCTTTGCTATTCGGTTTGCGCCAATGCAAGGTCAATAAATTTAAAAATATAGGCTAAATAAAGAAAAATGGAAGAACCCAGAGAGGAAATTGGTGTGATTAGAAGCTTGATAATAGAGAATGGTGCAAACCCAGAATGGAAAATGCATGAATCAAATGGTGAATTTGGGTAAATAAAAAAAGATAAGCTCATGGGAACTGAATGAAAGTGAAGAAAAATCAAATTTAAAGACACGCAGAGAAAAAGAGAATACCTTTTAGGAGAATTTGGGTTGGAAGTTGGAACAACACTGCTCTCTGTGTCCTCGCCCCTCGGGTCTCTTCAGTTCGGACAAGGGGCCTGAAAGTGAAACTATATACTTAAGTTTTAAGGGAAAATTTCACTTTGCAGCTCAAAGTTTTGGTTTAATTCATTATTAACCCGACAGTAAATTATTATTTTTCTTTTAATACGTTGGAATGTATAACGAACCAAGCAACTTGAGCTTGACTTGTGTTCAGTTTGATAAAAGGTTGTTGTGTTCATGAGATAATCAAACTAAACTTGAATAAAATTTTATGCTTAGTAGAACAAGCTCGACTCAGTAAGCTCACAAACAAACTTATCTGTTGCAGAATTCAAGCAAAACCTTGTTTGAGATCGGCTTAAGAATTAATCAAACCAAACTTGAACGATTTCTCAAGGCCGACAATATTATTAAACTTTACACAAGTTTGAATTGAAGATGTATTTAACTTTTTTGAAATAACTAATTAACGACTTTTTAAGCGAGGACATCGATGGTAGCATTCTTTAGAATTTGGAACCTTACCAATCCTAAATTGACTGTAACACAGTTTGGACACTTACTCTTCATTTAATGAATATAATAAGAAGTACAATATATTTGCTAAAACAAAGTACATGAAATCACAGCAAGAACTGAGATTTTGAATCCCATCTTTTAGTGTATTCATTTTTACCATTTTTTGTTGAAGGAAAGTTTGTAAGTTGTAGTTAGACCAAAATGAAGAGTGAACAGAATTTGTTGTTTTTATTCGTGTACAATATATATATTATAGTCTCATTCTTCCAACAAAAAAATTGTCAGGAATCTCGTATGTCATATTATATTTCATCTATTTCTAAATTATTAATTATTAACCTTCATATTGATTTATGAAAACTTACTACTCCTTTTCTTTCCTCCAAAAAATGGTGATAATCGGGCCGGTACCCTTTCGATGATATTCAACCTTTACGATACTTTCTTTTTTTAACTGAGAAAAGAAACTTTTGGGACAAAAAGACGATTATGTCATTAATGAAAGGAAATAAGCATACTATCTCCTTCTCATCCTCTTTCTTTCCCCCCTCTCTCTCTCTCACTATATAATGGAAGCTCCACAAAAAACCACATCAAGCTCCAAACAAAAATCATCTAGAAAAGTCACAAAAGTATCCTCAGATTACGAGAAAGACTCTCGTCCAAAAGTGGAGTAACCTTATCATCCAAATCTAATCCTTCACCCTTTAATTGCATCTCCACTCCATCAAAACCCAACGATTTCTTACGGTGACTTTACCTGCAGCTTTTGATTTGCAAAATCTCATTCCATGGAAATCGACTGCTTCTCAGTACAACATATAATATAGAATGATTCAACTGAGAGTAGCCATTGATGAGCCCAAGATTTTCACAAATTTTTCCATGAATTTCCTTCTATTTTGTGTTATTTTTGAGTTAATTATGCCTTAGAAATATTATTATTTGTGTATTTGTGTTTAATGTAGGTTTCCATGCATAATCAAGCATTTATATGGTAATTAGTACGAAATTCGAGGCAATTCCGAGCTTTAAAGTTGAGCATTGAATCATTCGGTCAAAGTCCGTTAAGAGTCAAAGGCAAGGAAGAGCTAACAGAGGCTAACGAAGAAGTAACTGGGCTAACAAAGGACCATAATGATAAGTCTGGAAGTCGAAGGACTTCGGCATGTATTTCCTAAATCCTAGGGGCACCAGAGTAAACTTCAAATACGCCAGGGGAGGCCGGCGCTATTAATATAAGCCTACGAAACCACAACTCCATAACATCATCGATTACCTATCGACGTATCACAAATCTCACCACAACACTTATATTAATAGTGCCGGCCTCCCCTGACATATTTGGCGTGTACATATATATATATATATATATATATATATATATATATATATATATATATATATATATATATATATATCACTAAACAAGGAACTCATACACCACATGTGATTACCTATCGGCAAAGCACAATTCAAACAATATCATAAACCAGTCTCATAACGGGGTATTCCCCTCAATCAAACAACAAACCAATAACATTCAATACACCATGTAATGTATGTATGAATGCACATGAGCTACCAATAAAACGTGTACTCATAATAACAATAATAGCAACAATAGTATAATATATATATACGAGAGAATACCTTCCTAACTCGGGTAGGTCTCAAAACTCCGCAATAGCGAACCTTCACTCGTACACGGCTTTAAACTCTAGCCCGACCATCACCATCTCTCTTAGAACCACTAGATTGTTGGCTAGTACTCCTAGACCGGTTGACTCTAATCCTCGGGCAATCCTTCCGAACATGATCACCGTCATAAGCAAAGTATTTTCTTGATATACTCTAACACATATCCTCGACGTGTCCTGTTCTCATGTAAAAATTGCATATCAACTCATCACATCGTCATCTCCAATTAGAGGTAAAAACATCATTCCTAATAGTCATCAAGGTTCTCTTTTGAGCATGCTCCTCGATACCCAACTCTATCGCGTACGCACGATCCACAACCCCCCGGTAATCTATAAGTCTGTAATGGAATAAGCTGCCGACGATATTTCATCCTTAGACCTTTTCACAAACCACTGGGTCTTCCTAGCCTCATTTGGTACTAAGTAACCACAGTAACGAGCCAACTCCGCGAACTTTGCCGAATACTGAGCCGCGGTCATATCTCATTGCTCTAGCGCTAGGAATTTCATTTCTCTTCTTTCCCGAACTACTGTCAGAATAAAATGTTCCATAAACTCCATCACGAAGTTCTCCCACACTCGATGCGTTCCATGTTGTCTCATGTAATCTTGTAACACATGCCACCAATGCTCGGCCGCACTTTCCAATTTAAACACCACTAAGGTCACCATCTCTTCCAAGGTACAACCAAAATCTGGAATGATCTCCTGCATGCTTCCTAGCCAACGCTCCGCCTTAGAAGCATCAGGCTCTCCATCAAAACTTTCCGATTTCAACTTCAAGAATCTCTCTAGAACAGTGGAATCGTCTTCCTGTCCAATCATCGACCGAGGGGTTACATGCAGTTCATTAACGCTCTCCTCTCTCTCGTCGCCACGAGTTATACTCGAACGAGGTCTACTAGAACTAGCTCCGTGCCAAGTTCCTAACATTATACGCCTACAAAGAACACTCAACGTTAATAACTCAACAATAAACTCTGTTAGAATTTGGAGGCCCAAATGTGTGGCAGCCTTCTTCCATTGCAAGCCCAAAACCAGATCTGCCCATCCTCTCTTGTTGGTGACCGTCCAACCCATCATCTTGACTTGGGGAACCGGTTTCCTGTTGCCTTTTTTGGTCCTTTGATTGGCTTTTTCCTTGGTATATAACCACTCATTAGGCAGCCCCTTTTGGTGAGATGAACAACAGTGAGCTTTTTTGTGAGATAAAAAACACCATTCTTCCTCTTCTTCTTCTTCTGTGACGAAGGCGTCTCTCTGTGGGTCAGTGGTGGTCCTCTCCGTCCATCTCCTTCTTTGTGATTGGAGAGTGTGTTGGTAGTACTGAGTTTTGGGGCTCTCTCCTTGGTTAATACTTGATGGTATGAACGTGGTCTCACTGATAGACTTGGGTCGGTGAAAGGTGTCTGAGCCGAAGAGTTTATAGCCTAGACCTTTGTGGTCAATGAAGGCGAGTCGTGCTTGGGCCACGACGTTATAATAAAACTCTTCGTGTCCTTTCTTTCCTTTGTCCAATTACTCTTAATTACTCTAGACTAATATTTGTTTTGCAAGAACACAGCTTATTGGTCTAAGAGTTTAATTGGTGGTAATAATTAATTTGCTATTTGTATTAATAGGCTAGTTGTTAGGAGGTTGTAATTTTGATTCAATTCAAAAGCTCCGTTTTTTGTACGGGTTCATTCTGGGCAGTGTGATATAAAATCACAACAAGGGTATCGTGAGTCGTGTTCCGCATCCGTGAAACCAGAGCCTCCTTCGATCGAAAAATCGGTAACTCCAAAAAGGTTTATTTGGTGAGCTTTTTTCATCTCGAAATAATTGCGTTTTTTTTGTGTTTAAAATTCTCGTAATTTATTTGTTTGATTGTTGCTCTACTTAAATTGCTACTGTTTGGTTGGAATTTGATTGCTTGAAATTTTTTATTTTTTTTTGTGATAAAAAAAATCTTATATATTCTGATTTGGTTTGATTTGTTGGTTTTGTGTTGTTTATCTAAATGGGTTCTTCATCTAATTATAGTTTGGAACCTTTTAATGGGAAAAGTGATTTTTCTATGTGGCAAAAGAAGATGAAAAGTATTTTAATTAAAGAAAATATTTTCAAAGCCATAACTTTAAAATATGCTAAAGACACTTCTGAAGATGCCATGATTGAAATGGATGAATCTGCCTCCTCCTCGATTATCTTAAACATGTCTAAATCGGTTATTCGGAAATGTGGTGAACATGCTCATGCTAAGAGTCTTTGGGAAAAATTAGAACAAATTTATTTTGGAAAAACATTGTCAAGTAAAATTTATCTCCTAGAAAAAAAATTTAGTTTTAAATTAGATCTTAGCAAAGACATGGAAGATAACATTGATGTTTTTACCAAATTGGTAGAAGATATAAAACAAACCAGTGATGAACACATAGATGATTACTCTTCGATTGTGCTTTTAAATGTTATACATGATTCTTATGCTGACGTGAAATCTGCTATTAAGTATGGTAGGGATAAGATCACACTTGATACGGTGATATATAGTTTAAAAGGCAAAGAATTTGATTTGAAAGCTAATAAGGGAAAATCTAACACCAGTGAGGTTCACATGGTGAGAGGTAGGACGCTCGAGAGAAATAATGGTCATCAGCATAGTCATAATAATCAAAACCAATGGAATAATCAGAATTCTGGAAATAAGAATAGAAATAAAAGTATGTCAAAATCTAGAACTAAAGGTAGGAAGTGTTACAACTGTGGTGAAAGTGGACATTTTAGGAAAGATTGCACAAATCCTAAAAAGAAAAATATGAATCCGCAAAGTGATTGCAATATGGCTTCTACTAGTAAGGACTGTGGTGATGTTTTTATGGTAACCGATTTATGTGAAAGTGTTGTTAATTCTATTCATACCATGCTTTCTTGTGAAAATGAATGGTTAATTGACTCTGGATGTACTTATCACATGTCACCATTTAAAAACTACTTTTGTTCTTACAAAATCTTGGAAAATTGTTTTGTTTCTTTGGCCAATGAGAAAAAATGTTCTATAGCCGGAATTGGTGATATTTGTTTAAAATTTAATTCTGGAAACACTTTTACCTTGAAAAATGTTCGACATGTGCCTGATTTATGTAATAATCTGATTTCGTGTGCATCTTTAGAAGATGATGGTTTAGAAGGTAAGTGGGGAAAAGGAATGATGAAAATTCTAAAGGGATCTTTAGTTGTCGTTAAGGCTGAAAAACGCCGTAACTTGTATGTTTGCTCTGCCATGCCTGTTTGTCTTGATGATAACTTTGCTAATCTTGTTAAAGAAGATAAAACAAGTTTGTGGCATAAAAGGCTTGGACACGTGAGTAGTATGGGTCTTGAAATTTTAAACAAAAATGGATTTTTTGGAAAAGATAAAATTTCTGATTTGCTCTTTTGTGAAACTTGTGTGATGGGCAAATAAACAAAAACGTGTTAGTTTTCCACCTTCCCCTAACCCCAAAAGTTTTTCTTCAAAACATACATTTGATTATATATATGCTGATGTGTGAGGTCCTGCTACTGTGCCCACTCATGGTGGAAGTCGTTACTTCTTGTCGATCATTGATGATTTTTCAAGGAAGGTTTGGCTGTTTTTAATAAGAAACAAATCTGATGTGTTTGAAAATTTCAAAAACTGGAAAACTTTGATTGAAAACCAAACTGGTCTTAAAATCAAGAAACTTCGGACTTATAATGGGTTAGAATTCTGCAACTTTGAAATTGATAAATTTTGTGCTGAAAATGGGATTGAGAGGCACAAGACTGTGCCTTATAATCCGCAACAAAATGGTGTTGATGAAAGAATGGATAGAACCCTATTGGAACGTGTTAGGAGCATGTTAGTCTCCTCGGGTCTCTCCAAAAAGTTTTGGGGAGAAGCAGTCTTGACTGCCGCCTATCTCATCAATAGGTCTCCTTCCGTCCCTTTGCATGGTAGATATCTGGATCAAGTGTTTTTTGGTAGGGAAATTGATTTTTCAAACTTGAGAATTTTTGGTTGTGCTGCTTATGCTCATAGGAAATTTGATAAACTTGAACCTCGATCTGTGAGATGTGTTTTCTTGGGTTACCTCGAGGGTGTGAAAGGATACCGGTTATGGTTAAAAGAGGAACCGGGATTTAAAGTGATAATAAGTAGGGATGTTGTGTTTAATGAAAACGAATTTCCGTGCTTAAATGTTCCTGTTGAACATATTCCTCCTCCGGCTCACATTATGGTGGAGCATCCCTTAGGACCCATTGATGCTAGTTCAAGTGTGCAACCTTGTGGGTCCCAATGAGCACAATAATAAGCTAGAAGGGGGGGGGGGTTGAATAGCTTATTAACACTTTAAAACTTTTAAGTAAGTTTCTTGAAAGTTACTTGCAATCTATGGAAAGAATCAAGTAGCGAAAGACCTTCAAGAAAATAGTTTCAGGTCTGCCGATAAGGACTACCGGTAGACCTTTTACAGATTACTTAAGTTCTGCTGAAATGGATAATATAAACAATGAAACTAAGCAGTTCAAAAAGATAGACAAACAAGAGGAAATAACACAAGTATTTTGGGATGGTTCACACTATAATGAGTGCTACGGCCCACCACCAAGGCAAATAACCTTGGATTTAAATTGTGCACTATGTTTTCCACTTAGATCAATTACAAAGAATATCCCTAATGGATCGTGTACAAAATATTGACTTGTGTTT
This sequence comes from Codonopsis lanceolata, assembly GCA_013146195.2. Taxonomy (NCBI): domain Eukaryota; kingdom Viridiplantae; phylum Streptophyta; class Magnoliopsida; order Asterales; family Campanulaceae; genus Codonopsis; species Codonopsis lanceolata. The sequence goes on from CM028377.1 coordinate 173,550,761, forward strand.
GGGTCTAGGGAATTAAATATCTGTAAATACAAGATATTTAATTCGTGCAGAAGTATAGTTAATGGAGGTTAACAACAAGAAGAATAAAGCAATAAATGTTGAAGAGCAGCTTCTTGTTGTTGACGAGGACTTCTAGATCCGTTGAGGATCTATTGAATGCACCGAAATGAAAAGACTTGGAGTTGTGTAGATTCAGAGCAATTCTTTTAGTGTTCGATTGATTTTGTACATTGTCTTTGTTCCAGTCAATGGCAGATTTAAAGCAGTGCATCTCAAAAGAATCCGTGGCTGAGAGGACGAAGACTTCAACTTTATTCATAAATGCATTAAATGCATGGGGTCGTCAATCAAGGATTTTCGTCTTCACGTATATCTAGAGCAGATAATCATTTCGAGATCTTCAAAAGGTGGGCGATTTGGTGTCGATCCGAGAGATGAAGCAGTAAAGTAGGGGCTTTCGCTTTACATCGCTCAGACGAAAAGGTCTTCCTGCTTTTCGGAAAGTTGCTTTCGGCGGCTTGACATGTCAGGGAATGACTTGGATTAATTCAAATAATATATGGAAATAAGTTTGAATTAATCCAGCTAGCTCTCTGGAGGATAGGACACGTAGAAGCAGATCAGCTGGACACGAGGTCTTCCGATCTTAAGCTTTGAGCAGGTCTTCCGGTAAAGCTGAGAAGGGGTCTTCCGCTGATCCTGAAAAAGTCCTACAAAAACTATACAAGGCAAAGTTCTATACACAGTTGCCACGCTAATCGATACGTAGCCCGATTAGCCACTGAAGTATAAAACTAATGTAATGTACTGATCAGATATAAATTTAACATAAGAATCAACAAACCTGAAATTGAAAATTCTGAAAATTTGCATGAGTTTGATGAAAATGTGAATTTTGAAAATGAGCATGATAATAATGTTAATCCTGAAAATGTTGAACCTAATGAGCAAAATGAAGTTGAAAATGAACAAAATGAAGTGCTTATATTGGATGAATTGCATGACTATCAACTTGCTCGTGATAGACCTAGACGTATTGTTAGGCAACCCTTTCGTTTTGATGATTTTACTTCATTTGTGTTTAGTGTGTTTGAATCCATTGATAATACCGAGCCTAAAACATATAATCAAGCCTTAAAATCTGCTAACTGTAATGAGTGGATTAATGTTATGAATGATGAAATGATTTCCTTGCATGTTAATCAAACTTGGACTTTAGTGCCTAAGCCGAAAAACTGTTCTGTTGTTGCTTGTAAGTGGCTCTATAAAGTCAAGAATGAATCCGATTCAGTGAGATTTAAGGCTAGATTAGTGGGTAAGGGTTTTACTCAAAAGGAAGGTATAGACTACACTGAAATCTTTGCTCCAGTAGTTAAGTTCACAACTGTTAGGATTATGCTTGCTTTGGTAGCTCAATTTGATTGGGAATTGAAACAAATGGACGTAAAAACTGCTTTTTTGCACGGTGATTTAGATGAGAAAATATATATGCGGCAACCCGAAGGTTATGTGGATAATCAATTTCTTGATTATGTGTGCTTGCTTAAAAAATCCTTATATGGCTTGAAACAGTCTCCTCGCATGTGGAATAAAAATTTTGATCAATGCATTCTTGATTTAAAATTTAGCCAGAGTGCGTATGATCATTGTCTCTATTTCAAGAATGATAGGAATGTGTCTGTTTTCTTGCTCATATATGTGGATGATATGCTTCTTATTAGCCCATGTCCCAAATCGGTTGAAGTTGTTAAAAATTGCTTAAGTGCTAGATTTGACATAAAATATTTGGGTGATGCTAACAAGATTCTTGACATGAACATAATTAGAGATCGTAAATCCTCAATTGTTTACTTAAATCAGATTTCATATGTTAAAAAGATTTTGAGTAAATTTTCTATGTTAGATACCGATTCTGTAGATGTTCCCCTTGCTGCCCACTTTGTGCTTAGTAAAGAGCAATGTCCTAAAAATCAATTTGAAATGAATCAAATAAGTAGAATCCCGTATTCTAATACCATAGGTTCCATTATGTACTTGATGGTTAGTACTCGCCCCGACATAGCTTATGTCATTAGTTGTCTTAGCCGATATATGTCGAACCCGGGTTTGCCCCATTGGCACGCCGTTAAGTGGTTGTTGCAATACTTGAAACACTCTTTGAACTATGATATTAAATTCTTCAAATCTGAAAATGGTGTTAGATTGGTTGGGTATGTTGACTCAAATTATGCCAATGATAGAGATCATAAGAAGTATACCACATCTTATGTGTTCACACTTTGTGGGTGTTGCATTAGTTGGAAGTCTCAATTACAATCCGTTGTGGCCTTGTCCACAACTGAGGCTGAATACATAGCTATAACCGAATCGATTAAAGAAACTCTTTGGTTAAAAGACTTAATTTCTGAAATCGGTTTTTTGAAAGAAAAAGTGGTAGTATTTTCAGATAGTCAAAGTGGTATTCAACTATGTAAAAATCCAGTTTTTCACGATAGAACTAAACATATTGATGTTCGTTTTCATTTCATTCGTGATGTTGTTGCTAAGTGTATTATTTACTTGGATAAAGTTGATACTAGCTTAAACCCTGCTGATATGGGCACCAAGTGTCTTCCTGTTAAAAATTTTCTAAACTGCTTGAAAATTTTGATGATGGATACCAGTGATCCCGATAATTAAGGATGTCCCATTTTCTTGTGATTTCCCCAAAAAAAATTCATGGTTGTTCTGTATGCATAACTATGGTGACTTGACTAATTCTGCTTTCCGCTTTATGAATTAGTTAAGTATTTTGATTTCTGCATCTTTGTGTGTGTTAGAAATCTTTTTTCCCTGCTTTGTTCTTACTTTGTGTTGGATCAAGTGTAGGGATATGCGATAATGAAACCTTTCTTAATTTATGTCTTTATGAGTCCATGTATGTGTACCAGCACTTGTTCCAAGGTGGAGAAATGTTAGAATTTGGAGGCCCAAATGTGTGGCAGCCTTCTTCCATTGCAAGCCCAAAACCAGATCTGCCCATCCTCTCTTGTTGGTGACCGTCTAGCCCATCATCTTGACTTGGGGAACCGGTTTCCTGTTGCCTTTTTTGGTCCTTTGATTGGCTTTTTCCTTGGTATATAACCACTCATTAGGCAGCCCCTTTTGGTGAGATGAACAACAGTGAGCATTTTTGTGAGATAAAAAACACCATTCTTCCTCTTCTTCTTCTTCTGTGATGAAGGCATCTCTCTGTGGGTCAGTGGTGGTCTTCTCCGTCCATCTCCTTCTTTGTGATTGGAGAGTGTGTTGGTAGTACTGAGTTTTGGGGCTCTCTCCTTGGTTAATACTTGCTGGTATGAACGTGGTCTCACTGGTAGACTTGGGTCGGTGAAGGGTGTCTGAGCCGAAGAGTTTATAGCCTAGACCTTCGTGGTCAATGAAGGCGAGTCGTGCTTGGGTCACGACGTTATAATAAAACTCTTCGTGTCCTTTCTTTCCTTTGTCCAATTACTCTTAATTACTCTAGACTAATATTTGTTTTGCAGGAACACAACTTATTGGTCTAAGAGTTTAATTGGTGGTACTAATTAATTTGCTATTTGTATTAATAGACTAGTTGTTAGGAGGTTGTAATTTTGATTCAATTCAAAAGATCCATTTTTTGTACGGGTTCATTCTGGGCAGTGTGATATAAAATCATAACAAACTCAACTCAAACTAGGCCAAAGAACCTATCCTAACGAAATAGCTAACCTATAGCTCTGATACCAACTGTCACTACCCGACCCGAATCTCTATACGAAATCTCAAGGTCGCTTCGTGAGGACAATCTAGAAAAACGGACAAACACCTGCTAAGTAATATAGTGCAAGTCAATAATTGAGCCAACAAGCTCAAAACATGAATGTAAAGCCATAACGGCGATACGGAACAACAAAAACTGAAATCTGCGAAAGCAAATCATAAGTGGAACTCAAGTCATTAATTCCAAATCATGGAACGCAAGACTAAGATACAACTATTTCTCGACAATTCTACGACGCATGTGACACAACATTGCGCACGAGTAACAAACCATCAACAAACCTAAGGTCGGCGAAACAACAAGATTCTAACCTGATAAACAACCACTCAACGACTATAACATGTCAGAGGGAAACAAATTAACTAAGAGAATAAGAGATTAAAACTTAACAACTAAACCAAAATCTCATGACTAAACTTATCAGAGATAACAACAACAACAACAATACTAGAACCCGCGAGCTAAAGTCTTGCTCGGGAAGACAACCGAATAACTACTAAAATAAATACAACAGCTCGACCATACAAGTCGGCTCCAAAATAATACAACAACAAAATACTAACACAATCTACCCAAGTAAAGTTTACATAACTTTACATCCGTATCTCACAAGATAAATAAATATAAATATAATAACTTCAAGTGACTGCCCAGAAGATCACCTGCTATCAGACACGAACCCGCAGCCGCAACATGTACTAACGAGCTTACTGCAGACACTAAGGAAAACAAACACATGAAATGAGTCATAATGACTCAGTAAGCTACTAAATATAACTGTACTTACTCCGGTTGGACATATAACGAGATCTGATTCTTCCTTGCATTTATTGTATATTTTCCACCGAAAATCTCACTCTCACGTCAGAGGGTTTTAAAAATATGTTATGTTTAGAAACACTCTAATTTGGAACGATGAGGGAAAACGAAAGTTTTAGAACGTTGTGTCATTTTTTACAACTATTATTTATATGAAAATAGCATTTTGAAATAATTTTTTAAATATATTTATAAAAAAATCTATATTTAAAAAAATATATATTTTTAAAACGCTACACCGATCTGCGACTCATTTAAAAGGATTTGTACTTGGTAAATGTAAAATGAAATTCCCACTAACCAGTGCTTCATCTACAAGGGAAGGGAAATAAGCTAAGAAAAAGCGTTGACTTTGGTGTTGCTTTGTTGCCTTGTATCAACAGCCAACACTCAACAAGCCACTATAGACGGTCACTTTTAGAGTTCAGAAAATCCAAAATAATCACATTTGACCACTTTAATAAATATTCCCCAAATACAATCTTCTTTCTTATTCAAACACAGTACAACACGACACCCCCTCCGTCCAATTAGAGATCTTCTTTTGTTCTTAAATTAGTATTTTGTTTGACTGTTTTTAATATTATATTGGATATTTTTAAAATATAAATTTAATGTATATATTTCTTTTCTTTTTTCATTATCATAAAATACGTGATTTGTAGTACTTTTAAAATACTACAAATTATGTGTTTTTTAGTGATTTTGAAAAAAAAAAAAAAAACCTCCTATGTCAAACTAACATTTGAAAAATATTTAGTTTGACCCGACAAATTTAAACATGACAATAATTAGGGAGTAACGAGAATACATTTTTAAGTTTTTAATCAACTTGATCAATTTTCATAGATATTTAACGTAGTCTTATTTAGTTAACAAAAATCAAACTATCACATTTAGAAACTACACTACAAGTAATTATAATTCACGTGTTTTTGAAATTTTCAAATAACAATTAAATCCTCATCAATTATCTATCTACAAATTGGTTAAATTTCTCAAAAAATTAAAATGCACCTCTTCGATTAAAACAAAGCAAGTAATATTTTATGTCAATAATTTGTCCATTGGCAAAAAGCTAAGAAAGACCGACTTATCTATATTACAATAGAACTTATTCTTACGTATGTGTAATTGATTAAAACTATTTAGAGGTTGAGATTAAATTATCTTTAAAAATTTAATTGTTGGGATTCACTTTCACATTTACATGTACGAGAGAAGTTATCCACTATAATTCTTTATTTTATCTCACTCTATTACAAAGTCACCTCATACAATTAATATTATGAGCAGTTACACCCTGAGATTAATTTTCTAAACTATCACCCCTTACAAAACATCAACCTTACATTAATATAATCTCACAATAAAGCTCAACTGATTGACTAAGATTATCTGACCATGTGGGTTGATTTTACCGCAAAATCAAACATTTATATGTCAGTTACATATAATAGGTCGTGGGTTCATAGACAAGTAAGTGCAACTTAGTGGTAAGACGCTTCACTCATACATAATAGGTCGTGGGTTCGAGTCACCCAGTGGGTAAGTGGGGAACCACTATTGATCCTCGTTGATTTAGAGTAGAAAAAAAATAATAAAAAAATAAACATAGGTCAGTTACATATAACTTCTTACAAATAACCCCCCCAACTATGGGTCGAGTTTTAATAGTGCCCACAGCTACCACTTGAAGTAATGTACCCTTCAATTGTAATTTTTTTTTTAAATCGCACCTTCTATTTAGACGTTGGCGTTTCAATTGACGAAATCAGATATACCGACGAATCTACTTGATCTAAGTGCTTGTTTGGTGGAGCGTTTTGGTCAAAATACTGGTAAAAAAACGTTGTATTTTCGCTTTAAAGTGTTTCAATGCAGCGTTTTAAAAATGTGGAGCGTTTTAAAAATATGTTACATTTACAATTACTCTGTTTATGAAAAATAGTGTTTTAAAATAGTTTTCTAAACGTGTTTACAAAAATAAAACTGTGTTTTGAAAATGCTACGTTTTGAAAAAGCTGCGTTTTCAAAACGATGTACCAAACGAGGCCTAACTCATTGTTTGTTCGTGGGCTGAGTTCTTATAAATTAGAGATCCGTGAGACGGTCTTATAAGAGACCTACTCTAGACACTTTAATTGTATTATTATATTATTATTATTTATATATACTTGCAATAATTTTCGATATCATTACCCAATAAAATGTGGCCAAAAACTTAGGAAATATTTATATGCAATTTAGGTAAGACCGATCTCTTTAACCCGATACATTATGTTTTGATAGATTTAGTTGTGAGAAAGTGAAACTTAGTCTTATAAATTAAGATCTGTAGAATGATCTTACAAGATACTCTAAAATAAGACTCAAACTTTAGTAGTTCTTACGATAACTTGTAAATAGTCTGCTAAAATAAATATTCGTAATTTTATCAATTAACATCTACCTTTGGTCAAAAATTTTAAAAATAAGCTTAGATGCTAAATATTTGATGTACACCCTTTTACTTGCAATAAATTATCTTCCTTTCACTTTCAACCTTTAGCTTTTAGGCTCACGTCAAACGTGAGATGTTGTACAACTATATATTCTCTCATGTTCTTTAAAAAAAAAAAAAAACTTTTGTTGCTTATTTTCAATTGGTATCAAAATAATTGTCAATTTTCTAATTTTTTTTTGTTTTTGGAAGCTACATTAATCATTTTATCTTTGATTTGACTTCAATTTTAATTGATTACCTTACTCCCACATTGATATCTTTAGAAAAAATACATTATTATAATATTTATAATAAATCCAATGCGATTAAATATACTCCCCCGTCCCTAAATAATCGTCCTAGTTGATCCGGCGCACAGTTTAAGAAAAAACAATTGACTTGATTGTTTAATGTGTAGTTTCCTTTAATGTCTATGCGTATGTGACTTATAATTAAAGTAGAGTGAAAAAGTGAAAGTAAAGTGGTAAAAGTGATGTTTTAAAAAAGTAAGTTTTAAAGTGAATAATTATTTTGGGAACAAAAAAGGAAATGAGGAAGATAATTTAGGGACAGAGGGAGTAGGGGTGAGCAGAAATTTTCCGGAACCGGACCAGACCAGTCAAAAATGGACCGGACCAATACTTTGGATTGGTCCTGATCGATTGACCGACAATTGGGTTGGTCCCTGCTCCATAAACCAAAACACGTAATCGACCGAACCGACCAATATGTATTTATTATTATTTTATTATATATAATATACTAATATAGTATTATATATATATATATATTTATTTATTTATTTATTTATTTATTTATAAGAAGATAATAAAAGATATACAACTTACAACCTAAAGAAAATATATAATAATTTGATTCAATATTCAACCAAGTTTCCTTATTTGATTAAAGAGAAAATACGAGGGAAAACATTGTTCTTCACTATTAATTAATTTTCTGCCTCTTTTTGTGATTCTAAACATTATTAGTTTGAAGGATTGTTACCAGTAAATTAATTAAATTAACCATAAGGGGATAGGAAGATGACTTCCAATAAATTTCCTTACAACTTTCTTTTTCATTTCTCTTTATTAATTTGGAAGTAATGATATTTACCTTTAGTTTATTTTCACAAGAACAACAAACCTAACAAAATGTTGTATGCAGGAAGAACATGATTTGATTATTGATTATTGTTTTTTTAGAAAATCTAATTATCCTTTTGATCAAAGATACGCATCGTATTGGTCCGATCCCTTCCCGTCCTTCATTGTTTGACCCGACCAATGTATTGGTTCTCGACATATTGGGTTGGTCCCTGCTCTATATTTTTAAGAACCTGACTATTGGTCCTGGCCCTGCCTCGTTTTTCCAAAAAGTGACCGAACTTTCACCCCTAGGAGGGAGTAGTACATCTTTGTCATTTTATTATTCTCCTCTTTTTAAACAAAAATTAAAGCTGAGTTATTATGCCAGAATTATATCTTGGCTTAGGTGACAGGCAGGTCGTTTAATCACAAAAAGATGCCTCCCGGCACCAAAAGCGGCACCTATTCCTCTTTAATTAACGGCCTCTCATCAATGGAAAAGGCCACTTTCTCCCCTCTATTTATTCTTCATGCACTTGCACTCTATAAACACTTCATTTTGATCCCAACATTACCCTTCCAATCCTCTTTCCACCATGGATGTCCCCAACTCCTACCTTGAAACCTCGAATTCCCTGTCCAACGTAGTCAACAAAGTCAAAAACCATTTGACTTTTAGATCAAAGTGGGCCGAACTAAATGGTGCAATGGGGGACTTGGGCACGTACATTCCTATAGTCTTGGCATTGACACTAGCTAGTGACCTTAACCTTGGTACAACGTTAATATTCACCGGTGTCTACAACTTTGTCACTGGTGCGATTTACGGTGTGCCAATGCCTGTACAGCCCATGAAGTCGATCGCTGCGGTGGCTATATCAAATCCAGATTTTGGGATTCCTGAGGTGATGGCTGCAGGAATTTGTACGGCGGGGATTTTATTTGTTCTAGGCGTGACGGGGTTAATGCAGCTAGCATATAAGCTCATTCCGTTACCAGTTGTTAGGGGGATTCAGCTAGCACAAGGACTATCGTTTGCAATGACCGCGGTTAAGTACATACGAAAGGTGCAAGATTTTTCCAAGTCGAAATCGGGTGGGGAGAGGGAGTGGGTAGGGTTGGATGGATTGATTTTAGCTCTTATTTGTGCTTGTTTTATCATAGTTGTTAATGGTGCAGGTGATGAAAATGAGGAGAGGGACATTAATGGTGACTTGGGTGATGAGGGAGAATGTGGTAATTTTGGTAGAAGGAGAAGGTGGAGGAGATTTGTAGGTTCCCTTCCTTCTGCCTTTATAGTCTTTTTGTTGGGTGTGGTTTTGGCTTTTATAAGAGGGCCTAAAGTGGTGAAAGGGTTTAAATTTGGGCCATCTTCAATTCATGTTGTGAAGATCTCTAGGCATGCTTGGAAAGAAGGATTTATTAAGGGCACAATCCCTCAATTGCCCCTATCCATCTTAAACTCGGTTATCGCCGTTTGTAAGTTGTCGACGGATCTTTTTCCGGAGAAGGGCGTATCGGCGACCTCGGTTTCCGTGACAGTCGGGTTGATGAACCTAGTGGGGTGTTGGTTTGGTGCCATGCCATGTTGCCATGGTGCAGGGGGATTAGCAGGGCAGTACAAATTTGGGGGGAGGAGTGGTGGGTGTGTGGCTCTTCTTGGAACAGCCAAATTGGTCTTGGGCTTGGTTTTAGGAAGCTCCTTGGTAAAGATTTTAAGCCAATTTCCTGTTGGTGTTTTAGGGGTTCTACTATTGTTTGCTGGGATTGAGTTGGCCATGTGTTCAAGGGACATGAAATCTAAGGAGGAGTCCTTTGTGTTGCTTATATGCACCGCGGTCTCGCTTGTAGGGTCAAGCGCGGCGCTCGGGTTCTTGAGCGGCATGGTTGTGCATCTGCTTCTCGGATTAAGAAAATTGTGCGAGGGTCAATCTTGTTCCATTGTTTGGATGCATGGAAACCCATAACAATCATTTTTTCACACCTGTTTGGTATGTTTTGCTTTTACATTTTGTGTGTTTTTTCAAAAAATAACATTTATTTGAAGACATGTTAATTAAGTTATCTTCTTGATGAACGAACGCCTTTAAGCAGTATCGGAGAAAGTTTGAAAGTAAAGAAAAAGAAAAGAGAACCAAATCTAAAATCATCAAGTCCTTTCTATTAATGCTTTTAGATTGACTCAATCACAAAAAGACACCATTTTTATTTAATACAGTTAATTGGTCAAAATGGCCAAACTGTTTGAAACAATGCAACACAACAGAAACCATTTATTTTAAGGTTTGCACATTCTAGAGCAGCTGCTTAGGCATGTCTTTAGTTCTACCCCATCTGCAAAAATCAAAAGCTAGTTAGTACAAACACATGCAAACATTTTATTTGATCAAAACCAAAATATTGAAATGATAATAAGAAATTGCATTGTCAATATGATAAGCTCTTGAGAATACCTTTGCTAACAAGCATGCAAGTCTCCAGTGAGCAACCAAGCCAGCAGTAGTACTGAGGATGGGAATTCGAAGAAGATTGATCTGGTAGTTCCGTCGGGTAAGGCACAACGGAAGGCGGGGAGGCACTACAGACGGTGGAGTAAAGCACTTGTTTACGCAATTCATGTAACAAGGAAACCTCTCAGTTGGTTGTTTACCAGTGAGAAGAACACACTGATTTACACACCCTCCCCAGCAGTAATAGTATTTGCCTGCCCTCACTTGATTTAGCAACATTAACACCACCACCAAAAAACCCACAACACTTCCTCTTGGATCATTTTTCCTCTCCATAGTTGCCACTCTCCTTTATTTACTTCCTCTTCAGTATAATTATGTTATGGTTAAAATTAAAATGCTACACCTTGAGGAACAAATTTATAGGTCGATAATCTAACAGATTTCTTAAATGCTCATTAATCCCATTTGTCTTATTTAGTTAAAGGGTTTGGGCTCGTTTAGCTCGAGTTTCTAGGGTAACGTCCTATCTCCAACCTAACGATCGTGTCCGTTAAAGAAACTATTGTCAAATAAAGATTTACATTGTATTGTTCTGAAAGCTTGAACATTTTTCAAGATACTTTAGTAAAAAGCGTAGTATTACTCTAGATTTATTATTTTGGATATAAGTATTTATCTTTCAATATTTTCTAATAAAAAAAATTTCTTAAATGATTGTAATGTACAATTAGCTGGCACGTTAAGAGTTGTACTCCCATGGCTGAATTAATGCATTTGAGCATGTCACTTTTCTTGATCACTTAGGGGTTGACTTTGAGTTTGTAGTTAATGCTGAGATCACAATATTGGAGCAACACCAGGCACAGAAACTTTGCAAAGCAAACAAATTTGGAATAGTACAAATTGTAAGGTAAGACCAACTGCACCTTTTTGGCCTTCTGCATGTAGGGAGTCAAGGCTTCTGAGGTTTATTTTTATTTTATTAGATTCTGTGTCCGTGTCTATGGCACGGTGTTAGTATGAGATAATATCAGTATAGGACGATGTTAGTATTCAAATAAATCAATATAATAAATTATATATATATATATATATATATATATATATAAAGCTAGAATATAACTATTTCATCAAAGTTTAAAAAGAGAACAAAAAAAAAAAAAAAACTAAGCCTGAAAATGATGGAAGAAAGCCGATTGAAATAAAAACGTAGGAAGAAAAACGTGAATAGGAAACAGTTAGATTATGTTAAGATAAAAACAGTTTATATGAGATTTATGAACAAAAACGTTAATAGGAAACGGTTAGATTAGGTTGAGATAAAAACATTTTAGATGAGATTTATATATGAGATAAAAACAGTTTAGATTAGATTAGGAATCTTCTTGACAGTCCTGATTCAGGGAGACACATGTGCCAGGCGGAATAAGTTACACCGTTTGATATAAGTAAAAATAATCAATCTCAGCCGCTCTTCTATTGTATTGTAGATTTTTACGTCACCATAATTCTGACGAGTAAAACCAATTCATCCTGATCCCACCATGGGATGGGATGGGATGGAGAACCGGTGGTTCCGCTAGTCGGCCGCTAGGAACGGGTAAATGTACAAAACATAGTCAAATCTGAAGAAAAAGACCCCTTATAACAGGTATCGATAATTGGCTTTACTCTCCAAAAGAAGAACATAATATGGATAATAAACCTCTTTTGACTGCTTAATATATTTCCATTAACAACAAATGGGTGTTTAAATTTACACGCGTAAATTCTAGAGGCACGAATAATGTTAAACTATTTGGTTATTACAATATACAGATTTGTACAGGAAATTACATATTCTTGAGATCTATGCCTTGGCACTACATATTTGCACATCGTTCCTATTCAGCTTGTATGATACATTCCAAGTGCAGCGGCTGTGCACATTGCCCTGAAAGATTGAATACAATGCGGAGACTTCTCCAGAATTATCGCAGCCAAACTAAAGAAATGTTGTCGGATAAACTATCCAAACGGGTTTCCTCCTACGGATGAATAAGAATTCGGGGTAGAAGGTGCCTGGGATCTTCCACCAGACATCTGAAGTGGATTTAATGAGGCAAAAGCAGCTTCACCACCACCACGAAAGTGACTGTTTCCTTGCTGGTTAGTGGGCTGTTGAAGTGGGTTCAAAGAGGCAAATGCAGCTGCACTGCCAGTGCCAGCGTTATTATTCCCTTGAGGTCTGCAATGACAAGATTACAGTAATCAAATGCCTTTTACCTAGGGAGGTAAATTTGTGAGTCATTTGTTAATGGAGCTTGATGATGAGCAAATTATTTACTCCCATTGTCCCAAAAAAAATAGTCTCACTTTGACTTTTGTTGGTCAACTTGATTAAACTATGACCATAGTTATATAAAAAAGTTATTTGTTCTTAGTTCTTACGAAATTCTATAGAAGTTGTTATTGATATATTTCCTACTTATTTTTCAACTATTGCAATATTATAGCCTAAAACATAACAAATGTATGTATAATAGTAGTTTGATATTGTCTTATCATTCTATTAAGGAAATGAGCCTCTCTTTTTGGGACAAATGGAGTAAAGCAACTTAAGAAAGAAGCTAAATTTACCTTGAAACTAGCATGTTGTTGGGTAGTTGTTGCCCCATGTACGCTTCTGAAGTGGATTAAACATGAGCAAACGTTTCTGGAAAAATAAAGAATGTCAACGAGAAGGATGTCGTTACGTACCTGGAGTCATGTTTCCGTATGAAGGTTGTTGGAAAGGAGGCTGTGAGGGTGCATACGGTGATGATGGAGGTTGTAAGCCCATGTGAGCGGCGGATATATGTGGAAGTGCTCCTTGTGTAGGCAACATCGATGGGAACTAAAGCACAGGAAACACAAAATTTCATCAATTGGATGTCAAGCTATCTATTTCTATTTTAGAGATGTAGTTTTAAAGCTTGAATTGCTTGCAGGCAGACAAAACCATATGCACAGTTGTTTAATTGTTCTGGTATGGCGAGATAAACAAGATTAATTTGTTTATGCATACCGTTGGAGCCTGAACTTGTGGGATGTCATCACCAAGATCGAATGGGTTAGTTGATCTTCCTGTACTGGGATAACCTTGCTGCTGCGCCTGCAAAGAGAAAATTCATTCGCGTATTAAAAATTTCCTAGTAGCACAAATGAACTTTAAGTCTGTCAAGTTGATTTACCACTGCAGCAGGGTGGTGATACTGCATGCCATTTCCCATTTCAGGAGTCTGACGATATTGCCAATGAGGAACTGGTGCTGGATATGATGAATAGCTTAATGCGAATATATCCTGCACAAGGAAAAATATATTTCTAATGAAAAGTTTGCAGAAAGACCAAGCGAATGCATAAATAATACGAGTCAAATCGCTAATACCGCAGGGAGCTCCTTCCTTCCAGCAGCTTTCAAACCACCTTCTGAACTGGCTTCTTGAGCCGGTTGGGGAACAGGTTGAGATGACTGATCAGCTGAAGCATTAGAAAATGGTGTTTGAGCATTTGACGCCGGTGAAGTCCATGACTGCTGATTATAAAGAGCTCCAACCGATGAAGAACTTGGTTGAGCAGTTGAATTTCTGTTTCCGGTTAGTGAAGTGGAAGGTTGGTGTGGTTGCACAGTTGGCATCAGTTGACCATCGGTTGCTTGGAGTGCGTCATTTCCGCTATTACGAGGCATCAATTCCAGTGCATTCTCTGCAGTTGGTGTAGCTACGCTAGTGTTAACATGTTCCGCCGGATTCATAGGCATAGCAGCACTAGCTAGTGGTGTGCTACTGACAGGTGCAGCTGCAGGAGATGAGAGTCCAAACAACAAGGATTCCACAGAGTTCATATTTGGAGGAGGAGCCTTCTCAATTGAGGAAGACTGAACAGAGGAGTTTCCCCCGTCAATGGTTGTAACTGCTAGCTGATTTTGTGGCTGTGCTGAAGAAGCATCGGGAAGTTCAGGTTCTGTACCGAAATCAATCAAGCTACTTAAGCTTACTGTTTTCTGCTCCACCGCTTTTCCATCAGCAGACCTCATAGTACTAGAGGGTGCTGTCTTCTGCAACAAGAAAGATTCAACGTGTTGAAAAACTCTTTCAAACTCATATAATTATAAATCATAGGATGGAGTACATTAGTGAATTTGAACTCAAAAAAGAAAATCAAAAAGGAAAGATAAAGTTTCTCACCTGCGCATGAGCAGCACCATCAGAATCCCTCCTGTCATTTCCTTTAGTAGTATCACAGGCTTTTTGAGGTGAAAGTGTACATCCTAGAATCTCTTTGAGAGGGCGCACCCTTGGGATACCACCGTTTGTTTCTCTTCTCTTTTGCGAATCTGGTGATAAGCTTCCTCCTCTGGGTTCTGCACTTGAAAGCCTGCTTTGCCTTCCACTTCCATAACTATTGTCTCGAAACCGATCATCAACTATTTCAAAGCGAGCTGTAGACCGACTCTTGCGACTACCAGGTTTCTCTATTTCTTTAACTCGTGAACTTCTTCTCTCCTCTATAAAATCCCTTAACTCTATCTTTGCAATTGGCTTCTCCAAAGAGCATCGATCAGAGTAATTATCTCTGGCCCCATGACCTGATTTTTCAAAGGGACGGCGCTCATCCTTGGGC
Organism: Codonopsis lanceolata; assembly: GCA_013146195.2. Lineage (NCBI taxonomy): Eukaryota > Viridiplantae > Streptophyta > Magnoliopsida > Asterales > Campanulaceae > Codonopsis > Codonopsis lanceolata. The sequence goes on from CM028377.1 coordinate 173,566,037, forward strand.
TCCTGCAGAAAAAATAAAGCATTTTTTGGGATCCATATATAGCCTAACTATAGAAATGTCCCAAAGGCTGTTTCTTCAAGGCAATACACCGCTCATTCTTGGGATGCTATGCATGTTAATAGAAAAAATGCTTACCACTCTAACCATTGCTAGCTGATCAGAATCCCTCCCTCCACTATATTTCCTATCGATATATACATGCTTAATGAACTCCCGAATTTTGTGAAGATTGCTGCAATGCAGAAGATATTAATAACAAAAATAATACGAAATGGTAAGATGGTGTTATTTGTGAAGCCCCGAAGATTCAAAGATGATAATAAAAACTTACCTGCTTTCGGGGTGAGAATTACGATGAGGATCCCATGTTTTGAAATAAATTTGCTTTGCCCGCTGCGGTAATGAATCAATTAGGCACTAGATAAACAAGAAAAAGGAAGGATCAAATACAAAGCACTGCGCATACCTACCTCATTTCCGGCAGCTTGTAGCGCACTGACTTCATCTGCTTTAAATTGGGCCATCGACACTGATTTTACCCGATGGGTGAACTCTCGACTGAAAGCATTGCAGACAAGTGATTAGCCAACAAAGTATAAACTCTTGATTAAGTTCCAAATAATTAGGACTAGAACGGATTATTATTGAGTATAACAAATGTAAGAACTTACTGCACCCCACTACAGCTTGTGCAAACGAACGTCCAGAAAGTTGTGCAGACATACTGTGGCCCCTGTAAAAGGAAATCAATTCAAATGTTACGAGTACTATAGCATAAACCTAAGTGATTTGACACAGATGGAAATGGCTCCTCCAGGGATGGGCTCGAGTAGAGATGCAACTGAAACAGACATAAGCAGCATTTGAATTTTTGGTCAAGCCTAACAAAAGTGTTAAGTGTCCATGATGAAAGCTGAAGCTAATATTCATAATATATGATATCTTAATCTAACTCTTTCCTGTGTCGTGTGATGACCTCGAAATGGACCGACTAAGGGGAGTTGTGTAAATCCCAAGTAAATGATTTTTTAGACGGGGAAGTCTTTGACTGAAATGGGGAAATTATATACAAAAATCAACTGTGGGTATTGGAACAGTTTGAACTTTGAAATTCTGTAGGAAAAGATAAGCCATGGAAAGTTGCACAATTTGATCTTTTTAAGAAATTTTTTCTTTTTTAAGCATTTATGGAGCAGTATCTGCTGCTGATCAAAGCAATAGAAACCAACTAGTCTATAAGTTTTAGCTGCAGGAGAGTGAACAGAATCAGCAGCTGGCCAAAGCGCCAATAATCTGCTTCACATACAACCATCAAGATCCATCAAGTGAAGAAACATAATGGACAGAATACCACATTATTTTGAGGGGCCAAATGCACCCCTCACCTGCGAGAGAAGAGCTGCACTTATTAAGTGCAGAAACGAGATAGACAAAGAACACAACATTGTGAAGGACCAAATGCAGGAGAAAAACTGAAGACAAGACCTTCCAGAACCAAAAAGTTGATACCATGTGTGAGACCCGAGATTGGTGTGTCTACACCATGTTTGGGAGCCAGATGCTCGTAAAGCTAAATATGTTAGATCGAGAGCCCGAAAGTGTATGTCATACTCTAATATTCAAGTTTAACCCATACAAAAATGATCAATAAATCATTTCTTGAACGTAACTTAACTGAAAGATAGCAAAAGTCTTCCTATCAAAAATAGCGTGGAATCTCCAACTCGTCCCGTATGGGAAGAAAAAATAAGTTGTATACAAGATAAAACAAATTAATACTAGTGTCATATCCAAAGGCGCGCTAACAATTAATGAAGTAGAAAAACAGAATGAATTTTGGGTTTTTTATTTTACGACCTAATTGGACATCTTGCTCCCTTCCGATATATTTGTTCTGTTTTCACTTTCAAATTGGTGGCAAAGCTTCAAATACATATTTTCCTAGAAACTTGGCAATAAGTACATGAAATTTCAGAAAGATCCAACTTAAAATCCTTTGTTACAAACTATAATACAAACCAGAAGAAATCAATTTGGAACTTAAAATTCTTTATCATATAGCTATTAATCCGCCTAGGCAGTGAGACTCTTTGAGCAGCCAGACGATCAACCAACAATCAGCATTTTCAAATTTTCGCCATAACTATGCTGGAGCGAATAGCTAGGTGGTCAGGCATCAATCAACATGCCCAAGCACTTATTGGGCCCAAACCAAAACTATGTCTAGACATTGATTAGGCTGATCAACTCTACCAATTACCTACAGGACCCAATATCGTTCATGCAATCAAGGTCTAGGCATTTTTGGACCCCAAGTTTTCTGTTGGGCTACGGAAACAAACAACAACAAGAACAGGAACAAAACGGAAGAGAAGCAGTTGTTTTTGGCCCATTGCATTACATATATTAATACAAAAACAAAGGAAATCGAGCCATCCGATCCAACATTTTCAATTACCGAGAGGACTTACGACTGTTCAGACGATCAAGTTCTAGGTACCCGTGGGGCCTTGACAACAATGTTGTTACAAATGGACTACAAATTTGAGGTATTAACAAAGAGAAAAGGAAAACATACCAAACTATTACAGTTGATGCATCTCCTATTATCGGGGAGCTTCAAAAGACCTCGAATGATTCTCTCGATTCTTTCTTCTTCCTTGACCCGGTTCAGCATCTTTTTCCCCCCAATCTTTCTCCACCTCCTTATCGAACAACCCAAACCTAACAAAAAAAAATGTCAATAAATCCTCTGTGAAAAGCAATACAACACAGAATTATTTTTCTAGGCAATAATAAACCTGATGGAAATGGATGTGTTTTCTAGGTAGCCATTAGAGGATGTGTGTGTAAAAAATTAGGGTTATGGGCAATGTTGGGAGCTAAGAGAGATGATGGAAATGGTTTGAATTGGAGACTGAGAGAAAGATATGGGGAGAGGTCAGGAGGGAATCTTGGCGGGTTTGTCGGTTGGATGACCGTTATTGCCATTCTAATTTCTAGTACAAATAAGCTACTTGAGCAAATTTGAAAATAAAAAATAAAATAAAATAAAATAAAGGATTGTACCGTATTTTCTATAAAAGAAAAACGACATTGAATTTGTTGGTAGGAAAGGAAACTTACAAAATGTGCATTGAACTTGTAGTAGAAAAGATAACTTAAAATAGTGCAGAATTTCCTATAAAAAAAACTTAAAAGATGTACAAATAAGGGGTTTAGACGGAAAAAGAATAGGTATATAATCTTTTTCACTTAAACAGTCTTTGGAACACGACACATTGTTAACCAAAATCTAAAAAATTCAAGTCAAAAATTATCATTGGCACGTGTCATGATCCATAGCCAAGGGCCGCTTGTGTAAAAAAAAATTATACACTATCGATGCATGACTTTATCAAATGATGCATCATGATGTATTAAAAGTGCACTTTAGCGTTTCAAAAAAAAAAAAAAAATTACAGACAAAAGCGATGGAAAATCCATCAAAATGTAGTAGCTTGTAATTTTCTCAAGGGTGGGAACTGGGCCGGTCCCCTCCCATTAATATTTAACTAGTAAATTCTCCCACATTTTTTTAAAGCGGCAATGGACACTTTTTAGGATAAAGGGGCGAGTATACCCTTTAGAATCTCTTCTCTCTATCAGTCTTTTTATAGCTATGGAAACCAGCTTAGCTAGACCACTAATTGGATCTTTTTCTAACAAAGCTCTTATTGAGCGTAACCTTCTCAAAGTGCTGATCTCGAAAGACTGGAATTCATGAACTATATCTTTCTCATATTATTTCTTTTTTCTCTTGCTCTTTTATGCAATTTTGAATCTCATTTTTTTCTCTTTCTTGAGTCCTTGGAATCTTATGTCGATTTCTTCTTTCTTGGTTATTTATGACTGCACACCGAACCTGGAAAAAGACTTTATTTCCATTTCTAGGAGATCGATCTCCTTTTAAGTGAAAAGGAGTAGTTTTCTCTTTGTCTAATTTCTAAGAAATTCTCCGTCTTTTTTTCCCCAATTTTCATAGTGCTAATAGACCATGCAAGACAAGAAAAAACAGTTGCTCTCCACTTAGGAAAATAATCAATCCATTTCATGAAATTCGATAGGCATGTGCTACATCGCAATTCCCAATTCTGCATCGAGAATCCGGTTTGTACCTCGGGAATCCAGTTTGTGATTCACAAATCCAAATTGTGCATTGGGATTTTCTGCATCGGGAATCTAGTTTGTGCATCGCAAATCCAAATTGTGCATCGGGATTTACTTTTGTGTTTTTAATTCAAAATTGATGCATCACGTACAATTCTAATGGTTGCATCGCGAATCCAAATCAATGCTCAATTTGGATTTGAATTCCTATTCCAATGGTTGCTTCGCAATTCCAAATTGTACATCATGATTTACTTTTGTACTTCCTCCATTCCGAGCAAAGAGTCCCCGTTGGAAAGTCAAACTTTTTAAGAAAATGATATTTTTAGTAACTCATTAGTTATAAAATAATATTTTTATGTCTTAATTATTGAAAGTGGACTCTTTAAGTGAGACATCTCAAGATAGAATAGTAGACTCTTTACCCGGAATAGAGGGAGTATCGAAAAAAATATTACTAACATGAATCTTCTGTGAAATTAATTGCTCTGTGATCAATTTGACATGCCATCTTACTCACAAAATATCCCAAACTCCACCAGTAAGATGCCATGCAACTCATCAAGATTTCTGTAGGTTGTCATCATCGGATAATCTCACATTTTGCATTAGCACACTGATCTCTTGTATACGAGAGTGGGCCATTTGTAGAATTTCGTATACATAGGCAGGTTTGTACATGCAGAGTTTTCTGATTTGCAGGTGGATGGAATTGAACTTGGGAGCATGCTTTCAGGCGACACCTCCAGCACCCCGAAAAACTTATAACGGAAAGAGAGGAGGTGAAGTTCTTGATTCGTGTCCTTCTCCAGGTTATAGCAAGAGGGCTTGAAATGAAAAGGAGATTAAATAGTTCCTCTACAGATATTGATATTGATTGTGAGAGGAATACCAATCTCAGACGAGCTTCATAAGCACTTACACGGTCTACGTCGATTTGGGGTTGTGGGCATTTAAGAAAGAATTTAACTATAATAGACTTATGCGGTTTTTAAAAAGATACTATATTACAGGTTGAAAATATTGTAAAGTGGGCCGACCTAAAATGTATCCTTTTCTCAATTTGTTTTGGACTCCGTTCTTGTTTTGTATTGGGTCGGGAGGTCCAGCTTGACTTTGTTTGGATTGTGGACCATAATTGAAGAACATCTTCACTTATACGACCCAATCACGAACCAGAACCACTATGGAACATTTTCTCTATCCATCTTTATAGAGAGAAAAAAAGGGGTGATAAATGGGTTAGTCCTTTTTATAACATTTCAACCGATACAATACCCTACATTTGTTTGTAACTGTTAAAGGATATTTTTGGGTGAAAAGACGAGTATACCCTTAATGAAATTGGAGGGGCGCGCTACATCGCAATTCAAAGTCCATGCATCACAATTCCGATTTGTGCATCAGTAATCCAATTTTTGCATTGGGAAAAAGTTTCATGCATCACAATTCAAAAATCATGCATCGCATTAATGCAATTGGATTATGGGCGCGCTGCAACAAAAACATAATTCAAAATCATGCATCGGGATGCATCAGTTTAAACAGTCGATCCCTTTATTTCTTCTTTTTCATGGTGAAAGCTATTATCTTATGAGATCTGGATGCAGGTTTGGAAAGCTTCAAGTTCTTCTATATGCATTTCCTACAAAAACTATTTTTTGTTATTTTCGACCAGAACTCTTATTCTGTAATGGAAATTTCAAGAACTAGGATGTGCACCTTCTTTCCCCTGCTTGAATTTGAAATCTATGACTATCGCATCGAGAAGTGGATCCCGCCCATAAGACAGATCGGGGACATTTTCTTAGAGATAGACCTTGATAGGGGCATATATCGAACCATACTCTTTTCTTTTCAACAATCGTGTTCAATTCCAAGAAGTCAATAAAGTTACAGCGAAAGCGAGTGCTACATTAAAAGAAAAATGGAAAGCTAAAGTAGAATGTTTGGAGAAGGAAGGTCATTTCTCAGCATGGATTTTCTGTTGTTTCTATTGTATTTAAATTTGCTTGTAATTCATTCCTTAGTTTTATGCCTAGTGGCTAAATGGGGATGCATACCAGTTAGCGTGACAGCTTATTATAGGACTTAGCTTTAGAATAGAATTGTTTAGGCTTTGTAATAGTGTCACCAACAGTTTTCAGCAACACCAACACTCATCAGAATACCTTCACCAACAGTCCTTAACAGAACAGTTCGAGTGAAGATCAATTAAGTGATCCAAGACTGAAGACGTGGAATATAGAAGTCCAACTCAACATGATTTATGTATTATACTTGCAGATATTTGTTTTCAAATATCTGTTAAGTAACCCTCAAAGTTGACTTCTTGAAACTCATTCACCAAGGACCACATGGGTGAATTAATTGGAGTTTCCCCTTTGGTGATATCAGCAAGAAAAACATACCAGCACTACAGTCTTAAGCCTTGCCATTTCTAGCAAAGTACACTGTACTTTTTGCTACAGTTGTATATGTACTCACTGAACCTTAGCCAATGCGACAACAATATAGAAGACCAGATCAACAGTTTTTTTTGCATTTCAATGCAATCAAACAGCTCATTAGTGTCTCTCTCATCAATTCAACCAACGCTCACAAAGGATCTCTCATATAAATATCGTCATTGAAGACTGAAGAATGTAATGCTCTTAAAATATTCAACAACCTCCAAGCTCTCTAACTTCAGTGCATTCAAGAGATCCAAGTCAAATCTGCAAAGCCTACCAAGCAACAAAGAAATTGTTCCAATCATTCTACACTTCACATGTTTTGTTTATTGTTTGAATCATTATGTTCTTAGCACACACAATAATTATTTTATTCTCAGATATTTACTTCACCCACCAAACACTTGGTCAAATAGTTCTGTACACGATCCATTAGTGATCTTTGTAACAGATGTGTTAATGGAAAACATAGTACACATTTCAAATTCAAGGTTGACCGCTTTGGTGGTAGACGTAGCACTCTTTACAGTGTGAATCATCTCAAAATCTTTGAGTACTTTATTTTACCTGCTTTCATTATTTAAAGTGTTTATTGTCTTACCTGCTTGTATCCTTAGCTTAAACTCTGAGTAGATACCAAGTATGTCGATAGTCATTAACACCAGACTTAATCTTCAGTTTCATGTGTACTTTTTCGCTACTACAACTTAGTTCATAAGTTGTCGGTATACATCAAGGAAATTAACTCAAAGTTTTTAAATTGTACCTATGCTCTTCAACACCCCCCCTTCTAGTCTAGTAAGTGCCCTTTGGGACTAACATTTTCACTCTCCCTCTTAGATGTAGGTAGCAAGCCAAAAGGAGGACTAAGAACGAAGGTAGGAAGATTGTGGACTCCAACCTGGAAGGCCTTTCCCTCGGTTGGGCTTGTAAGTCAAGTGCTGACCAGCATCTTAATCTTAAGAAATTGGTGGAACTGGCTCGTCTTCGATCCAACTTTTTATTGCTTTCGGAGGGAGACGGAGTGGTCGAAGTCGAAGATCTCAAGAAGACAAAAATTAGGCATTATTGGGACAAATTAATGAAAGTGGGCATATGCGGTTGGAAAAAAAATGAGGTACTTAAGCGGTTATAAATCTTGCAGAGTGGACCGGCCTGGAATTTAGCCAAAAAATAATATATTTTAACAATTAAGTTATTCCTTTGGTAAATAAGTTGGATACCGAATAAGTTATGTAAAAAAATAAAATTAAATAACTTAGGACCGTTGAATTGCTCGTTTATGCTGTGGCTCCATTTGAACAATTAATTTTATCATTTGTTGTTCACTAAAAACTCTAAATTAATCACAATAAGTTGTAACAAATTCACTAAAACGAAAGGAAAAACAATATCACTGTAAAATAAACAAGAATTCAATTTGATTACTACCTCAGCGACCCGACCCTTTCTTTCATATTTTTACCATTGATTATTGAAGTTTTGCTTATTAAGGCACTAAACTCATTATGGCTGATAGCTTAAGCTGGTGACTGAATGACTTGTGGCTGATTGTATGATAGACTGTTTGTTACAGCTGTTGAAAAACTGCTTATAAATTGTTATAATTATTTGTTAAAAAACTTGAAAATTAGTATTCATATTTTTATGTATATTTCATAAAAGGATGAAATGAGGATAATCAAATATTTATTAATGAATAGTTATCTTCATGTTTAAAAAAAAGTCAAAAAAACTTAAATTTTTGGCTTTTTGGCTTTGGCTTTTCAATGCATAAAGGGTGTTGTACCTTACTTGTTGGTTTTTGGCTTATAAGCTGAAACAAACACTCTAAATATGACTTTTCAAAAGTCAAAAGCCAAAAGTCACTTCAAATAAGCTACAACAAACAAGCACTATAGTCATATGAGTTTTTGCATTAACTATTACCCCCTTTGTTTCACTTAATAGTTTATATTTAAAAATTCTAATAATTAAAAAAAACATATGTATCATCAAATTTGATCATAATAACAGCAATTATTGGATATAATCAATATGTTTATACTCCCTCCACAAACCGGGGTAAAGATTCCCCGTCTGAAAGTCAAACTTTTTAAGAAAATGACATTTTTAGTATCTTATTAGTAATAAAATGATATTTTTATGCCTTAATTTTTTAAAGTTGACTCTTTAAGGAAAACATCTCAAAATAGAATAGTGAACTATTTACCCGAAACGGAGGGAGTATCATATATGAAGGTAAAATTGAAAAGTTGTTGAGATTGTAGTCATATTTTTTTAAGTTGATTATTAAGTGAAACATTACAAAATAAAAGTAACTTTTTACGTGGAACGAAGAAAGTATATGACGACTATTCCAAATTCAAGGTCACTAGAATGCATAACTCTTACCTCTTATATAAACAATAAGTATTACTCTTAATCCATTAAAGAATGTCTTGTTTGACCAAGCATACAGATTAAAAAAATATGATTGACTCAATCACATACTCCCTCTAATAGAGATAAAGAGTATGCTATTCTATTTTGGAATGTTTCACTTTAATAGTCCACTTTCGAAAATTATGCTTACATTTTCCATAATCTTTCATCATTACCCTCCACTTTTGTTATAAGAATATTAGTTGTACTTAAGTAATTTTGTAATTATGATCACCCTCAATGAAATTAGTATATCTCTTAATTATTAGACTTGTTCAAATGTGGACTCTTACGAGATAAGTAAATTAGGATAATGTGTATACACCTGTGAGAGTAGAACTCATCAATAAAAATGTTCAAATCAAAGGTAAAATAGTAATGAGGCAAAACTCATCATTTGGCCACCCAACTTTTTAAAAACTTACAATGCGACCATCAAAAGTTTAAGATTTTAATTCTTGCCCTTGAACTAAAGTTATGTTGCAAGCGATCCCATTTTTTAACGGACGTTAGACTTAGACGTTAACTTTAAGTCAAATCCCTATTTTACCCCTCTAAAACTTAATTTGTGTGATTTTAGAAACCCTAAGGGGTCAAAATGTTTCTTCTCCATCACAATCTCCTCTCATCAAATGAAAAACACTTTCAAATAATCTCGTCCCATATTCATCTACTCATTTAATCTTTTGAATATTTACTATCTCACAAGTCCACATCTTAGCCTTCATAGAATTGCAAAAACCGAGACGCTTTTCTACTTTCATCATAAATAATGGAGGTAGACAATTATAAGGGAGGTAGGTGATTCTTCTCATCATTGGTCTCACATGAGTATTAAGCTCGAGATGGAATCATGTGATGGCGAAGAATCTATATAATCCGGTGGTGAAGGATTCACTTCCAATCTCAGACGATTCTGATGATCCCTCTGTCGCCTCCATCGTTGAGAAAGTTATCAAATCAACGACTCTGACACCAACTCCAAACCTGATGTTTCTGCTCTCCAGATCGAATTGAACTGCCTCAATTCGAAGATCTGAAGCCCCTCGTATTCCCCGTTTTCTTTCTTGCCTAAATTTTCACTCAGATTAAAGTCGATTCTTCGAACTCTCCGTCTTCTCGCCGACCACCGTGGAAGTTGAGGATGAAGAAATCGATGCCTAAAGAGAGATTCAGACTTGTGTTTGATTTTTGGGTTTGATCTGAGTTTGATAGATGACGAAAAAGCTCAAAAAATCACAACAATTTGGTCTGCTAGTGATGCGAATAGAGTACAGGTACCATGGAGGTCCTTTGTGTTTGCCATCTATGACAGTAGCAAAATTGGGTGAAGCGATAGCGTCGGCAACGATGAAGACGAAAGCTATAAGTCTTTGATACCAATCAACGTATGCGTATTACAAAAAAGCCGATAATTGTCGGCTTTTCATTTGATGGAACCCTCTTAATTATTACCAATATAATAAACAAAGTCAACCACACTTAGAGTTGCAAATTGAGATTTGAAATTGGTGGGCATTTCTATCCTATTAGTATATTCTCCTTTGAACGATTCAACGACATAATGGCACGGGTTTAAGTTTTAGAGGCGTAAAATAGGGATTTGACTCAAAGTTAACGTCTAAGTCTAACGCCGGTTAAAAAATGGGCTCGCTTGCAACATAACTTTAGTTCAGTGGAAAGAATGAAAATTTTAAACTTTATGTGGTGGCATTGCAAGTTTTTGAAAAGTTGGGTGGCCAAATGATGGGTTTTGCCTAGTAATGATAACTTCCACACACACACACATATATATATATATATATATATATATATATATATAGGTCATTTTCTTAGAACGACTTAAAAAGGAAATATGTGAATTATTTTAGGAACGGGTGAAGTATAGAACAACTATTTACATGTATTTTTTTGACACCATATTGATTCTTATTTGTATTAATGAGAATGGGTTGACTCAATTACCTAGACAAACATAGAACTTGGTTGGACCTCAAGGGGGTGTGGGGGCGTAGCCCGCCGCAGTACGGACTATTGGTTTTCATGCATATGCGGGCGCATCTCAGTCGGGACATGTGACCGCATTGGATTGTGACCACATCTGGTTGGGCATGTAGACGCATCTTGAGGGAGAAATTCAGAGGTGCTCTCAGTATCTGCATGCGAGCGCATTCAGTATGGCATTGTGGCCGCATCGATAAGGATGCGGTCGCATTTCGTGGAAGTGATGCAGCTGCATCAGTACGGCAGTTCTGATTTCGGGTTTCCTTATTTAGAAAGGTTTACGGTTTGGTATTGTATCCATATATAATTGTAACTCCTAAAACGTCTTAAGTGTTGGCATAATAAAATTTCGATAGTCCGTTGGCCACAATCTCTCTCTCTCTCTATTCTCTTTGTTTGATCTTGGATTACTTTGTTAATTGTTGCTTTGGTGTTTGTTTTATAAAGTAGTATTCCTTTAAATATAGCTTTAACCACATCCGATAATGTTAACGTATAGTAACATCGATCGATAAATTTCTTATGCACTTTGTTAGTTAAAAACTTGAAGTTAGATAATGATGCATATATTTTGTTATTGTAACCACAATGCAGACGCAGAATGATATAATCATGCATAAATCTTTTATGACAGCAATGCACACAAAATGGATTTAACATCTGAAATATTATATATATATATATATATATATATATATATATATATATATATATATATATATATATATATATATATATATATATATATATATATTGTGTGTGTGTATGTGAGCACGCGTGTGCATAAGTAGCTTTTGATTTTATTACTTCGTGAGAATTTGTGTGTTCCAATAAATGTAACAAGAAAAAAGACATCTAGATTTGCACAATGTCAAAAATCTAGAGGCTGAAATAAGGTTGGTTGACTAGCAAAATCGTTATTAATTATGGATTTACAACAAACTCAATTAGAAATATACACGGTAATTTGTTGTTAACTTGATGCATGGTTATGTCTTCTCACTCCCTAGCCACCCCGGGTGTTAGGAAATGGACATTGTTCTTTGTTTTGTCACATTGATACAGTTTTTCCACAATGGTAGGGTTTGCCGAGTAGTTTCTGATTATTTCTTCTTTGTTTCAAGTTTTCTTCTCATTATTATCACAAGGCTCTTATCTTATTGATGAATGATGATTCGTGGGACGGCCATGAGGGTAGTCCAGAAGGGCGACCGCCCTGGCCCCCCAATTTTGAGGGCCCTAAATTTACAATACAACCTTATATGCATATAAATATGAGATAATTCTGGGCCGGTCCCCTTTTCTGAAATGTTAACCGTTGAATTCCGTTGTTTTTTATTTTAATCGCAAAAGTACTTTTTTCTTCCTAAAATGCCCTTCATTCAAACTTCCTACCTCTCTTTGTTCAATGTTTTTGCTAGAAGTGGGTCTGTTACATAATATAGTGGGGGAATGGATGATCTACTTTTTGTCATTTTCAAACATCACTTTATCAGAAATGGAATTCAACAACTAAACAACAGTGAAGAGTTAAGAAAAAAATGTCAACAAACACATACACATCGTAAATTACAGAATGACCAAAATGCAATTTATCCAATATAGGAGTAATTCATACCAGTCACTTTGTTGAGATTTTGAAAATGTCCATATAAATACAGCCATTAAAACACAAGTGAAGAAGACGAAAATTGGATGAAGTACTTCAAGTATATTATTGCAAAAGAATGAGAAGCTAAATATCTATGTAAGAAGCACAAACACATATACTCTTACGACGCCCAATTTTTTGCATCGTACCTCTTGCGATGCCTAAATTTTATGCATAATACCTCACGCGATGCCGTATTTTCTATATCTTTCTTGTTGAATCGCAACTGGGTTTGAAGTCGGAGTTTGATGGTTTTTGGTGGTGTTTCCTGGAATCGGTGGTTGGGAAGGTGGGTTTGTCGTTTTTTTATTGAGGAATGAGTCCATTGTTGGGTGTTTTGATGTGGAGAAATGAAGAGCAACTTTGATATTGAATTAAAAAGTGATTATTGCGTATTATTCAAAGGGAGGAAATGAGAGAGAGAATTGAAGAATTGAATGAGATGAGAGAGAGATTTATATGGGAAATGATGGGTTTGGGGGGATTCAAAGTGAGGTGACGATGGGGAGTGGGAACGATGCCCAAAATTTTGAGCGATTCTCAATTTTTTTCCTTGCGATGTCCAAATTTGGGCAATAGCTTTTGCATTGCGACGCTCAAGTTTTTTCCTTGTGATGCCCAAATTTGGACAGTGGCTTTGTCTGCACGTCTTTCCTTCATTAAGGGTATCTTCATCATTTTTCCTCCAAAAGTGTACTTTAGCGGTTTAAAACGAATATAGGGGACTTTTTCGGTTATAATTCCATCACATGGGACCCCATCAAATGCTTTCAGTGTGATAATGGAAAAGAATTTGACGATGCACTTTTTCGCCAGTTTTGCACCCAACATGGCATGCATTTTTGTTTCTCGTGTCTTCACACTTCTCCACAAAATGGAAAAGCCAAATGCAAATTACGCACCGTCAACAACTTAGTTCGTACACTTCTTGCTCAATCTTCTCTACCCCCGTTTTTTTTTTGGCATCATGCTTTAGTCATGGCAACATACCTCTTAAATATTCTCCCTGCCAAGGTTCGCCATTACCAATCTCCAACTCACATACTTTATCGACATTCCCCTTCCTACTACCACCTACGCGTCTTTGGGTGTTTAAAGGTCATTTTTTGAAATATTGTTTCGAAAATGTCATCGTCTCCTTCAATAACTCAGACAAACACATTGGATTCGAAAAATAATCATGTTAGACAACGAAACAGAGATCGACTTAGGCAAACACATTGATGTATCGCTGTGCAAATAGACTAGGGAATGAAGATGTTGAATCGCGGTGCAAAATTAATGCAATTAAACTGATGAATCGTGGTGCAAATAGACTAGGCAATTAAAATGATGAATCGCGGTGCAAAAATTAATGCAATTAAACTGGTGAATTGTGGTGCAAAATTGATATATCGCGATACAAATAGACTAGGCAATTAAAATGACGAATCATGATATAAAAATTTAAGCAATTAAACTAATGAATCACGGTTTAAAAGTCAATGCATTGCGATGCATTTCCATAGAGTGCATCATGCTCATTAAGGGTATCATAATCTTTTTGCCCCAAAAAATGTCATTTTCCGGTTTAATAAAAATGGTGCTTTAGCTATTAAATTCTTCAAAAAGGGAACCGACCCGCAGTTTTTTGTAAATATTATGCTGTAATTTAAATTGGACATTTGATGCAATGGCCCAATGGATAAGGTGCTTTGAATCCTTTGATTGTAATGAGAGGTTATGAGTTCAACTTTGAAAATTAAATGTAATTTTGAGTTGTGAATTATCAAGTATTATATATATAATATTTAATGTGTCTGATGCGTCCAAAATCTCCCTGGATGCACAGGATCAGTCCAATCAAGATACCTGGCTTTCAACGTATCTTATACCCTCAAAGCCCAAATCTGCAATAAGACTAACAAACCGTGAACTAGGCAGGGGCACTCCCTGCAAAAGCCCTCCGGCGTAAGAATTAGCACAAGAAAGCTAATGAGAGAGTATTTTAGCAGAGTTTCAGCTAGAGAGTTTAAAATGCATACCTCTCCCCATCATTTCCTGGGGACTTTATAGTTGCCGGAGAGCGTAACTGCTCTTAACTGCTCATAACTGTCCACTAATGATCATGGCATAAATGGCGGGCACATTAACTGCCCTATTAACTCCTCCATTAATCATAACAGTCTGAATGGAGATTTTCCCGGACATAACCGTCCTCAACTGGTGACAGCTTTTGAATTAGCGAGCACAGCAACTCATGCTAGCAACTTAGTTCTGCTCGCTGGTTGAGCCCCCAGCTCGATCACATCTCTTGCTCGCCCAAGACCAAAGTTTTGCCCGAGATAGGTAAGAACTGTTCCATCCCTTCCTTGTAACTCCGACATTTGAATGCTCGCAGACTGGAGAGGGGAATCACGTGCCAAAAACGTGACTCTCAACCTGGGCCTATTGGGCTGGGCAGCTCAGTAGCCCCCTACTCCTTGTTCATCGAGTATTCATGCTCGAAAAGAGGAGAAGCACAAATTCCCCAATCGAATTTTTTCCAAAGACTTGGGCCTCAGTAAATACAGCGAGTCACTTTCTGTTGAAATTGTGGGTGGAAGGCAGCTAAAAAGTTTTCTAGAAGTACGAACCATCACCCGCCGCCAGTGTACTTTCACAGACGCACTGCCCCACGCAACATTAAATGCAGCCTCGATTCTTGAGCTGCAATGATGAGTATTTTCCCAATCGGCGGTTACTCAATGGTATAAAAACCGAACCCCTCCTTTATTTTTGACTTTTATCACCTTCTATTCTCTGAAACCGTTTTCTTGAGAAATCGAAGACTCAAGAGCCTCCCATCTCCATCTGCAGAATCGTCTCGGAAGATTTCAAAGGCCCTCACTTATGATCTGTACCAGTTCCACCGGCTCACTTCATCAATTAACAAGTAAGGCCTCAATCCTCTTCTTATTTTTTTTCCAAAAGCTCCTTTAATTTGCTTGAATCTTTTTTTTTCATTTTAAGATTCACCATATTTCTTCGGGGTTTGAACACCCTCTCAAATCTTCCCATTCAGAATTGGAGTGTCCACATTCATTCACTTGAACTTTTCCAGTTTCTTCTTTTCAAGATTTCCATGCCCGTAAACCCTACATAAACCAAGTCCATTTCCAATCAGAATCGAGGAATATCCTAACCAGTGCCCCGTTCACTGGTTTAAGGATAAACCCTAGCTTGCCGCGGGTTTTCAATTATTTCTACTTTTCACCCCGAGCAGGGTTTAACCTATATTCCTCGATTCCTGTAGGATGTCTTCAGATGATAGAACGTCTTCCGAGATCGAGGGACGAGCATATGACCATGGAGCCCCCCAAGAACACGAAGAAAACTTACACACTAAATCTTCGAGCTCGGAAGGAACTGAGCGAGAAGAGATTCGGCTTATTCGCCAAAGGCGTTCTCGAGCACCTCGCAATAATGCCGAGCAAGCAACGGAGAATCTTCCCGACCCGAGCAGACCAGAAAACCAGGATTTGGTTCGAGGAAAACAAGTTGCCTCGACTAGCACCCCTTTTATTGCTTGGGATGATCTAAACAGCGAGGATGACGTGTCCAGCTGGTTTTACTCCTTAGGCATGAACCCCAAGGACTATCGAGTTAGGGCCTTTGATTTAGACATAGACGAAGCCGGCCATAACTTCCAGGGAGACCGAATGGTCTTTTACTTTGACTTCTTTTTAGTTGGCCTCCGATTACCCTTGGATCCTTTCTTTGTCGAATTCCTCCTGATTAATAATGCACTTCCCTGCAACTTGACTTTAACCACCGTTAGGTTCCTGATCGCATATATTGTAGCCTGCAGGCTTTTTAGTTTTGAACCGAGCATGGAGCTCTTCAGGAAATTCTTCCTTTTCTCAATAGATAAGAAAACTGGGCGCATCTCTGGTCGCTCCAATCCCAATTACTTTAAGCTTCTATCCGACAATCCGAACAAGGTTGATGCTTGGGATTCCAAGGCCTTGCTCATAGAGTTTCGCGTAGGCTGGCCCTTCGCTCCCTACCTTGAAAACATGTCCATAGCCAAGTACGACAAACAAGCGTTCCGAGCAGGAGAACCCATGCTCACCAGGGTATTCAGAAAACTTCTTGGTGTGAAAGATGGGAAGCAAGGACAGGACTTGGTTTTGGACTGGCTAACCCTAACTTCCGATCTCGTTCTGCTGCGCCAAGCTGGAATCATAAGTTGGCATGTACAAGGCTATGAACCTCAAACTGTCCTCGAACCTGAAACACCGCACCTATTCTGGGGAAATTGTCATGGGGGAAATTTCCCAAGTGAATGCCCGAGCTGCATGCAACTCGGAAGAAATTGCACTCATGTTTTCTCCATTTCGGGTTTGCTTGATTCCTTCTCCCTTGTTTTAATACTGCTAACTCGTAATATATCTTTTAACATTTTGTTCATAACTTGCCTTGCAGATATGAGGCAGATGGAGGACTCCCAGCGCATTCTACAAGCTATGAGGAGAGGAGCTGTAGGAAGGAATACCCAGATGGCTGGGCAACAGCCAGCTCGCCTTCCTACAATTCCGGCTACTAACACAGGACGAGGAACTAATCGAGCTTCCGTACCAAGTCAAACAGCAACTACTTCCCATGCACCAACAGCCCCCATCATCCCAGCTCCTGTGATACCAGCGCCAGTCGCTCCCCAACCACAGCAACAACAACAACAACAACAAAAGAGACCTCCTCCCATTTCTCCCCCAGAAAGGAGGACACGCTCACGAACCGACCAGAGCGAGCCCGTCGAAGCCTCCAGTTCTCAAGCTCCCCTCTGGCAAAGGGAGAACTTCGAGATGCCCGAGACTCGCGAGCTCGCTACCAAGCTTATTGCCGACATAGGAGCTGTCCCCGACCTGGCAAATCTAAATACCAATAGGAGAGAAGGACATGCAGCTAGCATAGGGCTAGGAATGGTAAAGAGACTTCGGCATACTGGAATCCGCCGAAGAAGCACTAAACTCCCAAGTGCCGTCCTGATCGGAGAAATCGGGATGTGCATGACCGAGGTAACTAATTTTGCACTTCAGGAAATATACCGAATCCTTTTCCTTTATTTCTAATTTTCCTTATTTCAATTCCAATTTCCAGATGGCCAGCAAGACAGAACTCCTCTTCGACCGCTTGATCGACAACGTAAAGACCTCCAACTCACTCACCACAGAAAAGAATGCCTTAGAAGAGCAAGTCAACTCGCTGACGGTCGAGTTAAAAGAAAGCGAGGAGAGCCTGACAACCAAGGTCACTGAGATATCCAAGCTGGAGGAGGAGAAAAGGATCCTCGATGCCCACCTTACCTTCTCAAAAAAGTCTGAAAAGTCTGCCCTCAACAACATCACGCAAGTGAGGAAGGATCTTCGAGAAGCGACCAACGAATTAGAGAAGGTCAAAAAGGATGCTGCTGCCAGAGAAAACAAGCTGAAGGCCGAGCTGGTTCAAGCCCGTGTCCAGAAAGAAAACCTCATCACCGAATACAAGAACTCTGAGGACTTTGCAGCTGCTGTCGAGGAAGAAGCGTATCTTTTTTTCCTGCAGGGGGTCAACCATATCTTGCGACAACTAGCTTGCAGTGGACTTGAAATCAGGCCGGAGCAACTCGCAACATGGGGAACCAACACACCTTTCTGCTCCTCAGCTCGCCCGGGCCATGCTTTAGTTCCGTATTCGGTGGATGAGCTCAACTCTTTGGCCGAGATAGACTCCCAGAAAGGGCTGGACGCTTCGACTCCTCCCCCAACTGCAGAGACCACTGTCAGTGACTTAATGTCTCAAATATGGTCGGGAAGGAACCAAGAGAATCAAAACTTGTCCCCTCAAGCTGCCGGTACAAACAATGAAGTGATCAATTTTGAAGCCGAGAACGAAGCCCCCACCAACCAGACAACTGCCGATCCTGCTCAAGTGCCAACCAATCAAACACCCCTTGGTGACTCTTAGATATTTTCCATGGCCTGTATGCCTCAGATTCCAAAACAATTTACTTTTGTCTGTAATATTTTTGCTACTCGTTTTCTCTCTGTTGGATGAATGCTTTTGATTCCACCATGCATGCTTTCTTCTATATTAAAAAGTATTGTTTTAAATATTCGACTTCTTTCCGAGCAAGGGAAACCTCTGCTCGTGAAAAAGAATTCACAAGTAATCAAGCAATCCCACTTGAACACCAACTCTTTTTACGAGCATAAACCTCTCTATGCTCGTAAAAGAGAATAATCGAGAACATGGAAAACAACCATCTCGAACACCAACTCTTTTAACGAGCATAAACCCCTTTATGCTCGAAAAAAGATAATAATCGAGGAAAACACTTAACTCGAACACCAACCCTTTGGGCGAGGAAGAATAATCTCATGCTCGCCAAAGATAATAATCGAGAAAAAACAAAAATAACAGACTCAAACACCAACTTTCAAAATAAAATTGAAAGCATAATTGAGTTTTGCCATTACTACTTGCCATAGAACAAAGAACAAATAATTACATACTGTCAATACCAATCACCAATAATATTTCTTCAGGTGATCCGCATGCCATGGATGTTTCAGCTCGTCTCCATCCTCTGTTCGTAACATATAAGTGCCCTCTTTAACAATTCTAACAATCTGAAAAGGCCCTTCCCAATTTGGTGAAAGCTTCCCCCACTCAGCTCGATGACCTGTTACCTCAATATTACGGAGGACCCAATCGCCCACAGCAAATGACCGACCACGAACTCTTTTATCGTGGTGGACCTTTGCTCGCTGCTTGTAATTGGCCATTCTCATCTTAGCCTCCAACCGTTTTTCCTCCAACAGATCCAGGTCGACTGCCCGAGCTGCACTATTGGACTCAGCTTTGTAATGCAAGACTCTATGAGTAGGCAAATACATTTCTACGGGGGCCATAGCCTCAAACCCATAGGCCATGGAAAAGTCTGTTGTTGACCCACTCGACAAAGTCAAGGCAGCTCATCTACCCATTTTCCTGCCTTATCCTCCAAGTTTCTCTTCAACACATGCAAGACTTGTTTATTTGCAGCCTCAGCCTGCCCATTGCCTTGAGGGTATGCAACTGACGATTGACAATGTTTCACGCGCATCTGCTCGCATGTTTTAGTAAACTTTTCAGAAAATTGAGTCCCATGATCGGACACAATTGCTCGCGGAACCCCAAACCGACATCATATATGCTCATGAACAAAATCAATGACATTAACTTCACTAATGGTCGCCAGAGGCTTAGCTTCCACCCACTTAGTGAAGTAATCTACAGCGACCACTGCGTACTTGAACTTTGATCGAGCCACAGGAAATGGGCCTATTAAATCTATCCCCCACATATCGAATGGCCACGAAGCTACGACAGGAGTCTGCTCGGTAGACGGCAATCGCGGTATGTCTGCATAGCGCTGACACTTGTCACACCGACGAACATACATTTCAGCATCTCGCCTCAAAGTTATCCAATAAAACCCAGCTGCCAAAACTTTTTCTGCTAATGATCTTTGACCAGGATGACCTCTACATTTGCCTTCATGTATTTCTCCCAAAATACCTTCAGTCATTTCTGGTCGCACACATCTCAACAGAGGCCGAGTGTAAGATCGCCTGTAAAGTATATTGTCCAAGATAATATATCGGCATGACCGCTTCTGAATAGTTCTAGCTTCTTTCCTGTCTTCGGGCAATGTCCCTTGCTCGATGTAGGCCTTGAGATCATCTATCGAACATTTTGAAGCCGGCTCGATGTCCATGATCACCTCATTTTCTATAACAGGAACTTCCAAATGCTCGATCATAACTCCCGGATGCAAAGACTGAATTTCATCTTCAGCCATCTTGGACAAGTAATCAGCTCGCATGTTCTCCTCACGAGCTTTTCGCACCAATTCCCAGTAATCAAAATCTTTTAAAATCTCCTTCACCATCGCGCAGTAATGAACCAGGACCGGATGATCAACCGCATAGTCGCCTCTGACTTGGTTTACCACCAACTGGGAATCACAATACACGATCACTTCACGTACCCCTACATCCTGCGCGAGCTTGAGGCCAGCGATCAACGCTTCGTACTCAGCCTGATTGTTAGAAGCTGGAAACTTAAAGCGTAAGGCTTTCTCGAATTCTACATCATGCTCAGGCGGGACTAGTACCAGCCCGGCACCACTTCCAAATCTGCTAGTCGAACCATCAACATGTAGCTCCCAACAATACTATGGTCGAGGCTTTGGACTTGAGATAGTCGTCGATGCTGTTCTGGACGATACTTCTTCCTCGACAGAATCCTTGAAACGTGTCTCTGCCACAAAGTCTGCTAAGGCCTGAGCCTTAATTGCTCGTCGAGGTTGATAATCAATATCAAATTCGGTTAACTCGATCGACCAAGTAAGTAAACGACCAGAAGTGTCTGGTTTGTGCAAAATCTTTCTTAAAGGCATATTAGTATATACGACAATCGAATGTGCAGAAAAATATGCTCGAAGTTTCCGAGCAGCAACAACAAGCGAATAAGCCAACTTTTCTGCATTGAAATACCTTCCCTCTACATCAGTGAGGGCTTTCGACACATAATACACAGGCTTCTGAACATTACATTCTTCCCTAATCAATACAGCTGCTACCGCCTGCTCGGTAGCCGCTAAGTATACAAATAACTTTTCTCCTAAAACCGGGCTACTTAGCAATGGAGGACTCCCCAGGCACTTCACCAACTGTTCGAAGGCCTTCTGACATTCAGGGGTCCATTCAAATCCCTTGTTTCCATGGAGAACTTTGAAAAATGGCAAGCACCTCTCTGCCGACCTAGAAATGAAGCGACCGAGGGCTATCACTCTGTCGTTGAGCCTCTGAACATCCTTAATACATCGAGGAAGCTTCATAGTAACTAAAGCCTTGATTTTTTCAGGATTGGCCTCGATGCCCCTCTGAGTCACCATAAATCCCAGGAACTTGCCCGCCTTCACTCCGAACACACACTTGTTCGGGTTCAGCTTCATATTATTTTTCCTGAGATTGGCAAAGGTCTCGCCCAAGTCCATTGTATGCTCGTGCCCTTTAGTCTTGACGACCATGTCGTCGATGTAAGCTTCAACATTCCTCCCAATCTGCGAGCTGAATATCTTATTTACCATTCTCTGATAGGTGGCTCCCGCATTTTTCAGACCGAATGGCATCATCTTATAGCAGTACATCCCCCCTGCTGCTCGGAAAGCTGTCAGAGCTTTATCCTGCTCATCCATTTTGACTTGGTGATACCCAGAATAGGCATCGATAAAGCTGAGGAGCTCGAACCCCGCTATAGCATCCACCAGCTTGTCAATTCGTGGCAAAGGATAGCAGTCCTTCGGGCAGGCTTTATTCAGATCCGTGAAATCCACACACATCCGCCACTTACCATTGGATTTTTTGACCATAACCACATTAGTCAACCAAGTTGGGTAATGTATTTCCTCGATTATGTCAGCATTAAGCAGCTTCTCGACCTCCTCCCTGATCGCTTGATCTTTCTCCACAGAATAAATCCTGGGTCGCTGCTGGATTGGCCGGAAAGCTGGATCTACATTGAGCCGGTGCAGAGCCACAGTTTCACTGACCCCTTGCATGTCTTCTGGCCGCCAAGCAAAAACATCCAAGCTATCTTGTAACTGTTTGATCAAATTTGCCCGGGCCTCAACCGATAAAGCTTTGCCTATTTTTATCTTCTGCTCGGGGTGAGCAGAGTTTATGATTACTTCCTCGAGCTCGTCCTGAGCTGTAAACTCTGGCTCATCTCGCATTTGGAGTGTATCACATTCCACCTTTTCTTCTTCCTCAGCTTGATCCTCAATTGTGTCAAGCTGATCTATCTCCATGTCTTCGACCTGCTCCACTAACCCCCGACGCCAAAACCGGCAAAGGGTTATCAACATTCTCCTCAATCTTCTATGTATCCGAACTAGCTTCCTCCTGTTGTGCGACTTGCTCCCCCGACTTCAATGTCGGCGAGGAGAGACTGCTCTCGCCACCAATCTGGCTTGCAAACATACTTGCAACAACCTCATGCTCATCCTGCTCCCCCGACTTCAATGTGGGCATATAGCTAGGATCCACCTCAGGGTCTTCATGCACCATAGCAATTACTGATGGCCCCACCATCACGTGAGACGTTTCCTTGGTACTGACGGTTATCTTCTGCTCACCATCTTCCAAGGTTAACTTATGTTTCTTTCTCTGACTATCGCGCACGTACTCAAGCACTGCTCTGGGCTGGCTTCTCAACACTCCCACTCCCTGATCGGTATAAAACTTGGCCCGTTGGTGCGGGATTGATGCCACCATCTGGAATTTAGCCATACTAGGTACACCCAAGATTATGTTATAGGGAGACTTTAAATCGATCACCATGAAAGTGATCTTTTCAGCTCGCGTTCTGCTCCCTTCGCCAATGAACACCTCTAACTCAACCGTACCTTTGACCGGCACCTTATGGTTAGTAAATCCTTCCAATGTCCCAGCATATGGCCTTGGTCGATCATCACTCAACTCCAACCCCTGGAAACATGAGTAATACATCACATCTCGACATGCTCCGGGTGTCAACCAAAATTTTGTACATGACCCAGCCATCCACTAAGGCCGAGACGATCAAGGGCTGCTCGCCAGCCACATTACTCGCCAACTCGTTGCGAGTAAATTGTATGGCTTGCTCTCCATCCTGCAAGGCAGCAGGTCGATCCACAACTTTGGATAAAGAATATATTTGTTTTCCGAGCTGAGTCGGAGTAGGCTCCTCATCCATTATCACATTGATCACCCCTCTGATCAGTGGGGCATCTCTCCTGGGGGCATTCCCCCTATTTCCTCCATCTCTCTTGAAGCGGTCCAACCGCCCTTCATTAATTAACTTTTGAATGGCCTTCTTCAACGGCCAACATTCCTCAGTTGTATTCCCGTAATCATCATGGTAGACGCACCTCTTCGTCTTGTCCCGCTCGCCAGCCGTCCCTGGATTCATGCGAGGTGGGTTAAGAAGCTCATCTCTTATTTCGTACATGATATCCTCGCGCAGTGTGTTGAGCGGGGTAAGATCTGCCTCTCGAAGGAATTCTCTTGGCCGATCGTACCTCGACTTGCCCTTGTTATATCCTCCACCACTTGTCTGCCCATGTCCATTCCCTTTGGAATTACCAGCGGCCTCGCTACTCTCTTTCTTCTTTTTCTTTTTTGTCGTCTCCCCGGCACACCACTTCTGAGCTCGCATACTCAATTCTGATTGCAATCCACCTTCACCTTCAAGCAGGCCTGTTTCAAAGCATAGGGTTACCTCCTGCTCGGTTAACCCTGGAACCTGCTCTAACACCTTGGTGAATCGCTCCAGATAACTTGCAGTGGACTCATGTGCTCCCTGCTTAACCTTCGACAAGTCAGCCCTTGTCTTTGCCAATATGCCCGCGGTACCAAAATCTGCCAAAAATTTTGCTAGCAAATCAGCCCAGTTATTAATTGACCGACGCGGCAAAGCTCCCATCCATGCCAGGGCCTTCCCATGCAAAGCGCCCACAAAAGCCCTAATCTTTAAGGCCTCATCCGAGGTCACTAGACCGATTTGAGATTCGAAAGACATCAACCAATCTCTGGCCTTTGTCTTTCCCGTATACTCCTTGATGTTTGGGAATATGAGCCCCTGTGCTGGTGGAGCATTTTCAATCCAGGCCGCCAGTGGGCTAGCTGAGGTGCCCAAAAAATTCCCATCCTAAGGCTTTCCTTGTTCCCAAGCCTCCATACGGCGTTTCAGCTCTTCAAAATCCTGCATGTTTATGGTTGTAGGTAAATCACCCCCGGGCTGAGGCTGTACCATAGGCATAGGAGGGGCCTGTGGGGGACCCATTGCCCCAACGGCTTGAGTAACTCCCACGGCCTGCGCTACCTGGACCTGAGGCACCCCAGCGAGCTGAACAGTTGGTTGATGCAAATCCCTTTTTCCCTGAGAACGATGAGATAAGTGCCTTGAGATCTCCTGAGAGAGGGGGTTCTGCGTCGACGGACATAAGATCCCCTTGTTGATTGGGAACGACGACTATGAGCACGAGACCGCCGCGGCGAGGGTGAACGTAGCCTGCGAGCATGCGATCTTGGCGAGGAAGGTGAACGTCGACGACGGCGAGATTGAGCCGAATCATCCCCAACCCGTGGTCCTAGCCTCAAGTGAACACTGGGCACGACTCTGTGGCTAGCCCTACTGCCTTCTGGCTTCTCAGGTCCTTTGGATCCTTGTACTCGTGGCTGAGAAGGGATGACCAAAGGATTCATTTGATTACCTCACATGCGAGAGAACACACACTGCCTCGGGCTGCTCTGAGTAAGGGGTCCACCTCAATGGGCAAAGGTGGCTTACCCATTGCAATTCAACTATAGATTGAGTTGATGCATTTGACCCAGATATATTGCCCTTTGACGTAGAGCCTCCTCCCTGAACTCGTGTGCCAAACCCACTGCTGCCACAACACTTCTTGCCAAAGAATCTACTCCACGCATCTGGTTGAGTTGATGACGGGCATCATGCGGTGGAGGAGCATTGTTCCCGGCCAACTGATTAAGGCTAGGAGTCGGTTGCACCTCCTCCCAACGACTTCCACTACCACCATTAACTCCATTTTCTGCCATTTGTCAAGATTGACGAAGATGTACTATCAAAACGCAAAATCTACTACCGCAAAACTTTCGTTTCCCGGCAACGGAACCAACTGATGCGTCCAAAATCTCCCTGGATGCACTGGATCAGTCCAATCAAGATACCTGGCTTTCAACGTATCTTATACCCTCAAAGTCCAAATCTGCAATAAGACTAACAAACCGTGAACTAGGCAGGGGCACTACCTGCAAAAGCCCTTCGGCGTAAGAATTAACACAAGAAAGCTAATGAGAGAGTATTTTAGCAGAGTTTCAGCTAGAGAGTTTAAAATGCATACCTCTCCCCATCATTTCCTGGGGACTTTATAGTTGCCGGAGAGCGTAATTGCTCATAACTGTCAACTAATGATCATGGCATAAATGGCGGGCACATTAACTGCCCTATTAACTCCTCCATTAATCACAACAGTCTGAATGGAGATTTTCCCGGACATAACCGTCCTCAACTGGTGACAGCTTTTGAATTAGCGAGCACAGCAACTCATGCTCGCAACTTAGTTCTGCTCGCTGGTTGAGCCCCCAGCTCGATCACATCTCTTGCTCGCCCAAGACCAAAGTTTTGCCCGAGATAGGTAAGAACTGTTCCATCCCTTCCTTGTAACTCCGACATTTGAATGCTCGCAGACTGGAGAGGGGAATCACGTGCCAAAAACGTGACTCTCAACCTGGGCCTATTGGGCTGGACAGCTCAGTGTCTAATTTTGCTAATTGCTTTTGTGATTTAATAATAAGCTACTTATGTATATGCTTAGAGATTTTGGATTTAATCCACAACATAGTTATCAAACTTTTCTTTTTTGTGAATTACTCAAATCATCCCTGTACTTTACCACTTTTTCAACTTTGTCCTTGTAAAAAAAATCAAACATTAATGGTCCTTGTATAAAAGCTTTTGACACAAATAGTTCTTCCGTCCAATTTTTTTACCCCCTTCGTCCCTAAATAATCGTCCTAGTTGACCCGGCACACAGTTTAAGAAAAAATAATTGACTTGATTATTTATATTAGTTTAATATGTAGTTTCCTCGAAAGCTCATGTGTATGTGACTCATAATTAAAGTAGAGTGAATAAGTAAGGATAAAGTAATAAAAGTGATATTCTAAAAAAGTAAGTTTCAAACTGGACAATTATTTTAGGACGGACGAAAAAGGAAAGGAAGACGATAATTTAGGGACGAAGGGATTTTCTTTTTTTCTTTTTTTTTTTGTTAGGTCAACGCACATGTGTTTCATATGACACAATGGCTCAGGGTAAAATAGTCATTTTATTCTCAATCACAAAAAAGCACAGGGACCAAACAAATAAGAACTCGTTAGTCATTTGGTGCAGCGTTTTGAATACGCAGCTTTTTTAAAATGTAACATTTTTAAAATGCGGTTTTTTTCTTGTAAAGATGTTTAGGAAACTATTTCAAGACGTTATTTTCATAAACAGAGTAGTTGTAAACGCATCATATTTTTATAACGCTCCAAATTGGAGCGTTTTAAAACGCTGCACATTTTTAATACACTGCATTGAAACACTTTTAAAAAGAAAATGATGCTTTTTTTGACAGTATTTTGGTTAAAACGTTCCGACAAACAAGTACTATATCTTATTTTTGGGCTTAAGGCAGGGGTGCCCTTGCAAATTGTAATTCATCTTCATCTTCTCTCCGGCATGCCTTTAAATTTCTTCAAAATTTGTTCCAAGTCTTTTTTTTTTTTTTTTTGCAAAGTCTGCTTGATATCTTCCACAAAAAACGAAAAAAATCATTCCCAATTTCTCTCCCTAATTGGAAGTGTGGAACCCGGATCATGAAGATCCTCAAAAATTCTGTAATTTTTTAATTCTTTGAAGGAGCCGACCCGTTTTTCCGGCCAACCCTCCATCGATGCTGGGCAAGCAGTTTTGACAATGGAGATAGATCTGGAATTTTTTTTGAGAAATCTAGAGCAATTATTACTTGGGTTTACAGATCTAGTGATAGATCATATGGAATTTTTTTTGAGATTTTAAATCGGCGAAGCTATCGGAATTCGCGAGTGGGTGCTCCCTCGAGTTGGGTTGTCGAAAATTGGGCACTGCGATTCCCCAATCATGGCTACTGGCTAGAAGAATGGCTTGTTTGAATTTTCGGATGACCGATCCTTTTAATCCAGTCGATATGATGTCCTTTTCGGTTGCTGGGGAAATGCATATGCCATATGGGAGCTTCCTTCTATCACATGGAAGTGTTGTCTTGTTTTTCCTAGGGCAAACTATACAATTGGTCCCTGTAGTTTTAGGTTTTTTCGAAATTCGTCCCTGCACCTCGCAAATGGTCCCTAACTGAAAACTTTTACACCGTTGGTCCTTCTGTCAACTTTTGACCGTTAAGTATGCTCACATGACATGCACGTGCATTTGTAAAAGGGTAAAAAAGTCATTTTCTATTAAAAAGTATAGGGACGAACCTTTCACTGTACTTCACCTCCCGATAGGTAAGGTGCTACTTTCCTTTAATCTATTCCGGGAAAAGACGAAAGTGAGTGATGGATTTTGTTCTTTCAAATTTAAGTCAATTCAAGGAATTTTTTTTTAAAATTAAGATAGGTTATTAAGTACTCGGCCCGTACCACTCCCTTTATTCTTTCGAAGGACCCCAATCGTGGCCCAGAAAAAGGAAGTGCCAATGGAGTGCGGCCTGTCGGCCTAATCTAAGACGAAGTAAGAGGGCTCTTGATCCTTGAAAGAGCGAGAAAGGGTCTCGTTTCCCCCTACGTGAAGAGCTTCTTCGAGACCTCCGAATTTACTACTATCAAGTCGTTCGGCTTTCCCCTTCTCAATTAGACGAGGAGTCTCATTAGAACTAGCCGCACGAATCAAGCTCCTACTCTTTTGGGAGGTGATGGGGTGGTGGCCTGAATTATTGGCCGACATTGATGGGAGGTGGCCAGAATTCTAGGTCGGGCTTCATCAAGATTTGTTTTTTTTTTTTTTGCATATTTTGAAGAATGGTGGTTGTTGGTGGCAGATTGGGTGGTGGGTGGCGGCGGATCTGGAGCAGATCTTCAAGTTTGGATGGTGGCTGGGATGATGGGTTGGTGACCGGAAGGATTAGCCGGCGATGATGGGAGGTGGCTAGAATTCTGGGTCGACCTTCCAAGATTTTTTTGGTGGCAGAATGGGTGGCAGGTAGCGACGGATCTGGAGCAGATCTTCAAGTTTGGGTGGCGACTGGGATGATGGGATTGCGTTCAAGGGTACCAGACCAGAAGGATTGGTTGACGATGATGGGGGGTGGTTGGAATTTTTGGGCCGCCTTCCAAGATTTTTTGCAGATTAAGAACGGTGTTCTGTTCTCCTTTTGAAAACACGTGATGTTTTATTTTTTTTTCTTTCTAATGCATTGACTATTTTACCCTACCCAAAATGCACCTGAGATACATGTGTATTGATTTAACAGACAAAACTAACGGAAGTAAACGGAATTACCAACTTTGTTGAAATTGGTTGGTACAAGGACTAATGTCAAACAAATTTTTGTACAGGGACGAAAACCAAAAAAACTCAAAAGTACAGGGACCAATTATGTAGTTTGTCCTTTTTCCTATTCCAGTTGGCTTCCTAAGCATTGCCTATCAAGAAGAGAACTATTTCTTCACTTTCACTTGGAGTTTGAAAGCTCCCCGAAAGGGCGTTACTTGTGGATTGTGTGATTGTAATTTGTGGACTTTGTGATTTGCCGGCAATGGGAGCGGTGGTGGGAAGGAAATGGCCGGGGGAGAAGGGGTGTAATTTTTTTAATTTAGCTAATTACATCGGTACCCTTATATCTAGTTGTTAAAGAACAAAAACATTATGCATATTTTTGTCTTTTCAAAAAAAGAAGCAATCGACGATTTTACCCTTGGCCAATATCACGTGAATCGCACGCGTTGACCTAACTGAAAAATAGTCACAAGCTTTAGTAGAAGGATGATTTTTAAGAATTTAGGACGAATTTGAAAAAAATGTGTAAAATATAGAGACGATTTGGGTAATTCGCCCTTTTTTGGGCTATCAGCATTTCAAGAAACAACTTAATTTTTTATCACTTTGACTATAATTTTTGTTGCTTATATTTGTATGATTCTTAGCTTCATTAGTTGATTATGAATTTTTATGGCAAAACCCCTCATTTGGCCACCCAACTTTTCAAAAACTTACAAGGCGACCACAGAAAGTTTAAAACTTGCAATGAGGCCACTGAACTAAATTAAAGTTCCAAGCGTGCCCATATTGTGGACGGCCGTTAGCTCAACCATTAAATCTGAGTGAAATCCCTATTTTACCCCCCCCCCTTTAAATTGACAATTATTCTCTTTATGTGATATTAAAAACACAAAGGGGACCAATTGAAATATATGGTAAGGGGTTTAAACGAGATAGAGTAATAGGGTAATTTTACTCATTAATACATTTAGAAATATAGCTTTACGTGATTGAAACAAACGTGCCCCAGCATTCTCTCTTCGCACATCTCCTCATTGTGTCAATGCCCTAGTTCGGGCCTCTCTAGTTGAGCTCCACCATCAAGTTCATCATCCAGCCAGTCCGCCACCCTCTAAACCGTCCTCCATTAGTTTGGGTTTTGATCGATGTTTTATTTAATCTTTTTCCTTGCAAGTGAACAAGACTATTATAGAATAGTATTGGAAGCAAGGGTCGAACCCACAGAGACAAGTGATCACGAACAGTGCAATTATTGATAGCAAATTATTAACCTAAGGGGGTTTTTATGTTTAATTCTACTCTAAACTACTAGTTATAGATGTTTAACTAATTAGACAGTAATAATACATATGAAGATCTTATGGTGAGTGGCAATCTAGGATTCTAGGTTTCACTTGTATCTCCTTTATGTTCAATTCATAATAATGTCATTCAATGTCTTGGGTTCGTTCACTAAAAATAGATATAGTCTGTTGAACAATTGGTTCAGCCTCCATCCCCACAAAATTCATCCATTCTATATCCTAAGCACAGGAACTGTTAATCTAGTTGTCACCTAGATTTATGATCTATCTGTCACCTAGATCATGTAAGAACCTGGTCCTAACTTATCACTCTCGTGCATCGATAGGTCCAATTTATTGTGTTGGTGAGCTAGTGTACGACATATGCACTTGGTCATGCAGTTATCCGCACCTCTAAGCCTTTATTATTTGCGATTACATTCATTTGTTCAAAGCAAAATAATATAGGGATTGATAGACAACACAATCAACAAGCATTGAATGAACATATATAGAATCAAAACATAAATTTGATACAAGTTACCTCTCACCTCCTAGATCAAGGATGATTTAGTTCATCATAGACAATGAACAGCACATGGAGATGATCGGATACATGATTTGATCTTCAATACTTGAAATTACAAAATCTAACTATGTTATACAATCTAAAACTACCTAAAATCTATCTAAAGAGAGCTTCCAGCCATCCTCCATATGCTTTGGCTCGGCATTTGGCTTCTATATATACTCGGGAGTTGTAATTGGATCGAATGACTGTGTGAAAATCCGACTTTGACGCATTCTGACCACCTTGCGGTCGCAAGGTGCTGGATACCTTGCGTCCGCAAGGTCTCCAGTGTGGGTGGCCTTTTGATTTCTTGGTTGCTGGCTCGAGGACCCGTACTGCCTACCTTACGGTCGCAAGGTCTGAGGCACCTTGCGTCCGCAAGGTGTCCAGTGCTGACAGCTTTTATCTTTTCTTCATTTTTCCTTTTTGGCCCTTCTTGAAATTTTCACTTAAAACCCTGGAGTTTCGCGTATTTTCACAACTAATCCTGAAACTTACAAAACTCACCGAAAACATATATTAGTAACCAAAAGCCTCGTGAAATAGCATAATTTAAGTCCTAGAAGCATATAAAATCGACGTATAAAATACATCGATCAGGTTTCCTCCTTCGCCAACCCTCTCACCTGCTATCGATCACCACCCATCTAGTTCGTTGTCTCTTTTCCACTCACTACCGCCATCCATTCAAGCCATTATCGGCCTCCTCGTTGTCCGTTGGCATCAATTCCAGCGACCCTTATTCAACCAGAGTTCATCTCCCTTAAGCCAATGGCAAGCCTTTAATTTACACTTCCAATCCATTCACACCAGCGCCAGACCACCTCCCTTTCCCCGCCAGCTTCAATTCACGCCGGCGACACGCCATTCCCCCCGCCTAATCGCTGCCTCCAAATTCGCCCTTCACACAGCTCCGCAACCCCATCTCGTCTGCACCTTGAACCACTGCGGCTATTGCAGCAAATTCTGGAAACAGTAATTGGTTCGTAGAAGAAAATGATTTAGTGATTGAATCTATGAGGGTTTGAAACAAACTGCGAGTTGAAAGGTTGGGGCTTTTGATCTGGGTTTGCAAAAGGCAAATAATTAGGGGGCGGATCTGGGTTTGCGAAGTGTTCTCTACGTTGCCGAAAATCCACCGGAGCTGGGACTGGTCTTGGCCATGACAAGTATCAAATTCAGACAAAAGGGTTTCCCAGTCTTCGGCATAATACCATCTTCTTCATCCTCCTCTTCGTCACGGTCTTCCGCCTCACCAACATCGCCATCAACTGCCTCTTCCTCCTCATCCTCAACTTCTACCTCTTCAGCAAATCACCGCCACCGTAAAACCATAACCACCGCAAACAGACAGCAACTTCTACCTTTTCCAGTCATCTCGCAAATTGGAGAATGAAAATAAAATTCAAAAAAAGGCTCTTATTAATAGGAGCACGATAGTGGAGAAGGTGACAATAAGAGCTCTCAATGGTGTTGTACTGAATTTCAAAATTCTTGAGGTTTACTGGGAAAGAAGGAATTTTAGGTTATGATCAAGTTATTTGATGCAATTGGTTACATTTGGGTACATTCTTTTTTTCAATTAGACCCCTTTAGGTTTCTAATATCACATAAAGAGAATAATTGTTATTTAAAAGGAGCAAAATAGGAATTTCACTCAGATTTAATGGTGAAGCTAACGACCGTCCACAATATGGACACGCATGCAACATTAATTTAGTTCAGTAATCTGATTGCAAGTTTTAAACTTTCGGTGGCCGCCTTGCAAGTTTTTGAAAAGTTGGGTGATCAAATGAGGGGTTTTGCCAATTTTTATTTTTAAATTTGGATTTTTAGGGAAAACATATTTTTAAGAAAATTAAATATCTACCTAGAATAAAATAATAAGAATTGATAAGGTGATTAAAATTCAATGAGTAGCTCTAAGTGTTTGTTTGGTGGAGCGTTTTGGTCAAAACGCTGGTAAAAAACGTTGTGTTTTCTTATTGAAAGTGTTTCAATGTAGCGTTTTAAAAATGTGGAGCATTTTAAAACGCTCCAATCTGTAGCGTTTTAAAAATATGTTACGTTTACAACTACTCTGTTTATGAAAAATAGTGTTTTGAAATAGTTTTCCAAATGTGTTACTAAAATAAAACTGCGTTTTGAAAATGATGCGTTTTCAAAAACGCTGCACTAGACGAATTGATAAGTTTTTTAAAAAAATTAGATTTTCGATCAAATATTTAATTGATGGATTACAATAATTGAATAATTAACAAAAAACCAAATGAACGTGTAACGAATGAGCAGAAAAAAAATGAGAGAAGTTGATATAATTTGATGATATAATTGAGAAAGATCCTAAAAGAATGAACACATCTGAAATATCTTATAGATATGTTTTATAGACATTTTTTCATATTTTCAATTTATAAGAAATTATCAAATCAAGATATAAAATAACTACTATTCTCAAAGATACAATCGAAACGAAGTAATTTTAAATACTATTTCATATATTTATGTTTTTGTATGTTCGTAGATGTTGTATCTTTTGAATACTTTGAATAATAAAAATTAAAAAATTATTTATTTCAAAATTTTATTTATATATCTATTGGGGCCTCTTTTACCCATTTTACCCATAATTTTCAGCGTCAGACCTGGATTGCTGGATCCTTTGTGGTGAAGGTAGTTGTTGTTTTTTGATGATGTGCTTGTTGTGGTATTTTGAG
The DNA here is from genome assembly GCA_013146195.2 of Codonopsis lanceolata. Taxonomy (NCBI): domain Eukaryota; kingdom Viridiplantae; phylum Streptophyta; class Magnoliopsida; order Asterales; family Campanulaceae; genus Codonopsis; species Codonopsis lanceolata. Next base: position 173,599,423 of record CM028377.1, read on the forward strand.
GAGAAAAAGGAAAAGACATTGTCTTGGTTGGATGGGATGAAATATGTGGTGAGGAATTTATGTTTTCATACCTTAACAAATTAGGTAAACATTATGGTTTAATACAAATGGTATGAAGGATATATCAACTATCAAGGAGTCTTTATTTAAGATTCGTGGTTTAGTATATATCATACTTTAGTACACTCCAATATCCCAAAATCAAAAGGTATAATTTTTGAATTAACATGAAATATAAGGGAATAGTACTAATCAAGTATAATCACCATGAAACTGAGAATATGAAATCTACTACAAGTGCTAAAAAGTTGTGGCAAAAACTATAGCTTTTATACAACTAATGAACACTATTTAGATGATGAGTAGTAACACAAATGACATGATTCCCATTGGGTAGAGATTCTCGTGATGTGATGAGGTGTGGGTTTCAATAAAATGAAAATGTCAATAGCGATAACTGATTGGTTAAGGTAGGTTGGATACTATTAGCGTGCATCAACCAAAGATATACTTCAATTATTAAATAATCGCCTTTTTTTATGACATATTGTTTAAGTAAAAATAAATTGACTGTATTATAAATATATTAGTGTAATGTGTTGGTTTTATTTAATGTGATTGTGCTTGTAGTCATAATTAAAGTAGATTGAAAAAGTAAAGGTAAAGTAGAAAAATTATTTTCGTAAAAAGAAAAATGTTTCGAAAGATGATAATTATTTCGGAACAGACAAAAAAGAAATAAGAATAATTATTTAGAAAATGAGGGAGTATTATCGTTCATCTCAAAAAGAAAGGATATTATATATTATATATATAGATATAGATATAAGTGTGGGTTGTCTTTAACAACTAATACATGATATACACCTAATAAACATCCATAATGAATTAAGGTCAAACAAATAAATTTGTCAAAGTAGAAAATAATGTATATACATAAATAGCCTTGGATTTAATAAACAACTCACATTTAACTAAGGCTAAACAAGTAAATTTGCATGGACTAATAAATTTCATTAAGAATGAAATAATAGTTTAAGGAAAATACTAAGTTTATCACTAGGATTACCACTATGATGACAATTTTGTCTTGAAGACAAAGTGCATGTAAAGTGCATGTGCATCTTCAAGGCATAGTTGTCACCATAGTGATAATCCTGGTAGCAAACCTAGCAAAGTTGATAATTTAATCCATCAACTTGTACCTAACTTTCAATTAAATCCTATATTTTTTAATTATATTTATTGTCTTATATTTTTTTGGTAAATTCTCTTTATTGTCGTTACCATTACAATTATCATCAAATATTTTTGAATATATGACAAAAATACTCTTACTAAATTGAGAACCAAAAACTTATTTTAATCTAAAAAATAATACTACCTCCGTTTCGAGCAAAGAATCCGCGTTTGAAAGTCAATTTTTTTAAGAAAATATCACTTTAAGTAGGTCATAGTTATAAAATGACACTTTCATATCTTAATTTTTAAAAGTGAACTCTTTAAGTGAAATATCTTAAAATATAATATTTAACTATTTACCCGGAACGGAAGAAGTATGAATTAACCTTTTAAAATGCATAAGAATTGCTACAGAGAAATTTGAGTTAATATTATTAGAAATATATGTAAAATTTTAACTATAATTATAGATTTGTTGGTGATTATTAAAATATTAAACAAATCGATTGTGTATTTAATAATTACTAGTGAACAAAAATGTGCTTTAATTTCAAGATAACGAAGAGAAAATAGAAAACACAGTTGATGTATACGTGGAAATGGCGGGAGTATTAACATATGAAGTAGCACATTATTCTCACACTCCTTAGTAGAACCCATTATTTTATAAATTGTGAGCAATTACCAAAAATAAAAATGTTACAATATTCATGAAACTGGAATTCGAATGCACATATTAAATTAACTAAATTATACGGAAATAGTCTCATTTAAACTTTTTAAAGTTATAGCTTTACATGTACATTGCCTCTTTTAGAAGAGGGTGTAATTTTTAGGAACAAGTTACAAGGAGCTCGTGTTCTTTACAAACTTGATACTCCCTCCGTCCCTTAATAATCGTCCTGCTTGATCCGACGTACAGTTTAAGAAAAAATAATTGACTTGATTATTTATATTGGTTTAATATGTAGTTTTATTTAAAATCCATGTGTATGTAATCCATAATTAAAGTAAAGTGAAAAAGTAAGGATAAAGTGGTAAAAGTGATGTTAAAAAGAAGTTTAACGAACAATTATTTTAAAAAAAATTTATTTAGCGGAGGGAGTATAAAGGAGGTATCATCAAGTGAGGGTTAAGAAGGAAGACATTCCAAAGATTGCCTTTAGAGTAACCATAGCACCAACACAACTGAAATGCTGGATTTTCAACCCATATTTCATTAATGATTGTTAGGAAAGATGCGATAACGACCAGACTAAAAGACACAACTTCGTCTCTTAATACTTTAGCCATGACAACAGCAGGACTCAGATTGGGACTCAATCACATGACATGTACCTAGTTGACTCGGCCCTTTGGCCCACGCCCTAAGGAAGATGTTGACACCTCTACAAACCAAGCACTTGCTAGAGTACAACCCATGACTTTCTCTGACATCAATTGTCAGGATCAAGTCCTTACCAATGGACAACAAGCTATAGCTACTAGAGAAGGTACAATTTTTAATCCAGTGTGCTTGAGTTGTTGGGATAAATCATATGTCAAAATCAGTAAATGTGAGATCTGGTTGAATACTAATTGCAACAAATGGTATCAGAGGAAGAAAACTCAATAATGGATTGGTAAAATGCAACTGCAGAAATCTTAAAATCTGACCAAACTACTACCGTTATTCTAGGCACCAACTCGGTGACTTCGAATAAATCACTGTATGAACTAGAAAGATGGATATGAAAATGGATGATGTAGCAAAGAGAGAGACAATCACAATCCGGAGGATCCAAGCTTCCACCAAGCTATATGATAAAATCTGTTGATGTAAATTACTTACAGCATTTCTAACCCTATGTTCTCATAAAGATTCAGGGCTCTGACTGGTACATAAATAAAGCTGGCTTCATAATCGAATTTGTAAATTCGATTCAAAGGGTTGTAATTTCTATTATTTCAACCAATTGCTCCTACAATATCGAACACTAAATGACTAATGTTAAGGGGCAAATGGGCACAACTAAACAAAAAGAAAGGGGAGAGAAAAAAAAATACTGTACAATGTTTGATTGTTAACCAAACTCCCACCCACACCCCTTTACCACCACGAGCACCATACCTAACAATTGTACTGAGTTGTCCTGCTGCTCGGGAAACTAGCGAGTAGGACTAGGATATTATATACCAAAACTGCCTTAGCTATACGGACCAACTGGAGAATCTATAGGCACCATGATAAAGTTGAGGCAAATACCTGATCTGCACAACTATCATGTTAGGAATCCAACTGATATAACCTATCAACAAATGCGAACAGGCCACCATGTTCATTCTTGACCAGAGAAAAACCAGAGCACCGTAGCAAAAATGCATATCAAACTAGCTACATGAACTCTCTTGAGCCGCAACTGCCAGCTAGATGAACTGGCCAACTTCAATCCCTCATAATATCAAACTTCACACGTCCATGCTACCCATCCCCGTTTGAGTCGCCATAAGAAGCTTTAATTGCCTCGGCGGTCATGAGAGCAGACACAGCCTTGTGAATAGCCAGGTCTGCCCTATAGAGCAATTTCTGAGCTCTTTCCCTCTTAAGCTTAGCCATGTTAAGTGCATGCTTTGCTGCACCAGATGCATCTCGCAACCTGAACTCATCAAGATCCGACCCACCCAATTGTTCAATCTGATGCCTATAAGACGGTACCAGCTGCTGGTGATTTTGACGTGACCAGTCAGGTGAATCCACATTCCACCGGTGCACCCCATTTCTCTTGACAGTCTTCCTCTGCTGGTTGCATGAAGCCACCACCTTTGAATTACCCGACAATGAATAAGATCCAATCTTCTTTGAGTTGTTCCTGTGAAGTCTCGGGTGATGATTCCACTCAGATGCATCGCCATTTAAAGATAAATATCCATGGCCAACAGCATCACGTGGCGAATATACCCTAGTTGAAGCATAAAGCGACAGGGAAACATCTGAAGATTCATGGCTATTGCTAGGAAATACAGCCCTCTCATCTCCATAAGAAACCCCGTTTATTCTTCTTCCTGTTTGGAGAAATAAGTGAGAAAAAGATAGAAGGGACAAAGTGTGCACAAGAACTTGATAAAAGACTGAGGTAAAAAATGAGACATTAAGTTACCAAGAGAATGAGAACTATCGTGATCCCCAAAGACAGTATGGTTGTTCACAGAAACAGAATATTTTTTATGTGGCCTATGTTTTGAACCCTTGTTGGGTACTTCTAAACCTCGTGGTTTCAGACAGAAGGCAAACATAGGTGGCTTCTCAGCAGAAGGTGCCTTCTCCAGGGACCCAGATGACTGTGCAGTGATGGGTTTGCCTGTTAACTGCTCCCACCGTTTCACTTGCTGCTGATACCTTTCCCACAATGGAGGCTGGCGAAAGCACAAATAATTAGAAATTAGACTACAGAACACTCCCATCCATTAAGTTCTATATATCAAACAGAAAAGGCATAGAACAAACAAATCTCCCTACACTCTGGAATAACAAAATAATAGTGAAGGAATTGAATCAAACAGAAAGTACATGACATGAGTTCTATTTGAGTTTACCTAGTTGGTCCTAAATCTACACGTGTCCTCGCCATATAGAGATTTTGGCTACATTATGTAATGGTAAATAAAATCCAGAAGACTGCCTCTGAATCCAGCCATATATGTTATATAATGGCAACAGCTCCATGAGAAGAAAAAATTGTGAAGTGATACAATCAGGAAATCTACCATGACCATTTGAACCCACGGTTTTCAAACAGAGTACATGAAATTCAATGGAAAATGTGGTAACACAAAGACGAGATCAGTAATAATAACAAGTATCAGATGCATTTAATTATTTATCTCAAATTTAGAGAAATGGTCCACTCTGACACGGATGACCAGTGTCTGATGATAGAAAATAAATATCAAATTTGAAAGCAAGCCTTATCACAAGAAAGACAAGCAGCCAACTGTTTACACAATCTAAAGAAAATTTGACATGTAGAAACTACTCGGGGGCTCCTACAGTACTCTCGTAATGGCTTTCCTACCATCTAGCAAGAGCATAAATTGCTCTCCATAGATTGCAATCCATTAATTAATAGAAACGGGAAGATATCCATCAGCTTATTTACAACTATAATATTTCACGCCTCAAAAACCCAGATGCAACATAACCAATTGGAACCTTTCCTATTTCTGGCTTTCTCTCTGAGCATCAGTGAGGCGCACGTTTCGTTGGTTCTAATTTCAGACTCAAGAGTGATTGGAACACCTTGCTGTTCTACTTTATTGCGAAAAAATTTATGTTCTTAGGATTCAAATTTCATCCACTCAAATGGAGAAACCATAACTGTACTTGAAGGCAATCATCATTTTGGGTACGCACTCTGCGTTGGCCCAATCATAGAGCTCCGAATCAATCCAATGTAGAAGCCTATATAAACAATCTCACCACGGTACTCTACATCACTTGATATATACCCACCCCCTTTGTGTCTAATAATGCCCAAAAATCTCATGTTCCTTTCTTTGTTACAAGTGGAACCCAAAAGTTTTCCAAAATAGTATGTTACAAATTTCATCCACTCCAATTGAGAAACCATAACTGTACTTGTATGCAATCATCATTTTTGGTACGCACTCTGCGTTGGCCCAATCATAGAGCTACCCATCAATCCAATGTAGAAGCCTATATAAACAATCTCACCACGGTACTCTACACCACTTGATATATGAACATATACCCACCCCCTTTGTGTCAAATAATGCCAAAAAACTCGTGTTCCTTTCTTTGTTACAAGTGGAATACAAGAGTTTTCCAAAATAGCATGTTATAAATTAATGTAATAAAGGGTGTAGAAATAGTAACTAAAGAAAGGTGGAGACTACACCTAAAAAGATATACATACTAAAATGGGTAGGAACTATTTTTTAGTAAAACCAAAGGAAATCTCAAGCTGCTATGTTACTTTAAGTTACTATTTCAATTGACACAATGCACACTGTGACATAGTGACTTCAACAATAATGATAAAGAGGGAATTCCTCGTAAACATTTTATTCCACATTAATATACTCACAAATATAATAGCAGGATGTGACAATGTCAATCTTTTCAACATGCTCGCCCTTTGAGGAATGAAAATAACCAATTATAAAAAAGGAATTTTTTTTTTGATAAGATTATAAAAAATGGAATAATAAAGGGTAATCCAATTTGGTAAAATAAAAACATGAAGAAATAAAGCAGAAACATAATTATTTGGAAAAATGTGAACGTACAACATTTTTTACACTTGAGACAAATTTAACTTGTTTGGCTAATAGGCGTAAAAATGTCCAAAATTCATATCAAAGAAATCCATCTGTTTTGATTTACAGCTATTTCATCACCATTCATCCATAGTTATTACAGTAGGTGCCTCAATGACATCAAGTGAGGTAAGGTCAGACGAGGGGTCAGCGACTCACCAGAGATCACATGGGCGGAGCAGATATGGACACTGGACAGGCGGTCGCTTCACTCAACCAGGCGTAAGGCGTTAGGCGCATTTCTCTCACCTTCATGACAGACGACTAACATTGACTTGTCAACCCCTTTTTTCACCAAACAACGTAGTAACAGAACAAAGAAAAAAGAAAACCTAGACCTAAATTACGCTAAGGCCTAAGTTGACTCGGTCACTCTCACTCGACAAACCTGATTGCGCGATCAACGACGACTGAAGACCGGCTGCTCAGGAAGCAGCCACTTAATTTCTCCACCTCTGACGACCTTCTGCAGTGTCAACTCTAGCTGCCGAAAGGATAACAGGTACTTGCCATCGACTGTCGCCTATGTTCTACTTTGCTTCTTTTTCATTTTTTTACTCTATCTCACAAGTCTCAACCCCCTCTTTCTCGACCCTTTCAGCCCAAATATAAAAAATCTCTTATTTTTAGTGTGTGTACTTATTTGGCCTTCTTTTAGACATTTTATTTTGTATTATTTTTAATTTGTGATTTGGGAATATTTATTCTATTTCGTGTCTTTTTTTTTCTATTTTCCCCCATTTATGTCTACACTGCTCTTTAATATGTTTTGGTTCACTCTTCAGTTCATCTTTTGCTAGGAAATTGTAGGTTTTGATGTTAAATTTGTGTTACTATTTTTCCTAAGTTATCTCCTTGGTTGCCTTTCAGTCGCCCGCCTCTCGCCTAGCTCGCCATAAAAAGGTACCTTTCGCCTTTAATAAATATTTTGTCCTCTTTCTTGTTATTCTACACCTAGAACCGACTTCAATTTCTCCACCAAAACACCATTGATGGTAGCAACAGCCACTGCCCTCCACCATGCTCACCCTCTCTCCCTCTCACTACCACCTCCAACCACTGTCTGTCAATGCTTCCAGTGATTACCCATTACACTTTCCCTCTTTATATTTAATTTACACCTAATACCAACTTTGATTTCTTCACCAGAATACCATGGATGATAATAGCAGCAACCACCACCAACCATACCCCTTTACATCCGCATTCCCTCTTTATATTTACTCTACACCTAATACCAACTTCGATTTCTCCACCAAAATACCATGGATGATAACAACAGCAACCACCTTCATCCAAACCCACCCCCCACCCCCTCTCTCTCCCTCTCCCTCTCCCCCTCCCTCTCCCTCTCCCTCTCACTACCACCTCTCAACCATGAGCACCTCCAATCATCTTATGAATTCCCATCAATATTGGTCATATGACCTGATTGGACTCATTCATTGGTTAGGCCGATGAAATTGACATCATTAACCACTGGTTCAGCAATCAGTATTGGCTTGTAACTTGTAAGCATATCAATTGCCATTATATCTCCGGCAGTCATCAGCTTCTGGCACCAGAAAATTTTGCCCTATCTAGACAAACCCTTAAATGTTTTGGATCCTTATCAAACAGTATCCAAATCAATACACCAGAGTGAGATCCGACCTTTCTCCGTCTTTAAACCAAGTTGCCACACCAAAATTTACAGTGGAGAGCAACCTTCAGGCAGAAATTTCCATTCACCAAGTCTTATCAAAAACTACAGCTTGCATCTAATTAAAACAGCATCCATAGCCCAGAACAACCTTCATCCGTGCAGTCCAGGTATGCATTTTGCAGTGCCACCTTGGTAACCTAGGTTGCAGAAAACCATGTTTGGTTTCCTCATGAAAGAGTAAGAAGATGCATGGATTATTCATCCGTCCATTCATGTGGGAACAGATTCTATCTATCCTTAAGAGCTCTCCCATTTAGCAACCAACAGCATCAGGGCATTCCGGTCAATTGAATCAAAAAGGTCTCAAGCAGTCCAACTATCTCTCCATTTTAGTTAAACTCCAGTATTCTGAAGGCACATAGAAAAATCCATGCAAACTCCACCCGCGAGTTAGGGTAGCTGCTCCACCAACCAACCTTTCTTAAAATTTTATTTATGCTGAAATTTCCTAGATTCATTTAGCCAATTTCATCCAAAACCAATGGCTGAGAGGAGCACACACTATTTGACCCAAATAACATCAACGCATCAGTTTTTTCAAGTAATAATACCATTCTTTCCATTCACATCGGCTACTGTTCACGTTTGTGCAAATTTTATATATTTTCATTTAGGTGAGCAACTGTTCACGTTTATCCAACTTTTTAGTTTTTAAGCAACAAATGAAGCAAGAAAACTAGAACATAGGATTGCCAGTGAAACTTGACCACTTATTTTTATTTGACGTGACTTCCTTGAAGTTTAACCACACCCTCTCCCTGAAAATCCTTCCGCATGTCACGATTCTTTTACGCTGAACAGTGAACAAGTAAGGCCAGAGGATTTGAATCTCAATTTGCAGAATATGACCACTCAATCATACAAAAGAGTAACATATTTCTCAAGTATTCCCTTCATCCCAATTGAAGAGGCACATTTTGACTTTTCTAGTCACACTGTACATTTTGGTACTTTATGGTACTATAGAGTAGTTTACATATGTAATATGTTACTAGTTTTATTTTTTCAAACAAAATAAAATTATCAAATGTCAACTAGAAAATAGGTCAAAGTGACAGAAAAAGTCAAACTGTACCTCTTCAATTGGATTAAGTGAGTTTTCCAACGATAGCAAAATAAATGATTACACGAAGAAGAAAGAAAATATGTTTAAAATGCAGCAAGTACATTAGTATACACTTGGCATAATTGACTACTGGGACTAATCATGCGATACCTATACTATAAACAGTTTTGGTAAGAATACAAATCATATACCTAGTGCACAAAAATTGACAAGTAAAGGACAGGTAAACATGCAGGTACCTGGAGTTGTCGGATTAATGCCATCCCCTTCTTCTGCCTCTTCTGTCGCCAATGCTCATAGATTGCTTTTATCACTTCAATGGGACCTGCTTCGAAGTCTTCAATTTCATCAACCGTAAAGTAATCACACTGCTGGGCGTATGAAACTTTTTCAAACATGTCCATTGTCTTCTCAAACAACTCATCAGAAATCGTTTCACATACACCCTCCTGAGTCTGTAAAGATTTTCTCTTTTTTACAATCCACTCTTCGTCATCGCTATCCATGTCATATAAGACATGTGATGGATCCATAGCCATGTCCACATCAGTTTCAACCTGGCGGAAGTACTTGAGACTGCGGAGAAATGGCCTTTCTGCTACGTAATCATCAAATTCCTCAATTAAACGAACCCCGGGAATAGGGATGTTTTTAACTGAAGCAGCACGAATGTTTCGATTATGACATTCTTCATGCATCTCCTTGAAAAGCATCCATTGGCTCCTGTCAGGAAATTCCAAGGCCCAATCCTTTCCTCCTTTCCACATCATAGCATGAGTGTAGCGGTTCGTTGACCCAGGCTGTAAATCCTGAGTTACCTTATGTGAATACTTAGTCATCCCACAAAGTTTTACAGCAAGTTTCCACTCATTCTGATCTGTAACTTCCAAAAACACCCGTGCCCCGCATTCTCTCCACCCTTTGTCCCCATGTGTAATCAATAAATTTGCATCACAAGCTACCAACTCCAGATTTCTCCGAGAACCTCTGGTAACATCTGATGTCCTCTTCTCATTAGCTCTCCTAATTCGTTTGTAAGAAAGACCGTTTTGAGTATGGATTTTATGCTTTGAGTTAAGGTCGGGACCTCCAAAAGGCAATGTATACTGAACCTGAGTACGTGGCTTCCTAGGTCCATTGCCAAAGCCATTCCGGATGAAGTCTGTCTTCCCCTCAGGCCATGCATGTGATAGAGATCCAAAAGATGACGTACTAGGGCTAAATCTGTTACGGGGCCACAAGCTTCGAGGGGCAGTAGGGTTGGGGCTGCAGGCATTGCCATCACTTGAATTCCAGGCCAAATCAGAAATCAGTGGGGTACCATGTCTTTGTTCAATATCCCTATCAAGTTTGTCACACACTGGAATTTCAACACTCATGCCATTCAAATCGGAATGACACCGCGCGGTAGACATGATTGGAGATGCATGATCATTGGGAATCGCAGTACGTAATAATGGCACATATTTCTCAAGACGTAGATCACTGCCTCCACGATTCACTGATTTAACACTAGTATTAACAGCAGTACTTCCGGGGTCTTTCCAGCAGGTAGAAGTCCCAGTAACATCTAATTTTCCATTTAGCAGATTCTGAGATGATTTCATCAGACCACCACGAGTGCTTAATGAATCCACCTCAGTCTCCAACTGTAGTTTGCGGCAAGTCGATCCCGAGCAAGCATTTTCAGCCAAAGTTCTTGGGTTACTCATAGGAGTGCTTCTTGGAGAATTTTCAGATGGGTCTTCAACAAGAGCGCATTCATCTGGAACAGACTGGCTAGTGTCACCTGAGCAATCAAGTGAAATAACTGAATTGTGGTCCTGAAGGCTGATGGAAGTAATACTACGTTCCATCAACAACTTGAGATGCAGGCTAAGAAAGAAAGTCGGCGCAGCCATAAATGAAAGAGCGAATGGTGGAAGAGTTCCCAGATTTAAACTTGAATTAGAAGATGGCCAACTCCTATTTACACTGCGGGGCTTTCTCAGAACACCCAGCATGGGCTTCTTCCGTAAAACCTGATCATCAAAGAAACAGAAAGTATTTAACAGAGTAATTGTGCAATTCATACATAACCACTTTGGTATATAGACAAAAAGCACATTTCAGGGTTTCATATGGCAAAGGATTTCATGCTTGATTCTTAATCATATAGATGATTTACAATAGACACATAAAGAAGAGCAAAGACTCAAAGTAAGGCTGCGCAAAGAACCATTTTATAGAACTGGAATCACTGGTTAAATAAATAATTAATTAGATAAAACATTTAAGTTATTGAAGGAAGAAACAAACGAAACATATATGTCAAAATAAATTATACCTCGCAAGAGCGACTCCAACCAACTGAGCTTGTGTGTAAATGCTTGCTTCCACCTTCCAGCAACTTAATGTTATCATATGTGCATTCAGGCAAAGATAGCTGCTTAAAGTGTAAACAATGAGGCTGGAGCTCAGAATCAAGATACGACCAGTTATTATGCTTCACTTTAGAGAAGCTGTAGTAGGCAAAAATCCGCTGCTTCCTTAAGCCTTGAATGCAGGAAAGTTTAAATCTTATTGAAGTCGTGGGCATTTGAAAGTCAGTACATTTACCCTGCTTATCAGGTTCACGAAATATCGTCATGACTAGGAAAACAAATGTAACTGCTTGCTTTAAACAACCTTCGAACAAGAAAAACCTTAATCCGACAACATTGTCAACAAAAAGCACCTCCAATTGAACAGTGGGCCAAGTAATCATGATGGTACCATATCTGAGCAGTAATACATTGTGGATCAACCAAATTATCTCAGTATCAAGTACGTAATCCAGGAGGGGACGCAGTGATAAGCATACCTCGAACCTAAATGATTTAGATTCTCTGGAGGTCATATTTAACTCTAGCATCCCTGAATTATTTAAAGACCAAATTAGCTCATTGGAGCAAGAGCATCCAAGAGAGACATCAGTTTGTTGTGATGACTGAGAGCTACGAGCAACACAGGTATGGGAAATGGCTCCAGGTGTACTTCCACGTGCATTCTTCTTACGCCTCCTGACATAAACAACTGGTAAATGGCCTCCTTTGGGCCTACTAGAGCTTTCCATCACGGACTTCTCATCCTTTCTGCCATCAGTTGACCCAACTGGCAAGGTAGAACTCTGATACAGATTACTAGTTTCACTTTCCAACAGACCCATGCCTGCAATCCCACCAGGATCCTCGGATTTGTCAGAGGAAGGTGCTGGCGGAAAATTAGAGGGTAAATGTGATATTTTCTGCTTTTTCCGAGAACCAGGATGAGAGGATTTGACTCGGATGGAAGAACGACCCAGCCATGAGATGATTGGCTCAGATTCCATGTGACTCCCCAAAAAGGTCTCATCCTTCGTATCCAGGGTTCTGCTTTCTGTGTCTGGGTGGCAAGCTTCAGTGGCAGATTCTTTTGGCTTTATTTTAGAAGGAACTTCGCCAGGGAGAAGCAAGAGTTTAAATCTCTCATTTTGAAGGCTAATCCATTCCTCATCCCGTCATCATATTTGATATGATGAAGTTTTGTTTCGCTGTCATAATCATTCACCAGGCCATAATACCAACTCTCATCCAAAGGCCAGAAAACCTTTATCCTCCGGTTCAAAAACCAGAATGCATCCAAATCCCTGGAAAGAATTTCATAAAAGTGGCGGCGCTTCCTAGAGAGGCCCTTCCCTTTGTGCTGTTTTCTTGGTCGCAACACTCGACTAGCAGTATCGGCAGATGCAGATTCTGAACCAGCTCCTAACTCTCGACTACTGAACTTTGGAGTGGGTGACACCAGGAAAGACAACCCGTTTGCAGATGAGGATGCAGAAGATCTACTTTTTGATGAAAATCCAGTACAGCTTGGGTCAAATCGAGACGAGAGCATTCTCGCAGCATTCTGTTCAAGGTTCTCCTCATCATCATCCTGAAAAACGTCAAGAGTACTGCTTACATTGTCAACTGACGGCACAACCTTCTTTGTAACAGTCTCACGACCTGACGTTGGAACCTTTCTTTTCCTGTGATTGTTCAAGCGCTTGCTAGAAGATGCATCACCGTTATTCACAATCAAATGACCACCTTCCATTTGACCATGCTGTGATGAACCAACAGCTGCCAACTCCTTCCTTCTCCTATTTAACTTGGAATCATCCAATCCTCTTTTCCGTTTAACTTTAGGACTAACAACTTTGCACCCATTCTCACTACTCAACTTAACTACATCCGCAACAGAACCGATTTTACTTTCTGAAGTCTGGGGATTTCCAGAAACTTCATTCAGCTGAATTTCCCTCTGCTCAACTTTTGACTTCAGTATACCTTCTGAAGGCTCAGGCTTACTAGAAGAATCATTCCGCCGAACTTCCTTGTGCTCAATTCTTGACTTTGCTTTAAATTTTGAAGGCTCAGGCTTCCTAGAAACATCTTTCCTGTGAACTTCCTTCCGATCAATGTTTAAATTGGCTTTACTTTCCGGACGCTCAGGCTTCCTAATAGCCTCATTCTGCTGAATTTCCTTAAGCTCAACTTTTGACTTTGCTTTGCTTTCCAAAAGCTCAGCCTTCCTAGAACTTTCATTACGCTGAACCTCCTCCTCAACCTTCAACTTGGCACCCTGATCAATCAGACTAGACGACACAGATGGCTTAACAACCCGACTGTTCGCAAACTTATTCCGCCCCACAGATCCTCGCCTCCTCTTTGGGATGCATAAACCATTCCCATTACCGTCCAAATTAAGTGAAATGCCATTCAAACCACCACCACTACTGCCGTTCAACTTCTGACTCAAACCTGACCCCAATAGGTCAGCACTCTCCAAACCCGAAACAGACCGGGCAGAATCGTCTAAACACTTCCTACTCTTTTTCCCAGCCGGCTCAAAACTACTAAGAGCCACCTCTTTCCTATTCTTCCTCTTCTTCTTAACCTCGTCACCATTTCCCACTACCCGACTCTTCCCTTTGTTATTACAACCCACTTTACTACTCTCCCCACCCCCACCAGACTTATACAAACTTTGAATATCCAATGACTTGGTTTTCTTAACAATCTCAAAACCACCTCCTGATTTTCCCACACTATTTTCCATCAATATCCCAACACCCCTAACCAATTCCCCCAATTCTTAACTCCCATCATACACACCAACGACTCCCTATTCCCAGATCTGCCAAAACAACAAAATTCCACATAAATTCAAAAAAAATCACACACAGGCACACACACAAGAATCATTTCATCAAGATCATCTAACATCATGCATGCTTACAAATAAAACATAAAATAATACCTGTCTTAGTTAACATCGATATATACATACATACATGCACGCGAGAATCCCCAACTAGATCGAGACTGGAAATCATCAATTTCTAGGGTTTGAATGAGAGACGAAGATAGGGCTAGGGTTTGATTCGAAAGCCTAATTGATCCGTCGATTTTCCGAAATTTTAACCTTTTTTTATTTTTGGTTTTTACCAAGAGAGAAATAGTTGAAGAGAGAGAGAGGGCTAGGGTTTCGTTTGGACTCACGAGTGTAGATGTGATTGAATTGAAATTGAGCAAAATTCTAAAACCTAAATTTAATTATCTAACATCATCAATCGATCTTGACCGCTGGATTGAAATTTTGACGGGTGAGATCGTTTCAGAGTGGTTGGAGTCCTAACAGAAAAGTATAAGTATCGAGTTTTTTAGGTAATAAATCAATGGTCCAGATTTTGAGAACCTTTCCTTCGACGGCTGTGATTGATATTTAATTTGGGAGGTGTTCGCTGTTTAAGCTATAATCGGCGTCGTAGATCTAAATTCCAAAAAGGGTTAATTTTCCAACTTTTCCATTAATGGGTAAAATAAAAGGATCCTATAGTTTTACATATTACGTAAATGCCATTATGTTGTTTTAAAAGGAAAAGCTGTGAAGCAACATGTAAGTACCGGGTAGGAATACTCTGGCGAGTATGTATACTCGCTGTCATTCAGTGACACGTGATTTTTTGGGATTTTCGAGAATGGATATGGCGAGTGGATTTCAGATCTCCTGTATTACTTAAGTGTACCACTGGTGTACTATTTTTCATCTTAACCATTGGTTGAGATGTAATGATTGGAATGCAATGATAGAGATGAAAAATAATATATCAGTGGTATATACAAGTGGTATAGAAGATCTGGACTCATAGCGAGTGAGGTGCTGATAAACATAGGAGAGAGTGGGATCGGTGAAAGCTTTTAACTGTGAAATGATGACGTAGTCAAATGAAAAGACAAATGAGAGCCTTGTTAGGGTTACCTTGGTTGCATGGAAAGGGCTACACATTTGGTGGAATGGATTGGCCTTGTTTGGATACTCCATTTTGGTCAATTTTTTTGGTTAATGTGTGCTCTAGTACATTGTAAATAATATATAAATATATATACACATCATTCCTTATTTAAATTTAAAATAAAATATTTGTAACTAAATAGATATTTTAGTGTATTTTTAGAGTCAAATGCAATTATTGATATTGGATGAGATACTTGTGATTTTGATCAATAGCTTATAGCTAGGAGGATTAAATATGAATATGTTAGTTACCTATTTTTAGATTTTAGTAAATAATGATATATTCATTCTTTCTAGTTCTAGCAATTCAAACTTAGAGGAAAGTGAAAAGCATTTCCTCGACTAGCTTCTATTAGTTTGAATTCAGTTTACATGTATTGTGGTTATTTATATTTTAAAGATGTTCGCTTATTTATATGTTTTTAAATAGTTATATACTCCTTCCGTTCTCGACAAATAGTTCACTATTTTATTTTGGGTTATTTCACTTAACAAGTCAACTTTTAAAAATTAAAACATAAAAGTGTCATTTAATTACTAATGGACTACTAAAAGTGTCATTTTCTTTAAAAAAAAAATGAATTTCAAACGGAAGCTATTTGCTCGGAACGGAGGGAGTATACTTTTTAATAATTTGTTTTGTCATTCTGAGTCAAAATCTAGGATCCGCCATTGAGCACAAATTTAGCTTTTTTAACTAAAAAATTTTCCAAATGTATATTTTTATGTTTAAAAATCAAATATAATACCAAAATGTAAAGTATCAAAGGAAAGTAACAAAATTTCATGTCCAAACTATGCCTTCGGCTCTAGTTGGATACATATGTTTTTATCTTCATTTTATCAATAAATAATAAATAAAGGATAAAAAATGCTTGTTTTTAAATCGATCTTTTTTGTGCAACTATACTTTTATGTGTGTGTGTGTATATATATATATATAACTTTTTATTTTAATCATTTCGAAGTGAATGGATAAAAGCTACATATTCTCAATTTAAGGAAGTTGATATCATATATCAAAGAAGATCTCATTTTTTGTGCTATTGCTTTTCGGATAGAAATTTAGGCACCCTTATAGAATACACACACACACATATATATATAGTAATGATGGGAGATCTTTCCACGCCCCCTTAGAAAAAATGGGAGATATCATAAATAGAAATGTTACTATTTGGGAGGAATTGTTTATTTGTAAATTGATAGAGACATTACTTAAATATGATGTTTATAAACATAGATTGATTCAATAAACATGAAGATGAGTAGGTCAAAAATATCATTTCACATGACTTTAGTTATATGTGCAACATAAAAAGCTCCTTGAGTTTGTTTTTTGTTTTGTTTTTCCTTTTTTCTTCTTTAAAGTTTGGATTCAAAACTTTGTTATCACCACCATATTTGTGGCTCCTTGTTATAATGTTTTTTCATGTATTTTTTGAAATTTTAATGATATCTTGATATAAATTTGCAATCAGTAATTGATATGATATTATTTTTACACCTTTCATAAAAACTTACCGATTACTTATGATTTGTTTGGTTACTTATAATTTGCTCAACAATGTAAAACTTCAATGAGAATACAATAGATGTCTACTTCATGCATAAAATAAAAGGAACATGTAATGAGTTAATGGGTCGAGTCATAATATCATGCACCATAATTTGTGTAATAATTGTATCACATATGTGTTTTGATTACCTATTAAAATAATCGGGTTATGTGTGGTTATTGGTCAGCTTGAATGAATAGGTTGCTAATGGTCTCCTCGAAAGAATGGGTACGTTGTGAAATTGTTTATTATAATACCCTACTTCAACACAACATTGTAATTGCACCTATTTGAAAATTGTTAATATCATTGTTACCCCTAGTTTAACTGAATTCAGTTCCACGTACATATTAAAAATGGGTTTATATTGTTGTTATTTAGTGTTAATTATGTGTTGAGCATATTGTTAGCCTATTATGGGTAGTTTGGGCATTCAAATTAAGTAAATTCTCAACGAGTTATAATCTATGTCACATGTCACTTTCCATAGTTTGAGGACTTCTAACATAAGGTTACTTGTTGAGAGCATAACACTATAACCAACTTTCATGATGTAAATTGGACAAACTTAATCAATATATACGAGTTACATGTGGATGAATGTAAGGTCAATATAATCAAGCATGAAAAAACTCATCGAGTAGAACCTGGGTTGCAACTTTAAAGGGCAAATCTCACTTTGCACCCTGAATCAAATGACAAAAATGCCCATGCACGTGTAAGCTCACATGCCACTTAACGCCTCATTCATAACGGCCATTGACGGGAGGGGCAACATGGGACAAATGACAACATCGGGTACCATATAGGCACACTTTGTAGGTTGGGGAACTTTGGGATTGGGTGGATACTTAAGGGGGTTTTTCATATTTTGGTCAAAATGCAACGTCTGTACTGGTCAAGGGGCGAAGTGGGACAAAAGGTAACGTCGGGTGGCATTATGGGAAAAAATTAGGTTGGGGTGCACTTTGGGATTGAGTGGATACTTTGAGGGATATTTTTGTTTTGGCCAACAATATATATATTAGAAGTCAATATAGCTAAAATTATCAAACTTCGTCAAAAATAAAGATTTGATTTATTGGTCTTTTATATTCATTTCTTTCTTGTTTTCTCTATATCGAGTCTTTTGCATAACTCACCTAGGTTAGATTGGCTTAATGAATCAACTTTCAAGGTATCGTTGTTGCATCATATTTGTTTGAGATTAGTTTTGATGGTCAAACAATATTAAAATAAATTATATGATAGTGACACTATGTAAAAAAAATTAACCAATAAAAGAATAATGTGTGAAAGAATGCATTACTGCCTCCATACCAAAATTATGATGATGTTTAACCCGGCACACACGGAATGAAGAAAAACAATTGACTTGACTATGAATGTTGATTTGATGCGTAATTTACTTTAAAACTCATATGTATATAACTCATGATTAAGATAAAATAAAAAGTTGTCGTAAAGTGGTAATAGAGTTGTCTTAAAAAATAAAGTTTCAAACAAGACAATTATTTTGAGACAAACAAAAATGGAAGTTGGTAATAATTTCGGGACGGAAGGAGTATTTAAATAATAAGATGTGACAACTCCCTAAGGCATGTTCTTTCTAATTAATACAACTTACCTTCTTAAACCAAAAGTAATTAGTGTAGATCTTATAAACACTAGTAATAGTGTAAATCTTATAAACACTAGTACTAGTGTAAATGGTATATTAGATTTCTAGTACGGTCCACTTGCTCCATAAATGGCATAGACGAAGGACCATGAACGTTTGTACTTTAGTTACGTTACAAATGACATATTTATATTTTCTATGTGAAAAATCATTTTTCGGTTTGTTTTTTGAGTTGCTTACTTATCTGATTTCTTATTAAACACATTTACCTAAAACAAATATGAACAAATTGGTATGCCTCAAAAAGTTTGATTTGTTAATGAAATGGGGTCTTTATTTAGAGATAGAGTACCTAATATGTAAGGGCGAAGATACTTAGTGTCTAACTATAACTTCATTGTTCTTATTTTGAAGAGGTAACAATGATTTGTGGAGAGCAAAATTATATCATCAATGGGAAGAGGGTGCGATGAGGTTTGGTGTGCGCAGAAATGGGAAGGGTGATGGTCATGGTGGTCGAATGAGTTGGACAAAGTGAAAATCAGGCTCTTAACATGTTGAATGATTTTCAATAATTTAGAAAAGTTAGTGTATGTGCTATCGACATTGTTATGTATTGCAAATAAGAATGATTAGATAGATTATAAATATTATTATTATTATTTGGAAGTAACAATTGTCTTGTACATGAAAAGCTTACATCACTCCAATACGACATTCATGAAACATAGATTGATGAATAAATATCAAGATGAATAGGTCAAACAAGTATTGTTTCACGGATTTCTCTAAAGCTTGTGCGTTAAGTAATTAAGGGTCGTTATTGGTAGCTAAGCAAAAATAAACATTATTATTAATCTTGGTATTATAAGTGTAGCGATTAATAATATCACTCTTCCCTTAATAATAATAGCGGTTGAATTAAGTCATTTAACCAGGTAGCAGAGATTGATAATCTCTAGTACAAAAACATAAATAATCTTATTTGGTGTTAGGGCAAGTTCAATGACTTATCTGAAAGTGCTTATGACTTATAACTTACCATAAGTTGTTTTTGAAGTGTTTGATTTCACTTATGGTAAAATAAGTCATAAGTCATGTACAAGTCACTTAAAGCACATGTAAGGCCATAAGTTGTAAGCACTCAGCCTAGTGCTTAATTCTATTTTTTAAAAACATGTGAGTCATCTTCTTTATTGAAATTTTATATATCCCAAAATTACCCTTCTTAATAATAATAATAATAGCAAAAAGTAATAATAATAATAATTATTATTATTATTTAAATAAAAGAAATTATAATAATATTAATAAATAATAATATGAATAATGATAATTTTTATAATAATAATAAAAATAATAAATATAGTATTAATAATGATAAATATAATAATAATTATTATTATTATTATTATTATTACTAATTAATTATTATTATTATACTAAAAATTAATATTATAATCAATATTATAATAATAAAATATAATATTAATAATAATAAATTCAATAATAGTAATAATATTATTAATATAATAAAATAAATACTAAAATTAACAAGTAATAATAATAATAATAATAATAATAATAATAAAGGCAATAATAATGATAATAATAGTAATAATTAATAGTAGTGATAAAATTTGTAATAATAATAATAATAATAATAATAATAATAATAATAATAATAATAATAATGTAAATCACGTTTTATGATGATGAAATTTTAGTCTTTATATTTGATTTCAACACCATTTCAACTTATTAATAAAACACACACATACACACACACACTAACTTATGAAAGCTAATCAGCACTTTTAAAAAGTTAAATCAAACATCACCAGTTATTAGTCATCAGTCATAAGTTATCAGTCATAAGTAATAAGTCATCAGCACATATCAATAAGCTAAATCAAACATGCCCTTATTAATCACATCTGGTAATTTATATTGTCTATCAAATGATCCTTAGAGTTTTTTTAATCTTATTTTTTTTAATTTATTTCAAAGTTTTAAATTCAAAACTTCTTGTGAGCTCGTGCTATGAGTTAATTTTAAAATTTTGATGAAATTTTAATATAAATATGCAAACCAGTAACTAAGATAATACATTTACGCCTTTTGAAAAAAAAAATACATACTACTTATTCTTTTGCTTAACTATAAAACACTTCGATGATATTCTATGTCCAAAGATACACGTATTGAATCATGCAATGCTACACACCATGATTCGTGTAATAACTATGTCATAAATGTATTTAGTAAACATGTTTTAATAACAAGGCATATGTGGGTTAACATTATTATTTTGATGTTATTTAGTGTTTACCACAGTAACATATTGTGCATACTGTTAATTAATTTAAGGGTAGTCTAGACGTTCAATACAATCAAAGCACCATAGAGGCATAAATGTTGATTATCACTCTTCAAAAGCATTTGTGAATTAGTCTATTATAAATAAATGTAGTTAAGAGAGTCTTAACGACAGCTTACTTGTTAAGAGGGTAAAGTACCAATCAACGTTCTATTGTAAGTTGAACTTACTCAGTCAGTGTATGTTGTTACATGTGGATGAATGTATGAGTAATATAATCGACCACAAAAAAAAAGTAAAAGAAAATTTGAGTGTCATTGTGTAGATCACACTTACCATCAATGACCTGCGTAACCAGATTCAGTTGAATGAGTATATTACTATAAATTATTATCTTACTAAGATTAATTTATCGACTTTCTACTTAAAATAAATAATAAACATAAAATTACACACACACGCATGCACAAATACTAACTACTAATATAAGAACAGATGCATAATTCTTTGTTATTTCAATCTGACTAATTGTCAAATGCCTCCTTAACTCGTTATATATTGAAACATTGACTTCTTTTGAAATGACTTAATTTTTTTGTCGTTATGGATCATGTTGATTTTCATATGACATCATAAGTGTGTAAAAATGTTGATTGACGCTCAAATATGGTTCATAACGTAATGAGGCATATTAAGTCAAAAGATGTCATGATTTAAGGAGCAAAATATGGGTTAAAATTTAATGGTTGACGAGGCACACGTTTTGTTAATTGGAATGAAAAGATGTGATGAGCAGCGACCAAAAAAAATAGACATTCACAGAAAAGCACGGATTGCAAGGACATTATATCATTGTGTCACAAAATTCTAGGAGGCTTTGACACAACGTTATTGTTCAATTCGAGATATTTACATGCAAGGAAACTCAGCAGCAAAATTTCTTCTGGCATGGCGAATAAGCTATGGAATAGAGGAAGTTTTTTAGGGTTCACAAAGTTTGACATCTCTCTCTAAATGTTGCTTTAGAAAATAATGCATCGTCTTTTGTATTGGCGGTTGAAACTTTTTACTTTTATTTTAAGTAGTTTGCATGGGGGTAAGGTTTTGCGCCCTCCTATTCGTGTAATCATTTTGAATAAAAAAGTATGTAGCCAAGTCCCCCCAACCACTCATTAATAAATTTTTTAATGTGTCAAAATTTCAAAATGTTTTCTAAATTGGCGATCTATCCTTTCAAACAACTGTATACGTTTAAACACACACACACATATATATATATATATATATATATATATATATATATATATATATATATATATATATCATTCATATCATCTCAAATATATTAGCTAGAAAGCTATGTAAAGGAATTTTAAACAAAACTAAAACACCAATTAACTTCATATTTCATCAATACAAAATTTTGACATATATATGTTATCCCTCACATTGATCACATGTTTAAAATGGTTTAAACTTAGTAATCATCTAGGTGCACATCCATAAATAAATTGAATCATGAAGATCAAAATTTACATTAATTTCCAAGAATCCCATGCACTTATTTACAAATATCAGTATCACTCATTTACAAATATTGTAACTCAAAATTGTCATGCGTTGTTGATTTGAATTTTATAGATCACTCTACATTTGTTTCCAATTTTGTACGTATTTGTTTATCATAACGCACTCACGTAAGTTGCTTATTTAAAACGAACTCACATAAGTTTAGCTAACATGTGTCATTTCTAAATTCAGAATGTAAAGTGATTATAAATAAACATTAACATATGTAAATATCACAATCTAACAAAATTCAACATTACAGATTAAGTGGATGACAATAAACATGAAGAACTGTTGTGATCAATCTTCACCATATGTTGATCTAATCATCACCTTCAAATCTTTCCCCTTATTATGTGTTTCTCTATTTTCTTCAAGTTAATTGGGTTTTCCTATTGGTTAATTATAAAAATTATTTTTTAAAATGTTTTTTTATCGTTCACTTCATTTTCATTTATCTATCTTGTTACCAAAAGGTGCAGTCATCCACTTCGAAACGAGGCCCCATGATGAATCCAATCCACCATGGACATTGTCGCCCTGTAGTTAAGGATTTTATAATCATCTATGCCTTCTTCATCATGGCAGACAAACATCAATGAGATAATTGAAGGAATTCACCGTGCTTTGTCCCGGTTGGTTCTTGACTAAGAATAAGAGCCTCACTCTCTCGAAAAATAGCTATTTTTAGGGAAGAAAGAGTAGTCGAGTCAGTGTTGATTAGATAGACTCGATCTACTGAATAAATTAGGAAAGATGGTACCAATAATGTATCATGAAATTATTGTAAATAGGGAGGAGGACAACGTTTGATGGCTAGGTCTTTTCTTAAATATTTCACATCACCATGTGATTTTAGTTCATGTACTTGGGTCTAAGGCTTCAACCTTCTAACGATGACAATTTTACATGTATTTTGCAAGATATCACTAATGGACCAACAATGTCATCCAAAACCTATATGGTAAATGAAATTGCGATATGGAGTAAAGAACTTTGTAACCAATGGGAAAATAATGTTGAAGGAAGCCATTGTCTATACATTAAGATTAATAGCTTTTATTCAATAACTCATTACGACGTGTTGCTTCTAATTGATATAACTTACTTTCTTAATTTAAGATGAATATGACGAGATTCGATCAACGGTAGTGTAAATGGTAGATTTTATGTTTGTGAATATGGTCTAAAATGACTAGTTTTGTAAATGGCAGAACATTAGATCACAAACTTCTAATTCTCCTTAGTTATATTGTATGTCGAATATTCATGCTTATGTGCAAGTAATTTTTTCAAGTTGCTTACTCATAAATTTTCATTTTATCAAGGATCCCAGTCAACAACAAAGATAAAAAATAATAATATGCCTTCAACATCTTTTAACCACTTATATCAATATGCAATTGGGAGATTTCATTACAATATTGTTCTCATCGTAAAGAGACGATGATAGTCTCTAACAAGCAAAACTTCTTATTTCATTGTGGAAAAGAAAAAAGTCATAAATGGAGATAGCACTACTTGTGGAGGGGTTTGTTTGTATGTGCATGTGTTTGTGGGCGGGGTCGGAGGGGGTAGAGGGACATAGACATTAATTAGAAGGATGCATGTTTTAAACGTGTTGTGCACGTTTTTAATTTCTCGAATAATATTTAATATAAACGAAAAATGATAAATATGGACAAGATGTAACAAAAAGTGATTTACAAACATGTTGCTTTTTAATAGATTGGTCATGTGTGTGTTTGTGCATGTATATTTATATCATTTATTAAAAAATGTGTGTGTGTTTGTGCGATTATAATTATATCACTTCATAAAGAATATTATCAAATTTGTTAGCAAAATTTATAGAGTGGCCCTAAATGTCACACCAAAAACACTAAATACCACATTCATTAAATAATTTATTTACTAATTACTCCTTTTATAAAAAAGACTTACAATTAACCCTAAACTCTAATTACTAATTAATCATTATCCTTTGATATAAAGGAGTTTCAATTAATCATCCTATAAATATATGTCAAATTCTCCTTCACAATTAAAAGAATCACCAAAAAATATCAAAATATTTGAAAAATAATCGCCAAACAAATCACAATTTGTGAAAAAGAAACACCGAACACAAAAGTTAAAAAAATAAAAAAAATTGAAAAATCACTTGGAATGTGAAAAATAATCGCCAGTTTTTAAAAAAATTAAAAAAAATCACCAGATTTTTTTAAAATTGAAAAAATCGGCAGTTTGCTATGCAAAAAAAAAGAAAAAAAATCGCCACTTTTTTTTAAAAAAATACAAAAAAGTCGCCACTTTTTTTTGATAAATAATTGACAAAAAATCGCCATCTTTTTTTAAAAAAATTGAAAACAGACGCCAGGCTTTTAATTTTTTTTTGAAAAAAGTCGCTACTTTAAAAAAAAATTGACAAAAAGAAAGAGATGGGAAAAAAATCGCCGCTTAGCTTCATATATGTCAGTGCTTCCTGTAGCTTGGTCATGGATGGGTATGAAAACTTTGACTTTTGTTAAATGTAGTTTAAAAAAATGGAGATGGACAGGCCAAGAAAGAGAGATTCTTATGGACAATTTGATAAATAAAGTTATTTTTACATTTAGTGTTTTTTCTTCAATTTTGGGATTAGGGTTTTATCCCTTTAGTTGCTTTATTTATATTATTACCAAGAAACTCTATTTCTTGTAGGTTAAGTCAATCCTAAACTCATTCGGATTAGGAAACTAATTAACCAATAATAATATAAATATATATTCCATGTGGGCAGAAGTAAATAATCGGGCCACAAGCCCAATTACTAACATCTCCCACTTGCATACATGGACTCACCTCTCTAACCACATCGTATCATCAAAACCCGTTAAACACTGCCTCTTCATACTGGAAGTGAAGCGTGCGACATGACGAGAAAGATAAAGGGTGAAGTGCTATACCAAATCACCATCTGACCAGCATAGAACGTCCTCGTTAGAAAACAAAACTCGTCTATACCCCAGACTGTATATATGCATCAGTTTAAGCATCCTCAATCCCTCAAGAGCGGTGCTTAAAACTCAATATGTTTGTGTATCAAGATCAATCTCTTGAACCGTATGTTCACTATGATCGCCATGACATTGAAACACAAAAATAGAGATGCATATCATACTATCTTCCTTAGACACTCATATCAATCACTCTTGGTTAACTGTTTTCCCATAAATGCTCTGTGGGACTGTATGTGCATAGCCCGTTGGTCGGCATGCCAAAGTAGCATCATCAACGTCCAAGTTCATGATATAGCTCTAAGTCAAATAGGGTATAATCGTGACCTGGATTTGATCACTATAACTCACATAGTGATGAAGCAGGGATCATTCAATCACTTTCTTAAGTCGCATTATAGTCACATACAGTATGAAGTGTATGCTATGACGGAACTCCCACACGAAGTAGGCTTGCCATGCTCAAACGTCATACGAACCTTAGTCTAGCCGCTCTTCTGGCGTCTAACCTGAGTACTTAAAAGTAGTCACTCTTCTAGTGTTCCTTTTAAGATCTCACATTCGGACTTTTCATTGGGATATGAAGTCGACCTTTATAAAAGGTCTCATCTTGGCCGTATGCCAAGGCGATAAACGTAATGTCATTTGCGTACCCCCCTTCGTAGGTGCCAAAGACTTTTACTATCTCAACTTGCTCGCCCACCTAGCGACAAGGTGAATTACCCGTGTGAGAGGGCCAATTCAATATCCATGACATCTTTTTAATCAAAAATATATATATGCTACACAATTTCATATTGAAACATCCAATTAACATATAAAAGGAATAAAATGAAACTGCAATTTATTCAAACGATAATGAAAAATAATAATCAAATGTCAACAAAAGTGTTCTCAGAATAAATGTCAAATCCTACGAAGCCCTAGACCCAACATGTGATCCTGAAAGATCTCTCTAGCTAGAGGCTTAGTCATAGGGTCAGCCAACATGCTTCTAGTAGGAATATATTCTAGAACAACTTTCTTTTCTGCAACCATGTCTCTAGTGAAATGATGCTTGATGTTAATGTGTTTCGTCTTCCCATGATACTTGGGATCTTTAGTGTAACCTAAAGCAGCCATGCTATCACAAGCAATGACTACAGGACGATCCACATGCGTCGTAACATCAAGATGTTGAAGAAAACTCCTCAACCACACAGCTTCTTGAACCGCAGCTGAGCAAGCCATGTACTCTAACTCCATCGTAGATAAGGCGGTGCTAGTCTGTCACTTGCTACTCCAAGAGATAGCTCCACCACTAAGGAGGAAAGCGTAGCCCGAAGTAGATTTATAACCATCTACATCTCCAGCCCAATCCGCGTCAGTGAAGCCTTTCAAGCTCAAATCCTCACCTTGGTAACATAGGGTTAAATTTGTGGTTCCCACCAAGTAACGCAGAACCCTCTTCACTGCCATCCAGTGTTGAGGTCCATGGTTACTTTGGAATTGACTCAACATCCCAACTGCAAAGCATAGGTCAGGTCGAGTACACACCATAGCATACATTAAGCTTCCTACCGCATTCGCATATGGAGTCATAGACATTCTCTTCTTCTTCTTCTTCATTCTCAGGGCATTGGTTTGTACTAAGGATACATCCTTTTTCCATTGGAGTGACAACGGGTTTTGAGTTAGTCATGCCAAATCGTTCGATAACTTTCTTAATGTAAGTCTCTTGAGACAAACTGAGAAATCTTTTCGAACGATCCTAATGACTTTTACTCCAAGCACTTAGTTTGCTTCACCTAAGTCTGTCATATCGAAAAGCGCAGACAACCACTCTTTAGTGGTATTTATCATCTCCATATCATTCCCAGCTAGTAGGATGTCATCAACATATAATGACAGAATCAAGATCTATTTCTTGGATCGTTTAACATACACACATTGGTCTTCCTCAATCATCACAAAGTCAATTGAGGTAATCGCTTGATGAAAGCGAATGTACCATTGTCTAGATGATTGTTTGAGACCATAGATGGAACGTTTGAGTCGGCACACTTTGCGCTCTTGTCCCTTGACTTCAAAACCCTCTGGTTGAGTCATATAGATCTCTTCATCTAGTTCTCCATTGAGAAAAGCAGTTTTAACATCCATCTGATAAAGTTCTAGATCCATGTGCACTGCTATACCTAGGATTAGGCGAACAGAGGAAAATCTCACCACAGGGGAGAATGTCTCCTCATAGTCTAAACCCTCTCTTTGGGTAAAGCCTTTCGCCACAAGACGTGCCTTATATTTGTCAATTGATCCATCTGTCTTTCGCTTGACTTTGAAAACCCATTTGTTTTCAATAGTCTTGCGACCTTGCGGAAGATCAACTAACTCCCAAACCTGATTATTTTTCATAGAGGAAATTTCATCTTCCATTGCAGTCATCCATTCATTGTTTGTAGGTAAAGAAAGAGCTTCTTTGAACGATGTGGGCTCACTAGAATTGTATGAAGTAGTTAGGAAAGATTCCTCTTCGATCGCGAATCGACGACGAGGTATATTTCCATGTTTACTTCTTCGTTCTAGTATCGGACTCCCACTAGAATCCGTACTCCCACTCGGATGAAGATCACCTTGACTCTCATTGGTGATTTCCATAGGTTCAACCTCATGTTGTACCATAGGATTAGGTTGAGGCAATTCCCCACCTTCGCCAAAAGATGTCATGTGTTCTTCTTCCATCTCAAAAAGTTCAAAGTTTTTCCTAACTTCACCTATCTGTGGGAAATCATTCTCAATGAAATCAACATTGCGCGACTCTGATTCGGTCATCCCTACGTCAGGTTTTCCATCGTACATAACATAACCCTTTGAGGTATCTGAATACCTTATGAAAACACATTTGTTTCCTCTAGGGCCTAGTTTTCCAAACTTATTGGAGGTACTATGGACGTAACCTGCACAACCCCAAGGATGAAGATGCCCCAATTTAGGCTTCTCACCTTTCCAAAGTTCATAAGGGGTTGTGGGAACTAACTTAGAAGGCAATCAGTTAAGTATGTAGGCGGTAGTCATTAGCGCATCCCCCCAAAACGAAATTGGGAGGTTGGTCTGTGCCATCATTGACCTAACCATTTCCAACAATGTTCGATTCCTTCGTTCTGCAACACCATTTTGTTGCGGAGTTATAGGAATTGTCAACTGTCGGCGTATTCCCTTTTTCTCATACAATTCTTTAAATTGATCAGATAAATATTCACGGCCCCGGTCAGTTCTAAAAGTTTTTAAGCTTTTATCCTTTTGATTCTCAACCTCTGCGAGAAAGCGCTCAAAACACTTGAGAGCTTTATCGCGGTGAGAAATAAGGTAAAT
Source organism: Codonopsis lanceolata (assembly GCA_013146195.2). Classification (NCBI taxonomy): domain Eukaryota; kingdom Viridiplantae; phylum Streptophyta; class Magnoliopsida; order Asterales; family Campanulaceae; genus Codonopsis; species Codonopsis lanceolata. Next base: position 173,628,447 of record CM028377.1, read on the forward strand.
ATAACCATAACGTGTATAGTCATCGATAAAAGTGAGAAAATAGGAAGCTGTATGACGTGCCTTAACATTCATTGGTCCGCAAATGTCTGAATGGACTAACTCTAATGGATGTGTGGCTCTTTTTGCCTTACCAAAAGGCTTTCGGCAAGCTTTTCCTGCCAAACAAGATTCACACAAGGGTAGGTTGACTTTGCTGAGAGACCTCAATAAGCCTTCTCTAGCCAATCTAGTCATCCTATCTTTTCCTATATGTCCAAGTCTAGCATGCCATAACTCAGAATTAGAATCATCATAAACCATGCAAGACGAAGAATTAACAGAAGAATTATAGGAATCCAACAAATATAATTTAAAGAAATTATCTGACAAAAAACCATGTCCCAAAATCTCATCACCAAAACAAACATCCAAGTGATCATCACTAAAATTAAAAGAATATTCATGTCCTATCAATTGTACTACGGATAATAGATTATGTCGAATTCCAGGTGCATAAAGAACTTCATGAAGAGTCAATGTGCGTCCACTCCGCAATTGAAATTGGTATGAGCCAACTCCTTTGACTTCAACAGACGAACTGTTTCCCATGAAAATTCTTTTTGTACCCGCAGGAACTTTTCGATAATCTACAAATCCTTCTCGATCCCTCGTCACATGTTTGGTTGAGCCTGAGTCTACAATCCACACAGGGAGAGAGTTAGCTAATAAAACATGAGAGCAAACACAACTTTGCATGGAGATAAGATTAAGGGATACCTTCTTGGGCTCATGACAAGTCCGAGCAAAATGACCCAAGGCACCACAGTTGTAGCACTTTTGCTTAGCAATATTCTTTTTGCCTCTACGGCGTTTAGCAATCTTGTCACTTTTGGGGCTCAAATTCTGAGTCTTCTTGCCTTTAGCTTGTTTCTTGCGTTGCCCGTGTGGCTTGCGCAGACCCTCAAGGGAAACAAGAGCAAGATCACGAGTCGCAGCACTTATCGCGCGATTCGCTTCATGACACTCAACCTCAAGCTCAACATGGCGAGATACATCTACAAAAGTCTGAATGGAGTCTGTATGAGTCAAGATACGCCTCAAACCACTCCAAGAGTTAGGCAGTGAACGAATCACCGCTTGAACTTGCTGTTCATCAGATAAGATAGAACCAGCAGCTTTAAGATCACGAATCATTCCAGACATCTCACATAGTTGTTCAAGAATGTTACATTTCTGGTCAATCTTATAGCTTTCAAACTTGTAAGTCAAAGTCCTCAACTTTGTAGCAGAAGTATTCCCATAAATGCGCTTAATGTCGTCCCACATTTGTTTAGCAGTCAGGCAATCCTCAAACTCGACAATCAGATCATTATACATGCTACTCAGCATAGTAAAGCGTGCACATCGATCTTTCTTTTTCCATTTAAGGAATTCCTGCATTTTCTGGCGATGCTGGGTGATGGTCAAATTACCCATCTCTGGTTCTACCATCACAATATCTAAGTTGTCAAGAACCTCTTGCTCATTTAGCAAATACGTGATTTTCCTTTGTCAAACACTATAGTTTGTGTCATCTAATTTCTCACCCTTGTTAAGGTCAACGATTACATTTTTAGAAGCCATTTCACTACAATTTATTGCAAAATATAAGACATAAGCACACACACATATATATATATAGATTCACTTTTATTCTAAAAAATCAATTACAAAATATAATCACATCATACACGTAAGGAAGGAAAATCCGCGAGGCTCGTAATCACAACCAAAGTATACACAACGTGAAAATATTCATAAATTGATGATTTAAACAAAATAAATAAGATAGAACAAATCCATCAAGCACATATCATGTACATAAATATTTTAACTACTAAAAATAAAATTATTGGGTCTCGTATAGTCCCAATCGCAATTTTAGAGCAAAAAACGACAATTAAATATGCTAAAAATGACTTAAAAATAGTTTAAAATTTACAAAGAATTTAAAAAAAATTCCAAAACAGTCCCAAATAGTCCTAAATAGTCACAGAATGACAAAACAGCCCCTGGATATTATTTTTGAATTTTTAAAAAATCAGAAAACATGTTTTTATACACTGAAAAGCAAAAACAAATATTTACAGGCTGAATTGATCAAAACAGAGGCCACCATTTGACTCCGAAGGCCGAAATTAGTCTGGACACGCTGGCCGTTTCTCAAAAACTGTCACAGAAACGCTGCACGCGCCCTCACGCTCTACCTGCGTATGTGGGCTTCCATGGACAGGCTGATTGGGCGTAGGGCTGACGTCACCGATGACGTGGCAACTGTCTGGGCAGGGCTGACGTCATGATGATGTGGCAATGGATGACGTCATCAAAACTGAGTCACTGGGTGGGTCCCACTGCTGACGTGGCAGAAACGTCATCAATCAATGCGTTGACCGTTGACTGGTCATCCTTCACGCCGTCTTCCACGTGCCGCCTTCCGTTGCTCCGATGAGGTCACGAACGGTGGCGTTGGATTCGTCTCATCAAGTACTTTCTAATGATGTACTTTTTACATCGAAAGGAGTGCCACAAAAGGCACTTACATCGTGGCCGAGAGTGGGGGTCGTTTTGACGTCAATTTTTCAACCCTAAAATGCGTTTCGCGAACGTGATCCGCGAACCAATTTCGCGAGGCCATAAAACGTTCATTTTAAGTCCAAATTAAGCATATAATATGTCGTTGGAAAGCAATCGCGGAGTACTACAAGTACAGTCCATAAAATCACGATTTTACAAAACATAAACAGGTCATAACAGCATGCAAAGTTTCGGAAAAATCAATTTTCAACAAAACTTGGGTTTGCGATATTTTGAAAAATACCCAACGAAATTCAACAAGAATTTAGTATGTTGTTCGCCTCGTCGTAGGGAACTCAGACATATAAATTGAAAATAAAAATTTTTTACACATAAAATAATAAAACTCATTTGTTTCGTTATCGGGTAAAACTTTTAAACAAACCAAAAAACAAAAGCATGCGATTCATGACATAACGATACGAGCAATCAAACATATATGCTCTGATACCAATGAAGGTTATATCTAAACATATATCACACAAGTTCGACATCAAACAGTAATCATGACTTACCTTATGCGAACTTGAACTTTGAGCGAAGTGGAAGACTTTCGCTTGAGCTACGATCTTCGTATGTCACGATTATCAAACCTGCAAGTCTCTCTCGTCGGATTGATATCACAGAGCACGGATATCAATATTGGTTCATACCACAAATCCAAGCCTCTTGATGGTTAGGCTAGAGAGAGTGTTTTGGTGAGATAGATTTTGGGGAAAAAGAGGGGGCGACACTTTGTTGAAGACGTGTTCTTCAATTTTGGGATTAGGGTTTTATCCCTTTAGTTGCCCTATTTATATTATTACCAAGAAACCCTATTTCTTGAAGGTTAAGTCAATCCTAAACCCATTCGGATTAGGAAACTAATTAACCAATAATAATATAAATATATATTCCATGTGGGCGGAAGTAAATAATCGGGCCACAAGCCCAATTACTAACAGACAACAAAGTGGATGATAACGTAAACACGAAAAAATATGTGTGAAATTCGGGTTGGTCACCTTCTGGATAGTTATTAACTATTTTACACCCCTATATTTTTTTTGTAACTGGAAAAATACACATCATGCATCGCGATGCATGAAGTGTCTTTTCCTAAAATATAGGAGTGTAAAGCGGATGAAAACATTAAAAAAGGAACTGACCCACAATTTTTCCAAAAATATTGAAATAAATAGGGTGAAATTCGGGTTGGTCTCTTTTAAAAAGTTTTCAACCGCTCCTATCCACCATTTTTTAACCAGAAAAAGACTCATTCACGGGCGAAAATAATTACGATACCCTTAATGAATCGAACACATGCGCAAAAGTATTAGTTTATATGGGTGTACATGGTACGGTTTAGGCCAAAACCGATAACCAAATGGCACCCCATCGGTTTCAAAAATCCAAAACTGAATCGAACTTATCAATGCTTGGAACCGAACCAAACCAAACAACTCGGTTTGGTTTGGTTTGGTTTTGTGGTTCGACAAAAAATAAATTGGCCATAAAGTATCAACTAACCAATTCCAAACATGAAGCAGTAGCAATACCATATACATTTGAGCTGCTTCTTGACTGGACCTATCAGCTTGAGCTAGTATAAAAGAGAACAATAGCAATTAAACTTGTTAATAATGTCGTTTTCTAGTTGTTCATGACACATCAAATACTATAGAAGAGAACTAACAATTAAGCATTTTTTTAGTTCATTACCTCTCAAGTTCAACTCAAAATTAAGCTTTAAAAGGTACCTTTATAACTTTCAAAATTTCTTAATACTTATTAGGAGATGCAAACGAAGTGGGGAGGTAGAGAGAGAAAACATATCATATGGTAAACAATAAGAAATTAAAGAGAGCTACACTAGTGTATATGTAGACTATAGATAAGTGTAGCGCCACCGGTAGGAGAGATCGGTTTGGTGCCGATTTGGTAACTGGTGCAATGACGTGTTTTGATGATCGAGGAGTTCGGGTTTAGTGTTTAATACTTTACTAATTTATGAATTGATATTTGGTAAGAATGACATTATTTATTATATATATGTCATAAATACATATATATTATATTATATGGAAAAAATACCAACAAGTCCAACTAAAAAATTTTCATATCCAAAAAGTCCCAAAAATATTTCTTGTATCCAAAAAGTCCTAAAAATATAATTTTAATACTAAAAAGTTCAAAATTTAACGTGTCTATAAACACCATTTTGTTAAAAGCTTTCGTTTGGATGAAAACTTATTTTTCTTTTCATTTATGTCAATGATATGAGAAGAATTGAATTGAATATTATTATTCTTATCATAACAATAATAATGTTATTATAAAAGTTATACTGTTATCATTGTCTTAATCAACATTATTACTATTACATACTACCAAAATTCTCTTTAAAAAATTTATTCCCAGATAATCCCAAAATAAATAAGTACTCATTCATAAAATTTAAAGTTAATTTTCTTATAGTAAAAATCCAAAAAGTTAACCTTTACACTATTATGAAATTTTCATAACAATATTAGTACTACTGATAATAATAATAATAATAATAATAATAATAATAATAATAATAATAATAATAATAATAATAATAATAATAATAATAATAATAATAATATCTTTAATTTTCTCGTAATAATAATAATAATTATAATAATAATATTATTATAATTGTTAATAAATATTATTATTATTATATCCAAAGTACTAAATTATTGACATTTTTAAAAGTTAAATATAAGTTTCCTTTCAAATAAAACCTTATTCCCTAATGATGTTAGTGGAAACGTTAAGTTTTGGACTTTTTGGATTGAAAAATTATTTTTTAAACTTTTTGGATATGAGAATTTTTCAATAGGACTTTTTTTGTATTTTTCCCTATATTATATATAACAAATAATTAAATAAAACATGGTTCAGTTGGGTTTGCAAACAAAAACCATGAACCGAACATAACTGATCGGTTTTTAAATTTTGAAAACCAAAATCGAATTGCCTTGTACCAAAACTGAACCAAACCGCATGGTTTGGTTTCGTTCGATTCGGTAGTTCAGTTATACACCCCTATCAGTTCATGCATCGCGATACAAAAATGAATCCCATTAAGGTAGTCATTTGTAAACAAATAATTATATATGTAGGCCGGTACACTGACAAATATCTAACCGGCTTAGTACTTTTTTTTTCAACCGCATAAGTCCACTTTCATAAATTTGTTCAAATAACGTTCGATCTTCGTCTTTGTATTCCTCTTATTGAGATCTACGACTTCGACCACTTTGTATCCATCTTCGTCTCCCATATGATAAAAATGAAAAATGGGAATCGTTTCCCCTCTTTCTCGGTCCACTCGTCCTTCTCTCATCAGAGCTCACCTCACTAAACATTACATTTCTTCTATTTTAACCGATCTTCCATCAAAGGTAAAGTAGTCCTAGGGAGGAATGACAGATTCCACATAAGGAGATCCCAATCAAAGTACGAAAATATAATGTTATAGATTGCAGACGGCTTCCTTCTTTACTTTGGCAGATCTTTCTTTTTCCTTTTGGGGCCTATAATAGCTCAGTTAGTATTAAGCATATGGTATTGCATTTAAGTAGCCTTCGCGGGCTCTTGTTCAATAAATATGATGGCAAGCTTAGTGTATATGAGATTCTACATCTTTTTTTATCTTAATTGTTGTCAATTCACCAATCTTAGACAGTGGATACATGTAATCACACATGCATGGCCTGAATCTACTCCTTTGCTTCCGTCAGTCCCCCCTTTCTCTATGTCTCTCTAACTTTGATTTTCAATCGTGATGCATCGTTTTGAAATCCCGATGCATTGATTGGAATCACGATGTATCGTTTTGGAATTGTAGCCAAAGTAATGCATTGCGGTTTTTAAATCGACGCATTGGGATTTAGAATCGATGCATTGCCATTGAAAACAATGCATTATGATTTCAAATTGATGCAAATGAGGGGATTTCCTGAATCTACTCATATGCATTTATTGTAGTGGGCACAAGCTCTGTACTCTTTCTAATGCATCTGCCTTCTTCCTACTTTCATTTTCTTTTTTGACATATAGCTTTTGTACAAGCAAGCCAGACCAAGCCTCAACCAAATCAATACTAAGCGAGAAAATATTTTTCGCACTTATTATGTCCAATCATTTGAGAAGATCCATAACTTGTTAGTCTAGCAAGCAGAAAGAACGTCAATCAGGCTTTCATAATAGACTTGACATGTTTTATTTTTTGTAATCTATTATCTTTATTGGCTTGTATTTCACTTAGTATTTGTCAATACATATGTTTCATGATTACACATCGCTGTGCTTAATTTGTGCATAATCTATGCATCGCAATAATTGAACTGAAGCTTAGTGCACGCGTCATTGGTTCATTATGGGTATTCTTGTATTTTTGCTATAAAAGTGCCCTTTACCGATTGAGTAACATATATGGAGAAGATATTTTCATTACAATTATTGTTTATCCACTACATTCTTATTTACTGTATTAAATAAACACATGTTTAGACAAAACTACCCATTAAGTACTTGCCCATTTTATGTTGATTAATCAAGTTACTTTCCTAATTGCCTCTTAACATTATTTTTTAGTTCAAACATCAATGAAAAACATAAATGATTAATTCAATAAATGATTACACGGTATCGAAGAGAGTTATTCTAGATCCGACTCTTGATGTGGTTAATTCAATAAATGATTACACGGTATTGAAGAACAATTCAAAAGGAAGATTGTTTTTGAGCTCAGATTTTCCGTTTTATTTTGATAGAAACGTTGATCTTTTGAACGATATAGATATTCCTAAAGTTTTAAATGGAATTTCATGTTATAGAATCCTAAATCAAGAGTTGAATTTGAAGGTTGAAACTTTATTAATGTTGCTTCGTAACATTGACAATTTTCTTGAGTTATGTATTAACACGCGATTAATTATTACAAGACTAAGAAACCATGTTTTAGAAGGTCAAATTATTTCAAATGGGCATTCTGGTGGTACTGTTTTATTTCAAAAATAACACTGACACCATCTGATCATAAAATTCCATCAAAATTTCAAAGAAGACAAATTACGCTGATGGTGCCTTACGAAATATCTATAAATAAAAGTGTCTAGCGTCAGATTTCTTTTGAAAAACCATATTTTTAGTCATGATCAGTATGTCGCTTTATCTAGAGTTACTAATCTTTATGGTCTTTAAATTTTTTATGTGATAGTAATAGTTGTAATAATCGTACATCTTCAACGTGATAAATTTATGTGATTTTATTTGATTTTACTGTTTATCAAATTTTATTTATTTTGTTCATATTAAACTTTTTAATTGTATATTATTCAACTTTGATTGAATATATGATTTTATACCTAAGTACAAATCGTGCAACGCACGAGTACATCACTAGTTAATCTTATGACTAAAGTTATATTGCAAAATAAAAAAAAATCATACATACATTTTTTTTCTACCAAACTTTGAATAAATATGTGTTTTTAGGTTATGGAAAAAAAACCTAAAAGTGAAATTTAACTAAAGTAATAATAAAAATTTGACCCAATAGTATAATCATAGTATGACATAGTATCGTAAAATTGCATTTTTTTGCCCACCTTTAAAATTGATTCATAGTTTTAATTCTTTAATTGATTGAAACTAATATTCAGATTATTACCTACCATATTATTTTTATTGAATTGATCTTTTTAATTAACATTTTTTAAACTAAGTTAAATTATTTTAGTTTTGATGATAAGAAATTCAATATTTTCTAAATTTTTGGTAGAAAATGCATTAATTATATTATTTTTATGATAATGGAATATGAGACGAGAGTGATTAGAAAAATTGACTAAACATATTTATTACAAAAAAAAGAGAATAAACACATTTTTTTAGAATTAAAATCTAAAATTAAAAATAAAATAATTATTTTGTTTTCTCATGTTTGAAAAAAAAAAATTTTTTGGGGTAATTAAAAAAATAACTTGATTAATCAATTGAAAATAAACGAGATAGTTTTATTCAAATATGTATTTATTTGATACAATAATTAAGTATATAATGAATAAACATTAATTATAGTGGAAGTAGTATCGGTTAATGTACATGTTGGAAAAGGGACCGAACTCGTTAAGAGCTAGCAAAGAAAAAAACAATGGCCATTTTGATACTATTCCATTTCAATCCACAATTATTATTATTATTTTTTTTTTTTGCTCTTTTCTTTCTTTTTGGCAGTTTTGCTTGACAAAATCAAATTTGGCAAGCGAGCCAGAGCCAAAGCCAAGCAAAGCCCTCTGTAGCGTCTCTCTCTCTCCCTCTCTCCTACCAAAGCTATTGAAGAACTCATACAAATTCTTAACCCAAATTAGATTCGTAGAGTATTTTTTTTTCAGTAATGTCAAATTCATTGCGAACAGGTTTGACTTCTTTCTATAATTACTCTGTCTTGCTCATTTAGCTATACATTTACTTTAAATCTGTTTGATTTAGTGATTAATTTGTATTCTTATTTTTGTTACTGCTTAGGTTTCGATGTGTTCTGCTGGTTACTGTACTGAATTTTAGATTGGGGGGGACTGAGAGTTAGGTTCTTAGTCCCCAATGAATTAAGTTGAATAGTTGGGATTTCATTTGAGGGTTTGGTTGTATAGTGAAAGATAATGAGCATTAGACTCGACAACCCTTTTCTTGGAGCTCGTATTCCATGTGGTGTTCATCTAAGAAATAATCCCAATTCGCGGTATGTTGCCGGAGCTAAAGTGCCCCAAAGGGGTTCTTACAAGTTTTATGTACGTGCACAGAAGAATGATTGGATTTCTAATGGGATTAAGTTTTCACATTTTTGTGGGAAAAATGTCGAGAAACTGTGGCAGAATATTGGATTACGAAGTGGGTTGATGGTGAAATGTGTGAAAGAGCCTTTTGTTAGGAGTAAGGCTTTGGTGAGGAATTTGGCTCCAGTTTGGGAGGAGGGTTTGTTTTTATTCAGGTGTTCTGTTTTTTGTGCTGTGATATCTGGGGTGTGTTTATTGGTATGGTATGGACAGTTGAAAGCCAAGAGTTTCGTGGAGGCGAAACTTTTGCCTGCTGTTTGTGCAGCATTGAGTGATTATATTCAGCGTGACGTCGATTTTGGTAAGGTTCGGGGGATTTCTCCTTTGAGCATTACGTTAGAGTCGTGTTCCATTGGGCCTCATAAAGAAGAATTCTCTTGCGGCGAGGTGCCCAGTGTTAAATTGCGGGTACTTCCTTTTGCCAGTCTGAGAAGGGGAAGGATTGTAGTCGATGCTGTTTTGTCAAATCCGACTTTGTTGGTTGCTCAACAGAAGAATTATACTTGGTTGGGCATACCATATTCTGATGGGATTGTGCAGAAGCACTTGTCAACTGAAGAAGGTATTGATCATCGTACAAAAACCAGGAGGATTGCTAGAGAGGAAGCAGGTGCTCGAATGGCTAGAGAGAGAGATGCTGAAGCTTGGGAAGCTGCACGGACGGGCTACAATGTTTCTGATGGAGTTTCTAATTCCTCTGAGGTTGTTGATGATTTGAAGGAGAATGCTGGCAATACAGTAGGGTTATCAACTTCTGAGTTAGTTTCTTCCATGGGTGAGAAGTTGCATTGGCGTGATCATCATTGCATGGATGCGGGTGTGGAGTATGATCTGAAGCATGCAGATTTGGAGAAATCATTTGGTGTAAATATACCTGTTGCAGGGGTTAAGTTTTGGTCTAGAATCATTCCAGGGCCTATAAAGCATAAATTCAAAAGGAAGGGCAATGGTAAAGATCTATTTGTAGCTGGTGTAGTGGTCAAAAGACGAATCCTTGAACGTAGTGCATCCGCAGCACGTGCATACTTCCTTGATCCATCTCATGGGAGATTCAATGAAGCTAGTCATTCTCCTGGAGATTGTAATCTCATGAATTTTGAGAGAATTCTTGCGAGTAGTGAGCGTGATAGTGGTGGAGCCGGCGAAAGCCCTGAGAATCAACAGGATGAAGTGAAAATTGGAGATGGCAATGATGATCAAAAAACTGAAGATGCTGATTATTTGACAAGTAGAAGAATATCAATATTAGAGAACTCAAAAAGAGATGTTACACGCGGAGACTATATGGTGAATGAACTTCTTCGAAAAGGAATTGATATGAGTTTTATAAGCAATCCACTTATCTTTACTTTAAGTAAACTAAGTATAGTGAGAAACCCCACCGAAGTGTCATCTCTTACAGATGTTGCAAAAACTGAGAAAGCGAACAAATGCGATATAAATACAGAAGTTTTACAAGGAATTAATGTCACAGTTAGAGATGTGGATGCCAGAAGTGACTCCAGGAGTCCAGGGGAGAAACTGGTTCAGTCTCTTGATAATGTACCAGGGCATCAACGAAGCAGCTTATCTCAAGGGTCAACTTCTACAATGAGCAGAAGCATGGGAGGCCTGTGGATATATTTAGTTAGTGGTCCCTTCCAAAGGCTGAAGTCAGAGGTAGCTCCAAAAGTTGAAGATATTGTTGCAGAACTTGTTGATGGGGCTGGTGAACAGCAAACATTAGGCATTGAGAAAATGCTTCCACTTACTCTTGATTCTGTCCAATTTAAAGGCGGTACATTGATGTTGCTTGCATACGGTGACAAAGAGCCCAGGTGAATCTTACTTGGCCTAATATTTTTCACGGATTGTGCATTTGTTATATTTGAGTACTATTTCATGTTGTAGATAAGAGATCTTGTTGCAGGTTTAATGTCTTTCTGGCCCTTCAGTTAGCATCATTAGTTAGAATTCTAAAATTGTCTATTATTGGTAATTGGATCTGGTTTACCTTATAGACGGCTGTTTTTAGGGAATAAGCAGCCATTACCCTTGCATATAACTCCACTTTCTAGTACCCTAGTTAATTGAAGCACCACTGGAGTAAGAACTGTTTGTTTATGTGGATATGAAGCGATTCATGGCTGATATGTTGAATGCTTGTCCTCTATTGGTTTATGCGTTGCAAAATTACAATTTTCCTGGGAATTTTTTTTTTGATAAGTGAGTATATATTAATAACAAAAGTGGCAAAGAAGGTGCCGCATACTATGTACACAAGAGGATTACTTCAATAATTACAGATTACAAATGTTCGCTACAAAGTCAGCAAAAGAGTTGACCTCAGGCCTAGCACCGTCAATACACCAAAAACAGTAGCTGAAGAAGTTCATTCTTCAGCATCGGCATAGGCCTTTCTTCATTATCAAACGCTCTCTTATAGTCCTATTCCTCTCTCTCCAAATCACCTAACACACTCCCAAAAGAATAGTCTGCCAAGTAAGATCTCTTTGTTTCCTTTTGTGCAAAGACCAGCAAAGGAAGAGGTCCTTGATTGATTCCGGCATAACCCAAGGTAAGTTAAAAATGCAGAAGATGAAATCCCACGAAGCACCCACCACCGGACAATGAAGCATAAGATGATCAGCACTCTCACCATTCCTTTTACACGTAACACCAACTCACTATCACCTTACCACGCCTCTTAAGGTTATCCCCCGTAAGAATAGCTTCATTCACCACTTCCCAAATGAAAAAAGCAACTCTAGCCGGAGCTTTAGTCTTCCAGATAGCTATCCAAGGAAACAGACCCCTTCCCCCAATATCCGAGCCAAAGTAGTACGAATTAACCGAGAACACTTTATTTTTAGACCTTTCCCAGATGACCCTATCATCATTACATCTGTCTGCGAATATAGCAACTCGGAGAGCAGGAGAAAGCTCTCCACTTCCCAATCCTGAAAGTACCTTCTAAAAACTGAATTCCAACTGATCATGCCTTCTTCCTGCCAAAATAATATCATTGATGTTGACTTCTTTATCAATCACAATGTTAAAAAGGGTAGGAAAGGCCCTCCACAACTCCACATCTCCACATCTCCACATCACCTATCCAACCAAAATCTGACAGTAGAACCTTTTCCTACTTCAAAGGAGATATATCTAGCAAAAGCATCCCACCCTTTCTGGATTCCTTTCCAAACCCCCACCCCATAAGACAAGGAGACTTCCTTTGGAAACCAAAGATGATTTCCTTCCCCAGGCTTTCTCACCACCAATCTCCGCCAAAGCGCATCCTTCTCGCTCAAGTATATCCACAACCATTTACCCAATGTAATGCACTCAAAAGCCAAGTTGAACATAGTCAAGTGAACTTAACATTGTGAATTATGTGAAATGCATGCAGACCAATTTTTTTGTTTTTTGTTTTTTGTATTCTATGTGCAACTCAGACACAAGCTTCTTTACCATTTAACTTAAAGTCGTTTTACTTTCACCTTTTCCATCCTTTTTTGGCGGCTTAAATAGCAAATTGGTCACCCTATTCTAAGCTTTTATTCATTAATGTCACACTACTATATTTAATATTTTAAGTTAAATTTCATCACTATGCTTCAATTGTTAGGTTAGTCATTCCATCGACTTCCGTTAAGGATTTTAGATACACGTTAAAAAGAAAAACCATCCTTATATAATTTGATATATATATATATATATATATATATATATATATATATTTATTTATATACATTTTTTTTGATAAATAAAGAATATATATTTATATACATACACATATGATAAAGTTAATATAACATTTTGTTGTATGCATTTGTTAAAATATGTATAAAATGACTAATTAACATTAAATATATAGTACTAAAAGATTTTAGAGAGAGAGAGAGAGAAAGAGTTTTCTTAAAAACATTTCCTTCAACATTGCCATGTTTTTGCCTTTTTTTGTTTTATTTTTTCTTCAGAGTTCTTTTAAATTTCAAAATTTTCTTTTGACACTCATATTTATATACTAATCATTACTTATAAAAAAAATAAAAAAAATTTCATTGTTTTTCACCTTTTCTTTTCTCACTCTTAACGCTTGCCCATGACTAGAGAAGCAATTGCAAATTCATAGTAAGAAAAGAAAACTTGCAAGTAAATAATATTTAGATAAAACAATATTGAGAGGGAGAAGAATTAATAAGTGTAAACAATGACAACGTGGAAAAATATGGGAAAAATCTCTTTTTCTTTTTGGCTTCTTCTCCTTTTACTTAAATTTGGGTTAGTAAAAGAAAATAGCGTGGAGATAATTTCAATAAATAATTGTTTAATATTTATGTCTCCGTCTTAAATATTCTATTTATTTGTGTTGATTAAAAAGTTTTGTTAGAAGTTAATTAGTTAATGTTTATACAATTTTTTAACAATTATTTATAATTTAAAGTATTCAATTAACATTTTCTTATTGATTTTTATTTGATTATTTAGTTGCTAACTAAGTTAACTCCTTTTAACATTTTCCTTCCAAAAGAGTTGGCGGAAGTGGATGGAGTGACAAACGTGATTCCAAAGCTGAAGTGTAATGATGAAATTGACGAAAAATAGTAAAGTGACCATAATGAATAATAGTTCAAAGTACGGTGACCAATTTGATATTTATGCCTGTTTTGTCTATGCTTGAAGTGGGTCTTCTTTCCTTCCCAAAATGTTGTCCTTCTTTCGTTTTCTTTTTTCTTCTTCATTTTCATAGCCCTCTATGGCTCTGTCTCCATTGCAATGTTTGGTCATTGATTATAGGTTTTGGATTTTCAACATTAACTTTTTGTCTTAGTAGTGTATCCTTTTCTTTTTCGCTTCCTTTCTTAGGTTTAAGTTCTTTTGGATCCCTGTTTCTCTTGACATCCTCATTTAATTTCTCAGTTTTTTCTTGAAAGATGCTTCTAATGAACCCAACCAGGTTTACCAGATAATGCTACTATCCCATATAGTTCCTTGTTGGAGTGTATGTCCAAAAAATGAAACACATTTGTTATGAAAATTCAATTTGGTGACAAACATATTTTGGCTGCTTTCATTTACTAGCTCAAATATCAATAAGTTAACTCAGTACAAGATGCTCTTAAAAGAAGCACTTCTTATCACTCTTGTACATTTAGAGTGGCATACTGTATTCCATTCTGGTTTCGCAAATTAGAATACTATAGACCTGATGCCTTATATCTATGTCTATGGAAACTTAAAAGCTACGCTACAGAAGGAGTGAGCACATCAACGTGCTCATGACTGGGGAATGAACCAGCAGTTTGCAGCCGGATTTTGTACGGATCTTTATATGCATAGCATTATGTTTGTCTCCATACAAACCAGAATGCTCTGGCTCATGTAATGTTGAACCTAACACTTGGTCATGAATGGTCGTCACAAGCATTGTTAGACTGTCCTTGCAAGTTTCAAGTTGGCTTGTTGATGTAGGGCAGAGTATGGAGAGTAGTTTTACGGGTGTGCAAACAGTAGGAGGTGGGAAAGGGAAGAAGAATGTTTACCATCACAAGGGATCAACTATGCCCTAAGGCCACAATGTCACGAAGGTTCAAATCTCAGTAAAATATTTAATCTATATCTATGTCTAATTAAAAGATGGGGGATTATTGTGTCCATAAGAGAACAGAAATCCTCGCTATGCTAGGACTAGTACTAGTTAATTAAAATAGCAATAGTACAAAACATATCTCTACGATGACTTGGACTAGGACTTATTAACTAAAACAACAATATGATCCTAATCATATTATTATACTGGGATAACTCTAATACTTATCAATAAAAAAATTAGACTAAGATAACTCTAACAATTATCCTACAGGTCTTTTGTTTAGTTTTCATTCGAGGATGCGTCACCTCATTGACGCTTGTTTATATTATTCTTATACTTTAACTATCAAAATTTATTTTATCCTACTTGAACTATAATAACCTAGAGTAATAACTCCTAATTAATCCTATTGGATACATAACCTACAATTTATATCTAAATATTATTACAAAATAACCTAATACTACTTCGACTCGAATTTCATTATTCTTGTGCCTGCGTCCCGCATCACTTGTATTTTATGATTTACTTTCCTCTGGACATCCTCATCTTCAAAGTAATGTGTAATGCATTGCCCGGGAGAAAACATTCGCAAAAGGGGGATGATTTATGTGAACCGGTGTTACATGTGCAAAGGCGACGAAGAGAGTGTCAATCACTTGTTACTGCATTGCCCGGTGGCTCGCTCTTTATGGTATACGGTTCTGGGGCTTTTTGGGATCTTGTGGGTAATGCCCAGTTCTGTTCGGGGGATGCTTTTGAGTTGGTCTCGTTCCAATCGTAGGAGGAGCAATATTCTTTGGGGTGCTATTCCGGCGGGTGTTTGGTGGACTATTTGGAAAGAAAGGAACAGGAGAATTTTCGATAATAGTGAGGTTCCGCTGGATCAATTGAGAGACTGTCTTTTGCGCACATTGTTTTTGTGGTGTTCAGCGACAGATCTATCTCTCGGGCATTCTTTTGTGGATTTTGTGAATAGTTTTAGAGCTGAGTAGTTTGTATACTCCTAGTGTACAAAGGCTGCGTCACCTGTTTTGACGCTTGTTATTAATATATACTCTTTACTTATCAAAAAAATAGTAATGTGTAATGCACAATAACTGCTATCTGCTGAGATGATATTTTACATTTTGCAAAACATCTTATACTAATGTTAGGTTGCTGCATATGTTTTAGGGAGATGGAAAATACCACTGGACATGTAAAGTTTCAACATCACTATAGCCGTGTGCATGTACAGCTGAATGGAAGCTGTAAGATGTGGAGAACAGATCGAAGATCTGAAGATGGTGGCTGGTTGTCTACAGATGTTTTTGTTGATACAGTTGAGCAGAAATGGCATGCCAATCTGAAAGTTGTGAACCTTTTTGCACCGGTAAGGTATATAGCTAATATGTAAACAAAGTTAGTAGGTTCTCGGGTCTTTTCCTTTTGACTTGGGAACTTCAATGGCCCAGCTCTATGGAGCCTGAGTTGTATGGACCCTTTAAACGCTTGACATTATGTTTGTCTTTGTGCAGCTCTTTGAAAGGATTTTAGAAATTCCAATTACATGGTTTGAAGGGAGAGCTAGTGGTGAGGTGCTTCTCTAATTTTTCAAGTTTATGGTGTTTCTTAAAATTTACTTGAATATATTGTATATCAACCAAGACTGTCCTATTTAAGCTGTTATATTATATTGCTTGTATGACATTTTAGTTGTCAATGGTTGCATGGTGGTTTAATGCGTAGTTATGATATCCTGTTCTTTCAACTGTGGCACAGAGTAACCTTATCGACTTCAGAATCAACGAGTATCCTCTTGGTCATATACATCATGTCAAAAATCATGTGGTGAAATTCTTCGAACTTTTTATGATATCTGGCTCTTTCTACTGAGGCATACAACAACTTTTTTTAATTTTTGGATAAATAAAGTTAGTATATATAGAAAAAAAGGTCAAAGCAGGTGACACGTTCTATGTACACAGGAAGTATACAACCAAGCCCCCACTATCCAACAAAAATATTATCCACATACTACAAAGGGACTAGATCCCTGTGACACCACCTCGTAACACCAAAAACACACCGTCTGCTTTTTGAGCCCCTCGATACTCCTTTCCTCGTTCTCGAAAGCTCTAAGGTTTCGTTCTTTCCAGATAGACCAACACACCGCCAACGGAGCAGCATCCCAAAAACTGTTTTTTCTTCTGTGTTTATACAAGGACCAGTACATAAGTAACTCCTTAACTGAGTTAGGCATCACCCAGGTCACCTGAAAGAGACTCAGCACAAAATTCCAAGTATCCCTTGCAACTGGACAATGTAACAGGAGATGATTCACACTTTCTTCGTCCCTCTTGTACATGAAACACCAATTAGTATATATCTTATTTCTCCTCCTCAAGGTATCTCCTGTTAAAATGGCTTCGATAGCGGCTTCCCACATAAAAAATCCCACTCTAGATGGAACCCTTGCTTTCCACACATTATTCCACGGAAAAGGCCTTCAGCAACCTTATCGACTTCATAATCAATGGGTATCCACATGATCATATATATCCTGTCAGAAATGGGATCATGTGGTGAATTTCGTTAAATTGTTGTCTTCTGAACCACGAAAGCCTTGTATCTGATATTGCACAAAACTTCGCAATTGCTCGCAAGCGACATTCCACTTAATCAGCTGCCTGTTTCAAACAAAATGATTCCAAAATGATTTATCCCTTAAAAATTTGGATTTTCAGGCTAAGAGTAAAATATTCGTCAGTGTTAGGAACATGTATCCACAATTCTTGTCACAACTTTAAAGAAAATCATTATGTGTAATTACCTAAATAAATGACTTTGATGATTGAATATAATGTTCGTCATTTACCTAAATAAATAACTTTCATTTTGAAGAATTTATGCAGCTCATTCTCAATGAAAAATACTTTATTTGATAAAAAAGGATTTAAAAAAAATAAAAAAAAGTATTTGATTATAATTTATAATATTCTTGCTACATGAGTTTTCAATGTTGTTATTGTGCTAATATAAGAGCACCAAAAGGGTTGACATATATTTTTTTCTTTATCATTTTTTTTGATCATAAATCATGTAAATGTCTTAACAGAACTTTACAAAATTTCACAAAGAATCCCAAATTTCTGTAACACATTTATTGGTTTTGGGACATCATATGTAATAATTTGTAGTTGCGAAAATATATTTTCTAGCGACATATTAAACATTTCTTGCAACATTAGTCTACCATAAATCTCCAGAATACCTTTTAAGTTTTCTCTATTGGTTCTGAAAGAAAGGGTCCTAAGGAGGTGACCATTCCTCGAGTTCGAGCCTCACACCTAACAGTAGAATCCCTGGAATTCATCACGTCATACAGGTGCTGTACCTTTGCCAAGCCCCATGGGTGTGCCTCACTGTTGGGCCTAGAGTGCACACCTCGGCACACTTTTACTAACTTTATGACTCATGGCAAGACACCAATTATTTGGAGGAAGGTTATATATCTCTAATTCTAACCCTCCGCCACGCCCTCATGCCAGGCGAAGTGAAGCCATGTATGTTGGAATCACTGATTCATGATAGGAATAGCCATCTCTCTTGAAGTGATTTCGCCAATCACCAGGAGTTTGGGTTTTGTTTGGAGATAAACAAATTTGGTTTAGTTGTGTATGAATTAGCTCTTCCCAGTCTCAAAATTAACAGTTCATTGAAAATTTATGACCTTGGGATAGTGATTGTAGTGGCAAGAGGAAGTTTTGTAATTGCTCATTCTAATCTCGTAGTTTTTTTTTTTGATAGCTGAAAGTTATCTTTGTGTGTGTGTGTGTGTGGGATAAGAAAAGAAGATTAAGTAGATAAGAAAAGAAAGATACAGGAAGTGACGGGTGAGAAGTCCACCGGAAAGAGAAATACAAAGAAAAATGAAAAAAATAATTCTGAAAAACTCAAGAAATCAAGGCTCTCCAACCCTGCTGCATAACAGTAATGGGAACCCCTCTGTAGGCCCCCCTTGCCGAGTCCCATAAAGAAGCCATATACATTACTCTATCCCACTGCATTTGTCCAGACGTCGACTGATCCTTGA
Organism: Codonopsis lanceolata; assembly: GCA_013146195.2. NCBI lineage: Eukaryota > Viridiplantae > Streptophyta > Magnoliopsida > Asterales > Campanulaceae > Codonopsis > Codonopsis lanceolata. The sequence goes on from CM028377.1 coordinate 173,647,543, forward strand.
ATCTTCTCTAGTTCCTCCCTATCCATGTGTACCACTAGATGGCAAACACCAGGCTTTCCCAGAACTAACTTGCATCTTCTCTAGTTCCTCCCTATCCATGCGTCTGGAGAAAGAGACAAGTCATAGAAAAGTGGGACTGTGATTGTCAGAATGGAAGGCTTGACCCTGAGATATTGGCATCATGTGTTGATCAAGTGTTAGCAGTTCGATCGTGATTGGCAGTTTTCTGAATAAATTGGGCAAACAAACTATACCTCCTGCTTTATATAACAACTATAGATTTATAAGTAGACATGCATGGTGGGGGGGATGTGTATAAAATGTGCATATTTGCTTGAGAGATGAATAAAACAAATCTATCAGCCAAAGAAGTAGAGGTTCAAGTATTTGAACTTGTGTGTACTGGTTCTAGTAATAATTGCTCTATTATTACTTCCTCTATTTTGAGCAAAGAGGCCTCAGAAGTTTAATAATTAAGGGATAAATTAGTATGCTTGGAGTTGGTATAGTTACAAAAATGTTTGAGCGCGCACAAGATGGTCATATCACATGTGGACGGTGAAGTCGAAAGTTTATGGAGATTGAAAGCAATTTTTTTGAAAGTAGACTCTTTAGAAGGAACATCGAAAAATAGAATAATGGACTCTTTACATGGAATGGAGGGAGTAGAAGTTATGGCCTCAACCTTTTCATTTATCCTGTCCATATATTTCATTTAACTAATACCTGTTTCAATTGAATATGCAGATTTATTCCCTATATTACGCATTTTCAATCTGTATTAGTTTTCTTAATGACATGGAAAGGATCTGTTTGCAGGTTCACATATGCATGTCCAGAGGTGAAAGTTTCCCTAATCTTCATGGGCAGCTTGACGTGACAGGGTTGGCCTTTCAAATATTTGATGCCCCATCATCGTTTTCTGTATGTCATAGTTCCACAAGTTATTATCCCTTCTCTTTAATTTGGTAGCTTGTCCTGTAACATATTTGAATAAATGTCATATTTTAGATAGATAGATAGGTAGGTAAGATGCATAGTTTTGTTTGGCAAAAACACAGTGGTCTAGGTTATGCTGTTTCTCAGTACTGTTACATGCTGTATTTATGACGATGAGTTGTTTTGGTAGTTATGTGGCAGCTAGAGTTTGAGTTGGTACTTTAGGTGTTTCCTTAGTGCTTATGCGACATAGTTGGATTGCTGAAGTGGTCTTAAGCCACATATTCCTTAATGACCAAATTTCTCATGAAACTTTTGGCATTTTTTTTGTTTTTTAATATTTATGAAATTATGTGATTTTATGATGAGTGCCAAATTTATAGGTTGCGCTAGCTAGTTTTGAGGGCATGCTTCCATTACAAAGTTACCAAAGTTGGCAGTTTTAGAAATGACGATGAATGGCATAATATCTGCTAGTGTTGCATGATGTGAATATTACAAGTATATATATGGTTGCATGAGGTAGCTCAATATCTGAAGTTACGATGCTCAATATCTTTGCCAACTTCACTTGGATGGAATTCTTGTTCAAAATGCCTGTATTCTCTTCTCTATGGATCTTAGTGTCTTATTCTTTTGGAAAAAGTAATACAAATAAGCCTCAATGTTTTGAGTATAATGGTGCAATGGCTTTATGCTTCATGTTTGCCATGTGGTTTGGGATTTATTTTATTTTATGCCTTTCATTGTACATATCTTATTTTGTTTATCATTTTTCTTTGCCTTATAATCCAAATATTTTCTAGCTCTTTGAATTTTTCTATATTTCAAGTTAATATTTGCATACCTTGATTATCTTCATGCTAGGGCCAATGAAGCGAAATCATTTAAATTTATTTCCCATATTGTTTCTTTAATTCGTTTTGCCTAAAAACTTTGCTTCAGACGAGCCCACATCAGGAAGTAACTTGTTAAACTGACTGTTGGTGTGTGTGTATAATTGGATGTCAAACATGCCTTTTGCAGGATACTTCCGGGAGTTTATGCTTTCGTGGTCAACGTATATTCTTACACAATGCAAGTGGCTGGTTTGGCGATGTTCCTTTAGAAGCTTCTGGAGATTTTGGTATCGAGCCAGAGGAAGGAGAGTTTCACCTTATGTGTCAGGTGATTGTCAATCGATTCCCTGTATATTAGTTGCCTTAGGCTTGTAGTAGTCCTTTGTGGACCTCAATTATAGTTGAATTTAGGCTTGTAGGAGTATCTAATGATTGGAGTGAAAATCAGGCAATTGCATCATATGTGAATTATTGGCAAGCAAATTAGATTTAGGTGGATGCTGTGGCATGCTACTGAATTGTAACTAAGTTTTGGTAGATATTTGATCATACCCAAGATGTAATTGAGAGGAATATACCTTAGAGTTGAGGCTTGTTGATCACTCCAGATGGATAGTGCCATTTATGACTTGAATTAGCAGCTTGAGAAACAATGATGATGTGGTTATTTCTAGCACTGCTATTCAAGGTAGTTGGCACAGTCGACATGAGTTGTGTGTTCAAGATAAGCAGACTAGACACCTCAATCTCAAGTTGCATTTGGCATTTTTTGATAGGAGGTCATGGCGTTTTAGAGATGATAGGCCTTTCAGCGGGTTGGATCTCGATCGAGTTGACCATAACCATCCAATTTGTCAGGACTTCCATTTATCTATATTAATTTAATCCATATCTGAACATTTTATTGATCACAGCTTTTGGTTCAGGTTGAATAGAAAATATTTTAATAGGAAGTACTAAACCATTTTTCATCCCATCATTTTGTTTTTGCATTTCATCCAATTTGCCAGTCTCTTACTGTAAATATTGCAATTCATGAAATTCTATATGCCGTTGATAAAGAAATCTTAAATTCCAACAGTTTTTTCTTGACTTTTTTCTTTGTTGTCCAACCCATTTGAACTTGGTTACTGGGGTAGCTCACTTGTGAATGATTTTTGCGTATAATGCAACAAATAATCTATTTACACTTTCCTTTTGGCTCTGTCTGAACCACTGAACTCTTAGCCAACCGCGAACAGTTAGTCCTTTGTAACCTGACCGACTGTTCCCTGTCATATGTTTGTGCCTTTGTTGTCTTTCCTTAGCTGTCCAGTTTCTGATGTCAATCCCTTGTGCATCTCGTAGGGTTTTGCTTTGGGTGATTCAACAAGATTGGAAGGCTCTGATTAGTTTGTGTTAAGAGGAGTTGTTCTTTTTTTTTTTTTTCTTTTTGTTTGCTTTTCTTGATGGATTTCTCATTAATCTTCTTGTAAGCTGTTTATGTTCTTATATATACAATTTTTTCATCCCAAAAAAATAAAAAAATATGAAGTAGAAGCTCTGATGTTTTATTTAGTAACGGTGCCATTTGATATTTTGATACTGCTCCTCATCTGAGGAAAAACAGGTCTAGAATTTTCCTTTTGTCATTGTTCCTGCCTACTTATTGTTTTTTTGTAGCGGTTGATTTGTTCTTACCTCAATGACTGCCGTATGGGGAATCTGTCAATACCAAGTAAAAGAAAAATAAATCTTTTATAAAAGAGGGGAGTGATGCTAACCATCTAACTGCAACTATTTTCTTAGTTGACTTCTATTGAGGCAGCGTATTTGTTCAATGTTTGTATGTGTACGATCGTCCACCTATCGGTCCTTAATTTCATTTATGTATATTTTTTAATCCAGTAACGTGTATTTGGGACTAAGCTGAGTTGAGTTGACCGCTATTATGTGTATTATCTTCAGGTTCCTTCTGTGGAAGTAAATGCACTGATGAAAACTTTTAAGATGAAGCCTTTATTGTTCTCGGTATGTTCGTCTTTCATTTATTGTATATTTTTCTCTAATTTTTCTAATATACTATTTGTTCTGCCTTCGTTTCCTGTTGGGGGAATGTCTACTGATTTTTGTTCCTTTTCATTGTGAAATTCTGGTATTATTGTTTGTGATTTCGGCATACACAAATCTTTTTGGATCTCATAAGTTACATACGAGGTGGTAGATAATTTTCCAAATATAAACTAATAGGAAGTAACAACTTGAAAGTCACATGTCTTATGAACTGGTCTATAAGTTCTACTGTTCTAGTAGAACCTTGGATTTTCCTAGGTAGGTATATGTGTACTTACAAGTTGAGACACTACTAACAGAGGAGGAATTGGCAATGCTACTTTCTTGTAAAAGATATCTGCTTAATGGGATCAAGTTCTTCCAGTGGCTTCCCTCAGCAAGAGAGTTTTAAGAGGAAAGATACACTCTCATAATGAGTCCAAATATTTGATTCAAGCTTCCTGATATATTTGGTCCATAAAAGCTGGCTGTCTATTTCAAAAGGTTATTGTGCCTTTTTTGTCCTTTGGCTACCAGCGTGTTGAGTTTGTTATATATTGTTGGGCCCCTATCTAACCACTTAACCTTTTTTTTGATAGGTAAAGGATACGTGTTACTCTCTCCATTCCATTTCACCCCAAGAGTCCATGTTTGAAAAGTCTAATTATTAAGGGATACTCCCTCCGTTTCACCCAAAGAGTCCCCATTTGAAAAGTCTAATTATTAAGGAGATATATTAATGTCATTGAGGTTAGTCATAATTACAAAAATACTTAAATACAAGCAATGTGCTTACAACACAAGCAGAGGGTAAAGATGAAATGTTATAAAAAGTGTAAGCATAATTTTTTAAAGTGGACTCTTAAAGTGAAACATCCCAAAATAGTATAGTAGACTTTTTGCTTGAAACGGAGGGAGGTTATAACTAATATTAAAGTTGGTCATAATCACAAAAAGTTCTTGAGTGTAATCAATATGTTTATAGCAAATGTGAGGGTAAAGTTGAAATGTTATGGAGATGATAAACATAGTTTTTTGAAAGTGGACTCTTAAATTGAAACATCCCAAAATTGTATGGTGGACTCTTTGCCCGGAATGGACGGAGTATATAACAATTGTCAAAAGAGGTGACACGTCCTTGTACACAGGGTAATACAAGACAAAAGAATAAACTAAACAAAAGTCCTATCCACTATATCTACAAAAGGATCCCCAAGGATCGGATCGGTTACCAACTCATCTAACAACAAAAGCTTTTTCCGATAGATGAGTTGGTAACTTAGCACATAGAATGATAGAAAGCAATCTATCATTCTACCTTCACTGTAAGAAAAAAACAATTTAATTACCACCTCCAAATCCAATTCCATATGGAGGGAAGATATTAGTGCATCTTTTGCACCATTCTTTCAGTTATTTCTCATTTTGGAAGATCTTTGTCTCTTACACGATAGATAGCTACCCAGCTTCTAGTCATCATCTTTGGACATTTCAAATTGCTAGACAAGGATGCTATCAGTTTGGCCACCTCGTTTTGTTCACCTCTTACAACAATATTTTCTCAGTTGTTAATATCTTTCTGGCCTTCTTCTCTTGGTTTGGTGTAGTTGGCAGGTTCAGTGACAGCTGTTTTTAACTGTCAAGGCCCTTTGGATGCTCCTGTATTTGTGGGAAGTGGCTTAGTTTCAAGGAAGATAGCAAATGCAGTTGCAGATGTTCCTGCATCAGCTGCTTATGCCACAATTATGAGGAATAAAGAGGCCGGTGCAGTGGCAGCAATTGACCGGGTTCCTTTTTCATATATCTCGGCCAATTTCACTTTCAACATTGATAATTGTGTAAGTTTTCTGTTGATAACTGTTTATGAATTGGTTGATGATGGTATCGGATCCAAATCCACAAGTTGTGTACTCTGAATATAATCATCGTCAGGTTGCCGAATTGTATGGAATTAGGGCAAGCCTCGTTGATGGCGGCGAAATTCGTGGAGCAGGGAATGCATGGATTTGTCCTGAGGTAGTTATTTGTCTCTGAGATTGTCTTTCTTGCTTGAATGAGATCTATGCTCTCATTTATCTTTGCTTTTTATAGTTTTCTTATGGGTCTGTCATTAATTCTCTAGAAAAATGAGATGTGCCAACTACACGTGAACTTAATCTCCTTGGGAGTGACCGGAACCAGTAGAAAGGGTTGTTTACATAGTACATATTCATGTATGACTTGTAGAATTCTGCATATTAAGTAGATGTTTATATGGGAAATTGTATTTGGAAATTTCCATTGACCACCCCCTGTCAACTGTTAAGTGGTGTCTATATATGTATATATCATTTCCATAATGTGTATCTAAATGCATCTTTCTTTTGCCTTTTCTCAATCTTTTAGTGTGCACTCCTTATTGCACTAGAAGAATTCTCTAGTTTCTATTTTTCTCGAAAATTCTTGTGAATGTGTATATCTTTCACTCTTTGCCTCACCTTTCTTGTATACCTGCAATTTATTATTTTTTGTCTTTACATAATACTTATCTGTTGATGTGCTCAAATGTGAAATGCATCATAGTGACTTGGCTCTGAGGTAGTAATTTAGTAATGTTGCATAAATTATTTGAACATGGGTGTTTGTTAATTCGTGCAAGTTAGTTGTTTTGTCCATTTCTTGTATGACTGTATGAGGCGTTAGATGGAATTTGGGTATCAAGAAGATCACATTTTACATGTTCTATGATCCATGAGTGATTCCAGATGCAGAGATGTAACACTAGTCAGTTTTGTCCATGCAACCAAGATTATCCACCAAAGAAAGTAAAACGTAGCAACCAAACATCCTCAAACATGTTCTGGAACGGCTAGTAAGAGCTCCCAATATTTGCTGCCTGATCGCATCCGGTTCACCACACATGGTAAGACATTAACATGTACAAAATCATGGGTTGATTTAGTCGACCATAAGTAGCTGTGGGTTCATATGGCAGATAGAAATCCAATTCATGACCTAATGCATAAATCTGGTGACAGCTAGATGCTACTAGTAACTAGAAGCAATTAAATCTGATCCCAGACAAACTGCAGGCATCCGGTCTGACTACTAGACCCTACTATCAACTGTTTGGAATGGATGCTCATATATCCTCTTGGAGAAGTACACTATAATGCTCAAACGAGGTAGACAGTGAACTGACAAGATAGATAACTAACAAGATATGGGCATGGGTGGTGGTATGCCTATTGTACATGTATTATGCGAGACCATCATGTCCATTGTCCAAGATGTTCGAAATTTTGGTTTAGTAAAATTGTGTATTGTTTGCCTACATAGATCTAGTGCATTTTGTTGAAATTGATGGATGTTAATTGAGAAACGAGTTAAATGTCTTAATATGGTATGTGTAAGCCATAACAAGTTGCATATGTTTACAGTGGTTTCTTAATACACTTTGTTATCCCTAATCTTGAAACCTTCTTGTTGCAGGGTGAAGTGGATGATACAGCAATGGATGTGAACTTTTCAGGGAATCTATGCTTTGATAAAATTATGAATCAATATGTACCTGGTTATGTTCATCTTGTGCCACTTAAAATAGGGGATTTGAACGGAGAAACTAAACTTTCTGGATCATTACAGAGACCGTAAGGCTCGAGAACCTTATCTTTCTAATTGTTGATATGCCTACCTTTTAGTGCTTCTTATCATTGAATAAACTGGTACAACATTATGGAGAACTTAAAGAACTTATTGATTTATTTGTGATGGTTTATGCCCATTTCTTTATGATGCATTTTTTTTCTGATCATGTTATATGTACCATTGGTTCTGATTGTAGGAGGTTTGATATTAAATGGATTGCTCCAAAAGCTGAAGGGTCATTCAGTGATGCTCGTGGAGATATCATTATTTCACATGATTACATCACCGTTAGTTCATCGTCTGTTGCTTGCGAATTATATACGAGAGTTCAAACTTCTTATCCCAATGAATACCTGTTAAACAGGACAGAGTTTGACGCCACCGCTGCCATGCCCGTGATTGTGGAAGGGGTGGAATTAGACCTACGCATGCGTGGTTTCGAGTTTTTCAGCTTGGTCTCTTCTTATGCTTTTGATTCATTAAGGCCTGTTCATCTAAAAGCAACCGGAAGGATTAAGTTTCAAGGGAAAGTTACTAAGCCTTTTTGCATCTCTGAGCCGCTGAACACCCAGATGAATGCAGATATGCCCTCAGAAGGTATTTCAGAGATACAGAGCCTTGCTGGTGATGTTTCAATTTCAGGTCTCAAGTTGAATCAATTGATGCTGGCACCTCAGTTGTCTGGACTGCTGAGCATCTCACGTGAGGCTATCAAGGTTTGCCTAAATCTTTCACTTAATACTTTCTGTTTCTGATTTGTGCTTTTTGTATCAGTGTATGCCTGAAAGATGCGACACATTTACCATGAACGAGGGATCAACTTTGAAGGGATGAACAATAGTTTCTTGATTAATTATCTGCTTATGTGAACACTGGTACTTATTAGGGTGTTGTCTGACAACAGGAAGCTGAGAAATATGTTGTGGGGATATTTGTTTCTAATCATCAAAGATTGAAATAGTGGCATCCTTGCCTTCTGTTTTCCTCCTATAAAGCAATAATTTATCAAACAATGCATAAAGAAGTGATATACAAAGTGGACAAGGGTTCCACTAAATACTGATTGGAGAAAGTAAAAAAACCAAAGGAAGACATCAGTGAACCCCCCCCTTCAATATCTACAAAACCGCCACACCCTTAGAAGCACCCATAGTTAAGACCAAAATGACCTTGAGGTCCTTGGTTCAATCCTCATACCAACAAGAGGGCCACACTTACCTATCCAAAATAAAAATAAAAATAGGGCATTGGCAGAAGATAGAGTGATCTGGAAGGCAGCTAAGGGTCAGATATTCACGGTTAAATCTAATTACTTGAGGCTGTTGAATTGTGATAGGAATTTTTTTCCTTGGAAAGCGGTGTGGAAATCTGTAGCGCCCAAGAGAGTGGCCTTCTTTGTATGGGAAGCTATGCACGAAGCTATCCTAACAGTAGATAATCTTCAGAAGCGGAATATTTCTTTAGTGAACAGGTGTTTCATGTGCAAGGCAAGCGAGGAGAGCATGAACCATCTGCTTCTTCATTGTCCTGTCGCTTCAGATCTGTGGAGTTTGTTGCTGAATCTTTTTAAAGTGCCTTGGGTGATGCCGAGATCAGTTTCTCAGCTGTTGAGGTGTTGGTTTGTTCAGCGCAGAAACAGGTGCATCGGGATTTGGGAGGCTGCCCCTTTGGCAGTTTGTTGGGTGATCTGGTGGGAGAGAAATCAACGGGTTTTTGACAATGAGGAAAAGTCTATTCGGGTCTTAAAGAATTCTTTGCTTCACACTCTATTCTCTTGGTGTGTAGAGGCTGCGAACTATCCACTCGCTTTGAAAATGTCTTGTAGAGTTTTCAAATAACATATCTAGTGGGTAGAAGCTCTCGAGCTTTGTATACTTCTAGTGTACTAAGGACGCGTCACCTTTTTTGACACTAATATTTATATACTCTTTACTTATAAAAAAAAATTATATAAAAAGCATCAAAATAGGTGATGCGGCCTATGTACAAGGAGTATACTTAGCCAAAAGAATTAGCCAATATCAATATTATTTACAAAATCCACAAGAGTAGTGTTAGGACTAGAAGTGGATTGAGCTGCCTTGGAACACCAAAAGTGAAGGGTGCGAATCAGCAAAATTTTCTGATCCGGGACAGCCATTTCCACATTGTCAAAGGCCCTGTGGTTCCTTTCCCTCCATAAAATCCAGCACGCTCCCAAAAGAGCTGTCTCCCAAAAGCGGTTTCTCCCGTTCTTATACCCGATAGACCAGCCCCTAACAAGAACAAGAATCGACCTCGGCATGACCCAGGACAAAATTCCACAACTCAGCAACAACTTGGCAATGCAGGAGCAGATGATTCACACTCTTCTCACAAGCCTTACACATATAACATCTATTGACGAAGACCATGTGCCGTTTCCGCAAATAACATCTATTGATTCATGGGATGCTTCCCACATGAAGAAAGCCACTCTCTTAGAGGCATGAGAGTTCTATACTGGTTTCCAAGGGAAGGAGGTTCTATCACAATTGAGGAGCTTAAGGTAATACGATCTCACCGAGTAAACAAGACCCCTTGAGCCTATCCAGACCACCTTATCCCCCAATCTGGCTATGTTCTGTTCATTAAGCCTCTCAAACAGCTGCACTACTGAGTCAATCTCCCAATCATGGAAGTTCCTTCTAAACGTGGGATTCCTGACGTACCCTCCTCCAAAGACAGAACCCAACTTACTCTACATTCCTTGTCCGCGGAGACCTCATATAAATTCTGAAACACCTCCCTCAATCTCGAATTACCACACCATCTATCTCCCCAAACACTCACGGAAGTCCCATTGCCAACCTCAAAAGCAATGAATCTCTCAAAATAATTCCACCCTTTCCTGATGCCTCTCCACACTCCCACCTCGAAAGTAGAATTGACCTCATTTGGAAACCAAGAGTGGTCCCTTGTCCCATACTTGCAAACCACCACTTGTCTCCAAAAAGCTTCATTATCTATAAGATACCTCCACAACCATTTCCCCAATAAGGCCTTGTTAAATAGTTTAAGTTTTTTAACATGCAAATCACCCACTTGAACTGGAACATACTTTCTCCCAATTCACTAGATGAAACTTAGAGCCTTCCGACTGTCCTTCCCCAAGAAATATCTTTCCAGCTTCTCCAATCTGTGTCTGACTGAAGCCGGAATCACAAAGAGGGACAGAAAATAGGTTGGTAAATTAGAAAAAGTATTCTTAATTAAAACTAATCTCCCCCCTTTGAAATAAGTTGACGCTTCCATCCTGCCAATCTCTGCTCGAATCGCTCAATCACCGAATTCCACATCGCCCTACTTTTCGACGGTGCACCAATAGGAAAACCAAGGTAATAGGCCGGAAAATATGCAGTTTTGCACCCAAAGAACAAAGCTAGATCCCCAACATTGTCCACAACGCCGACTGGAATAATCTCACCCCGGAAGATATGCAGTTTTTCATTATTATTATAGTCTGCATGTATAACTTACTTAAATTTTACTCCTTCTGTCCGAAAGTCGAGTGTCCCTACGGTCAAAACGGCTCTTCTTATGTTTGAGGATATGATGCTATCTTCTTGTGACAGAAGATTAGTGTATTCTAGTCACATAATTACGTGATAGTAATGTAAAATCTATGTAATACTCTTCATAATCGCAAAGTGGTTTTGATCATGGTTGCAGTACAATTATTTTGTTCTGGTGCGAGCTCTACATGCATTCATATGCAAAAATCTGCTGACCATTTTAGGGGATTGGTGAGCTAGCTATGATCAACCATAAATAAGTTTTTGGAGAGGACATTTTGATCATGGAATCCCGCATTAACCACATAATGCTTTTGATAGTTTTTGTGTGAATATTATTGGTCCGTTGGCTTGGTCTGTATATGGTTAGATTTGCTCTGATTTCTGTAGTGTATTGTACTAATTGTCTTGATTTTATTTTGCCATTGTATGAAATTTGGTACAAAATTTGTTTGATATTACCTTGAACAGTCCCTTTCCAGCTGAAAACATGGAGAATAATAAGCTTTAGTCAAGAATGTTTTCTGCCACCCAGATTTTTGAGTCTTTGTTAGTCCATAAAGTCCCTTCAAATAGCCATTGTGAACAGAGTTCTTACATTAAGTTGTCTGGACAAACAAGTAAAAGAGCTTCCTTACACTAAAAAGATTATTAATTCATACTTTCCTTATTCTAATTTCTGATTTTACCTAATACTTGACTTGTGTCACAGTTTTGGACATGATTTTACCTAAAAGTGCATGCATACACACATGGGCATACTCACAAGTGTACCAATGTATGAAATGGTGCGAAAGCTGTGATTATGCAGTCCCAAGTAAAATAGCTCAACATGGTAGTCAGATCATGTATGCATCATGGAAACTAAAATTTTCTTTTAATATTAAGTAGGACATCTGCTTTATTCGTGGTTCCGCATTTAGATGCTCTTTTAAAACCAGAATATTTTGGAGAAGTCTTGTGATTTGCTCGTGGGGTTTGTAATACTCACGTAGTTTGGGCACATTTCTTTGACCAGTTTGAGTGCTTAGTTCTGTTTATGATGCAGTTGGATGCCACCGGTAGGCCAGATGAAAGTCTGGCCGTGGAAGTTGTAGGACCATTGCAGCCTAGTGCTGAGAACATAATCGGGAAGGTGTTATCTTTTTCTCTTCAAAAGGGGCATCTTAAAGCCAATGTTTGCTATCGACCGTTACACTCAGCTAACTTGGAGGTGATTGCTCTCTAATCTGATAAGTACACTTACATTGGACTCCTGAAAGGAAAAATTTACTCTTATTTTTGGTGTGAAGGTTGATCCTCTAAGCTTCTTCCTCTTTTAAATATGTAAGTTTTGAGTTTCTCCACCTTTATGTGCAATTAGGTGAGGCACTTACCACTTGATGAACTGGAGCTGGCTTCACTTAGGGGGACATTGCAAAGGGTAAGCTGCTATCATTTGGTCCACTTGTTTCATTTTGAGAATTCACCTCATTCCTTTCTGTAACTGTACCATATTGCAATTAGATGAAAACAAGAATAAAAAAAGTGGAGAGAATCGAGTAAAGATAACTCAGGAATGAAGTGCTTATTCCTGACGGCTGGCATTTGGGTTTTTGCTGTATTTTTGCAAGCTTCAAATAATCTGTAAAATCCATATGATTTCAGAAAACTAGTTGGATTTGGTGTAACAACTCCATATTTTTGCAAGCTTCAAATAATGCATTCTTTGTGAATGTGGTGTTTGGGGGGAGAGGGTGGGGGAGGGGGAGGGTATACATGAAATCTGCCAAATGGCTTTGCAGATAACCCTAGATTTAAGCTCTGTTCTTTGGCGTTCTTGAAACTGTTTTTAACTTCATTTTTACAGTAGGAATTTGGGATTTCACTTTTAACTACATTTAAAAATGAGTAGGGGCCTCATCAGAATTTCATTATTGTCATGGAAGCCCTGAGCAGGATCTTTGATGTTTCGGTCACTAGAGGCCTGATCAGTGGTTTTAATGTGGCGAGAGCAGGAGGTGTGGAGATTTCGATATCCCATCTTTTGTTTGTGGATGATACTTTGGTGTTTTGCGAGGCTGATTGTGATCAATTAGGATATCTTCGCTTAGCGCTGTTATTCTTCCAAGAGGCGTCAGGGCTGAAAGTTAACATTAATAAAAGTGAGTTGTATGTTGTGGGTGGCGTGGATGATATTGATGAGCTTGCTAGCTTTCTTGGGTGCAAAGTGGGCACTTTTCCAAACTCCTATTTGGGCCTCCCATTAGGGCCTCCATCTAACAGCAAGGAAATTTGGAACCCAGTGATTGAGAGGTTTGAACGTAGATTGGCAGGGTGGAAGAAACAGTATTGTCAAAGGGGGGTAGGTTGACTCTCATTAAAAAGTACTCTGTCCAGCTTGCCTACATATTTTATGTCTATCTTTAGTTTGCCAGTTGCGGTGGCAAAAAGACTAGAAATACTGGAAAGAGACTTTTTGTGGGAGGGTCAATCGGAAGAGAGAAAATTCCATCTTGATCAAGTGGGAGACAGTATGTTCAAGTTTGAGGGGTGGAGGGCTTGGGGTCAAGAATCTTAGGGTTTTTAATATAGGTCTTATGGGGAAATGGCTTTGGCGATATTTTGGTGAGAAAGAATCCTTTTGGAGGAAGGTAGTGGCAGGAAAATTTGGGGATGACAGCCATAGGTGCTTCCCAAATGAGATTCACTCCTCTTATGGTGTGGGAGTTTGGAAAGGTATTAGGAAACGGTGGGAAGTGCTGAAGAGATTTATATCCTTTGACATTGGTAAGGGGAACTCGGTCAGCTTTTGGAATGATAAGTGGTGTGGCGAGAGAGAGCTTTCCCTGCTCTGTATAACATAGCAGTCGACAAAGAAGAGACTGTCAACTCTGTTTTGCACCTCGCTGGGGACATTGTGGTATGTACTCCCTCTTTTAGAAGGAACGCGCAAGACTGGGAAGTTGACACTCTGGGGCAATTTTTTGAGCTGCTGAATAAACAAAAGGTGAACAGGAATGCTGAAGATTCTGTGGTCTCGGCAGGAGATAGGTGTAGAAATTTCTCTGTCAAGTCCTTCTATCTCAGTTTGTTGCGGGGGCAGGACTACTTTCCTTCAGGTAGTGCTTGGAAGACTAATGCTCCTTCTAGGGTGGGTTTTTTTCTGTGGGAAGCCGCTAATGAAGCCATCCTTACGGGAGACAATTTGAGGAGGAGAAGGATGATATATGTAAATAGGTGTTTCATGTGCAAAAGGGGGGAAGAAACTGTGAATCACCTTCTGCTACACTGCCCAATGGCAAAAGAAATTAGGAATTTTGTTCTCTGTTTATTCCAGGGTGAATCCTCTTTCTGTCAAAGAGACGTTGATGAGCTGGGCTTTCTTCAAACGTAAGAAGAAACCTTGCAGTTTTTGGATGGCTGCGCCGGCAGCAATTTGCTGGACTCTTTGCAGAGAACGTAATTCCAGGGCGTTTGATAATATAGAGGAGCTGCGAGAATCTTAAATAGCAAACCATCCAGCTTCTGTATTTTTGGTGCTGCGATGTGGTCTCACAGGGGCTAAGCCCCTTTGTAGAGCTTGTGGATAATAGTTGTGTTGGGTTGTAGGAGTTCTTTTTCCTACTTCTGTAAATAGGATGCGTATATTAACATGGTAATTATCAAAATTGACTTCAAACAATTATTTTCTATTTTAAGTTAATGTATTACTTCTGTGAATTCTGAAAATGAGAAAAGTCACTTCTGAAACACCAAATTAACAGACTCTAAGTCTTTAAATTTGTACAAATTTCTCTTAATGTTGCAATACAAAGATGCTTAGTCTTCACATGGCGAAGTATATTTTACCGAGATTAATTTCAAAAGTGCCAAAAGATTATATTATTATTTAGTGCATAGTAAATTGAACCTAAAATAGCATTTCCAAGATTCCAACCTCTTTTTTGGCAGTTGATAGTGAACATTCTGTTTAATGCGGTGTGTTAGCTATTTTTGGTGCATTTGGAGGGAGAGGAGTTTGAGGATTTCCAGGGATTAGATGCTGTCTTGACCTCTTCTTTGGGAGACAGTTGTTTTCATTGCATCCCTTTGTGCTATGGCTAGGTGCTTTGATTTATTTTTTGGATTGTTTTGTTTTCATTTAGCTTTGTATTTTGTTCTTGGTTTGATGGGCTTCTCGTCCATTTTTTGTATCATTCTTTCCTTGTTAATCTGTTTTCTTATCTAAAAATAAAATAAAAGAACAATGGATATTCTGTTCGTAGTAGACTAGTAGCATGTGCCAGATGTGCAGGTTCTTTTGATTAGTATGCTGAGTGGACAGATACCAAACTTTGTGTGGTTGATGCTCTGTTCAGCTTATATTCATTATACCATTTCTTTTTTGATAAGTAAAGTATTATATACGAATAGCGTCAAAACAGGTGACGCGTCTTTTGTACATTGAGGGGATATACAAACAAACTCGAGCTACTTGACATGGAAGAAATTCACAAATTCATCAGAAGAGTAATCAGAACAATGGTGTATTCAATATACCATTAACTCCTGGAATCAGGGAGGTGGCTGACAGAAGTCATTTCTGCTGCTATCCATTTCTATTTGAGCTTCCTATAAGTTGTAATTGCTGAAGTTCAAATCTGGATTTCGATACTTCCCTGTTCTTTTGGTTTCTCTCATTCGTATACATGGTCTTCTTGCATTTGAGACTGCTGTCAATATCAGCCTGATTAAGCTTGATATTTAAATGCGTGAAATTTTTGTTTGTGGAGTAAATGGTCAAAGTAGCTTCAGTTGTAGCTTGACAGTTATTTCAAAGTGAACATGTATTTTTGCATGTGGCAATTTATATCTTGTTTTCTCAGCCATTAGCTGTTTACTTTCAGGCGGAACTCCAACTTAATTTTCAGAAAAGGAGGGGTCATGGAGTCCTATCTCTACTGCGACCAAAATTCAGTGGGGTGTTGGGTGAAGCTCTAGATGTGGCTGCTAGATGGAGTGGGGATGTTGTAAGTACCTAAGCGAGAAGTTTACTGTTCTGAGTATCTGCAATTTTGTGAAACCCAAAATTGAACAACCTTAAGGACAGACACTTTGTTTCACCGGTTTTAATCAAACTGAAATGTTAAGCATTTCAAGGAGGCTGCTACTGGATTTCTGTAAAGATTGGAGAGCTTGCTGCTGTTTTCTATGTTTTTTTCTTTGTATCTTCGGTTTCTTTCTCCCTCACAAATTTTTACCAGATGTCCTGTCCACTTTGTACATTCCACTTTATCTTTAATGAATAAACCTTATTCTTACCCAAGAAGAAAAAAAGTTCCATTATATAATATTTACAAATATTCCGTAGTTTTAGTTTCATTACATATGTATGAAAAGGAACACTTATATACTCGTTGATTTGAGCATGAAGAGCCATCAGTATTCACTGTATCACCACTTGCATTATCTTCTCTTTCATTAAATTTTCAGTGGTAACTGGTAACAAGATATGTTTATCATTCTCACTATGGTCAATACTCTTAACTTTATAGATCACTGTTGAAAAAGCTGTTTTGGAGCAAAGCAATAGTCAGTACGAGCTTCAAGGTGAATATGTGCTACCTGGCACCCGAGATCGGAACCCTACTGGAAACGAAAGAGGCAGTTTGCTCAGAAGAGCTATGGCAGGTCATCTGGGTAGCGTGATATCTTCGATGGGTCGATGGAGAATGAGACTTGAGGTTCCTCGAGCTGAGATTGCTGAGATGCTTCCACTTGCGAGGCTTGTGTCTCGAAGTACTGATCCCGCTGTTCAATCTAGATCAAAGGTTATTTTTCTCTCAAATTTGATGTGGTAGAGTACCATCTAACATGAGAGAATCATATGATGATCTGAGGACAGTGCCAAGAATATAGTTTATTCAACATCTAATTTAAGAATTGCACTTACGCATCTGCTATTTCAGCTCTTAATCTCCTCCAGTTTTTGAAAGAGGAAAGAACAATGTTAGGGGATCCCAACAGCTGATTCCCATTTGGTGTGGTAGCTCGTTTGTTTGGTGTTTAGTCAGTATTACAAGCAAGTTGTGGCTTGTAGATACTTGAGCTATCACAAGAATTCCCACATCATTTGGGAATCAACTGTTGGGAACTCTTGCATTCACCACGAGGAAAATGAGGCCTTGAGCTAATAGATTCAAGCATGAGACAGGACTACTAATGTACAAAACTGAAAGTTTGGTCCTTCACTTCCTTTCTCAGTAACATTGTAGAATGGAATAATGACCTCATAACTGACAAAACTTGGGGGTGTAATATCCAGAGCTCCGTCCCTGGATAAAAGATACCAATACCAGTTAATAAGCTTTTCTGGTTGTGCTGTTGACAATCACAATTTGCTTTAATCATGAGGTAGGGAAGGATGATTCGATTACATTTTGGAATGATAAATGGTGCAATAATTTAGAACTGCGAAGAGGCCTCCCCAATTTATTTGATTTAGCAATGGACAAGGATTGTATGGTCAGTTCTGTGATGCACTTGAATGACGGCAGAGTGTCTTGGTGCCCCGTTTCGTAGAAACTTGGAGGATGGGAGATGGAGTTGATAATGATGACTCATTTCTTTGACAAGTTGTACTCACAGAAAATCAATCAGCAGTATGACAAACTATTATGGGGAGGATCAACAAGCAGAATGTTTTTAGTGAAATCTTATTATCTTTTATTGTCCAGCAGGGGTAGGGAACATTTTCCTTGGAAAACAATCTGGAAGACTAAGGTCCCTAGTAGAGTGGCCTTCTTTGCTTGGGAATCTGTGAATGAAACTATTTTGACAGGTGATAGTTTGAGGAAACAAAAATTTACTTATGTTAATTGGTGCTTCTTGTATAAAAGGGATGAAGAGAATGTCAATCACCTGATTCTACACTGTCCGGTGGTGTCAAAATTGTGGAATTTCATTTTTTGCCTTCTTGGAGTGTCATGGGTAATGCCGAGATTGGCTAAGGAGCTGTTTTTGTGCTGGTCTTTTTATGCTTGGAAGAGGAGAAGTTTGATATGGAAGACTGCCTGCCCCTTTTGGTGTTTGTTGGACAATTTGGAAGGAGCGTAATCGTAGAGTTTTTGACAATGTTGAGGGGCCTATTGAATGATGAAGAACACTTTGCTTTGCACTCTCTATTTTTGGTGTTAAGGAATAGTGAATTCTGAATCTTCTTTGTCCAGTTCAGTTCACTATGATGTTGATTTTTTTAATAATTTTACAATTACGTAGATAGTGTGATAGTATATTCTTAGTGTACACACGACGCGTCACCTGCTTTGACATATTTCTTTTGAGTATATATTGTTACTTACAAAAAAAATCATGAGTTTTTTCTCTGTGATTTACTTAAGAAAAAGTTGATAAAATCTATAGTTTATATCCTATGCAAAATATTTTGACCTGTACAGATGGCGATATTAAAGGACATGGCTGACTGTGGTCTAATAAATAACCTTGCTTTGGGCATAATATAGGAGAAAAAGTATTCAATAAAGCACCCCAAGGAATTAGGACAAAGTCTGAGTTGACCTGAGTTTATATTTTCACTGCCTCTAGTAGTTTTTCAGGCTGTTCTGAACAAGGACTTCAATACACCATGATAAAAAACCATTACACCTTTTGCTACCAGCCTGGCCATATTTAAATTATCACCTGTATTTTTTTCTGTTTAATACCCTCTCTTTACTCCAAATGGCATATTTGTAGTCTATAAACCTGAGATTCCTTCTAGGTACTAACAAACATGGTAGTTTTTCCCTTTGGTGAATTGAAGTGGTAAATTTGGTTCCTCCAGGAGTGGTTTGATGGTTTAGGCTTTTGGCATTCAAGCTTGATTGATGCTAATTCAATGTCCTCAATTTGCTTCACATGCATTCTTGATGTATTATGCGGGGGTGGTCTGGCTTGCTGTTATAAAAGTTGATTTTCCATGGCTCTAATGTTCTGCAGGACTTATTTATACAAAGTTTGCAGTCTGTTGGAATTTATGCTGAAAGTCTTTTCAAGCTTATTGAGGTAATCCCATTTGTAAAGAAAATAGTAACACTACTTGAAAGATTAGTTACAGACTCATCTGAAGTAGAGTAAAATCTTGGTTCCACACCACTCCAGCTGTTACATCTCTTTTTGTTTTTGTTGGTCCACATTTCTATTTACAAATCTATTCCCAGCGCCTCTATCTGCAAAAACAACTTTGGCATGTTGTTCTATCTATACTGATTTGGTTGCCTTGTCTTCCATCTCTGTATAGAAGAGAAGACAAACTGATGAGTAAATAGTATGGGATCAACGCTTCTACCTGCCATTGTTAACATATATTGGTAATATTAAATTTTAGGAAATTCGGGGGCACTGTACAACATCAGATGAAGTTATTCTTGAAGAATTGAGTCTGCCTGGTTTAGCCGAACTTAAAGGTCGCTGGCGTGGGTCTTTAGATGCAAGTGGGGGAGGCAATGGGGACACTATGGTAAAATCTCTTATATCTTTCCTGATCCATTAATAGATTTCATGTTTATATCAGAAGACAATCAGAACTGGGCTCATTAAAATGTTTTGGAGCGATATGTTTGCCCTTGTCATTTATGACTTGAAATGTACGTTACAGTTATTCTTCTCATTGATGTGATAGAGAAAGCTGACCATAATTCCTGTCAAATGTGCTTTTTCGTCTAAGTTCCTAACCACTCATCTAAGCCATGAAATGTGATACTAGCAGGATCACAGCCTCACAGACATCAAAATGTACTACTTCACATACACATGCATACGGTGTTTGTGTGCATTTGTGTCATGCAAATAGAATTGAAGCCCTGCAAAGCCTCAAGATAGTGGTTACTGCTGTTCCACATCTTTAAAGTTTCTTTTTCAGAGGAAACTTTTTATATATGGTGAACAACACTCGGTATGGTTAAAATTCTCATGAAGTACGTCTTGCCACTAGGTGTGCAAAAACGGAGCACCCACATCAGTGTTTGTGGACAGAGAAGGACCATTTTATCTATTCTTGTATGAGAAATAACATGCTTGTGAAAGTCAAATTAAAATTAATGCTCTCTCCGTCGCATCTGCAAAGTCAAATTTTTTATGTCTGTACTTTTACTCCTGTATATATATATATATATATATATATATATTAAGGTTGCTTCTGTTTTACTTTCATTAGCTTTCTGGGTGCATTTTGGTCCCAAAAAAACGAAAGTACTCCTATATTGTGGTAAGGTTGCCTCCTGTTTTACTTTTATTAGCTTTCTTGGTGCATTTTGGTCCCAAAAGAATGAATTTATGAGTTAAAAATATTATTTGGTGCTTGCAGTATACGTACAGATGGTTTTAACGGAACTTCTGACGGCAAGGAGGTGCCCTGCAAGTAGGCTTTAACCACAGGAAGGCTCTTTGCATATTAATGGACCATAGGTAGCTTCTTTGTGAAAAGATGCAACCTTAGGGAGGCACTTCACCTATCAAGGGACCATAGGGAGGTCCTTTGCAAAGAGGTGTAACCGCAGGAGGTTCTTTGCAATCTACCTTTTTTTTTCTTTCTTTTTCATCTCTTTATTTTTCTTTAGCTCTTCTTGTCCTTCTCCTGGGCCTTCCTCACTCCCATGCAAATTAGTGCTGGCAATTGAATGGGATTTTCCTTCTCCATTCCCACCCACTGTAAATATTTCATTCCAATTCCTATGAATTAATAACAATTCCATTCCTGCCGTTTGTGATTGTTATCATTCATATCCACCCCACTTGACCTCATTCCCATTTACTTTAAAGAAAAAAGTTCAATAAGAACTCTCAAGAGTAGTGTACGAAGATATTGCATATCCTAACTTATGACTGCTGTCTGCTTGTTTTGCTTGTCTTAGACATGGCAAAGAGATTCATCGAAGTCATGGTTTCTTCAAATACTAAGATTTCTAGGATATTCTCTTTTTAACATTTTTTTTTATCTTTCAACAAAAAAAAACTATGTGGGATTGACCAATTAATGAACATCTTATGATATTTGTAAATAAAATAATCTTAATAACATATGCACACACACACGACACATATATATTAAAAAATAAAAAATAAATGGGGTGGGGTATAAATTGTGATAGCACATGGCTTTCCCATTCCTGCTGGGGAATACCTATGCTTTCCTATTTCCTCCCAATTCCCCGTTTCTTCCTTATTGGGATGGGGTGGGATGGGATTCCCATTTACCCCATCCTGTTGCCATCATTGCAAATGTCTGCACCAATAGCAAAAGCAAACCTCTTCTATACGTGATTATCAGATGTGTGAATCTCATTTTAGTTGCAATTCATCAAAATATAGGGCTCAGTACAGAAATGGCAACATACATGATTCCAACCATTAGGAACTCCTTGATTTCTCTCTATGACAGATCCTTCTTTTGGACCATAGATAGTAACCATCCAAGGCGTCTTAGAATTTGTTATATTTCATATATATCTTTCTATGATGTTCATTTGTCTGGAAGGTTTGTTTTGGGTTGTTTATTGGTATTCTGGAGGAATCCTGGGGTTCATGCCCCTTAATCAAAAAATGCTTCCTCTTTTCTAATGAGGCTTTGGTTGAGATGAAGATGCTAAGTATTTATGAATGTGTGTTTTTCTGTGCTGTGGAACATTTGCAGAACATGTGCTGCTCTGTCGACTTTGGGGGAGTTGCTACTTCAGGCTTATGTAGGGATTGGAGGGCTGTTTTAGGCTGGTGTTTTCCCCAAGTATCTTTGATTTTTCTGTGATTTTGCTTCTTTCATGGACTCCATCTCGACTTTGTGTCTCTTCTTTCTCTGGGATCAGTTAACATTCTTAAAAAAAGGATGTATACCACTACATTTATTTGAACAAGGTCATAAACCTGTCTATGTTTGTGCATGTATTTGCATCTTTATGGACTTTATAGCTGGCATAAGTCGGGTCAATGTTAATTTAGATAGATGAATCTATTGATCATTTCTTTGGAGATTGTGAGTGAATTGTCCATTTAAGGTTCAAGAGGGAACAAAACGAGAGGGGATGCTAGTTCAATGAATGAAGGGACAAACCATAGTTATTAAAGGCAAAAGGCGAGCGACCAAAAGGCGAGCTAGGCGACAAAATTAGGAAAAATAGTATATACAGACATATACAATAATTTATTTATTAGTAACAAATTCTCAGACATGTATAAATTCTGCCTTGCCTGACTTTGGGTGAGGTGTTGACCCCTTGCCCTTCTGCCTTGCATTGCTGAGGCGGTCCAGGCAAGCACTTTAATAACTATGGGACAAACTGTTATTAGCAACTGACTCAACATGAAGTCACTTTAATTTCTTATACTTGAATCGGCAGGGTGTAATTTGGGAAGCCTCTATTGATCCAAGTGTTATTTCATTTTCATTATATTGTTACTGGTTTGTGAATTTGTGCAGAATCAGATGATTGTAATTTGTCAATAATTTTTACACTTTAAATTGTAACTGCTGGAGCTGAGTTGCATGCTTTTGATTGGAGGTTGAAATTTTGTTCTCAACTTTTCCCCCTTGTAACTCTTATTCTCTAACCATTGTATTCCTTCAAGTGCTTTTTCAGGCAGACTTTGATTTTCAAGGGGAGGAATGGGAGTGGGGAACATACAAAACTCAGCGTGTTCTAGCAGCTGGTGCATACAGTAATGATGATGGCTTGCGCCTTGAGAAATTTTTTATCCAAAAGGACAAGGCCACAATCCATGCAGATGGAACTTTGTTAGGGCCAAAAACCAATTTGCATTTTGCTGTTCTGAATTTCCCTGTTAGCCTAGTCCCAACAGTGGTGCAGGTAATTGAATCTTCAGCCAATGATGCTGTTCATTCTTTGCGGCAATTTTTAGCGCCGTTAAAGGGTATACTGCACATGGAAGGGGATTTACGAGGGAGTCTTGCTAAACCAGAATGTGATGTGCAAGTCAGGCTCCTGGATGGTGCTATTGAGGGCATTGACCTTGGCCGAGCTGAAATAGTTGCCTCGCTAACGTCAACCAGCCGTTTTTTGTTCAATGCAAAATTTGAACCTATTATCCAAAATGGCCATGTGCACATTCAAGGAAGTATTCCTGTAACTTTTGTCCAAAACAACGTAGAAGAAGAAAATCGTGAAAGAGATAAAAATGAAGCAACATGGATTCCTGGTTGGGCCAAGGGGAAAAGTAATGGGTCTCCGGATGAAGCCAGTGATAAGAAAGCCTCTCGAGATAGAAATGAAGAAGCTTGGGATACTCAACTGGCAGAAAGTCTCAAAGGCTTAAACTGGAATCTATTGGATGTTGGAGAAGTTCGGATTGACGCTGATGTCAAAGATGGAGGGATGATGTTGTTAACAGCATTATCTCCATATGCCAATTGGCTCAACGGCAATGCTGAAGTCATGCTTCAGGTTGGTCCAGTTACTAGTGGTTCATATATTGCTATAATGGAAAGATTATTGTACAATTATTTTTGAACCCAAGGGGTGGGAGAGATGGCAAGGACACTCGGGCAAAAACCTTGAGGTCCTTGGTTCGAATTCCCATGCCAACAAGGGGTCACACTTACCTATCAATTTTTTTATTTATTTAAAGTTAGATAATAAGTTCTAATTTATGTGACCCCAAGGGGTGGGAGAGATGGCAAAGGCACTCAGGCAAAGACCTTGAGGTCCTTGGTTCCAATCCCCATACCAACAAGGGGTCACACTTACCTATAAAAAAAAGTTCTAATTTATGTGATGAAGTATTATTTTTTTATGCGTATGGTTTCATGTGAATAAATAGGTCAGAGGTACAGTTGAACAACCAGTGATCGACGGATCTGCATCTTTTCACAGGGCTACTATATCTTCACCGGTGCTACGGAAGCCACTCACAAACTTTGGTGGCACTGTTATTATGGATTCAAATAGGTTATGCATCAGATCATTGGAAAGTAGGGTAAGCAGGAAGGGAAAGCTGTCCATGAAGGGGAACTTGCCTTTGAAGACAACTGAAGCATCTGCTGGTGATAAAATTGATTTGAAATGTGAAGTCCTGGAAGTGCGAGCCAAGAATATTTTAAGGTGTGTTCTTCCATTGCATGATGGGAATCCTGCAAACACAAGATTAATAGATACTCCCTCCATCCTAAAATGACAGCCTTTTTAAAAAGAATTTGTCTCCCAAAAGGAGTGTCCTTTCTAAATGGATTTGTTAAACTTGCCCATTGCCAACTATCATGGTCCTTTGTGCACTCGCAATGATACAGTGTGGACACTAAGGATTCATGTATTTGTGCTAGTAAATTTGCCAAGTCAACTTCCTTTGATTGCCATGAAAGATTAAAGAGTGACATTCATTTCGGGACTGAGGGAGTAAGAAATATTCAAAACCCCTGTGTCTATATCAAGGCAATGTGTACCACTTTATACTTCTATGCTTTTCACATTCTTTCTTTTGCTCGCACTAGCTTTGCAGTATTATGAAGTTTGATTTTTTTTTGCTCCTGGGTCCCTTGGTTCATGAAGAACTTACTTGCCATATTGAAATCTTAGTGGTCAGGTTGATACTCAACTACAAGTAACTGGCTCCATATTGCAACCCAACATTTCTGGGAAGATTAAGTTAAGCCAGGGAGAAGCATATTTACCGCATGAAAAGGGTGGTGGTGCTGCTTCTCTTAACCATGAGGCATCAAATGAATCAACAATGCCAAGTGGTGGCTACAATCAAGTGGCTGCTTCAAAATATGTTTCACGGTTTTTAAACTTAAGACCCGCAACTTCAAGTGCCCCATTTCATCAATCTTCAGGTTAGGTGATTGTGTATAATTCACATTTATTTTTGTTTTTACTGTATGTGAACGTGGTAAAAATTACCATCCGGTCAAAACCTTGAAATATTTCTAGTCATGTATAATGTTGTGAAGGGTGTCCATAAGAACTCATGTGAAAAACTAACATATCTTTTTAAGCTGTGTTCTATTACTTTAATATCATTTTAAAAGAAACCAGAAGCCCCTTTTATTTTAAAAAAGAGACCATAAGGCAAAGAAAGTAGACATGTTAATTGGGCCAACCCTATTGGGTTATGACCCTATAGGGCCACGGGTTGCACGGCTCATCCCTTGTGGTTATGGACCCGTTGGGCTAGGTTGCGTGGGGGCTCACAGGGCTGGCCTGTTTCGCCTAGAAAATTAATGGGTTGGCATTTTTCAAACCTAGCCCCTGACTTTTTTGGTTAAAACGAACCGGCCATGCGGGTCTCGACCCTATTAACATCTCTAAAAGAAAAGGGGAATCCTTCAGGGTATGTTGGCCTTGCAGCTTATAGCCCCTTCCGTTAGATATAACCTCAACCTCAGAGATAGCTGAAGAGGGATAACCAATGTGCTAGTAATTGGCATCATAGTGGGAAAGAACTAAATCCTTATCTTTTACAGGTAAACGGGCTGAAGATGAGAAGGGAATCGGGCAATTAAATAGTAAGCCAAAATTAGATGTCCGCCTCACTGACTTGAAGCTTGTTCTCGGACCAGAATTGAGGATAGTGTATCCTTTGATTCTCAATTTTGCTATTAATGGTGAGCTTGAGTTAAATGGAATAGCTCATCCAAAATTGATAAAACCGAAAGGTATTCTAATGTTTGAGAATGGGGATGTGAATCTTGTTGCGACACAGGTTAGACCTTTTTCAGTTGGCTCCTGTTGTACTTTGTGCATGAGTTCCAGTGTTGCTCTATTAATTCCTTTTTCTCTGAATGCGATTTATCTTTCTATAGGAACTCTCACGTTGTCTTTTCTTATAATATAGGTGAGGCTTAAGCGAGAGCATCTAAATATTGCTAAATTTGAGCCGGATAATGGACTAGATCCAATGCTTGATTTAGCTCTAGTTGGATCAGAGTGGCAATTCAGGATTCAAAGTCGAGCTACTAAATGGCAGGACAATTTGGTAGTAACGTCTACACGGTCTGTGGAACAGGATGTGCTCTCTACTGAGGTAACAATCACAATAGCCTGAATGGTTGTCGTTTCTCATTGCTAGGTCCCTGTTAAGTTTTCTTTTGTCAAGTCAAGAATATATAATTGAAGTGCCCAAAGTTTGGGGTAAACAGCAGATGAATATTAGGATTGTAAGGAAAGTCTAGATAGAGACAAAAGAGAAAGGGAAAGGCTTAAAGGACTTTGATAAGGCTTAACAATTCACTGAGAAGTGTCTTGAAAAATAATATTGGAGCTTTGGAATGGGGTTGCCATCGACAGCTCAGTATATCTTTTCATGCATATTCAAAAACTCAAACATAAAGTAATTCCTATTTTGTAATTAAAAGAGAAATTCTTTGTTCCAAAACCTAGTTGATAGCTTAGTACAATCAATTATGGTGTGTATTCTGTCATTGGAACCATGGAAGGTGCTTAGTATTAGGATTTTAAATATGCACCAGAACGTAAAAACTTTGTTACTGTAGTAGGCATATATGGTTCTATTTCTTACTTATGCTTATGATCAACTATGTAATGTATATTTGTTTACACTAGTATGATTGATCGATATATGGTGCAATATAGCTACCGGTATCTTAACTCAACTCAATTGAGCCTTTCCGTATTACAATGAAAACTTTTAATCATTAGGAAAGTTTGAGTTTCATTGTCCCAAAATTATTGTCCCGCTTTCCTTTTCGTTCATCCCACAATAATTGTCTTGTTTGTAGCTTTGCTTTTCAGGACAATACTTTTACTACTCTTACTTTTTCTTCCTACTTTAATCATGGGCCACATGCACGTGGGGTTTAAAGAAAACTACACATTATTTCAATATTAATAATCAAGCCAATTGTTTTTCTTTAATCTGTGTGGCGGATCAAATCGGACAATAATTTTGGGGCAGACAGAGTAGTTAAATTTAAAATATGACCACAGTAATTTTATTTTATTTATTAGTTTTTATGGAAGAGTTATGTTTTCAAGAAATAGAATAATACAAGAAGATGGAATGGCAAAACGGAAAGAAGGGACATCACCGAAGTACACATCCAAAATAGAATCTTACCCTGAAGTACACGTCGCTGTAACCTGTTAGAAAACAAAGTGAAAAAGAGGTATATGGACATGCATATTTATGTGCTTGGATTGTAAGAACATGTATAGCTGTCCAATCCATGCAAAGGGTCTTGGAAGTTTCTTCTTCTCATTAACCCCAAGGGTGGAACAAATAGCAAGAGCACTTAGACAAAGACCTTGAGGTCCTTGGTTCAAATCCCCATACCAAGGGGTTATATATATCTATCAAAAAAATAAAAAAACTACCTATATTTAAACTTTCTTTATGTTAAGTAACCAACTCATCTAAAGTTTAAGGTATTAGATAGGAGTTTAACAATATATATATCAAGCATAACACTCCCCCTCACGTGTGACCCGTCCACACGTGGAGAGATACACAAACATGCCTCACCAGGGGCATCACAAAGCAGAGTGACAACATGCACTCACAATATTCCGGGTAACAAATGCAAACGAATGACTCGAACCCACAACCTTGCTAAACCCGAACTCTGATACCATGTTAGAAGACGAGAAGAAGAGAATAGAATTGAGAAGTCGTCACCTAATTTGGTTAGGCGGAGAAGTATATATATGTTTGTGTTATGCATTAGACATCAAGACCCCCAAACATATAACTTAAATCAAATAGACCCTCAATACTTCTAACACTCCCCCTTAAGCTGGAGCATAAATGTTATGCATGTCAGCTTGTTATAAATATATCTTATTCTTGTGCCATTTACAGACTTTGTGAAAATATCAAATATGCAGTCAGAACATAGCTTGTAGAAATTATCTTCTCTTGAAGTTTCTCACGAACAAAATGACAATCAAGCTCGATATACTTTGTTCGCTCATAGAACACGGGGTTAGATGCAATATGAATAGCTGCTTGGTTATCACACCATAACTGCATAGGCATTGGGTTCCCGATACCACCAAGTACGAATCCACACTAACTCGCACGTAGCATGAGCCATACCCCGCACTTGATCTCGACACAACCGATTGCTTCTTACTTTTCCAAGAAACCAAATTACCACCAACGAACATGCTATATCCAGGTAGTAGTAGATACCTAGCCCATGATCACGATATAGTATACCCCTCTACTCTCATATGTCCATGATCACGATATAGTGATACCTAGCCTCCGGAGCTCTCTAAAGATACCGAAGAATCTTAGCAACAACCTCCCAATTTGTACTTCGTGGAGAGGACATAAACTGACTTATCATACTAATTGCAAAAGCAATATCTGGTGTGGTCACAACAAGATAGTTCAATTTCCGAACAAGTCGTAGATACCTCTTTGGTTTAGCAAAGCTTTCACCCCCTTCAGTTGTAAGTTTCGTATTCGGATCCATAGGAGTCTCAGAAGGCTTCGCTCTCAACATGCCTACCTCACTCAACAAGCCACACACATACTTTATATGGGACAAGAAGATGCCTTGCTTGCACCGGTCAACCTTAATCCCTAGAAAGTATCTTAAATTACCAAGATCCTTCATTTGAAACCTTTCCTGAAGGAACCCTTTTAATGCACTAATACATGCACTATTACTTCTAGTAATGACAATATCATCCACATAGACAACCAATAAAATGATTCCTTCACCAACCACTGCTCTGATAGAATACTGTGCTCTCATAAGCCCAAACTTGAGCACTACCTCACAAAATCTCCCAAACTACACACGTGGAGATTGTTTTAACCCATATAATGACCGCTTTAATCTGCAAACCAGCCAGACTCCCCCTAAGCAACATACCTCGGAGGTTGCTCCATATAGACCTCTTCATGTAAGTCACCATGAAAAAAATGCATTTTTGACATTGAGCTGATAAAAGGGCCGATGAGAAGATGCAGTAAGAGAGATAAGTAATCGAACGGAGGCAAGTTTAGCAACCGGAGAGAAAGTGTCAGTATAATTCCTTAAGGCGAGTCAAAGAACCATCCAGATTGACCTTAACACAATAGACCCACTTGCACCCAATAGCATGTTTACCTAATGGCAATGAAACTAAATCTCGAGTTTGATTGTGTGTAAGGGCATTCATTTCCTCATCCATAGTTGCCTTCCAGCCAGGATGACCCACTGCTTCAGACACGGGTGGGAATAGAATAAGACTCAAGGACACTCAGGATATAAACCATTATAACTAACAAAGTTAGAAATAAGATGTAACGTACAACTATGTTTACCTTTTTAAGGAGATAAATCATTATAACTAACAAAGTTAGAAATAGGATGTAACTTACAACTATATTTACCTTTTTAAGAGCAACAGGAATATCAAGATATGAAGGTACCTCAACGGGAGTTGGATCGGGCGACGGTGGTAGGATTGGCTCAACAGGAGCAAGAGTAGGGGACATATTCCCTTGAGAGCACGGACTCCACAACCCGATAGATTGGAATGTCATCATCAAAAACATGCTCAACATGATGTAGGATAAAAAGATATAGACTCATGAAAAGTAACATCAGCAGAAACCAAATATCGATTCAAGTCAAGAGAGAAACATTGATATCCTTTCTGAGTACGAGAATAACCCAAAAAGATACATTTGAGTGCCTTAGGATCTAATTTTATGACATTAGTACGATGATCACGAACAGAGGCTATGCACCCGAATATCCTAGGAGACACCATGAATAGAGACTCGGATGGAAACAAGACTCGATGAGGAATCTCTCCAAAAAGAACGGAAGATGGCATACGATTAATAACATGACAAGCATCTGGAAAGAAAGAGTGCGAGCATCCTCAAGGAGGTGACGATTTTTTCTATTAGCAACACTAACACTATTTTACTGATGATTGGTGGAGCATGCCATGAGCTATCATAAATTTAGAGTAAACAATGGAGAAATATTCTTGTGCATTATTACTGCGAAGATGTTTGACAGGCACACCAAATTGAGTTTTAATTTCAATACAGAATGCATAAAAGATATCAAACAACTCAGAACGATGTCTCATTAAATAAATCTAAGTAACACGAGAGTGATAATCCACAAAAGTAACAAAATACTTATAACCTAACTTCGAGACAATAGGACTAGATCCCCAAATGTCCGAATGGAGGACATCAAATGGGGCATGAGCCTTAGGAATATATGAAATGCGATGATGCTTCACGAATTGACACGCATCACATCCAAAAGCTGGTAGAGATGAAAAATCTAGACATAATTTCTTGAGACTCGAGATAGATGGATGACCCAAACGACATTGGATTTGAAATGGGGACACGAACACGCAACTGGTGTAGATGGAGCTTCAAAGAAATAAAGTCCCCCAGACCTCCTTCCTGAAATACAGTTATGATCACGGGTAAACTTACTACTCCCTTCGTTTTCAAAATATTGTCTACTTTGACTCGGCACATCGTTTAAGAAAAAGTAATCGAATGTATTATAAACAATTGTGAAATGTGTGGTTTCTTTTAATATCGTTTAGCATGTGGTCATAATTAAAAGTAGATAGAAAAAGTAAGGATAAAATGGTAAAAATGTTTTCTTAAAAGGGAAGTTTTGAAAGAGGACAATTATTTAAGAACGGATGAAAAAGGAAAGGTAGACAATAATTTGAAAACGGAGGGAGTAATAGACAATAAATTTAATGGAAAACCTGGAATATATAACACAGAGGATAATGAGAGAGAGGATGTGAGACAAATATTACCCAGCCCTAACAGAAGCAATAGACCCATTGGCTACAGTAACACTTGGTAACATCGAAGATGGAATGAACGAGAAAAAAATACCTCTATTGCAACTCTGATGGTAAGAGTCAATAACCCACTTACAATTAGAGAAAGAAACACATGTAGTAGGTATACGTGTATGGACAAAGGTAGCTGTGGAAGAAGAAGACGAAGAGGCCTAGTACTGTGTATATCGTGCAAACTCATCATCAGTCATCCATATAACCTTACCCGTTAATTTCTTGTGTGTGATGTCCATTAATTTCTTGTCTGTAATCTTTGTACTAGTGGAGATAACCTCGGAAACCATAGTTTTGGATTCAGTATTCTCCGTATTCCCTGATGTCAACATCAAAATACAACCAGCAAGAAAAATTAAGAAAAACGGACCAGTATAACCCAACAAAGCAGCCAAAAAACCCCAGAAAAGAGATGAAAACAGAAAACCAACCACCAAGGATTGATCCCTAGGCCTAGGCAATCTCTGAAGGTCCGAAAAAATTCGGGCGAAAAATTTCCGGCGACTCGCCAGCACGTGGAGCTTGTGAGCTGTTTTCCGGCGAGGTCTGCTGACAGCGATTGCACGGAACAATTCGCCTTGGCAAGGCGAAACCACTGAGCTAGGTTTCGTGGTCAAACGACGAAGAACAATTGCAAATCCGTGAGTCATAGTGTTGGCCGGAAACCCTAAATGCAATTGAACCCCTGTTACGTGACCTCTGGCTCACTTAACAGTGCTTGGGTAATCTCCACAACAGTCGCACTCCCTTGGCGACAACAACTCACTTCAAAAAAATAACCAATGACATTAAACCCACACTCTAGGCCTAAAGAAAGAATAAAAGAAAAAAGAAAAAAGAAAAAAGGAAGAATAGATGGAAGTCAATCAGTCCAGAAAATTATTGAAGTTCCTGCTTTGATACTATGTTAAGTAACCAACTCATCTAAAAGGTTAAGCTATTAGATAGAGGCTCAAAAATGTATATCAAGCATAACACTTTGTTCATATTTTCCTGGTTGTATGTCCAAAAAAATTGTCGTGTTTTTAAACTATCAATTTTAGGAAAACACTTTTATCACTTTACCCCTACTTTTTTTCCTAATTTAAAGGAAACTTCATATTATACCAATATTTATAATAGAGTCAACTAGTTTTTCTTAATCTGTGCTAGTTAAACATCTCAATTATTTAGGAACCAAGGGAGTAATAAATTATCACGCAAGTGCGCACACTCAAATTACCTCCAATACAACCAAAAAAACTCCCTAGTCTAAATACACTTAATTGGTCAGGAGGGAAAATAATGCTCGCAAACGTGCACACGTCTGGACCAAATCAATCCCAATCACCTAAAAAACCCAAAGAGCAACACCCATAATAGAAAACCACAAATACCTAAACATTCTCAAACAAGACTATATACCAGTTGATTGAAACAGAAAGAAAAAGTTAACGCAACCAACAATAAGCTGAGAACCAGTACTCGGAACAAGCCATTACACCGATGCCCTTCCAAGTTCCAAAAGGCGAGTCCGTTTAAGTGACTGACGGAGATCAGGATATGCCAATGTTAAGAGAAGGTGAACACTAATACCAATATTTCCATCTGCCAGCCAAGCCACTAGAAGGTGTATGCTGCCATAAGGTTAATGAACACTAGAAGGCACCTATATGCTATGAGGATCAGATACAGGTGTGAATCCGGGTGTTGGATACGCCAAATTTAAGATTTTGCACTAAAATAGTGTATACTTGTCACACCCAAGTACACTTACACCCACGTTGCGTCAACAGTACTTTGGCAAAAATGAATGATCCAGGTAACATAGGAACAAGTAAGGTGGCACCAAGGAAGCATGATATGATTGTTGTCATTTGCAGCAGCAAGCTTAGTTACTTTAGATTTACGCTTGAAACACACGCGATTTGACCTGACTATATCACTCACATTCCATTGAACAGGCTGCTAGAGTATTTGAGAGTCAATTGGCAGAGTCCATCTTGGAAGGTGATGGCCAGCTTGCATTTAAAAAGCTTGCAACTGCGACCCTTGAGACACTGATGCCCAGGATAGAAGGCAAAGGGGAGTTTGGACAGGCAAGGTGGAGGCTAGTTTACGCACCGCAGATCCCTAGCTTGCTTTCTGTTGATCCTACTGTCGATCCCCTTAAATCTTTAGCCAGCAATATTTCGTTTGGTACAGAAGTTGAAGTCCAGCTGGGGAAACGCCTTCAGGTAAATTTGATGCCTGTCTTTTATCTTTTCATTTCCTTTGTCTTTTTGCTTCATGAAAAATGCCTGCTAAAAGGCAAAAATGATTTACCAGATGGTTGGCTGAGATTTTTAAATATCTTGGCCTAGTTGACTCTTCACTTAAGTTTTTTTACTTTGGGTTCAGGTCTTCAGTGATCTTGAAATATTTTTCAATGATCGTGTATTGTCCTAGCTGTTCATGATCACCTCTAAAACGCATATTTGCTCTTCTTTGTAGGCCTCTGTAGTCAGGCAGATGAAGGATTCAGAGATGGCAATGCAATGGACCTTGATCTACCAGCTTACCAGCCGCCTACGGGTACTTCTACAGTCTGCTCCGTCCAAGCGACTGCTGTTCGAGTACTCCACTACATCGAAAGACTAGTCAGATAAGCTTCCTTAAGGAAGTTTTTCAGTGGGAAATTTTGTCGATGTGTTGTTGCAAAGTAATGTATATAGCCTCCCAAATCCTTGTTTCATTATTACAAAAATCTGTAAAAAAACTGGTGTACATATGCCATTATTCTTTGCTCAAAATGGATGAGCTTAAAAAATGAAAGGAAGAAAAAAAGGAAATGATTAAGTTTTATTTCTAGGTTCAACCCGAGCAAATGAAGTAAATGCATTTTGCCCCTAAGGGGGTGGCCCAGTAGTAGAGATGAGGTGCACAAAGTGTGAGGTCTCAGGTTGGATCCTTCCCATGCCCCCTTAAGAGGAAAAAAAAATCTGAGTAAATGCATTTTGACACTTGAAAATAAATTTTAGGATAAATTGCGTGCTGTCCCCTTTTAAGTTTTTAACCATTTAAGTCTTATGTTTTTTTTATCGGAAGAAAAACATTTTTGGGAAGCGAAAAGATGATTGTGCCATTAATGAGCAGATGGGCACTAAGGATCGCTTACCTAGCACATCGTGATGCATCAATTTGTTCATTGCAAATGTATCAATTTGAATTGGGATGTAGAAATTAGATTCTCGATGCACAAATTAGATTTTCGATGCTCAATTTGTATCATAATACACAAATTGATTGAGATACAAAAAATTTGATGCATAAATTAGATTTGATTTGTGCATTGTGATGCAAAATCGAAAAATCCCGTTGCACAAATTGAATATTTGATTTATGCATCGCGATGCAAATTTGATGCATGAATTAATACTTTGCGTGCTCATGTTTAGGAGTATAAATGGTTCGGTTTGGTTCGACTTAGAACAAAATACAAGTTGAACCATATGTCATCGGTTTGTAAAAAATGAAATGAGCTAAAATATTTAAAATCTTGAGTCGAACCAAACAAAATTACTAGAGTCGTCAAATTGGGCTAAAGCCCAGGGGCAAGCCCGCCTCGCCACCTAAAAGGGGCGGTTTGGGCCAATGAAATGGAGGATCGTTTAGGAGCGGGCTTTGCCCGCACGGGTTGTGGGTTTGAGCGGGGAAGGGCGAGGCGGGGACCGACTGCCTGTCACTAAATTAGTATTTAATATTTTTTTGTATTTAATAGTACTAAGTCTTATCAAACCCTATTCCCTTTTCACATTGGGAGGGGATAACAACACCCCAAAAAACTATCTCTACACCCCCACTTAAAATAATTACACAAATGCCATTGAGTGAAATGACCTAAAAGGCCCCTTTAAACATTACACCCCATTAATTAATCTCTACACCCCATTGAAATAACTATAATACCCTTATACTAAAATACAAATAATACTCCCTACACCCCATTGTTTTATATTTACACCCCAAATTTTAAAAATCACAAATATTATACTAAAAACAAATAATACTATTTACATCACATTATTTTATATCTACACCCCAAATCTCAAAACCACCAATACATGTTTTACGGGGGGACCTCATTTTGCGTTTTTCTGTCAATTTTTTTTTCAAAAAAGTCTCTCAAAACCAACACCAAACATAATCACATTTTCAAAAATAACATTATAAGGAGCTTAAAGAAGTCATGGGGTCGGGTAATATAAGTATTTCTTTGAATTTCTTCCATTAAAATTTGATTTTTTGCCCAAAAATTCGAGCTGAGTTTTACGTCTGTTCGGCTCTGGTGTGATGAACATCCTCAAGGATGTTCGGCCAGTACTGGCCGAACATCCTTAAAGGTGTTCATCACACTCTGGTCGAACACCAAATGTTGTGCTCATCACAGCCTGACCGAACACCCTCAATGCTGTTCATCTCAGCCTGGCCGAACACTCTCTCTTCTGTTCAGCTCATCCTGGCCGAACAGTCTATGAACAATGCAGAATCATGAATTTTTAACATGTTTTTTTTGCTTAATTTTCAGGAAGCAAACATGTATCCTACTGAGCATAGTGTCGTTGGTCCTGTAGATGATGCGATCATTTCTCTTGAACAACAGATTGTTATAGATTACATCAATTTGTTTGTAAATCACGCATATTTTTCATCCCGGGATGACTTATTTGATTGGGTTAAATGCACCGGAAGGGAGAATGAACTTGTGATAGTAATTACTAGGTCTGATAGTGGTACGACAAATAGAGGACCTCGGTTGACTTTAGGTTGTGAACGTGGTGGGCAACCTCGTCAAAAAAAGGGGGATGATTCGAGTAAAGTAACAAAGAATAGCAAGAGAGAGCGTGGATTGAAAAAATGTGGGTGTCCATTTCGTTTGAAGGGTATACAATTATGTGAAGGAGTATGAGAACTTCAGGTTGAATGTGGGTTGCATAACCATGCCGAGGCCCCTCACATGCATGGCCACTCATTTGTTGGTCGATTATCAGAGCCGGAGAAGGCTTATGTTCTTGACATGTTGCATGCCAATTCGAGGCCTAAGGACATTTTGCAAGGTTTACACGAGAAGTTTCAAAGTAATAAGTCTTCAATACAGATTATTTACAATGCTTGTAGCAAGAATAAAATTATCGAGCGTGATGGTCGATCGCAAATCTGGCGACTTGTAGCAAAATTGATAGAGCATGGATATTACTACCATCATAGGAGATGTGAGAAAACCAACCTTGTCAAGATTTGTTCTTGGCTCATCCAATGAGCGTTGAGCTATTACGTTCTTTTCCCAAGGTTCTCTTCATGGATTGCACTTACAAGACAAACAGATATAAGTTACCCTTGTTGGAGATTGTTGGTGTGACGTCGACAAATATGACATTTTTGGTTGGAGCTGCATATATGGGGTCGGAGTTGCAAGATAACTACATTTGGGCGCTTGGTATCTTGAAAGCTTTGATGAATCAATCATCCTTGCCAAGCTGTGATAGTAGCGGCGAGAGATCTTGCGTTAATGAATGCAATTGAGGTAACTTTTCCTACCTCCCAACATTTACTTTGTCGATGGCATATCAACAAAAACATCCTTGCGAATTATAAGAAATACTTTCGCACAAAAGTGCAATGGGATCAATTTACCATCTGTTGGAATTTTTTGGTGGATGCAAAAAATGAGCACATATATGAAGAATACCTGAAGAGGTTTCAGATGGATTTTATTGATTATCCTGCTGCGGTTGAGTACGCCATGAAGCAATGGATACGGCCATACAAGGAAAGGTTTGTGTCGGTTTGGACGAATAATGTAATGCACTTCGACAACAACACAACAAGCATGTATTTAAATGTTTTCAACATTTCATTGTTTTCCATAAATTTTGTCATGTAATAGAAATATTAATTGTATCTTATTTTAGGGTGGAGAGTCAACATGCGGCTTTAAAAGGCAGTTGAAATCAAGTCAAGGTGACTTTGAGACATGTTGGAGACAGTTGCACACCACGATTGAGACATCTCACATTGCAATCAAGGTGTCATTCACGAAAAGCCTTACAATCGTTCTTCAAATACAAATCGGTTATATTTCAACAACTTCGAGGTTTGGTGTCTACTCATGCATTGAGTCTGATATACAATGAGATGACTAATATACTTGAAGATGATTATATAGACCCGTTGTTGTATGGTTGTGTACTTCGAAAAACATGCGGGTTGCCTTGTCGTCATGAGATTACTGAGTATATAAGAAATGACTGTCCAATTCCCCTTGATCGAGGTTGATTCATTTTGGAGGAAATTAGATATGTTACCTACCTCCAAGAATGTTGAAGTTTCGGTGAAAGAAGCTGGATATGGACAATCGATTCAATAACGTATGATGAGATTCGTGAATATTATGAGAACGCTCTGAGGCTCGAAAAGTTGTTAATCATTAAAAGAATGATGGAGGTAAAGAGCGCAGAACAAACTCCTTGATTGTTCCACAGGGATGAAGTCTCACTCGTGGTCGTCAGAAACTGCGAAGGTAAAAAGATAAATCAACCAAGCGTGATCCGAGTTTGTTTGAGCATGTGGAGTCGATGATAGATAGCTGCTCCCCTTGTGATCAAGGATTGTTATACGAGGTTGGTCCATCGCAAGACCTCCCACGTTCACTACGGTTGCCCAACTTAACGAAAAGATTCAGTATTAATCTTCTTATATTTCAAGGATTGCTATATAAGGTTTGCTATATATATACATTATGAATTTAATCTTTTAACTTTCAATAGGTTGTGCGACCACGTGCGAGGCGGAAAGCTAGTGGTATTCGTCCAACAATTCCCGAAGGAATTTGGCCTTTCATATTGGGCACGGCGAATATCATTGGTGGCGGTCATTGTGGTTTTCGTGTCGTAGGGGTGGGTTTATGTATAGAAATGAAGAGTCATGGAGCGCGGGGTTCGAGCGGACTTGTCGATGGAGTTGATGTCAAACCAGAATTATACACACGTATCTTAATTGAGCGTAATCGTGTGCCTAAAGTGAACGCAAAGTCTACAATATAACGACATTAGTGCTCCCAAGGCATATTGGTTTGATGCAAATGATATGGGACATTTGGTGGCATCATATTACAACATTGCTTTCATGGTATTAGATAGAAAACACCGCTTCACTTACTTACCATCGAGGACCGCACCCCCAAATGATCCACATATTATTTGTATCGGAAGAGTAAGCGGTGATCACTTTATTCGAGGTTTGATCACTTCGATTGCTTTACTTCACTTATTTACAATTGGTTGACATATTATTTGGTTTAAATTATTTATTGAGACAAAGATCTCAATTTATTTGTAGGTTTTTTACGTGATGGTTACCCTTTAGCACACGTGCGTACACGTGGGTTTGGGACCGAACTGCTCGTCTGTAATGCGTGGAAATTACTATATATTAATCGACAACTTTCATATAGTGAATCAGAGGCTCAGCCTAGAGTTGTTGGTAGTAGTTTCGATAGTATACATTTGGAGTAGTTCCGATTGTATTATATTAAAAACATGTATTTGAACGTGCCATTTAAATTATGTATGATATTAGCTGCCCTAATGCTTCTTTATGTTGCTATGAAATGTCCTATGTTATACAAAGTCCGCAATAAGAAAATAACATGAAAATCAAGCCACACAAAAGCATAGTCTGCTATACAAAGTTTGCTAAAATTTCATTACCACAAAAATACTAAAAACTATTTTACAATTCATAACATTAAAAAACATAAACATAGTCCACATCACTATTCCCTCCTATGAGGCGGTCCCGTGTCATCAATTTGGACCAGATTGATGTATGTGCACTCTATCAAGCAATGAGCCCAAGTCCACATATGGTATAGATCGGTCACCCGGATCTCGGCTGCAATGGGATCAATCATAGTCCTCACAACTCTAATATCCTGTCATAAAGTCGGCTGCATCGGTGTAGTGGTGTTAACGTATGCGGATAAATGCCAGGCAAACCATGTAGGTCTAAATAACCGAGGAGCACGTCCCAGCACGTAGGGCCTTTCTCCGAGCCGTTCTTGAGATAGGAGATGGCTATCGGCAACAGACAAAACAGCCTGCTAGCCTCAGGCCTTGAGTTATCTCGAGGCCGCGGTTGAGCAATATTTGTCCTCGGAATCGTTTGCATTACCGAGCTGTCGAAGGACTACTGTCTGGTATGGCTCGACAACATAGCCCGTCTGTGCATCTAGATGCGTGGCAATCGATGCCATGAAGCGGTCCACGACCTTCTTGTCGTAAGAAGCCGAGTCAACCTAAAACAATAGACCAAGTCAAAAACTTTCAATCGAAACCTAATATTAAAAAGTTGTTGAAATTGATGAAAAATCATACTCACGTCACGGCTCGTCGATCTATCTAATTGCTCACGTGATGCTAATAAGCGATCGATGCGTCGTCTGGTTCACTTGCGGGATCTACCTGCGTGCAGCGGGTATCTGAGTAATCAACATTATGTGGTGGCCTCGGAGATGGAAACCGTAAGTAGATCCACGGCAATAAAATATACATTTTAAAGATTAAAGTATCAAATAAAACATTTTAACTTTACAGTAAATACACAACATAAAACTATAGAATAATTATAATTACCACCTCAGTAATGCCATGGAACCACTATGCGTGTTATACCTAGATGCTTGTCTAAATTATATCTATATAAATATCTGAGGGTGGCGGGTT
>CM028377.1:173687124-173806307 GCA_013146195.2 Codonopsis lanceolata
ATATTTAATTCCATAGACCCAAACACAAGTCAATATTTTTGTACACGATCCATTAGGGATATTCTTTGTAATTGATCTAAGTGGAAAACATAGTGCACAATTTAAATCAAAGGTTATTGCCTTGGTGGTGGGCCAGTAGCACTATTATGAGTGTGAACCATCTCAAAATACTTGTGTTATTTCATACGTTTGTCTATTACTTGAGCTGCCTAGTTTCCTTGTTCATTTATATCCATTTATTGAGAACTTAAATGTCTGTAAAAGGTCTAGGTAGTCCTTATCGGCGGACTGGAACAATTTTCTTGAAGGTCTTAGCTACTTGATTCTTTTCATAAACTTCAAGTAACTTTCAAGGAACTTACTTAAAAGTTTTAAAGTGTTAATAAGCTATTCAACCCCCTTCTAGCTTATTATTGTGCTCATTGGGACCCACAATTGGTATCGAGCCATACTCTTTGAAAACAAGTTTTTCCTAGATTAAACTCTTGAGAGATCACGACATAATGGCACAAACACACTATATCTTTGCCTACATCTAATGCTAACCACGTCCCAATATTGGACGAAGGTCATTTTGATGTATGGAAGGATAAAGTAATGAGATTCATGAACTCTATTGACAACGGATTATGGAAATGTGTCACTGCTGAGTCAACATATACCAATGAAGGCAAATCTTCTAGCCTCCATCATTGGGAACCTGCGAAGTTCCTAAAGAAGAATCGAGAATGGACGAGAGGGCGATAGAAAATTTGGTTGAACTTGACGGTAAAGCAATCAACATAATCACCGACTCTCTAGACACAAGCACATACCGAGTGATTCGATGTACAAGCTGAAAGAGATGTGGGAAGCTCTTGTAGAATACTTGGAGGAGACCAAGACACAAGAGACAACGAGAAAATATACATACATCCGGCAGTTTGATTCTTTCAAAAGGATCCTAAGAAACCTTGAGACAAGCATACGATCGATTCGGTGAGGTAATAAATAGTTGCTTTTCTCTTGGTAAAGCGTATGACAAAAAGGAAATGAACATGAGGTTTCTAGGCTCTCTAGGTAGCTTATGGCATGTGAAGACCACGACTATGAAAGAATCTAAAACTTAAGCGAGATGACTCTTCGTAGTCTCACGCACAAGTTTAAAGGTTTATGAACTTGAAGTTAATCAAGCTCTAGAGCAAGACAAGCAGTTGAGCGTGTCTTTGCGGCCATGGTCCAGAAGAAATCATTGTTGAAAACAAACCCTCTACTTCTTCTGTGAAAATGATTTTTTATCGATGAACAATTTGCTATGTTTGTTAAGCGATTTCAAAAATTTGCAAAATATGGAAGAAAGAACACCCACCAACAACCTTTCGGGAAGATTGGTGAAAGCTCATCAAGGAAGAGCTTGTGTGTTATAAGCTTGTAGAAAACACGGTCATTTTGCCTCAAAGTGTCCAAAGCCAAAATTTGAAGCATCAGAAAACCCTCGTTTAGAAAATTTCAAAAACAAAAGGTATGTTGGTGAAGACATAGAAGATAAACGGGTTGCTACATGGTTTGAAGCGATTCGGAAGAGGAGGAAGAGGATTGTGAGCAAGCTAACATATGTTAATAGCTCATGATTCATGTCCTACCTATGACTCTGAAAATGAAGTTGTAGTTTCACCAAGTCCTTTGGACAAAAATGAAACCAGCGGCGATGATAGCTTGATGAGGAAGAACTTCTCAAGGATAATCGGGATATGCTTGAAGAATTTAATTCCTTTAGAGTAGCCTATGTTAAGCGGCCAGAAGCGTGAGAAACTTACAATGAGAAATCTTTGATGGCGGTGAGATTCAAACTCTCAATAGCTGTCAACAAGATATCAAGCGAAGGAAGAAAACAAATTTCTTCATGACAAAATTGATTGTCATTGAGCACATCAAAGGACTAGACCTAGAAAATTGCCTTGCAAAGACAATTGACTCTGGAATAGCTCGAGGATGCATTCGAAGAAATCCTTTCAAGCCAAAAATCTAGCTATGATAAAGCGGCATAGGATATTCGGATGTGTCTCTTAGGCAATCTCTTACGTCAAAGAAAGGTGAATCCTCAGCTGCTAATGATATATCTTTCTCTAAGCAGGACATTTGGAAATCTGAGGGAAGCAAGGCCTTGGTTACTCGAAGTGTTCCTTATGTTTACCCTAAAGTTCACAAAGGAAAAGCCAAAATGAATGATTCAAATGAGAAATGCGAGAAGGTAGCGGTAGAAAGTGAAGTCTACAGACAGCGACTATGTCAAGGCAAAATCTGGCGGCGGTGACCTGCTAAACCTCTAGGTAACTATCAAGTTTGTCAATGAAGCAGACAAGGCTTCTTTACTGTTGAAGGTAAACTTAAAGGTATTCTCAGAATCCTCTGGAAAAGTTCTCAACGAGAAAAGCTAAAGCTAA
This sequence comes from Codonopsis lanceolata, assembly GCA_013146195.2. NCBI lineage: Eukaryota > Viridiplantae > Streptophyta > Magnoliopsida > Asterales > Campanulaceae > Codonopsis > Codonopsis lanceolata. The sequence goes on from CM028377.1 coordinate 173,689,548, forward strand.
ATGCATTAATAACCTACCTAGGAAGATTCGAAAGAAACCAATTAAGTCTACAGTCAACAAACAAAGCTGAACCAAAAATGGATGCTAAGAAAAGGAATGATCATAAGCACTCTTGGATGAAGAATCTAACGACTCTCTATGGACTTTTCATTTATGTCATTCTTGCCATTGCTTAGGCCATCGGCACGGAATGCTGCTAAGGTTCACCCAAGATCACGAGAGACCTAGTTCTCTCAAGGTCAAGCGGTATGGGTTGCAAAGGTTGCTAATCCTTAGGACCCATATAAAGGGTACCTTGTTTTGCTTTAACTCTTTTCAGGGAATGCTTCATGGCTATAGAGTCGAGAAAACAAAGACATCGGTACCTAGGCGGTGGGCATTCAAGGCATATATTTGAGGAGCAGAGAGTCTTCTTCTGATATAGCAGAAGCAAAAGGACCTGATTATCTTCGGAGACAATGCAAGAGGAAAGACAATTGGATATGGCTCAATTACTAGAGGAAGTCTCTCCATCAACAAAGTTTCTCTAGTAAGCGGTTTAAAGCACAATCTTACGAGCATATCACAGTGCGACAAAGGACTTCTATGCCAATTCAATTCCAACCGGTGCTTCATCAAAGGCGGTGAATCGTGCTCTACAATCTTGGCCAGGCAATAGACAAGGAAAGCGTCTATGTCGTGGACTTAAATCTTCTAGGGAGATTCTCAAGCACGTGTCTAGTAGCCAACAATGTTCGTGACAACGGTGGCTATGGCACAAGCGTCTCGATCACCTCAACTTCAAGCACCTCTCAAGCTCTCCAAAAATGGGCTTGTCGAAGGTCTACCTACGGTGTCTGCCGATCATGACGAAGTTGCAAAGCTTGTCAACTAGGAAAACTTTCCAAGTCTTCCTTCAAAAGAAAGTCTTTTATCAACAAATAGACCTCTTCAACTTGCATATGGATCTCTTTGGACCTATAACAACGATCGGTATTTCGGGAGACAAGTACACACTTGTAGTAGTTGATGACTACTCTAGATTCACTTGGATTGAAACTATGACATCTAAAGATGAAAGCGTATGATCTAGTCACTGCACTTTTAGAAGACTTCAAACTCAAAAGCTTGAAGACATTTGTGACATAAGATCGGACAATGGCCTTGAATTCAAAAACAATGGTGTAGAAAATGCTGCGATGACCATGGGATCGGTCACCTGACTTCTCTGCAGCCGGTACTCCTCAACAAAATGGTGTAGGCTGAGCGGAAGAAACGAGAACAACGATTGAGCGGCTAGAACAATCTTTGGAGAAGCTAAACTTCGAAGTATTTACAGGCGAGCGATCAACAACGCTTGCTTTACCCAAAATAGATCCACAGTAAACAAGTTTCATAATAAAACTCCATATGAAATATGGAGAGGAAGATCCCAAACATTGGATTTCTTAAAATCTTAATTTGTAAATGTTTTATTCTTTACAATGGAAAAAATATAGAGGAAAATTTGATGCAAAATCGAGACGAAGGAATTTTTAAGGATATTCCAAACATTCAAAAGCATTTCGCATTTTCGGTAAATCTAATTTAAAAATCTTAGAATACGTGCATGTTTCTTTTGATGAATATGACTTGTTAGAGCCTAGAAAGGCTCGAGCGTTGCTAATGATTCGATAATGATGAGGCAGTACAAATTGACATCTACTTCTTATCGAGCGGCAAATCACGAGAACCCATGTATCACAGATAACCCTTCACCGGTGAAGAGAGACCTCTACGATACCGATAACAACTCTTACGTTGACCTGAACCCATCTCTTGTTTTACCCCAAGCACCTTCTGAGATATCTCATCCTTCTTGTTCACGAGAAAATGAAAGTTTTGAAGACTCTATTTCTTGAACAGATTTTGGTGAATCTCCTTCTCAACCAACTCGAGAATTCTTAAGGGAAGAATCCACGAAGTGATCTTCCTCAAGCATTATCGAAGCAAGAGATCATCCCATTTCTCAAATCATTGGTGATCTCAATACGAGGAGTTAAATGCGAGAAATAAGGTTCGAGAAAAGCGTTGTTTGCTTACGCATTTGTATCGGAACTTCGAACCAAAGAAGATTGATGAAGCCATCGAAGATCATAAGCTGGATTGAAGCTATGCAGAAGAAGTGAACCGGTTTGAAAGATGTAAGGTGTGGAGTTTAGTTCAAAGCGATCATCGATCATCGGCACCAAGTGGGTATTCGAAATAAAAGAGATGAAGATGGAAATGTCACGAGAAACAAAGCTAGATTGGTTGCTCGGGGCTGCAAGCGGGAAGAAGGAATTGACTTTGATGAAACATTTGCTCTGTTGCTAGACTAGAAGCAATCGAGAATCTTTCTAGCTTATGCCTCGTTCATGGACTTCAAAGTGTATCGGATGGATGTTAAGAGTGCCTTTACGAATGGTGATCTTCAAAAGCGTATCGTGGAACAACCTCCGAGGATTTGTCATCTCGACAAAGCTGGACCACGTCTACTGACTCGAAAGCTCTCTACGGCTGAAGCAAGCTCCTAGAGCTTGGTATGAAACTCTATCCAAGTTCTTAATTGAACAAGGATTCGTGAGAGGAAGAATCGACACTACTTTATTCATCCTCAAGCACAAAGGCCATTCTCTTACAGTACAAATCTATGTGGGCGACATTATCTTTGGATCAACTAACCAAAGCTTGTGTAAAAGATTCGAGAAGGCGATGCAAAGCAAGTTCGAGATGAGCATGATGGGCGAACTTACCTATTTTCTAGGGCTGCAGATACAACGGACTTGAGACGGAATCTTCATCGGCCAAACCAAATATGCAAAGGAACTAATCAAGAAGTTTGGTCTTGATTCGACCAAAAAGGATTTGAAACTCCAATGTCTACCATTGCCATCTTGACAAAGATGAAAAGGAAAGCAAGAGAACATGACCAAATGCAGAGGAATCATAGGTTCACTTCTTTACCTTCTTGCTAGTCGACACGACATTATGTTTCTTTGTTTGTGTTTGTGCTAGATTTCGAGGCGAGATCCAAAGGAGTCACATTTGCTTCTTTGCCAAGCGTATCATCGAGATATGTTTCAAAAACAACAAATCTAGGCATCGGTATTCAAAATCCAACAACTTCAATCTAGTTGGATACTCGGATCACGATTATGCGACTTGTAAAGTGGCGGAAGAAGCACCGGTGGGACTTGTCAATTTCTTGAAGCAGACTCGTCTCATGGTCTTGCAAGAAACAAGGATCGGTGGCAAACTCAACCACGAAGCGAGAATATATTCTTTATGGCATTTGTTGCTCTCAAGCTGTATGGATGAAGCAACAATTGGTGGATACAACATCAAGGCTGCGCCCAATCATGTGTGACAACACATCGGCTATCTCGATCTCAAAAATCGATGATGCATTCAAAGACAAAGCACATTGATATTCGTTATCATTTTCTCAAAGATCATGTGGAAAAAGGTAACATCGATGCGGAATATGTTCCAAGCGAGCATCAATTAGCGGACATTCTCACAAAACCCTTTGGATGCCACCGGGTTTGCTTATTTAAGGAGAAATCTTGGTATGATTGATCCCTCTTGCTTAAAGTTTAATATTTTGTTAATATTTCTTTCATCTTAGGTAGACCCGAGTATTAGACTAATCGGAAGGCGTAAGTTCTTCTTTAGGAAAGACCTAAAGGTTAGTACTCTTACTTAGTCTATTTTACGCTAAAGAGGTTTCTAAAGCAATAAAAGGGGTCGAGGACAAAAATTCGGTACTTAAGAAAATATCTTAAGTTCAGCTTTTTCAAACCAGATATTTTCTCGCCTTTAAATAGCCCTTGAAGTCATTTCCAAACTTCGAAACCCTACGAGCAGAAATCTTCTCTCTCTCTCTCTCTAAGCATCTACTTTACGTAAATTTCAAGTTCTTCGTCTTGTTTCTTCTTCTCATCCTCAAACAATGAGTACGTTTATCTCTACTCTACTCGTAATTTTACGGATCTTGTGCATTTCAAAATCATATTAAAATCTTTTGGAATTCAAACCGTCATTTCGAGTATTGAGCAGTGATTCGCCATTGTTGTCCTTACATACTTGAATACTTCTGATCGTTTTGTTTATTCATTGTTCATTCTTATGAAAACTTACATTATGCATTTCTCGAGTGTGGTTACTCTAAACATTCTAGGGTTTCAAGTCTTTGCTTAAAAATTTCAATTATTTGATAAAACTTTGAAATTCCTACTTGTTTAGATATCTAGATGAAAAGCCCTAAATTTTATTTTGTTTTTCTTTCGGCAAGAACTTCAAAAACTAAGAGCGACAGTAGGAAGACTTTTGACCACGAGAAAGTCATTCCTCGGTGCAAATATAAATCTTCGAGGATATCCATCCTATCCGCTCACGGCGTCATTGTCGCCTGGACCCCAAGCTATACATTCGGGGCATGTGTATTGACCTTAGTCAATCAACTCCATGCTGCCAGGTGTAAAAGCTTGTGAGGATATGGGCGCCTCAGGGATTACGCCCCTCTTACGCCTCAGCGACAAAAACTACGAGTATCTTCTGGCGAGAAGAATTTTATCAACGAATGGAGCTCATGAGCGATCGTTCTTCGTGGGTGGATTCGAGGCCGTCCCATTTACGTCACCGCCAAATCTATTTCCACCATCATTGGCGTGCACTACGGTGGAGCTGTTTCTAACAACGGTGAGGCTTTACATGCAGGGAAGCCATGAGGGGGCGACACACCAGGGAGCCACAAGGAAAATGCTCAGAAATTTCCCTCTTGGCGTCTCTGCACTAGCCACCTTCTTGACAAGGGCTCCTTTTCAGAAGTGGAGCACATGATATGTTCTTGGCCAGATAAATCGACCGATCTTTGTATTTCTGACTTAAATGCAGGCGGGGCTCATCATCTTCAAACAGTGAGCGGTGGGTGGAGAAAGCTAAAACAACCCCACTGGCGCCCTTTCGTCGAGCTTATCAATGCCTGTTGAGGGATGATGCGGAACATCAACTCTTCTTTGAAAGAAGATGAGTTGTTTGCGGTAACCAAGGACAAGCAACTCACGGCCTCGTTTTTCGGTAAGTACAGCGAATCACGAGAACAATAGCGCCGGCTACAAAAGGTGCACGCAGGGTCTCTCTTGACAAAGTGGCCAAACCTACAGATCTTGGTCACCGCTTCAACATGGAAGCACATTTAGGCTGGGAGCGGGACCTCCAAAAGGTCTCTGAAAAATATGACGATCGGGTGGCCACGGCCCTCCATCTTAAGGCCCAGGCACAGCGGAGGCAGCGAGCGGGTGCTATTGGCCAAAATAGCGGCCGAGGCAGCAAAAAGACAAGGCGGAAGTGGCACCTCAGTGAAGGAGCGAGGCCAAATGGATAAGGAAGGAGATGAAGGAAGGCCGAGAAGAAGAAGGCACACTGAGCCAAACTAGCCATTCCTCCCATCCATCCACCCAAGCCAAGCCATCCTCTCGGCCACACCCAGCCCGACCAATGACCCTCCACTCCTGCCTCCACTGAACCAAAAGCGAAGGAGACTTCGTAAAACCTTTGAAGACCGACCATTAAAGGCGATCCGCTGACCAACCTCTAGGTAGGCGGGTGAGTCTCTATTCGGCCGAGGAAGAAAGGAGAGCTACCGAACTGACCCTCTATAGCACGGCCGGCCAACCCACTATACCTCTCTGCAAGCCTTGCACAACCCACTTACAAGCGCCCAGGCCACTGTCAGCCCTTCATCTATACGACCCTTGACTACCCCTTCACCACCTCGCCCAGGGAATCTATCCCTCGGGAGGAGCCTCAAAATGAGGAGGAGCGAGAACCCAGGAACCAACTCCTCCTCCCCCTTCACCTTTAACTACTCACGACCCATCCACACCTTCCTCTTTGACCCCGATCCCAACCAACTTCTTCACCACACGGCCGCTTAGATCCTGCTGTGTTTTGCCAGTTCCTCTTTGAACTTTCATCGATGCGAGATCTATTCACCTCTTCTCATCAACCTCCCAACCTTCTCAGCCTCCTCGGCCTTCGACCTTCCGCAAAACCCAAATCCCTCTTCTACCACTGCCCCTTCTTTACGGTTCTCTAAGAACCCATTCCCCAATCCTCCATCGGTGAAAATTCGACAACGATATGGGCTGGATTCCCACCAACTCCCCTCCTCCTCCCATAACCCTATCCTCTTCCACCAAAACCATCCCACCCAGAGACTCATCTTGCAGTCTCGAACTCCCCCTCCCAAGCGCCCTTGAGGCTGCGGACTGCCTCTGCCGGCACCATTCACATTGGCAAGCATCTATTTCAATCGGCCGACCAATGTTGAAATTTTGTCCCACTAGATGCCATCTACCGGTTAGGCGAACTTCACAAGCATATCTACCGCTCCCGGAAGTAGCAGCTTTGCGAGAGCCAACAGCCGGGACCGCCACTACTCTTCGACAATTTCAAGAGGATGTGCGGACTCGTTTTTGGACGGATGCGGCACGACTTCAGCGATGTCAAGATCAGCGTAGAAGCTCAGCGAGATGAAGGCTGCCGTATCATAGGTTCCATTTTTCTACGAGCTCTTCCACGCCATCACTCTCCATCTTAGCCACGGTCGTACTCTATTATGGAACTCAACAACCTCGCTCGAAACTACGCCCGCATGACATAATGAATGCCAAGCAGGGATCGTGATCGGCCATCACGGAGGAGAAACAAATGAGATCTATCAACATAATGCGATGGAAGAGAAACAGTCGTCTTCGTGAAGAAGCTGGACTACGTTCTCGTTCCACGGACCTCAATGATGCGGATGCACAGAATACCAAGAAGAATGGAAGAGCTAGAGCGAGAAAAGAAAAGGAGGCTGCAGACAAAGAAAGCAAAGGGAAAAGACCTTGGTAGCTTTTGTATCTTTTCTTCCACTTTCCTTTGTATTTATCTTATTTTTGAAAAACTTCTGTCAAATGTAAACATCTTGTTTATGAATCTGAGATGATTACTTGCTTTTTCAAAAATTATATTGTTTAAATTCTTCTTTGCTTTATTGTTTATCTATATGAGAATTTAAACATTTAGTTTAAATTGATTTAAGCTGCTGCTAATCTATGTGCTGCTCCTTGTCCCTCTTATCCTGTATGCACTTAGTTTAGTCCCTTGCATCTGAGGTGTTATTCTGTTTAATAGAGGCATGTCTACTGAACCATGCTTGTCCTCAAGCAATTAGACCTTTCCTGAACATGCTTTTTAGCAAACCAACCAACCCAAAAAAAAAAATTGATACACATTGTTTCAAAACTTGATATTTAATATGCATTCTCATTTTCAGGAGCAAAAATCAAAACCAAGTAACTAGCATCCTATAAATTTCCCAAATTAAGATAACTCTCATGCACCCAAACTTTTTCACTACTTCTAATTTGCAAATCTCGGTAGCCTCACGGATATCACTTTCGAGCACACAATTGTTTGAACTAGGATGTGTATCATGAAACACTCGACTCACACAACAGCAATGACATTATCATATGCTTGCAACTTGATCAAATCTCCATCACTTAAAATGAGTTCATACACACCAATCAAAAGGACTTTTAAAGGGCTGTAACGGGGCTAAGGGTGTAAAGGTAGGATAAAGGGAATAAAGAGGGTTAAAATATCAAGAATATGCACAAAAACTACACATCATTACCAATTCTCGTGACATAAAACACGACTACAAGCAACTAGGGTTCAACTCTATGATTTGATGAGGCTGAGCCATACACTTTGATAATTCATGCTCATCGCCTTGGAAAGTACTATTACCCTTTCTTGAAAAGCAATGTGAAGCTTCTTGAAACCAATATTTGTTTTTCTTCTTTTTCTTTTTTCTCTTTCTTTCTTTTTTTCTTTCTTTTTTCTAAAAACTACTTTGCTAACTTGTATTTCTTGTTTCTTAAGATTCAACTTGACTTACAAAATATGCTTAATACCAACACTTATCCATCACTTTTGCTGAATTCACATGGTGTTTGTGCAATTCTTGACATGGGTTAAAAGCAAAATGAGGTTCAAAAAGAAAGGCTATTTCGGGCTAAATTTTATAAGGTTAAAACAAAGAAAATGGGCAAGGCTCAAAAGGGTTAACTAGGGAAAACATAATGTGGGTAGGGTAGAAAGAGAGCCAAAACATGGTTATTCCTAAGTGCCTTAATCCTATTGGTGCAATGACTCAATCGTGACCTCGACATGTATACAAGATGCAAGTTCTGAAATGTTCATTTGTTTGTGAGAATCACACAAAGAATGATTGAGAGCAAAGTATATGAAATGCTCAATTAGGCTCAAAAACTCACTTGAAAGGCTAACAGTTGAAACTTTCAATTTTATCAGTTGAATGAAACAAAATATATATTTTTTTTGAAAAAAACATGCGTGTCAACCCAACTAGGAAAATTACACAATGCTAATCATTAATCAAGATTATTTCACCAAAACATGAGAATGCATATAAAATATCGGTTTCACAACAATGAAATTTTTTTTTACCAACCCTTCATGAACCTAAACATGTTGGCTGCTTAAAAATTGCATCAAAATTTTTTACAATCTCAAATCCCCCCCCACTTAAACTAAACAAGATGTCCTCCTTTGTATATATAACAAAAGATGCAAAACATGACAAAGTAGCAAAAATTATGAGCGAAGTGAAAGAGGGGATCTTTGCCCTTTTGATTGAAAATTGATGTGGCCTCCTAATTGATTGCTGGTGATGGCTTTCCCTTGCGGAACCCGCCGGCGCTTCCTACTCGCAAGAGGCTTCAAAGAAGCTACCAAATGAAAAATTGGCAATGGTTCCACGATGGGTGAGGGGCGTGTAGTAGGCCGCGGAGGAGCAGGATGGGCCGAAGCAGATGTAGAGGGCACGCTACATGCGGAGAGGTTGGAGGAGGGGCTGAAGCTTGAGAGTCTGCGATGGAGGAGAGGAGGTGGAATGAGTACCTTCAGTGAGAAGGCTCGGGCGGCGGGACATAAGCAACTTGTCTAGCACTTAAAGAAGGAGTAGAAGGTTGAGCAGGATGGGGCCGGTGGCTGGAGCGACGGAGCCGGCGGTGGAATTGATGAAGAATCAGAAGAATCAGAAGAATCAGAAGAATCAGAAGAATCAGAAGAATCAGAAGAATCAGAAGAAGAAATCTCCACTAGGCTTGTTTCCTTTAGGGAGCCATGGCTTGGCGGGAGCACTTTGTTGCTTAGGAGCCATGGGGAATGAAGAAGCTTAAGGAGGCGGGTTTGGAGAAGAGATCTTTTGAGAATTGGAAAGGAAGTTACAATCCCAAATGAATTTAGGGATTTTACCCCCTTTCCAAATTTATCTTGTGTTCACCCGCTTTCCCCTAACTTTCAAAAATTAGCTGTTAGCCCCATTGTTGCCTTGCACTTCTCAAACTTGTATCTCTTCAAAAATAAAGCTCTTTGCTACACACATTTAGTACAGAACAATTTTTTTCTTCCATTTCCAAAATCCAACACTTGCTGTAACAGAAACAAAACTAAAAACAGAATGAAAATAACAAGAAAACAAATTTAACCTAGAAAAACAAGAAATTAAAGCATTAAAATTATTGGGTTGCCTCCCAACTAGCGCCGCTATTTAACGTCTGTAGCTAGACCCAATACCCATTATTCCTACAACTCGGTCAAATTATTACCAATGATAACCGGCAATGGAGGAAGAATTTTTTCACTTGAAATCGGTAATGGAAAAGAAGGAAAATCAAACCTTGGTGTTACCTCCGGTGTGGAATAGAGTGCCATAAAATTTTCATGCACCTCCTCATTGCTTTGGAAATGCACATCTTTTTCTGTCACTAATTCCAACTTCAGTTTATTTGCACACAGTTCCTTAAGAAACATAGAATGATGAGGCACTTCCCTTATGACATCCATGACAGGAATGTTAATCTCAACCTTACGGAAGGTCTCTAAAATTTCCTTCTCATCCTCTTCTTCCTTAGCGAATCTGCCTGGAAAAGGTGGGAGAATAACAATTTTCTCACTTTGTTTAATGAATTCTCCACCTTCATTACTTGGCGACCCCACATTTTGCACAATTTCTTCCTTGATGCAATCAACAGGCCCATTTTACATTCAACTTGATTCGCTTCGGCTTGCTCACGAATATCGACTAAGCTGAGAAATCGATTTTTAAGAGCTTCAATGCTAGCCTTGGTCTCTAATCTTTCTTCTTTGTTGAGTCTCTCTATCTTCTTTGAACCGATTCACTAGACTTTTGATTAGACCCTCAATGATGTGGGAGGCGGGTAGTGGGTTGAGCGGATGGAGGAGGTGAGCGGATAATTACATTGCGAAATATCGGTTGTCCTTCTTGATTTTCGCTTGAAATTTGGTTGATCCCACCATCCTGGATTGTAGCTATTGGAATAAGGATCATGGTCATCATGAGTTTGTCCCGAAAATTCTCCCATTGTCATGGCGTGTTGCATATTATCTTGCCATGGAGGATAATAATTTGCAACATGTCTAGCAACCAACGAATTTCTACAAACTTGAGCCTTTGATACCTGATTTACAAGAAACTTATCCACCAGAGAAGTCAATGCATTCAATCTTTGATCAATATAACTAGAATTTACCTCATTCCCTAGTCGTGGAAAGTTATCGTGTCTACTTCCAAATTGTTGTGCATAGAAAGCCATAACAAAATAAAATTCTTAAAAAGAAATAAATAACAAAACCGTTCCCCGGCAACGGCGCCAAAATTTGACGGGTGTCAAACCGTCAAAAATAATTTCCTATTTTCCCAAATAACGAGTATAGGGTAGTAGGGATCGTATCCACAGGGAACGTTGTATTTATCTCCTTAAGAAATTTATTTAGTAATCAAAACCGAGATTTTTTTGCTTAACTAACTAACTAAACTTGAAAGAAGAAAAATGGAAATTTTTGTAAACTTAAGGAAAAGAAACAATAATTAAACTAAATTCAATGCTGATAAAGGTCCAGTTAATGAACTAAAGCAATTCCAAAAATTAGCTACTGATCATCGATTCCAACCCGACTCAATTGACTGCAAATAAACCAGTTATAGTTGTTGACAAACGCCTAACACCCAATTTCTCCTTACGGATTCGATAATTAGGAGAAGCTCGCTAATTATACTCTAATCAAAAGACAACCCTCGAAACGCTCGTAGGATTTAATGTTTTGACAGCTTTAAGATAAGAGAAACCTGGTTCTAGACAACGATATTAAAGTAATATCATTTAACCTAGATTAATCATTCTCGCAACACGGACCGAATATGCTTGTGATGCCTAAACGGTGTGTCACTTGCTACTCTGTTAGAACCCGAAGACAATTACGGATCAACGGTTCTCAACTAGCAATGGATTAAAGTGCTTAACCAAAATCTGGGCCCTAGAAATTAATTAAACATACTAATCCTAAGTTACAATTCCTTTGCAACAAGAAAAATAGAGAACGACTAAATACTTGCCCCAAATTGAGACTTTGAACAGTAAAGAACACTAAGGATCTCACAGTAGCAATTTCTGAAAAATACTACGGGTTCATTAACTGGAATAGAAGTTTTAGTCACAAAACATGACTAAAATTTACTTACAAATTGAAAAGAGAATCAACTTCGCAAGTGAAGAGAGGAAGAAATTAACTGCCCTATTGATCTGTTCCTAAACCTGATGTATTACAGTGAGTGAGGGTGAGTGAGTGAAAAAGTGAGAGAGAGGTAGATAGGGAGAGTGCGTGTGGTGTGGATTTGTGCCTCTTCCTTTGAGAGATCTCGCCCCCTTCCTTTATAGCTATCTCCCTTAACTGCTCCAGCCATTTCCCCCAAAAATAGAAGACACAATTCTTTTCCCAACATTTACAACGAGTTTGGGAAAAGAAACTAATAAATAAAATGATAATTTTATTTACAGAACTGTCAAAAATGATCAATGTCTGAAATACCCTCTCCTAACTCCTTCAGTCTCGTAACAGGACGTACTCTGGTTTTTCGTTTCTGCTACAGTAATTCCTGGGTTAGTAAATGCCCATTCGGTACTTGACTTTTTCGCGAAATCTGCCTTTTATCCATCCTTTCTTCCATCCAGCTTCCTTAAGACCTGTTAACACCAATGATGCAAAATACCAGTGAAAGTACAACATTTTCCTTAAAATCATAATGCAAAATCACATAAAGTGTTGTACTTTATTTAAAGCTATCATCTACCGATTACGTAATATATAAACTTTCTCAGACATGCTATTATCTATTAAATAGCTTGTTTTAAAACCCTCATTTGTAGTAATGATGACCATATATAAATAGGAGGAGATTGTTGATTCTTATGTTAAATTTATATCGATCGGTACATTACATTAGTTTTATACTTGTGGCTAATCGGCGCGTATCGATTAGCGTGGCAACTTGTATAGAACTTTGCCTTGTATAGTTTTTGTAGGACTCTTTTCGGGTTCGACGGAAGACCCTTTCTTCACGGAAGACACGCTCAACGCTTAAGATCGGTAGACCTCGTGTCAGTGATACGCTTCTACGTGTCCTCTTCAAAGGCATAAAGCTAGTTGGATTAATTCAAACTTATTTCTATATATTATTTGAATTAATCCAAGTCATTCTCGACATGTCAAGCCGCCGAAAGCAACTTTCCGAGCAGAAGACTTTTCGTCTCGAACAGTGAAAGCAAGAAAGCGCATCCCCCCTACTTTCGCTTCATCTCTCGATCGACACCAAATCGCCCACCTTTTTGAAGATCTCGAAATGATTATACGCTCGGATATACGGAAGACGAAATTCCTTGATCGATGACCCCATGCATTTAATGCATTTATGAATAGAGCTGTTGAAGCCTTCGCCCTCTCCAACGGATTCTTTTGAAGTGCACTGCTTTAAATACGCCATTGAAGGCTGGATCGAGACAAGCATGTAATCAATCGAACACTTAAAGAATTGCTCTGAATCTATACAACTCCAAGTCTTTCATTTCGCATTCAATAGATCCTCAACAGATCTAGAAGTCCTCGTCAACAACAAGAAGCTGCTCTTCAACATTTATTGTTTTATTCTTCTTGTTGTTTACTTCCATTAACTATATACGCAGAATTAAATATCTTGTATTTACGGATATTTAATTCCATAGACCCAAACACAAGTCAATATTTTGTACACGATCCATTAGGGATATTCTTTGTAATTGATCTAAGTGGAAAACATAGTGCACAATTTAAATCCAAGGTTGATCGCCTTGGTGGTGGACGTAGCACTATTATAGTGTGAACCATCTCAAAATACTTGTGTTATTTCCTTGCTTTGTCTATTACTTGAACTGCCTAGTTTCCTTGTTCTTTATATCCATTTCAGCAGAACTTAAGTAATCTGTAAAAGGTCTACCGGTAGTCCTTATCGGCAGACCTGGAACAATTTTCTTGAAGGTCTTCCGCTACTTGAAACTTTTCATAAACTTCAAGTAACTTTCAAGGAACTTACTTAAAAGTTTTAAAGTGTTAATAAGCTATTCAACCCCCCCCCTTCTAGCTTATTATTGTGCTCATTGGGACCCACAATTCTCCTAAGTAACATTTTTGAATAAGGGGATTTTCTATCAGTGTCTATCATAGTGTTTGAGATAGTTTGCGAGTGATAGAGAAGATTTATTTAATAAAATCATGCAGGGTTCCGTCCCTGTTTCTTAAAAAAAACAAAAAAAAAGAGTGATAGAGAAGAAGGAAGGAATGTCTCTATAAATACTCGCTGAGGCAAGACAATGGACCGACTCATTTAAGAGTGAAAAGTCCTTTTCAACCACTCTTATTAAAGTTATACGAGGAAGAGTGAGAGTTGGTATTAATTTCTAGATATCCGGTGAAGTTATGTTTTCGGAAAGCTAATAAGGTTTTGAAAAGAATGTTCAGCTTTTTAGAAAAGATAAAACGTCTTTAAGAGGACAAAACATTTTTCAGTGGGATTTGACAACACATTTCCTTTTCAGAAGAGTGTTTCGGGAAGTACAACTTCCACATTTCAAAGTCATTTTTATCTTTACCGGGATTCTATGAAATTTGTCTTTAGCTTTTAAGAAATAGTCAATTTCTAAAGCTTTACCTCAACCTTTGTAGTAATTGCAAAAAAAATACCTGTGAAGTTTGCACATTGTCTACTAAGGTGAAAACTTCTATAAGTCAGTGCATAGAACTGAGCTTATGAAGTACTGAGCAATAGAAAAGTACTTCAAAGAAAATGGTTTGATGATGACACAGAAATTTTCTAAAGAAAATGAGGTATCAAACCAGATGAGTAATTTATAGATCATACTTTAATGGAAATGGAAAGAAGCAAAGTATGATAGGAAAAATTACTCAAGCTTTATATTTTGCTTAGAAAAGAATAGAGGCAGAGCAAGCAAATATAAGTTTATGCAGAGATGATATATTCATGATCAGGATTAACAGGGAATCATAGACGAAAATCAATCATATATCATTATCCAGAAGGAAGACGACTGAGTCAGGTGAATAAGGTCATGTACTTTCAGTCAAGCAAAAAGCCTTTTTAGAACTGGAAGAGAGATAATAAAATGTGTTTGTTGATTTTGAGAGAATATGCATTCCTGAATAAGAATCAAGAAGATCATTAGCAACATTTTATGAGCTTTAGGAAGCTCCAGAAAAATCTAGATACTGGAACAAGTATTTCAAGAAGATCCGTGAGAAAGAAAGACTGGATCTTGAATTTCTTATTCTCCCTTGGTCTTTTTGTGCAAAGATAAAGATTAAAAGAAGGGACACAAGACAAGGGATGTACCTTTTTGACAGTTATCTGGATCGAGGTAGACGTTCTTCAGACGATGTCCTTTTTGAATCTGAGCTGATAAATCTGTAGTGGATGTTGTCTAAAGAGTAGATTTCCTTTGCAAATAATTAGTAAGATTTTTGATTCATATTTTCTTGGATTCAAATAATTCTTTGAAATATAGGTCAAATTCCCCGAAACTAAATATCATATAACAGAGGGATCAATCAAAGTTTCATGATATAGAGTTTTTGACTCTTAACCTTTTTCAAGAGAATAGATAGGAGTCCTTTTGAAATTCTTTCATAGTAAAGTTTCAGAAAGAAAATTTTTCTCTCGAGAAGGTGTTGGATTGATTTCAATCGTTAGCCTTATGTCAAGAGAACTTGAATCAGAAGTCTTTTTAATTGAAGCATCCATCTGAGAATTTTTCATCTGGAGATAGTTATTCATAGTGCCAATTGATATACATATCTATCATATGAATAATTATCTCACATTCATCATGGTAATCTTCTATCTTATGAAATTTTTGAAAACAAAATAATTTTTCAAAATAAGTACATTTTTCAAAAATTTATCTCAAACTGAAATCCTTGTCAAAAGTTTTTCGAAAGATAAAACATATTTTCTTTTGACATGCATTTGAAGTGAGCATTCGAGGATCGCAACTCTCAGGAAGTTACTCCCGGCATATAGCTAGAAGAGCCTTGCTCTGATACCAATTGTTGGTCCACAATAATGCTCAAATAGGCTAGAGGGGGGGTGAATAGCCTATGATGCCAATTTAAAAAATTTTCTTTGGATATACATAAAGCATAGTCTAAATGGCAATTGCAGTTTATCTAGTTGAACATGTCTGCCGGTAGAGGGTATCGGTAGACTTGCTCTTAGCAGAAGTAACAACTCTGCCGATGAACTGCTAGTCAAATCAAAAGTCTGTTAAAAGGAGTTTGGGCAGCGGAAAGTAAAGAGGCTATGATTTGGAGAAATCTTAAGTGGCTATACACGAATATATATTCAGAACAACAGCACACTTAATACTTCTTTCAAATGTAGATTAGGTAAATTAATTAGAGAGTAGCTTTTATAAAGATAAGTTTATTTGCAAAAAGCTCATAGATATGTAAGGACTGAGAGATACGGTATTTGTAAGAACATATGAATTTATTCAAAGATATATTACATATTACATCAGTCTAAATAATCTATGTACAGTTTCTGGTTTTGTCCATCCAAGCCTCAATCCTTACTTAATTATCCATTCAAGAATCCTTAAGCAGCAAAGGGCAATAGGAGACCAGAACGAGAAACTGTTATGAGAAGGAGGGGATTTTCAAGGTCTTTCAGATAAAAATTATCTGAACGATTGAGTGCAAAGCACTCGTCCTTCCATGATGAATGATTATTGCGCAATCAACAGCATTTGTATTGGAATACAAATTTGAAGATATGAATGCAATATCTACAGACAGCTCTTCATTTTCTTTAGACATAATCTAACATCAATCTTCAGATCTTGATCTCTATCTATTGAAGTTTATGATCAATCTCTTCTCTTTCCAAGTTTTTCTTCCTAGCAATCCACTGAAAGTGTTTTGCTAAGATCTAGATGAGTTCGCTGCAATCTGTGTCAAGATCAAAGATACATTGGTGAAGGCGATCTCTTTGAAGATCTCTTTTCTTTGAAGCTCTTGAGTAAATTGAGTTTACTCGTTGCTCATCATCTGTATCGTTTGATGATCTTAGATGTCGCTCACATTGTGTGTTTCTTTGGGCAAGAGAGAGGATTTATATAGACAAGAACCAATGTGATCGTTGAGAGATGAAGATTTGAAGTTTCTATCCGTTTAGAGATGTAGTGGTTGAAGTCTATCGGATAGAGATCTTTGTCCATAAGATCTTTGACTATTCAGGGCAGAGATTTAGTCCTGTAGATCTTGGAACTTGTTGTCTATCAGACTGTGTTGATAAGTCTCTGAAGAGTAGGTCTGATGTCTGTTGCACTGTCAGGTGGTCTGTTCAATAAAGTAATTGCTTTTTGACTTTATCAGACTACTTGAGTGAGAGAAAGTCTTGTATCCTTAAGTATGTCAGGCTTTCTGAAGCTTGAACATATTTGACTTGATTTGAGCTGCTACTTGACTTTTCTCTATAGCACGTGCAGAATTAAGTCTGCCGGTGCAATGCTTCGAGCCAGTGGTGTTGATTCTTATTTGTATTAGATTTATATCTGTTCATACATTACCCTAGTTTTATACTTCAGTGGCTAATCGGGATGCGTATCGATTAGCGTGGCAACTGTGTATAAAACTTTGCCAAGTATAGTTTTTATAGGACTTCACAGGTTCAGCGGAAGACCTCTTCAAAGCTTCACCGGAAGACCTGCTCCAGCTCACAATCGGCAGACCTTGTCTACACTCGGTCAAGATCATGACGTGTCTAGTCAAGCATTCCATTATGAATCAATTTAAATTTATCCTTATCAGTTTGAATTTAAATTGAGACATTCCCTGACACCTCAATCCCGAAAGCGCTTTCAGCAGGAAGACTTTTCGCTGAGCAGTGAAAGCAGGGAAAGCGGTGTCACCTATGCGTAACAACTCTCAGATCTGACACCCAGATTGCCCCACTTTTAGAAGATCTCAGAAATCATTCCTGCTCTAGATATCTGTGAAGACGAATTTCTTGACTGAAAGCCCCATGTATTTAATGCATTCAACCTAATAGAGCTGTTAAAGTCCTCGTCTTCTCCAACGGATCTTTTGAGTGCACCTGCTATAAATACTGCCATTAAAGAGTGAAGAATCCAACCATCGATCACTTGAAGAATTGCTCTGAAACTCTACAACTCTTAGTCTTACAACTCAGTGCATTCAAGAGATCCTAAATAGATCTAGAAGTCCTCGTCAACAACAAGAAGCTGTTCATCAACACTTATTGTTTTAACTTCTTGTTGTTTTCTTTCTTAAGCTATACTTCTGCACGAATTAAATATCTTGTTTTCACATATATTTAATTCCTTAGACCCCAAACACAAGTCAATATTTTGTACACGATCCATTAGGAATATTCTTTGTAATAGATCTAGTGGAAAACATAGTGCACTATTTAAATCCAAGGTTGACTGCCTTGGTGGTGGACGTAGCACTCTTTATAGTGTGAATCATCCCAAAATATTTGTGTTATTCCTTTACTGTTTGTCTACTCTTTGAACTGTTTATTACTTTAGTTATCTTTATCCTTTAAACAGCAGAACTTAAGTAACCTGTTAAGGTCTACCGGTAGTCCTTATCAGTAGACCTAAAACAGCTACTTTGAAAGTCTTCCACTACTTCAATCTTTTCAATAGATTGTAAGTACCTTTCGAAGAACTTACTCAAAAGTTTTTAAGTGTATAATAAGCTATTCAACCCCCCCCCCCTTTAGCTTATTATTGTGCCCGTTGGGACCCACAATTTGTATCAGAGCCTTACTCTTTGAAAACAAGTTTTTCCGAGATTAAACTCTTGAGAGATTCGATCCAATGGCACAAACACACTACATGATGCCTACATCTAATGCGAACCACGTCCCAATATTGGACGAAGGCCATTTCGATATATGGAAGGACAAGGTAATGCGATTTATGAACTTTATTGACAACAGATTATGGAAGTGCGTTACTACAGGTCAACATCTACCAATGAAGCCCAACCTTCTAGCCTCCATCGCTGGGAATCCTGCAGAAGTTCCCAAAGAAGAATCAGAATGGACAGAGGACGACAGAAAACTGGTAGAGCTTGACAGTAAGGCAATTAATATAATTACTAGCTCTCTAGACACAAGCACATACCAGCAAGTGATTCGATGTACAACTGCAAAAGAGATGTGGGAAGCTCTTGTGGAATACTTGGAAGGAGACCAAGACACAAGAGATAACAGAAAGTACACATACATCCAGCAGTTTGATTCCTTCAAAAAGGATCCAAAGGAAACCTTGAGACAAGCATACGATCGCTTCAGTGAGGTAATAAATAGATGTTTTTCTCTTGGTAAAACTTATGACAAAAAGGAAATGAACATGAGGTTTCTAGGCTCTCTAGGTAGCTTATGGCATGTCAAGACCACGGCTATGAAAGAATCCAAAAACTTAAACGAGATGACTCTCCATAGTCTCTACGCAAGTTTGAAGGTTTATGAGCTCGAAGTAAATCAAGCTCTAGAGCAAGACAAACAGTTCAAGACTGTGTCCTTGCCAGCCATGGTCCAAGAAGAAACCACTGTTGAAAACAAACCTTCCACTTCCTCCTATGAAAACGATTTCCTCTCAGATGAACAATTTGCTATGTTTGTAAAACGTTTTCAAAAATTTGCAAAATATGGAAGGAAGAACACCACACCAACAACCTTTTAGAAAGACTGGTGAAAGCTCATCTAAAGAAGAGCTTGTGTGTTACAATTGTAGAAAACCTGGTCATTTTGCCTCCAAATGTCCTAAGCCAAAATTTGAAGCATACCGAAAACCTTCTTATAGAAAATTTCAAAAACAAAAAGGTATGTTGGCTGAAGACATAGAAGACAAACAGGTTGCTACATGGTTTGAGGCCGATTCCAGAAGAGGAAGAGGATGATTGTGAGCAAGCTAACATATGCTTAATAGCTCATGATTCAGGTCCTACCTATGACTCTGAAAATGAAGTCGAAATCTCACCTAGTCCCTTGGATAAAAGTGAGATCAACAGTGAGAACTTCAGTAAGGAAGAACTTCTCAAGGATAATCAAGATATGCTTGAAGAATTTAATTCCTTTAGAGTAGCCTATGTTAAACTTGCCAAGAACTGTGAGAAACTTACTGCTGAGAAATCTCTGATGGCAGCTGAGATTCAAACTCTCAATAGCTGTCAACAAGAAAGTATCAAGCTGAAGGAAGAAAACAAATTCCTTTGTGACAAAATTGAATGTCTATCTGAGCACATCAAAGGACTTGACCTAGAGAAAATTGCCTTGCAAAAGACAATTGACTCTGGAGCGACTCAAGGATGCCTTGAAGAAATCCTTTCAAGCCAAAAATCTAGTAATGATAAATCGGCATAGGATATTCGATGAGCCCTTTATGACATTCCCTCGATCACGAGAAAGGTGAATCCTCAGAGGCGCTAATGATATATCTTTCTCTAAACAGACATTCGGAAATAAAGGGAAACAAGGCCTTGGCTATTCAAGTGTTCCTTATGTTTACCCCAAAGTTCGAAAGGAAAAGCCAAGATAGTGATTCAAATGAGAAACACGAAAGGTAACGGTAGAGAAAGTAAAGTCTGCCGGCAACAACTCTGCTAAGGCAAAGGCTGCTGGCGGTAGACCTACTAAATCTCTACCGGTAACTATCAAGTTTGTCTATGAAACAGGCAAGGCTCCTGTACCTGTTGAAAGTAAACTTAAAGGTATCCTACCGAATCCTCCTAAAAGGGTAATCAACAGACAAGCTAAAGCTAAGTCTGGTGATAACCTACCTAGGAAGATTCAAAAGAAACCAATTAAGTCTACCGTCAACAAGCAAGCTGAACCAAGAATGAATGTCAAGAAAAAGGATAATCATAATCACTCTTCAGCTAAAGCCACTGACAGTTCTCTATGGAATTTCCACTTATGTCATTCTTGCAATTGCCTAGGCCATCGGCCCCGAGAATGCTGCTAAGGTTCACTCCAAGATCGAGAGACCTAGTTCTCTCAAGGTTAAGCAGTATGGGTTCCAAAGGTTGCTAATCCTTAGGACCCAAAAGAAAATAAAGGGACCTTGTTGCTTTAAATCTTTTTCGAGGAATGCTTCATGGCTATAGAATCGAGAAAACAAAGACATCGGTACAGACGGTGGTGCTCAAGACACATGACGAGGAAAGCAGTCTACTTACGGATATAGGCGAAGCCAAAGGACCTTGTTATTTTCGGAGACAATGCAAGAGGAAAGACAATTGGATATGGCTCAATCACTAGAGGAAGTCTCTCCATCAACAAAGTCTCTCTAGTGAGTGGCTTAAAGCACAATCTTCTGAGCATATCCCAGTGCGACAAAGGATTACTATGCCAATTCAACTCCAACCAGTGCCTCATCAAAGACAATGAATCCTGCTCTACAATATTGACCGGCAATAGACAAGGAAACGTCTATGTCGTGGACTTAAATCTTCTAGGGAGATTCTCAAGCCTTTGCCTAGTAGCTAACAACGTTCGTGACAACGATTGGCTATGGCACAAGCGTCTCAATCACCTCAACTTCAAGCACCTCTCCAAGCTCTCAAAGATGGGCTTGTCAAAGGTCTACCTACGGTGTCTGCCGACCATGACAGAAGTTGTAAAGCTTGCCAACTAGGAAAACTTTCCAAGTCTTCCTTCAAAAGAAAGTCTGTCTTGTCAACAAGCAGGACCTCTTCAACTTACGCATATGGATCTCTTTGGACCAATCACTACGGTCGGTATTTACGGAGACAAGTATACACTTGTAGTAGTTGGCGACTACTCTAGGTTCACTGGATTGAAACAATGACATCAAAAGATGAGACGTATGATCTAGTCACTTTGCTCTTTTCGAAGACTTCAAACTCAAAAGCTTGAAGACATTAGTGACATAAGATCGGACAATGGCAGAATTCAAGAACAATGGTGTAGAAAGATACTGTGATGACCATGGGATCGGCCACAACTTCTCTGCTGCCGGTACTCCTCAACAAAATGGTGTAGGCTGAGCGGAAGAACGAGAACAACGATTGAAGCGGCAAGAACAATCTTTGGCGAAGCTAAACTTCAAAGTATACAGGCGGCGTCAACTCTGCATGTTTTACCCAAAGCAGATCCACGGTAAACAAGTTTCATAACAAAACTCCATATGAAATATGGAGAGGAAGAAACCCCAACATAGGATTTCTTAAAATCTTCGGTGTAAATGTTTTATTCTTCATAATGGAAAAGAATATAGAGGAAAATTTGATGCAAAATCGAGACGAAGGAATTTTTAAGGGTATTCCAAACATTCAAAAGCATTTCGCATTTTCGGTAAAACTCATTTGAAAATTTTAGAATACGTGCATGTTTCTTTTGATGAATATGACTTGTTAGAGCCTAGAAAGGCTCAGAATGTTGCTAATGATTCGATAATGATGAGGCAGTACAAATACAACATCTACTTCCACTCCTCATCGAGAAAACAGCTGCGACCCTTCGATACCGCTAACCCTTCAGGCGGACTTGAACTCTGCCGATACCGGTTCCAACTCTTACGTTGACCCGAACCCATCTCTTACATTTTACCCCAAACACCTTTGCAGATCACTCATCCTTCTTGTTCACGAGAAAATGAAGGTTTTGAAGATCCTATCTCTTGAACAGATTTTGGTGAATCTCCTCTCAACCTACTCAGAATTCTTAAGGGAAGAACCCACGGAAGTGATCTTCCTCCAACCATTATTGAAACAAGAGATCATCCTATTTCTCAAATCATTGGTGATCTCAACACAGGAGTTCGTACGAGAAATAAAGTTCGAGAAGAGACTATGTTTGCATATGCATTCGTATCGAACTCGAACCAAAGAAGATTGATGAAGCTATCGAAGATCATAAGCTGGATTGAAGCTATGCAAGAAGAGCTGAACCGGTTTGAAAGATGCAAGGTGTGGAGCTTAGTTCAAAGGCCGTGATCATCCGATTATCGGCACCAAATGGGTATTCGAAACAAAAGAGATGAAGATGGAAATGTCACGAAAACAAAGCTAGGCTGGTTGCTCAAGGCTACCGGCGGAAGAAGGAATTGACTTCGATGAAACATTTGCTCTGTTGCTAGATTAGAGGCAATCGGACTCTTTCTAGCCTATGCCTCGTTCATGGACTTCAAAGTGTATCGGATGGATGTAAAGAGTGCCTTTACGAATGGTGATCTTCAAGAAAGCGGTATACGTGGAGCGACCTCGAGGATTTGTTATTCAAGACAAAGCTGGATCATGTCTACCGACTCAAGAAAGCTCTCTATGGCCTAAAGCAAGCTCCCGAGCTTGGTATGAAACTCTATCCAAGTTCTTAATAGAACAAGGATTCGTGAGAGGAAGGATAGACACTACCTTATTCATCCTCAAGCACAAAGGTCATTCTCTTACGGTACAAATCTATGTGGGCGATATCATCTTTGGATCAACTAACCAAAGCATGTGCAAAAGATTCGAGAAGGCGATGAAAAGCAAGTTCGAGATGAGCATGATGGGTGAACTTACCTACTTTCTAGGGCAGATTCAACGGACTTCGATGGAATCTTCATCGGCCAAACCAAATATGCAAAGGAACTAATCAAGAAATTTGGTCTTGATTCGGCTAAAGGATTTGAGACTCCAATGTCTACGCCATCTTGACAAAGATGAAAAGGGAAAGCAAGAGAACATGACCAAACCGAGGAATCATAGGTTCACTTCTTTACCTTCTTGCCCGAGGGCGACATTATGTTTGTTGTTTGTGTTTGTGCAAGATTTCGGCGGATCCAAAGGAATCACATTTGCTTGCCGCCAAGCGTATCATCGGATATGTTTCAACAACAACAAATCTAGGCATCGGTA
This sequence comes from Codonopsis lanceolata, assembly GCA_013146195.2. Lineage (NCBI taxonomy): Eukaryota > Viridiplantae > Streptophyta > Magnoliopsida > Asterales > Campanulaceae > Codonopsis > Codonopsis lanceolata. Next base: position 173,712,930 of record CM028377.1, read on the forward strand.
TTCCAAACACAACAATTTCGATTTAGTTGGATACTCGGATCAGATTATGCGACTGCAAAGTGAGCGAAGAAGCACCGGTGGGACTTGTCAATTCCTTGGAAATAGACTTGTCTCATGGTCTTGCAAGAAACAAGGTTCGATTGCAAACTCAACCACGAAGGCGAAATACATTCTTTGCCGGCATTGTTGCTCTCAACTCCTATGGATGAAGCAACAACTAGTGGACTACAACATCAAGGCGCAAATTGTCCAATTATGTGTGACAACACATCGGCAATTCGGTCTCCAAAAATCGATGATGCACTCGAAGACAAAGCACATTGATATCCGTTATCACTTCCTCAAAGATCATGTGGAGAAAGGTAACATCGATGCGGAATATGTTCCAAGCGAGCATCAATTGGTGACATTCTCACAAAAGCCATTGGATGCCACCGGGTTTGCTTATTTAAGGAGAAATCTTGGTATGATTGATCCTCTTGCTTAATTTCAAAGTTTTATTACTTTTCTTTCATACTTAGGTAGACTTAGTTTTAGGCGGGAAGGCGTAAGTTTCCCTTGAGCGGAAGACTTAAAGGTTAGTATCTTTACTTAGTCTATTTTTATTAAAGAGGTTTCTAAAGCAATAAAGGGGGTCAAGGATAAAATTTGGTACTTAGAAAATATCTTAAGCTCCTGCTTTTGCGCAAAATTTTTCTTTAAATAGACCTTGAACCGCCTTTTCCAAAACTTTACGAAACCCCTTTGTCTAAAATATTTCTCTCTCTATTCAAACTCTCTCTATCATGCTTGCTTTCTTCATTCCCAAAATCTTCTTGTTTCTTCTTCTCATCAACATCAATGGTATGTTCTTCTCTACTCTACTACTTGAAATTTATCGTTTCTTGTTTGCATTTCATTTTATAACCTAAATTGTTTTGGAATACAAACGGTCACTTTCGAGTTTCTTACAGTATTCGCCATTGTTGTTCTTAAAAACCTAGAAACTAACAGTCGTTTATATGCTTTCAATGTTTACTCTCTTGAAAAACTTCTGTTATACATTTCTATGGATTGATTACACTAAACATTCTAGGGTTTCAAGTTTTCATTCCGAAAATTTTCAATTATCTCAGAAAAACTTGAAATCTCTACTTGTTTAGCCCTTGAGGTGAAAAGCCCTAATTTTTTATTGCATTTCTTTCAGGCAAAAACATCAAAATCAAAGCGTGACAGCAGGAAGAAGCTAGACCCAGAAACCGACATTCCTCCAAGTTTGGATGTCAACCTTAGGGATATCCCTACCTTTCATTGCTCATGGCGTCATCATTGCCTGGACCCAAACGTATATTCAGGGATGTGCATTGACCTCGGTCGATGCACTATAGCCGCGGAGTCAAGGCATGCGAGGACATGAATGCCTCTGGAATTCTTCCACTCTTCTGCCTCAACGACAAAGATTACAACATTTTCTTGGCAGAAGAGTTCTACCAAAGGATGGAGTTGATGAACAAGAATGCTCTACGTGGATGGATTAGAGGCCGTCCTATCTCTATCACCGCCAAGACCATCTCCACCATCATTGGTGTGCACTTTGGTGGTGCTCTTGAGGCGACCATTGCTGAGGCTATTCATGCCTGGGAAGCAATGAGGGGAGTTGATACCCCTAGGGAATCACAAGGGAAGATGCTGAGGAATCTCTTCCCACTGGACGTCTACTGCACAAGCCACCTGTTGGACAAGGGGCTACTTTTCAAGAGTGGTGCACATGACATGTTTACGGCACAACAGCTCAACCTTACATGTGTTGTATTTCTTCAGACCCGTCTCAACTACGGTGCCATCATCTTCAACGAACTGAAGTAGTGGGTGGAGAAAGTGAAGAACAACCCCACTTGCAAGCGCCCATTCGTCAGGCTGATCAACGCCCTGCTTCGAGACACCGAGGAAGTCAACTCTTCCATCAAGGAAGATGAGCTGATAGTGGTGTCCAAGGACAAGCAGCTAACCGCTTCGTTCTTCAGTAAATATACTGAGTACGAGAACAAGCGAAGGCTGCAGAAAGGTCTTCCGCCCGTCTCCATCGACAAAGTCGCTAAACCTCTACCGATCATAGTGACTCGCTTCAACATGGAAGCTTATGACGTGGCCAGCAGAACCTTCAAGAAGGCTTCTGCAAAATTTGATGAACAAGTTGCCACGACCCTCCATCAACAAGCCAAAGATGGGCGATGAGGCGAGGCTGCGAGCCAAGCAAACAAAGGCAAAAGACAAGGTCGGAAGAAGTAATACCAACTGAAGAGGAGCAAGCAAAATGGATTCGGAAGGAGATGAAGGAAGGCCAAAAGGACAAGACTCCAGCCAGACCAACTCCATCACCTTCCCCAGTCCAACCTTCACCAGCCCAGCCATCCTCTCAAACTCATCCAACCTCTTCTTCCCATCCTTCTTCAAAAACCAAACGACCACCCTCACCTCACACCCTCCCAAAGCGAAGGAGACTTGAAAAACCTATCCGACCAACCACCGGAGACATTCACGCCTCTACCGATGAAGCGGTGAGCCCCAAATTCGGTTGCTAAGGAAGAAAAAGTGCGGCACCAAGCCAACTACCGCCGACCAAGCCTCTACCACACCACCTACCCCTCTACCGTTAGCCAACCATCTACCGCCACACCTAGCCAACCTATTCCCCAGAGTCATCTACTCGGAGGAATTCACCACCTCAGGAGTCTATCCCTCGGGAGGAGCCTCATACGGGAGGAGCCTACCGAACCCCCTCCTCCTCCTCCTTCACCATTTAACTACTCCCTAACCCATCTACACCTGCCTCACCCCGCCAAACCCAAACCTCTTCTTCAACACCATTAAAACCATCCAAACCAATTGACTCTGCTGCTACCAAGTTCCTTTTTGAACTTTCTTCAGTAGCAGAGCTCTTCTCCCCTGACCAACAACTGCCTCAACCTACCCTACGCAAACCCAAAAGCCTTTTCTATCCTGCCCCTTCTTTCTGGTTCTCTACCGACCCCTTACCCGAATCTTCCCTTATCCGTGAAAATTCTGACACTGATATAGAGCTCGATTCCCCACCAACACCTCCTCCCCCTCCACCTCAAACCATTTCCTCCTCTACCGATACCTTACCAACCCAGGACTCTTCCTCTTCTGACTCCATCACTCCTCCACTCCAACAGCCCTTCCGGCCAGTGTCTCCTGAAGCTACTACCTCTGCCGGTACCGCTCCTATTCACATTGGCCAGGCAACAACTTCTTCTCAGCCGGTCAATGCTGAAATTTTGTCAAGGCTGGACGCCATCTATGAACGGCTAGGCGCTCTCACTAGCATAACTACTGCTATCGCTGAGATAGCCACTGCTGCGTGCAAGGCCAACGACCGAACTGCAGCTCTTCTACGAAAATTTCAAGATGATGTCTGGACTCGTTTTGGACATATACAACATGATTTCACAGACGTCAAAATCAACATTGAAGCTCAAAGAGACGAATGTGTTCGTATCTGCTCCTCCCTATTCTACGAGTTATTCCATGCCATAACTCTACATCTCGGCAATGGCCGCCCTCCTGTCCTAGAGCTCAACAACTTAGCTCGAGACTCTGCTCACAATGTCATGAACGCTAATCGTGATCGTGATCTGGCCATCACGGAGGAGAAGCAAATGAGATCTATCAACCGAATGCTGATGGAAGAGAACAATCGTCTTCGTGAAGAACTCGACTACCGCTCTCGCCCCACCAGACCTCCCACTGATGCCAATGACGAGTACGTACGAAGAATGGAAGAGCTAGAACGACAGTGTAGGGAGAAGGAAGCAGCAGACAAAGGCAAAGGGAAAAGACCTTGGTAGATTTGTATCTTTTCTTCCCTTCACCTTTGTATCTATCTTATCTTTTGAAAAACTCTATAATCTGTAAACATCATGTTTATAATACAGAAGGTTATCTGCTTTTCAAAAATTGTCTTATGTTTAAATTCTTGTTATTTCATTTTCTATATCTAATTAGAATTTAAACGCTCAGTTTAAATTTATATTTGAATTGTTTTTGCTACTGATCTGTGTGCTATTCTATGATTTTCTTATGCATGTATGCACTTAGATTAGTCTTTACACTTGAGGTGCTCTTCTGTTTGATAGAGGCATGTCTTCCGACATTAAATGAATAAAATTCTTAGACATGTCATTATTTATCACATAGTCGGTTATAGCCCTCATTTGTAGTAATGATGACCAGATATAAATAGGAGGAGATTGTTGATTCTTATTAAGTAAGATTTATATATGTTCATTCATTACCCTAGTTTTATATTTCAGTGGCTAATCGGGCTGCGTATCGATTAGCGTGGCAACTGTGTAAAGAACTTTGCCCAAGTATAGCTTTTATAGGACTTCACAGGTTCAGCGGAAGACCTCTTCAAAGCTTCAGGAAGACTGCTCCGACTCTGTCGGCAGACCTTGTCTACACTCGGTCTAGATCATGACATGTCGAGTCAAGCATTCCAGGATGAATCAATTTAAATTTATCCTTATCAGTTTGAATTTAAATTGAGACATTCCCTGACACCTCAATCCCGCGACTTTCAGCGAGAACACTTTTGCGATGCGAGCAGATGAAAGCGGGGAAAGCAAGCGTCACCTGCATGCGTAACAACTCTCAGATCTGACACCCAGATTGCCCCACTTTTAGAAGATCTCAGAAATCATTCCATGCTCTAGATATCAGTGAAAACGAATTTCTTAACTGACAGCCCCATGCATTTAATGCATTCATAATAGAGCTGTTAAAGTCTTCGTCTTCTCCAACGGCTCTCAAGATTGCACCTGCTATAAATGCTGCCATTAAAGACTGAAGAGAATGACATCGAATACTTGAAGAATTGCTCTGAAACTCTACAACTCTAAGTCTTACTGCTCAGTGCATTCAAGAGATCCTAAACAGATCTAGAAGTCCTCGTCAACAACAAGAAGTTGTTCATCAACACTCATTATTTTACTTCTTGTTGTTTTCATTCTTAAAGCTATTCTTCTGTACTAATTAAATATCTTGTTTACACAGATATTTAATTCCTTAGACCCCAAACACAAGTCAATATTTTGTACACGATCCATTAGGAATATTCCTTGTAATAGATCTAGTGGAAAACATAGTGCACTATTTAAATCCAAGGATAACTGCCTTGGTGGTGGACGTAGCACTCTTTATAGTGTGAACCATCCCAAATTACTTGTGTTATTTCTTTACTGTTTGTCTACTGTTTGAACCGTTTATTACTTTAGTTATCTTTATCCTTTTCATAGCAGAACTTAAGTAACTTGTCAAAGGTCTACCGGTAGTCCTTATCGACAGACTTGAAACATCTACTTTGAAAGTCTTCCGCTACTACAATATTTTCAATAGATTGTAAGTACCTTTCAAATAACTTACTTAAAAGTTTTTAAGTGTATAATAAGCTATTCAACCCCCCTTCTAGCTTATTATTGTGCCCGTTGGGACCCACATGCCCAAGTCATTGTCAGAATACCGGTAATTAAGCTTATTCCGGATCACGCGAGGAGGCTCTCTCCTCCTCTCGTTAGATTCTGGGTGCATGGTAGCCTTCCCCTTCCTGGATCGAGAAGAAGATGCCATCTGCTAAACAAAACACTGAAATTGGCGGAAGAAAACTGAGAAAAGGAGCAAAATTGAAGAAATAAGAAAAGAAAGCGAACATCAGCAACAATGGCGAGCTGAAGGAAGAAAGAAAAGAAGGAAGAAGCAATGAGCTTCTCTCCCTCACTCCCGTCCATGATAAAGGGTGGAAAAGGGAATTTTTCCTTTTCTCCCCTCCAAAGTTTGCAGCTGCAACACTTTAGTCCTCAAGTTTCAAAATTTCCAAAATGGTCCCTGAGCTTAACGAAATTAATCTTGTTAACCAAAAATTAATGGCCATCCGTCAGAGGACAAAGAAAAATAATATCCCTAGCGGGTTAGCCACAAAGTCAACATAGAAAAAAAATTTCAAGTGGCGAAAGAAAGAAAAGGAAGAAAAAGAAAAGAAAAAAAAAGGAAGAAAAAGAAAAAAAAATGTTAATAAAGCCCCGGCCTGAAAAGGCGAGAGTGGCAGAAATGCCAAGATCAGCCGAATCCGCGGCAGCTACCCGGGCACGAAAAGGTAAGTCATGTACAGTATTCTTACCCTACCTTTAGAATAATTTCCTTTTAAAAGGAAAAAGAAAGTTTTGTTTTGTTTTCCAAATTAAAAAAAAAAAGAACTCTTTTTTCAAAATGAGTTTTTGTTTTCAAAAAAAAAAAGATGAATATTTCAAAAAAACAAAAACACAAAAAAGAGGAATATTTCAAAAACACAAAAAAAGAGGAATATTTCAAAAATACAAAAAAAGAGGAATATTTGAAAGAAAAAAAAACAGAGAGAGCGAGAAGAAAGGAAAGGAAAAAGAATGATCTTTTCACAAATTTTCGAAAATACTTGAAGAAAGTTTTCTTTGCCGTGCTCGACGACGGATTTTAATCGGTCGAGTGCAGTTTTCTGGAAATTTGAAAGTTTTCTTATTATGTTTGGAAACAAGGTATTGACCAGCCAGACACAATTTTGAAAATTCTTCTTAACATGTTTCAATGACAAGGTATTGACCGGTTGAAATGTGGTTCCCGAAAAACATTCAAATCTTCATATCGTATTTGGGCGGCTGTTCTCAACCGTTTGAATACGACTTTTTTGAAAAACACAAAAATCTTTTTCCTGTTGTGTTCTTGATCGGGTCTTGACCCGAAGGACATAGCATCCTCATTTGGTTGTAGTTTAGGTTTTTGGCCTGAACTACGTTTGGTCTGATTTCCTTTAATAAGGAATACGTAGGCAGCCTACATTAGTAGGTCTGACCATCAGAGCACTTTAAATTCATATCTGCTTAAAAACTACGATAACATTTTATAACCGACTAAAATGTCTAGGTTATGGAGTTTGGATAGCATGATAAACTGTGCATTATAACTGCTACCAATTGCATTTCTCTCCTGTTTTAAAATGAACGAAATTGGAGAGTCTATTGTTTATCAACGATGTTCGTCTACTCAGTAAGCCTTGGGTTACCCGTAGACTCCATCGTTGAGGGGCTCTGTAGACACCCCAATTTCGTACCCTTGGTATGTGACTCTGACATGTGATATCAAGAACTGTTCAAACTTAACAAATGTCAAGTTACAGGAGTTAAAAATGCGAAAGGCAAAGCAGGATGCGCAAAACAGTAAACTGCGAGGGGTGAAAGTGTCAAAAATGAAAGGGGAATAGTAGCCTTGGCGCGGCCTAAAAGGAGGCTGGGCGCCGCGCCAGAAGACCCATAATGCCGCGCCATGGGATGAACAGTGGCTCTCTCAGTTAACGCATTGTGCACGTACGCACACCCCTATCCAAGGGTGCGCGGGGCGCGGGTCGCACCCCGGGAACCTCACAGCTGGTTTGTGGTAATTAATGGATGCGACTTCTCAATGACCTGGCCATCAATAAGATCCTGGATGACACTTTTGAGCATATAACATTTGTCGGTGGGATGGCCATTACAACGGTGGTACTTGCAATACTGGGAGTGATTTCATGTGTTTGGTTGCGGGTTTGGAGGTTTATAAATCTCCATTGGTTTCAGGACCCCTTGTGTCATTAAACTTTGTAATATTAGGGACATTGGAGCATTTAATTCATCGTAATGTATGTTGTTTCCTTTGTAAGGTCCTATGAAGTTTCTGTTAGTTCCACTGCTTCCCCCAATAAAATTGGTAGACTTATCTGTCTGATACGACCATGGCACATTACTGTACTTATCAGTCGGAATTCTTTCAACAACGTTGACTTCTTCTGTAGACGTTTCCTTCGATTCAGAGTAGCAAAATGAATTTGGAGGTGTATCATTTTTTAGGTACCCTGTGCGTATTTCTTTATCAATGTGGATTCCTATTTCAACAATGGCATTGAAATCACCGTAAGGGAGGTACCTCATGCGTTCAAGGTAGATTGGTTGGAGGTTCTTTATGAACAATCGGGCTGATTCAGATGGATCGAGTCTGTCTAGCGTTTGGGCTATTTTCCTTTTCCACCTGGCTGCAAAGTCTGCACAGGTTTCTTTTTCGTTTTGGGTGCATGCCCCAAGTTCCTTTTTATTCTCAGAGCTACTGTTGTCTTTGTATCTCTTTTGGAATTCCTCAGGTATTTGATCCCAAGTAGCGACTGTACTGTTATCTGCTAACATGAGCCATTGCTTTGCAGCCCCTACCAAGGTCAGATGGAAATTGGAAGCTATAGCCTCAAAGCTAGTTCCCCTTGATTGCATAGCGGTAGAGTAAGACTTTAAGCATGAGATAGGGCATCCAATCCCATCAATTTTTTTTATGTCAAACATTTTAAATTTTGAGGGCAACATAGTTGAAGGTTGTAGCGTCAATGACTGCGTGGAAAATTCTCCTTTGTTCGGGACCTTGAGCATCATTCCCTTAAGGTTCTCCATATATACCTCTATTTTTTTGGGAGGTGGTGCTGGGATATAGTATATATTTGAGGGATTGGGGGCAACTGGGTTCATTCCTGGGACTTGCTAAGGCATTTGGTAAGGATTTTGAGGAGGTGGGATACTTGCAGTTTCTGCTTGACGGTCTGGATCATTGAAAGGTAGATAGGGTGTTACATGTCCTGGCTGGGTTTAGCTTCTGGGATCCATAAGTGGACTATTTTGGAGTGGATTAGTGATGAGAAATGGAAGACCACTTGGATTTTAGGGTATACTGGTATTTGGGAAAGGGTATGGTGGATTTGCTAAGAAAGGGTTAAAATTCTGGTAATAAACATTTGGTGGGGAATTGGTGGTTGGGATGCTTGTGATTGGTGGAAGGTTAGTGTTTGGTTGAGGGTTTGGGTTTAGAGGAGTACGAGAAGTATATGCTTCTTGAGGGGTTGCAAGGAAAGTAATTCCCTCAATATTGGGTCTTGAATTTTGCATGAGGTTTGTGATATAGCTCAATAGGTGATCAGCATGCGCACCCAAATTCTGGTCTAACCACTGTTGCATAGCCGAAGTAGGAACATACACTGGGGCTCCTGTATCAGTACCCACAGCAGATTGTTCATTCTTGGCGGTCATTCTGCCCAGATCTGTACCCTATGAACTGATTCTTATACTCCCTGACCTGACCTCTGTGCCTGTATCCTGTATCTAACGACCGGTGCTATCTCTTCCTTTCCAAATTCGGGTCAGGTTTCTGAGGAAAAGGGTTGATGGTATCAGAAGGGAAGGTTCCAGGATTTTTTGGATTCAAGTATAGTGTGTCTTTATTATTTTATTATTTATTTTCCCTAAAATTGATTGGACAAGCACATGCTTTGTTTTGACAGTCTCGGGACTTTTCTTGGAATAATGGATTATTTCTCCAGAGTATAGAACCTTCGTATTCCACCTGACTTTCGACTTCCCAAGATTGGACAGATCTCAGGCAAAGGGTCTATACTCATTTTGGGATCCACCATTCGAAATGTAAGATATCTCTTCTATTAGTAATAATAGTAAAAGTCTTTTATCTAAAATTAAAATCAACATCACTTTCTAACCAATGTGAGATATAAATATTCTATTGATAATAATGGTAAAAGTCTTATATCTAAAGGCTTTAAAAACAAACATTACCCTCTACCAAATGTATGATACATCTATTCTATTGGTAATAATAGTATTTTTAAAACCAACATTAATTTATAAGCAATGTGTGATACATCTCTTCTATTGATAATAATAGTAGAATACTTTGTAACTAATATGAGATACATGCCTCTATTATATTTGTAACAAAAAAGCTTTAATCGAAAGACTCTTTAAACCAACATTTATTTTTAAACAATGTGAGATACATATTTTTTATTGGTAATAAAAGCAAAAGTCTTTACTATAATACTTTTAAAACTAACATATTTTTCTAAACAATGTAAGATACACCTTTTTCATATTCTAACAATGTGATATACTTTTTTTTTCTATTTCTATTGGTAATAAAAGTTTAAGACTTCTATCTAAAGATTTTTAAAACAAATATCTCTTTCTAACCATGTGCTATACATCTTTTCCATTGGTAATTGATATACCTAGCCCAAATCCGGTCACGAGCAGAGCACGAGCTACCATCACGTGCCGATCACGAGCCGGAGCCTTGAAGGGCCCACAGGCCCAGCGAGCATGAGAAGAGCAACATCTAACAGCGAGCATGATGTTCCCGATCCAACCTGGTCGGGCACAGGCCCGGCCTGTCCGATCAGGGGCCTTGCCCGGGAACTATAATCAACTCAAATATATCACCTATCATGTAGGCGAGCAGGGTCTTGCCCGCTCAGTCCTTATCGAGCAGAAGACACCAAGTGGCTTGCCCGCCAAGACACGGCCACAAGTTACCATATGTAGGCAGGACACTTGCCTTATCCATTCCTGATATAACGCGGCCAACCGTATATCACCATGATATCTAGAGTTTCTCTCCTTGTGGAACAAGATGACTAAAGAAACCAAATCCTACTCGGATTCAGTCACACAAGGGCCAATAAATACTCCTCCGCCAGACATCACAAAGGTACATGCTCTCATACATTCAGCCTCTTCCTTGAGTTCTGGTATTCTGTTCTCATACACGATACTTACTCTCACGCCGGAGGGGTTTCGCGAGGCCCTGCCTTGCACTTCCACTCAGGTTTTCTTTGCTCTCAGCCAGGTTCAAGGAAGCAGTAACAAGCCCAGATATCCTACCCACATAATAGACGGCCCAAGCTGAGGATTTTGCCACATCAGTAATAATAGTATTTTAAAAGCCAATATTAATTTATAACAAATGTGATATACATTCTTCTATAATAATAATAATAGTCTTTTATTAAAAAAACTTTTGAAATCAACATCTCTTTCTAAACAATGTGAGATATATCTCTTCTATTGGTTATAACATAAATATAATAATAGTAGTAGTAGTAGTTTATCTAAATAGTTTTGATACCAACATCTTTTTATAAACAATGTGTGATGCATCTCTTATATTGATAATAACATAAAAATTCATTTATCTATGAATTTTATAACCAATATATGTTTCTAAATAATGTGTATATCTTTGTAACCAATGCGATTAACATTATCTAAAAACATTTTAAACCAATATCACTTTCCTAACCAATGTGAAATCAATATTTTTTCTATTGGTATTAAGTATTTTATAAAAAAGACTTTTAATACCTACATCGCTCTCTAATCAATGTGTAATACATCTCAATATTTGCTAATAGTAATAGAAATTTTTTATCTAAAAATAATAATCTTAAACCAACATCTCTTTCTATATGATGAGATACATTTCTTCTCTTCTCTTTTATTAATGATAAAAGTAGAAGTCTTTTTATTTAAAGACTTTTAAAATTAACACCACTTTTTAACCAATGTAAGATTTATCTCTTTTATTGGTAATAATAATAATTTAAAACCAACATAAATTTATAACAAATGTGTAATATATATCTTCTATTGCTAATAATAGTAAGTCTTTTATATAATTAAAAATAATTAAAAATCAACATCATTTTTTAACCAATGTGAGATATACATCTTCTATTGACAATAATGATAGAAGTCTTTTATTAAAAAGCTTTGAAAACCAACATCACTTTCTAACCAATGTATGATACATATTTTCAATTAATAATTAATAATAGTATTTTTAATACAAACATCAATTTCTAACCAATGTGAGATACATCTCTTCTATTGGTAATAATATTAGAATATTTTGTAACCAATGTAAGATACATCTCTTATAAAAGTGAAAGTCTTTAGTCTAAGACTTTAAAATCTAACATTTTCATTTTAAACAATGTGTTATAAATCTCTTTTATTGGTAATAATATAAATAATTTAAACTCAACATCATTTTCTAACCAATATGAGATATATCTTCTATTGATAATAATGGTAGAAGTTTTTTATAAAATGACTTTGAAAATCAACATCACTTTTCAACCAATATATGATACATTTCTTTTATTGGTACTTAATAATAGTATTTTTAAAACCAACATCAATTTCTAACCAATATGAGATATACATCTTCTATTGATAATAATGGTAGAAGTCTTTTATAAAATGACTTTGAAAATCAACATCACTTTTCAACCAATATATGATACATTTCTTTTATTGGTACTTAATAATAGTATTTTTAAAACCAACATCAATTTCTAACCAATGTGGGATACAACTCTTCTATTGTTGAAAAATTAGTGTTTTTAGCGAAAGAAATTGTGCAACTTGAGGCACAAATTTCTTTACGTGTTATTTGTTTGTTGGTGAAGGTAATTGTGCAAATGTGTTATACTAGGTGAGAGCATCAAAATGATATATTTATTTGTCCAAATCGAGTTTTGGATAATAAGATATCAAAACTTAAAGTATAATACTTGTTAAGAAATTAGTGTTTTTAGTGAGAGAAATTGTTCAACTTGAGGCACGGATTTCTTTACGTGTCATTTGTTTGTTGGCAAATATAATTGCTCAAATGTGTTCTACCCGGTGAGAGTATCGAAATGATATATTTATTTATCCAAATCGAGTTTTGGATGAATAAGATATAAAGACTTAATGTATAATACTTATTAAAAAATTAGTGTTTTTAGTGAAATAAATTACGCAACTTGAGGCACGAATTTCTTTACGTGTCATTTGTTTGTTGACAAAAGTAATTGTGCAAATGTGATCTACTCGGCAAGAACATCGAAATGATATATTTATTTGTCCAAATCAAGTTTTGGATGAATAAGATATCAAGACTTAAAGTATGTTGTTAAAAGTAAATCATTAAAAATAATATATCACCTTAAAGAGTTTTATCTCACATTGATTAAAAGTAATGTTAGTTGTAAAAGTTTTAAATATAAGTCTTCTATTATTGACAATAGAAAACTTCCACATAGATGCTTTAGAATGAAGATTTATTCAAAGGTGGTGAGGTGGCACAACCATAGTGCTCCTCACCAACTTTATATATATATGTTAGTAAATATCAAGATATTAAGTAAATCGGTAGCATGTTTAGTGATTATCAGTGAACAAATTAAGAAGAATATGTTAGGAAAAGAAGCTATATTTTCAAGAAGATCAAGAAATTTTTTGGAGAAATCAATTTATAAATCTATGCATTTTGATAGAAAAACAAGCTATAATTTATAATTTGCTCCCTTGAAGGTTTGAACTGCTACAAGTAGACTTAAAAACTAACATATGCATATCTAACAAACCACTAATCTATTAACTAAGTAACTATCGTTAAGACTTTCACTACTTTTGAAGTACTTTAATTTTTAAATTGACCCTCCTCGGTTAAAAAATGTATAAAAACACTTTTGTTACGTACTTACGCTAAAGAAAATGTGTGTGTGTGTATTTGTGTATATATAATTGTCTTAGGTTATTTTATTTCGTAATATGAATTTATAACATTTTAAAAATAAATAAATAAATGTATTATTAACCATTACTATGAATGTTTACAATTTTCAAACTAAGGTAACTTAGTTTGAAAATGAGATCTCAATTTTCTTTCATGTTTGTATTAAAAAAATATATAATGAATAAAATTCTTTAATTTTAGACTTTTAGTAAAGAAATACCTTTTTTCTTATATCATTAACTTCGCGACGTGCACTTTACCAGTTCAAGAAAAAGTCTTTCATGGGGCTAGCAATAAGTTAATGACATTTCACCGACACTAATAATGTGCATCTCCATGTTGGCCACTTGGCCTTGAGTTCTATTCTGGTAACAGTGTCTCTCAAATCACTAATGTTGTAGGATTAGTGGTAAGGATATCATTTTAAAAAAAATATAAAGATAATGCTCGTCCAGTCAAAATGTGTATTAAAAATAGACACTCAATGAGTTCGTTTATTTTTATTGGTAAGAGTGTTAGAACTCACAAAAATAAAATATACAACTAATCTGGATGTGACAAGTTATTGAGTTTCTATTTTGAGTGCCCTAGCATTGCTCAAAATATAAGGGAAAGAAGAAACAAAACAAGATGATCTCATCAATTAATATAGGGGTGTAAGTGGTTCGGTTTGGTTTGGTTTGGTTTATGCCAAAATCACAAACCGAACCGCCTCATAGCGGTTCAAAAAATCTCAAACCGAACCGAACCGAACCACTCGGTTTGGTTTGGTTTGGTTCGGTTTTGTGGTTTATATAAATTATGTTTAATGAAATTAACCAACATTAAAAATAACAATAAAAATAAGATTTTAATTTGGAATAAACATCAAAATTAGGAAATAACCTACTAGCAACAAATTATCATAAATAAAACAATACAAATTCTAAAATAAACACAAATAATGGAAGAAATAATAGTTCTCCAATAATCAAGATTTTGTTTGGTATAGTATCCATTTGTATATATATATATATATATATATATATATATATATATATATATATATATATATATATATATACTTATGGATAAATCAAATGTTCAAAATAGTTAATAAATGTAATATAATATATGTTATATAATAAATAAATAAAAATATATAGGATGGTTTGGTTCGGTTCGGTTTGGTTTGGCTCGATACCAAAAACTGTGAACCGAACCGAATCGCGTGGTTGTCCAATTTTTGAAACCGAAACCGAACCGTCTTCGACCAAAACCGAACCAAACCGACTGGTTTGGTTTGGTTTGGTTCGGTTTTGTGGTTCTGATTTACACCCCTAAATTAATATATGATTTGATGGTGCGAAAATCGACTGGTTCGATTCTGCGGTTTAATGGTTGGGCTTTATATTTATAATATTTTGGGGTAAGCTTCCCATGAGATCGTCTTATGGATCTTTATTCGTAAGATGGATATTCGTAAAATGGAGTTTTACTATCTCATAGTTCAACCCACCAACTTACGGTGGGTCGAGTAAGGAGGATCGTCTTATAAAAAATATGTGTAAGATCGTCTTACCCAAGTTTTTGTCAATATTTTGTCATTTTACTCGATTTGAACCAAGGAATAATCAAAGATATTAACTCGGCACACAAATTAAAAAATAATAATTAACCCTGTTATAAATATTAATATGTTATGTAGTTTACTTGGGTTATCTTTTAAAAAATCTTATTTCTAATATTAAGTCAATTATTTTTTCTTAACCCGTATACTGGGTCAAACATAATATTCCCTCCGTCCCTAAATTATCGTCCTACTTTCCTTTTTCGTCCGTCTCAAAATAATTGTCCACTTTGAAACTTACCTTTTTAGAACATCATTTTTACCATTTTACCCTTACTTTTTCACTCTACTTTAATTATGAGTCACATATACATGGGCTTTAAAGGAAAGTACACATTAAACCAATATAAATAATCAAGTCAATTGTTTTTTCTTAAACTGTGCACCGGGTCAACCAGAACGATTATTTAGAGACAGAGGGAGTAATAATTTTGAGACGGAGTGAATACTAATTTTAATATAATTGGAGGAAGGAACAGTCAAATAAGGTTTCTATCTCCGAATGGATTTTTTTTTTATTAAATCTTTAGTAAAACAGTCTTACGTATCTTAAATTATAAGACGAAACCTCATTCTCACACAACTCAATCTATCAACACGTGATGAGTTGGGTCAAAACGATGTGTCTTATATAAAATATGTTTAAAACCTCTTTTTTAAGTTTCTGTTTTTTTGAAGGACGAAGCGAGTACTAGATTACGAAATTTAAACGGCCAAGGAATTTAGTACATAAATAGTCTAAAAAGGATAAATAGTTGTTTGAACACAAATAACCTCCATTTCCCACCACCACTGTACCCCTAAAAGCAGGGAAAACGGAAATATATGTTGGAGTGTTTTCCAGCGATATCAACGATTTACAGTAATACTACGTACTAATTTGAGACATCTAATCCATAGACACTGCTCTAAACAAGAACATATAAGGCAGCATCGCCATCCCGTCGATGTTAACAGCCCAAAAAGCTGCAACTCAAATCTGTTATTAGCCTCCTAAAGTACGCTTAAGTGCTGCTCGTTGATCTGGTGTCAATCTTGTGGGGAACTTAACTTCAAACTTGACTTTCAAATCTCCTCTGTTACCGGGCTCCTTTGCAATCGGCATTCCCTCCCGAGCAACCACGAGTTCGTAACCAGGGCTAATAATGTCGTTTACTGGGATCGACAAATTTCGTCCATCTAGTGTAGTGAGTTTCACTGAAGTTCCACTGAGAGCTTCTGCTAAGGAAACTCTATAATTCATCATGAGATCGTTTCCATCCCTCTTGTAGACATCGTGAGGTTTTTCGTCGATTACAAATACAAGGTCAGCAGGAAGCTGGTTCAGCTGCTCATTCCCTTTGTCTGGAAAAGTGATCTTCGTTCCTTTCTTCCACCCGGGCTTCACGTCAATGGTTAATATCTCTGTTTCTTGCTTTAACCGTCTGTCATGATTACGTTACTAAAATCATCAGCAAGAGAGGAATCGAAGTCTTCTCTAATAAATACTGTAAATATTGGAAAGGGTCAGAAACTCAGAATCGAAAAACAGCATTTAGCTTGTTTTGGCTCCAGGAGTTTAGAAGGGAAAAGAACTGAAAATGGAAAAAGATCCATACCGTATTTTTTTACAATGAAAATGAGAATCAAGAAAGGAGAAGGCAAAGCAAGTTCATTCAGTTTTTGCGTTTCAAGGTCTTTCATTTTGAAAAAAGCTAGTAAATTTAAGTAATTTTGATCATGAGATATCCTCCCATTTTATCCTCACACAATCCAGAACCAAAAATACCATCAATATACAGAAATGGAATGCAGCAATAACAAGGAATCAACTGTCCAACGAGTAGATATATATCTGACTATCAAGAAAATGTATCTAGCACATTCGCTCTCTGATAATAAAAGCATAGAAAACAAACAGTAAGCAAAGGCTTGTTATGGGAAGCTTTTTGTTATGCAAAATTGAGTAAATGTGAGAAAGAGAAAATGGGATGCAATCTGCTGCAAAATCCAACATCAAGAAGGGACAACGGATCAAAGAGGGAAAAATAAACAAAAGAACCAAAAAGAAGATAAGTATGTACCCAGTGGTATCGACTACTGTTCTAGAGATCTTCATTTTCCTAGTCGATCCAGAGTAGAGTTCCTCGAGGGTGCAAGGCAGTTTGCTCTCCACAGGCGGTGGTTTCTTTGGCATGTTGGCACCAGTACCATCACTATATGCTCTAAATACATTGTCGTTGCCACTAAATCCCCCAAATATGCCACCTCCTTCGGACTGGAACCTCATGGACCTCCCGGCTCCTGATGATCCAAATCCAAATGGACTACTCCCAAAGAATTCTGCAAAAATATCCTCTGCATTTCGAGGGTTGAACCCATTAGGGAATCCACCATTGGAACTAGAACCGGGTGGGGGCATGTCTTTTAAACCTTCTTCACCATACTGATCATAGATTGTTCGCTTCTGGGGATCACTCAAGACCTAGGAAACAAGAAATCAAACGTCAGTAACTTAATATCAGTCCTTTGATAATAAATGTGTTGCTATTTCCTTTCGTTAAAGAAAAAGAAATCCGAATTCTCTAATTAGCCATGGCACTTGCCGAAAGGTAATTCAATTTCTACTTTCTTCTCCCATCATTA
Organism: Codonopsis lanceolata; assembly: GCA_013146195.2. Classification (NCBI taxonomy): domain Eukaryota; kingdom Viridiplantae; phylum Streptophyta; class Magnoliopsida; order Asterales; family Campanulaceae; genus Codonopsis; species Codonopsis lanceolata. The sequence continues at coordinate 173,730,616 of CM028377.1, forward strand.
TTTAACATTGGCACAACATTGAATTATAAACATCACATCCCAGATGACAACAATCACATAAATCAAAGAAACAGCTGTTGGAAAAACATAAGTATTTACTAGGATCATACTTCACAAGATTGTCACTTTAAACCACGAACGGCAATCACATAGGAAAAATGCTTAAAACCCCTTAATCAAATTTTCTTCAACCAATATTTTCTCGGCAACCACAAGTATTTGCAACAATACATTATGTGTGTGAGAGAGAGGGAGAGAGAGAGAGAGAGATTTTATACTTCATAAGCTTCAGAAATTTGCTTGAATTTGGCTTCGGCTTCTTTCTTGTCGTTGGGATTCTTGTCAGGGTGCCATCTCATAGCCAATCTCCTGTACGCCTTCTTCAAATCATCCTCCGTCGCACTCCGTCCTACCTTCAATATATTGTAATAATCCACCCCCATTTCTCCAATCTCTCTCTCTCTCTCTCTCTAATTTCTCCTACTGTTTCTTGAAATCATTGGAGATCAAAACGCCAAATGGGTCTGCAAATCAACAGCAAACACCTCAAATCCGACGCTAAAACTCTCAATCATTCCCAAAAATACTCTTTTTATCTATAGCAAACCTCAATTTAGAATTCCTCTCTCACAAACTAAACTTTTTGGGTGTTTCTTGAAATATTTGGTTAAGGGGCTCCTTGTGTTCCTCAGTTGCTATAATATTGGTGGGTGTAATAAATGTGTTGTGTAATCATTAGGATTATATGAGTGATTTATGAGAGGAGAGTATCGCGCTTAATATGGGAGAGTAGAGCAGCCGTCCGTTGTGTTGGTTGCAAGTTGCAACCGAAACTTGAGGAATGCTGTCCTTCCTAGTAATAGCTTTTAATTTTTTGTTTTTCGTTTTATATGTCATGATGGCAAAGATTGAACTCGTTTGCATCAACCTCCTTGCATACCACAAAATGTTTAAAGGTTTTATGATGATATCTAAAAATGTATCCCTCGGTTCCAAAATTATTATCATGTTTTTTTATCCGTTATAAAATAATAATTATTTTTTAATATAAAAAAATATGACAATTTTTTATTTATCATTTTATTCTTATATTTTTATCTTATTTTAATTATGATAAATATATATGAACTTTAAAATAAATTACACAACAAACAAATACTTAATAAGCAAGTCAATTGTTTTTTTTAATTCGTGTACCGGGTCAAACATGACACTAATTTTGGAACGAAGGAGGTAATTTGAGGTAGTTACTTCCAATTTTACCTCAAAACAATATATAAGCCCTAAATATCGTATGTTTTTACTAAAAGCGTCCCTTTATTACGTGATCGGCAAAAATATGTTTAGAGATGTCTGGGCTTGTGTTGGATTGGATCACAACACGTCAAAATGCAAAGAAGGTACCTTAGTAGGAGTACAAGGCAAGACCTTGCCAAACCACTCTGGTGTGAGGGTAATACTCAAGTCTTCAAATGACAATTTGACAGAGTTTCGGTATGTGTATGTGAGTGTACCTTTTAGGGATCATGTTGGGAGGTATTTATAGCCCCAAAGGAGCCAAATTCGGATGGATAATGAATAGTGGCGAGATTGTAGGGATTGGTGGCTATTAAACCGAGTTGACTGTGTAACTACCAGAGTGATTGATGATTTCCGGCGAGCATGCTCTTCTGTGTGTCTGCTCGGATAGCTTGTATGTAAATCCCAGCTACATGTTTATCTGATTAATAATGTGTTAGCATGCTTAATCCTAGTTAAGTTGTGTTTATGTGTTTGGACTTGTGCGATAGCACCCATGGAGTCCAATTATGTGTTTCGTGTTGTATTTTGGGTTGGACTCGTCGTTGAATTCGTGTTTGCTCGCGAATATTCAAGTGTGTTCTTGTGTTGGAAATCCAAGTTTGGAATTTGGTTGTGTTTGGTTATGTGCTGAAGTCCATTTTGGGAACATGGTATTTATGGTTGGTGTTGTTTTGCCTAGGTTTTGGTCTAAGTCTCCTTGAGCAGGCTTGAGTATTGGAAATTCTGGGTGAATGTGGTCGCATTGGCTCTTAGAGAGCGACCACATTGTGTTCTGAGACTTCAATATTCTAAACCCTCTTGAGATGCGATTGCATTGACTCTTATAGAACGACCACATCGGGTTCTGGGAATTCCAAGTTTTGAGACCTTTTGGATGCGCTCGCATGGCCTATAGTGTACGACCGCATTGTTGTCTGATGCGCTCGTATTGACCCCTTGAGGTGCGACCGTATTGAGTATTGGGAGTTTGGGTTCTGAACTCTTCCTTTAGTACGCACGCATTGAGGTGTATGACGCGACCACATTGTGATGCGATCATATCGTTAGTTGGTGATGCAACCACATCACCTTTTTTGGTTAATCGGTGGTGCCATGGTGGGGCCAGCATGTTACATTTTAGGCGTAAAATGAGTTCACAAACTCATTTTCTGCCTCTTTCTTCTCTCTTCCAGCTGACAGAGTAAGGGTTTGAGAGTTTTCACTACCAAGCTTGAATCCGTGCTAGTTTCTTTTCGGTTTCCGATCACGACTCCACAGGATTGTTGTACATGTCACTGGCTACGTTTGTACTAGTTTATTTTATGTTTCTGTCGATATTTTCCGGAAGAGGTAAGTTACTATCCCCTTCCCTTTGTATGTAGGATTGACACAAATGTATTGTTGGCTACTCCTACGTGATATGTTTTGAATTCAAAATAAAAATACTCTTATTATGAATTATTGATTAATTAAACCGAAATGTATATTTAATGTGTTTGAGATTATTAAGTGGCCGAATTAAACATCGGTAAGTTTGTGTTGAGATAAATCCTGCTAATAGCAGTAATGCCTGAAATTTATAAATAATAAATAAATGACTTAACGGAGTTGATTTAGGTAAAATAAAACATTATGAGTGTTGTATTGGGTTCCTACGATACCGGGGAATTGTGTTGGGATATATATTGATATGAAATATCTTACTGTGTGTTTAGTGTTTGAAGCAGATAAGAATGTTTACGTGTTTTATTTCAAGTAAACAAGCATGCTTACATGTGTGTTGAGTTCCCCGTACTTGGGACCCCACGGTGTGATACTTACAAGTAAACATCTACTTGTGCATTGCATTGAGTCCAGCTTCCATATGTGCGTGTCACGACAATAAGGGAAACAAATGTAGTTACGAGAGTCATATCTCGTAAATTCTTTAGGTCGTTGTCGTATCCCTCGTTATTGGTCGTAATGAGAAAGTAGCCTAGTTAGAGCAATTCGCATAACCAATGAGGGGCTAGACTATTGGATAACACTCTGAGTTATTAAACTCCTAGTTAAGCTCCAAGGTTAGTGTTTTCTGGATACTATTGGGTCCAGATATGGATTTCAGATCTGAATACTATTAGATTCAGAAAGTTCAGTGTGTATACATTGTGATAGGAGCACAGCTACCGTGTTTATTGGGATTTCTGGTGTAATTCTGAAAGATTGATTGTAGCTAGAAATATAAAGATTAACTAATAAACGAAATTAAAATAGTAAAACAAAATATTGAAAAACAGAACATAAAGTTTGAAAAACGTTTTGTAAGTCTATTGGCAACGAACTAAGGCTAGATGAGGGGGGTGAATAGCCTTTTAAAAACTTTAAGGATTATTTTGAAAACCTTTAAAAGATGCAGCGGAAAAGATAAGTTTTGAGCAGCTGATGCAAAATCAGTAGATACCAGCTGCTGAACTTTAAAACAGTTTGGTTTGGTTTTCTTTTGATCACTTAAGTATAAGGGTTGAATTGAATGACAATATATAAGATCAGTTATGTAAATAATTCAGGAATGTAAATGTTAAACACTTAAGTAGATTGAAGCTGCTTAAGTGTGTGAACAGCAAAAACAGCAGGTAGACAGAAAACAGTATTTGGAATAGTTCACAGTGTTAAAACTGCTACGTCCACTACCAAATTGATCAAACTTGGATTTTGAAGTCCACTAAGATTATATAAATGTTAAGTGATCAACGGATCAGTGTACAACAAAAACCAGAGTTTGAGGAGTTTGATCTAGCAAATATCAAACTCGTGCAACAATATAAGGTTCCTTAAGGATTTGAAAGAGTACATGAACAATCGAACAACGATTGTTCAAGCAGAAACTAGAAAAGAATGTTATATAAGAGATTATCTAGTGAGTGTTTTGACAGAAGAAACTCTTCAAATAAATATTTGAAGTTTTGGATCTAGATGAGAGTTTCAACGTGTTTGTCTTTTTCAGTGCTTGGAGAATTTGAGATTTTTGAATGCTTGAGCATGTAGTTTTGTATTGTGTCTTTTTCAATCCTGTCTTCAAACGTCTTTATAGAGATATCCAGATTTGTAGCCGTTTGAGAGAGCGAGGTTGAATCTTTGAATTTTTTGAAGAAATGATGATCACGATCTATCATTGAATACCCAGAAATTCTGGAAACTGTAAGAGACAAAGACTATACTCTAGAATGAAATATTAAAGAGAGTGGTTAGCTAAATTTTGAATATATAAAGAAAATTTATGACATGCATGAAAGTCTTCTATTGAAAGGACTTATGAATAGTTCTTTTGTTTGAAAAAATCGACCCAAAATAATGTTTTATAATGCGTGCGTGAAGGTTATATTTTTTCAACGGACACAGTGTTTTCAGTAGATAGAAAATTTGAGTGTATAAGCAGGTGTTTACACTGTCTATCAGTAGCTTCTAGCTGGTGATGACTTATGTTTTGAGCTCGACTTTCAGATTATGCTCGCGCCAAAGCCCGAGCCTCGGACTATTATTCACGTGCTCATGCACGCCACGCTCGCACCTGAGCTCGAGCCTCAGATTATGCTCGCGCCAATGCCGAGCTTCAAATTATTATTATTCACGTGCCCGTGCACGCCACGCTCGCGCCAGAACTCGACCTTCAGATTATGCTCGCGCCAATGCCCGAGCCTCAGACTATTATTCACGTGCCCATGCACGCCACGCTCACGCCAGAGCTCGAGCCTCAGACTATTATTTACGTGCCCATACACGCCACGCTCGCGCTAGAGCTCGAGCCTCAGATTATGCTCGCGCCAATGTCGAGCTTCATATTATTATTATTCACGTGCCCATACAGCGCTCGCTCGCAGCTTCGACCTTGATTATGCTCGCGAGCCTCAGACTATTATTCACGTGCCCATGCACGCCACGCTCGCGACAAAGCTCGAGCTTCAGATTATGCTCGTGCTAAAGCCTGAGCCTCAGATTATTATTTCTCGCGTCCGAGCACACTTCGCTCGCGCCTATGCCTGAGATGTGGATTATATTTCATACATGTGCACGTTGAGCTTTACATTATGCTCCCGACTCGATTTTACTCAGGGCTGAGCTCTACCTTGTCTCCCGCTCGAGTCTACTCGCGGTCGAGTTGTACACTGCGCCTACCTGCGCTTATGCTCCCTGCTCCAGTTTACACTCGGCATGATCTTCATATTGTGCTCCAGCTCGGCATCACAGTTACACTCAGCACGAGCTTCTACGAGTGTTTAGCACGTTACGCTCCACTAGCGTCCATCATGCTTTCATCAGCATTTGCGGCTACGCTCGACATGAGCTATATATCTCGCTCCAGGTCGACATAGACATTTATCTTGGTACCTTGCGGTTCAAGATCACTTTATTTGGGGTCTCTAATGCTTCATACCTATTTTCCTCCTTGCTTGCCGAGATGAGACCTAATGGCCTCCTCGTTCACCAAGGAGATACTAGGCTCCTAGTGCCTCATACCTATTTTCCTCCTTACTTGCCGAGGTGAGACCTATTGGCCTCCTTATTTGCCAAGGAGAGGCCAGGCTCTAATGCCTCATACCTATTTGCCTCCTCGGGACGCCAAGGAGAGGCCAGGCTCCTAGCGCCTCATACATATCCTCCTCGCCAAACCAAGGAGAGGCCAGACTCTAATGCCTCTAAATACCTATTGCATCCACATGAACATTTCATACATATTTACAAGTTACTAAATAAATGCATCATCTATTCATCATTGCATAAACATAAAAACATGCTCCTATTGCCTCTCTCAGTACCTTGCGGTTCAAGGTCACTTTCTTACAATGCCTTGCGGTTTATGGCCTTATGGCTCACTTTCTTAAAGGTCCTCGCCACACCGAGGATAGATCTTATTATGGCCTTATGGCTCACTTTCTTGAAGGTCCTTGCCACGCCGAGGATAGATCTTATTATGGCCTTATGGCTCGCTTTCTTGAAGTTCCTCGCCACACCGAGGATAGATCTTACTATGGCCTTATGGCTCGCTTTCTTGAAGGTCCTCGCCACGCCAAGGATAGATATTATTATGGCCTGATGGCTTGCTTTCTTAAAGGTCCTCGCCACGCTGAGGATAGATCTTATTATGGCCTTATGGCTCGCTTTCTTAAAGGTCCTCGCCACGCCGAGGATAGATCTTATTATAGCCTTATGGCTTGCTTTCTTGAAGGTCATCGCCACACCAATGATAGATCTTATTATGGCCTTATGGCTCGCTTTCTTGAAGGTACTCGCCACGCCGAGGATAGATATTATTATGGCCTTATGGCTCGCTTTCTTAAAGGTCCTCGCCACGCCGAGGATAAATCTTATTATGGCCTTATGGCTCGCTCTCTTGAAGGTCCTCGCCACGTTGAGGATAAATCTTATTATGGCCTTATGGCTCGATTCTCTTGAAGGTCCTCGCCACGCTGATGATAAATTTTATTATGGCCTTATGCCGAAGGCTACATATCTTATTTTCATACCCATACTTGCTGGTCAAGGTCTAATTCGCCAATCAAGGATCAATTATACACAAAGTTCACCCGCCAAGGCTCAAAAGTCAGCTACATAAACTCTTTTGGAATTCAAAGCAAAATCTCAAAACCCTCAGCATCACAAGAAGCAACTACAAGCAGATTATACTCCTTACCCTCGATGTTAGCCACGACGGATAAGGAGTAGGGGGCTATTGAAGTACTCCAAAATATCAGGCCCGAACAGGTAACCCAAAAGTGTACTCCGAAATTATACTTAGAAGATTGGGCCAAGCCCGTACCCGGAAGGAGGCCCGGACCCATATCCAAAGAAGGGCCCAAGCCCAATCACATACTAAAGCCCAGTATGGAAAGACCACATTTATATAAATAGTAGGAAAACTTCCTAAAAAAAGAGGTCAGTGACTATTTCCCTCCAAAAAACAGAATAAGAACTCTATTTCATCCCTCCCTACTGCCGGTTTTTATACACATACATACACACACTTTATTTTATTGATGATCGATGATACACACAACATATATTGATTATCACACCGGAGGGTTTTGGGACACCCCCACCCACTCACGGTGCTTTATTTTGCAGACTTCACAAGCCAAATATCCTACCGCGACAACCACCGTCGGACCACGACTCCGGTGACCCCGACATAACGTCACCTTCGGCACCCCAGACACCACACGACAAGGTCACCACATTTTTTGGCGTGCTCATATTATAATAAATAACTACGGGGACAGAACTATCTCCTGAAACATGAGTGTCTGAACCCGGTATGCCTGGGCTTTAGCCCACTAGGCGGTCTAGATGTGCTTCCCATATCCTTCCGAGAAAGGAAGTCTTTTTTTTGTTGCAGGATTTCGGGCAGCGTGACTGCTCCTTTTTGTTGTTTTCTCCTCGGGATCCGGGCGGCACAACTACTTGTTTTTTGCTTGCTTGCTTACGTGTTTTTTGCTGCTTGCTTGCTTTTAGCTGTCGTCGAGTCTGAAATCGAGCAGAGCACTTGCTTGCTTCGGCTGAATTTGACGTCTGGATTCTGGTAGGGCAACTGCACTTTTTGGTATTTTTGAACCGATGAAATAAGGTGAAAACCTAGTTGGGTAGCTAGGGTTCACTAATTGGCCGAAGAGTTTTAGTGTTTAGGGGAACTTTTGGCAGTCTAACGGAGCTTCGAAGTTTGATCGATAAGTTATCAGCACAACAACTCTTGTCTTTTCTTCCTCCGTAAAAATTTTTGTGGGTCTCTCTCTCTCTCTCTCTTTTTCACTGCCGAATGCCTCTATTTATCAAGGTTCTAAAAATCGTTAGGCGGCACACTAGCGCCTAGGGGACTAGTCGGGGCGTAATCGGGGCCTAGGCGGGGCCTAGAATTAAGGCATAATTACCATTTTTTCGATAATTTATATCAAAGATCAAACACATTTAATACACATTTATTTTTTTTTTTTATGTTTGTCATTTTATCAAGCACTTGTCTATATTTGTAAAATGAACAAAAATATACAAACCTACCATTAATCTCAATTCTCAACAACCTCAAAGCAATAAACCAGCCAAGTTTAGAATTAAAAACAAAAAATATATATATATTACTCTACCTATCTACTGCCTCTACAACCCACAGTCTAACATATTCTTTCTAATCTCTTCTCATTCTAAATTCTGAGTCTCGAGACAGCCCATTTCTTCTTCATTTCTTCTATCTATCTGGCAGACCGACAAGCCTCTTTTTTCCTTTCTTTTTTTTTTCTTCTCTCTCTATCCGGCATACCGACTCTCCTCATTTTTTCATCCTCCAATCTCTTTTCTCCTAGATCTAAAACCCTTTGATCTATTCCCTCTTTCATCCCACCGAATATCTACAAAATCAAACTCATTTTCTTTCTACCTCCCTCTCTGCCTCACCATTATCACTTCCCCTTCCTTCTCCAGTTCGCCCCCTTCATTCCTCGGTCACCACATGCCACAAAATCAAAACTACAAAAATAAATTAAGGTCAGCGAGGTTTGGCGTAGGCGCCGACTTGATCGATTAGGCGGCGACTAAGAAAGCCGCGGCGGTAGAGAAGGGCCTAGCGCCTAGGCGAGGCCTAGGCGGGGAGTTTTAGAACACTGCTATTTATAGGATGAGAGACTAGGTTTCCTTAACATCAAAGATTAAACCAAATATTTTCTTTCGTGCTTTAATGGCTTGTACCGTGTGCTGAAAGAGTTGCACCAAAAGCTAACTGCAATAGTGAACATGGAAGTTGTGGGCGCTGCCTACACCCATTATGGGCGCGCCATGCCGCGGTGGCTATGGGCCATTTTGCATTTTTTTACTTTTTGCAATTTCACCGCAATTTGTTAATTCTTCTCCTTTTGTTTGTTAATTCATTTTAAACTCTGTAACTTAACATCAGTTAGTCCTTTTAACAAGTCTTGATATTTTATAACATGTCATAAAATAGGAGTACGAAATTGAGGTATCTACATTATATCTTCATCATTACGGGTATTTTATATCATACGAATCCCCTTAACCAACTCACTGTGTGTTAGTGGATTGAGTTGTGAGAGAGTGTGACTTCATTTTACTAAATAAGATCCGTAAGATGATCTCACAAGAGACCTACTAAAATCTCCCATCTATTTTCTGTCTTTTTACAATTCACTCCTACTCCATTTTTAATAAATATTCACACTTTTCTCTAATTAATTATTAATTTATTATTCTTAAAAATTATTAATAACAACCTCAACCAAACGATGTCGGGATAAGCATAGTTAGTGATGAGTCCGAATTTGTACACCAATGTTTAACGTTGGTGTACAATACCAACATTCTTATTAGTAGATAGCTAACCACTATTTTTAAAGATAAAAATTTGAGTAAGATGGTCTTACAGATATTTTTTGTAAGACGGATCATTTTTACCCGACCCACAGTGTATTGGTGGGTTAAGCTATGCGATAGTAAGACTCCATCTTACGAATTAAGAACCGTAAAACGGTCTTACCAGAGACCTACTCTTTTTTAAAATTGTTTTAATATTTTGGTGGTTTCTTTTATTTAAAGGCAAAGATTTGTGTAGGACGGTTTTACGAATCATAAATCCGTAAAACGGAGCCCTATTTAGAAATTCACGGATCATAATAAATAAACAACATGTTACAAAAATTCACAAAAATAATTTAGCTATGATTGTTCTAAGTTGTTGCTTTAGCTAAGATTGTTATGTGTTTCAAGTCTCAAAAGCAAAGTTCTTGTTAAGAACCGTAAGATCGTCTCATAGGAGATCACCTCATTAATGAATATGAATAATAAATTTTAAACCAATGGTGGGACTTGAAACACAAACCTCTACCCAAACCTCAACAACTTAGAACCATCTTAACTAAATTGTTTTTATTAATTTTTATAACATGTATATTTATTATTACCTTTGAATTTTGAAATGGGGCTCCGTCTTAAAGATTTAGGATCCATAAGACCCTCCTACACAAATCTTATGGTTAATATATACCCACCTTGACCTTTTTGTTGATAAAAAACAAATATAGAATAGAAAATCAAAAATAAAATTTGGAATCTGTGTTGGTAATTGACACTAATTTATTTTTTATTAGGAAATAGAGTATTTTAGGTAATTGGAAATTGGTCATTTATTATAGGATTTTAAATAAAAAGAAATAAAAAATGTTAAAACAATTTCAAAAATAATGATACCTTACTTAGCTATCCACCAAAGATGACGTTGACATTGTACACTAACGTTAAGTATTAATGTACAAATTCAGACTCGTCAGTGATCACTCGAACTCCACTTCCTTCTAAAACTTAGGCTGGTGTTAGAATTGTCAAATTTTTATTAAAAATGGCCAGAGAAAGTTACACAAATATATTTTGGATGGAGTAATACTCTTGTCTTTTAAAAGAAAAGTTCCAATTTTACCCATTTGATCTCTAAAAGCGACTACTTGATGTGGTTTCTTACGGTGGGGGAAGGGATATGGAAATTTAGAATTTAGAATACGTTCGACCAAACACCAATTTTGGATCTTTTGGAGCAAAAGCTCTGCCAAGTCCTTTGCAGTTTGTTTTTTGGAGAAATTGCCAAGTCCTTTGCAGTTTGTTTCATGTTTTTTGGGGGTGAAAAGACAACTACGCCGTTTATGAGCCCCAAACGTGCTAAGGATTACTTATCCAACGCATCGCGATGAATCAATTTGAATCGTAATGTACAAATTGGATTTGCGATGCAGAAAATCACGATGTAAAAATTAAATTCCCGATGCTTAAATTGGATTTCCGATACAAAAAAACTTGATGTACAAATTTAATTCGATTTGTGCATAGTGATGCAAAATTTACGATGCAGAAAATCCCAACACGCAAATTGGATTCGCGATACGCAAATTAGATTTGATTTGTGCATTACAATGCAAAATCGATGCATAAACTGATACTTTGTGCGTTTGTGTTCGATTCATTAAGAATATTGTATTTTTTTCGCCCCTAAAAGTATTTTTTTCCGATATAAAAAAACATAGTAGATTGGAGCAGTTAAAAAGTTTTAAAAAGGATCGGCCTTGAATTTCACCTTTTTTTTTTCTGGGTTATCGAGAGCCTTACTACTTCACATTGTATTCAACCTAGCCTTTGTCCCAATTAGTTGGGATCAACTAAAAGGTGTAGAAAATCAAGGCTGCAGTATGTTTTAACATGAAAAATGCATCAATTAACCTGAAACATTTATTTTGATCAAATTTAGAATGTCTTTTTCCAAGGAATAGCTGGCCACTCTTGGGAATATTAGTTTTGACAGTAATATCCACGGGTTTCTAGCCAGACAAGCTCATCAATGGGGCATAGTTAGGCAACTTCGTCATGATTCACTAAATGAAACTAATACAGATACTTATACTCTATTGTACTCTTCCCGAGCCCGACTCTTAAAATAGTGTCATGTTTATCTCCACATCAAGAAAAAAATTATTGACTTTATTATATATATATATTAGAATAATGTGTACTATCCAAACATATCCCTAAATGTAACTATAATTTTGCTAAAATCAGTTCAAAACGTCGGTTTTTTCCTATAAATATCAAAATGATAACACAGCCGCACCATCAAAATCGAGCATTTCACCATAATAGCATTCTTAATAAATAACGGTTTTACAGAATACATTCCTCAAGGCTCTAACAGCAGTGTTCAATCGACAAGTCTACGAAGAAGTTACAGAAAAAACTGAAGTGAAACCGCATGTCTGATTCCAATTCCAATTCAGCATCTCAAACTTTATACAACTACCAGAATTTGGGGCTTCTATAAGATAGAAACAATTGAGCAATGGAGGATCACCAGAGATTTAATCAAGGAACTGAATCTGGATCACTTATCACACCCAAGAAATCATCTTTAATAGTACCAATGCAGAACTGCAAAATGAACCCAACAAAAAGGTAAAGTATTTTTTCTTTCCAAGTGCGTGTTGGGAGGGAGAGAATGTCAAAGTAGAACCAACAAGCAGATAGAAAATGCATAGAAGGCCGTGGGTCACGACTCCTGGACAACCATTAACTTGTCATTTCAAACTTGACCAACGTGGAATATGACCTTAAACAAATAAGAATCCAAAAAACTGCCAAAATTTCATCTTATATTAGACAGGGAACATTTAGATATCTAAAATATGGAAAAACTTGGATGAAAGACCTTTTGCTCAAGGGCATAACAGAGAAGCCAAACTCAGGATCAATTAGGGGAAATACATTATTTGAGCTTGACTCCCAAAACAAAATGACAGTTGCAATGTGGAACAGTCAATTTATCAGAGAGCAGCACTTAACTGAGTTTCTGGCAAGGTAAGAAGCTTCATTTGTAAAATATATCCATATGCACAAGGATGGAAAAAAATAAAAAAAAATCTTTCTCCCCTTACTTTTTTCCTTTATTATCCACATTTGTCATTATGCCACAGCTAGGGGTGGCAATTGGGTGTTAATGGATAACTTTGGGTTAGGCTATTATCCATTATGCCAATGGATAATAGCCTAACCTAAAACTATCCATTAACACCCAATTGCCACTCCTAGCCACAGCCCTTGTGTCAATAAACTACACACCAGATATGAAAGATAACTCCGGCTAACAAAAGATGAGTAAATATACTGGATAAAAAACAAAAATATTGTAAACGAGCGTGCTTCTTTGCAATGGCGCCAAGTTCGGCATAGAATTTGAAAATGTCTCCAATGACGACAAAGTAGGAGGTGAATTAGTGAAAACGCAACAGGTACTATACTTATCTAAGTGCTCTAAATTGCGCATCTTACTTTCATGCCAGTTAGCCAAATCAATCCATAACTTGGTCACCTCTCATGGACGATTTATACTTCACTTGAACGATTTGAAAGCACAGGGAAAATTTCCTTGCAATTCAGGAACCCGGATCTAAGTCGTGTTCGGGTTGGACTCGAATGCTACAAGCCTTTTTCTTTTTGAAAATCTCATCCATCCACCTCACTTGGTTCTTTACTTTTTTCTACTTCTTGAAGCTCGAGTTCTTGTTGGATTTTATTAAATAGAGAGTACATTTTTCTACTTTTTCCCTTCGGCTATCTTTTGCTCTTTGCATCTTTGCATGGTAGGAACTCTTGCTTCTTAAAATATGGTTGGGAAGAAAAGAAAAGACTAGTGATGATCCAACTTGAAAACATGGTTTTGAAATGAATGGGGTGTAGTTAATGTCATGAAGAAAGGTGGTTGGGACTCCCCACATTTCATGGCATGAAAGATTAATGTCTTGCGTTTCATCTTACGTTAGACGTAGCCGTGTTGCTAGAGTTAATTTTACATCAAAAATCAAGTCGCATTCTTATTCTGGATATAAACAGTCCTTTTCTTCAAAAGAAGTTCTGCATCATACAATTCGACATATTCCTTTAGGGAGTGTTGACAACTAAATCCAAATTTTTCATTCTTTCATATCCATAATAATGTGAAAAGATGTCCCCGCGCCAAGTTGTTCAAGAATAATGGTATTGAGTTTCTCGACCCTGTGTTTGGATTAGCCTGGTCTGTTTCTTGACGAGGGGGAAGGAAGGGGATACAACTCGGCCGTAGAGTGTCAATTTAACTAGATTTGGTTCACAATGGACATTTAGGAAATTACATGTGGATAACTATGTACGTAAGAAACACTCGGGTAAACGAGTAATCTTTTTTTAAAAATTTGTATAGCATACCTAAAAGAGTAATCTCAGTCGTTTCTCATCTTTTTGCTCCCTAGAAAATACTAGGCAACAGATCCCTAGATCTCCCATGAACAAGATTTAGAAATCAAAGAAAATCACTAACACATGTACCACAGAAACTGCACTTGTGTCCAAATTAACACCACAATGAAAAAGGGAGATTTCTCAATAAACTTGAACTAAACCAAGAGGGCTGATGGCAAACAAGCAACTTTTCTCAACAACTCTACCAAAATAAGAAACGAAACAGAGTTAAGAAGCATACAATTTCTGTGGCATCTACTCGAGTTCCAATGATCTTCAGCCGAACTTCACTCTCCTTTTGAATCTTGACCTGAAAAAGAAACAATGATTTTACAAACTCTGAAAGTTTTACCAATAAATGAGAAGTTAACTCAGAAATCGCTATCCCACCGATCCATCTGAAGTTGTGTAATTAGGCGTGTCTCCTGATTGGAACTCCATATCATCCGGTATCAACTGAAACCAAAGATGAGAATGAGAAACTAAAGGCGCAAATCAGAAAATAGTTTCACAGTTGAATGTAACATAGTAACATTCTATTTTGCTTATTTTCCTGCGGGAATAAAGGAAGAAGAAGAATTGTCTGGCTGCAGTGAGGAAGCTGTGACAATACATTGATACTGAAGGAGAGGGATGCAAAGTTTAGATTCCAAATAAGCATCAAGCAAGTACGTAAATTAATTTATAATCGAAAAAAATGACAAATCCACAGGCACCACTAGATTCTGATAAAGTTAGTAGTGAGCTAGTACTTGTAGGTAACAGATTGTTCTATGCATTGGTTTGTCTCTTTCTTCTCTGATAAACCTATGGTCTATAAAGAGTAGACCATACTTTTTACTCTTCCCTGTTCCACTCAATCAGTGTCTGATAGAAAATTCAAGATTTTAATGAGGTAGATGGCATACCACATAGTAACCATAATGACAGATATACTTGTTGTATCCCAACTTTCTTTATTTCTTATATCAGGTGCAAGTTAGAACATAATGGCAATTGCAAGCTTGATTTCGAAAATAAGACTTTTTCAGTGGAAAGCAGGAGTCTTTGAGCAGGAGGAAGTATTATTGCCCCAAGCAAGAAAAATAGGCAACTAAGGAAATTTAGCTCAAAAATAAAGCACAACTTTCTAGAAATCAAACCGCATTTCAAGAAAAGAAAAGACTAACATGATTTGATACAAAAATTTGAACAGGCCCAGCTTCCGCAAAGAATCCCATCTGCAACAAATAAAAGTAGCACAATTAAGAGTCCCCCTCAAAAAACAAAACAACTTTGAACATAAAGAGTACTTTCAAACTCCATCTACAGTCCACCATTTTATTTAAAAGTACACTCTCAAAGATTACTCCTACAGTCCCTCTAACCTTTCATTATTAAGTTCCATACTGGATAGCTTTTTGTTATTAGATTGTTCGAAAGTGAATTGATGGATGGGATCAGAGGGAGTATATGAAAAATAAGCAAAAGGGGTATATTAAATCAAATTAGGGTATTAGATAGTCGACCTTATTAACCATGGAAACAACAGCTTCAAGAATCTCTCCTTTAAAGGGTCTAAAGACAACGCATTGGTACTTGACAGGGAAAGTAACGAATCCAGTCCCATCTCGAATTAGCCCCTTTCCTACATTCTCAATCCCCGTGAATTGCCACCACAAATCCGTGTCGACCGCTGTAGATGCATAATAAAACAAGAAAAAAAGGAAACAACTTTCAGGGTGAGCAACTTTTAGGGTTGGGAATTGCGGGGAGATGGGGTTGGGAATTGACCTGCAAGTGCCCTCGACGTCTTTCATAAGCTTGGAGACGAGCTTTTCGCGAAGATCACGACCAAAGTAGCGAGGGTGTAGCTGCATATTCCTCTCCAATATTATGTGGAAAAACATACTAAAGCTTGAAAGAGAGAGAGAGAGGTGCAATGGAATGGTTGTGGCAGCTGTGCAGTGCCGCCGGCCGAGGAGAAGAAGAAAGGGAAGTAATTGCTTTGCAGTTCGTAGGGTGACGGTTCTTAATTTCTCTGCCGAGAGAAGAAATTTATGGGGTGTTTGGGACGCTAAAACTGTACCTCCACAAATTTTATAGTCCGTATTCTTTTTTTCTTCGTCACAAAATAATTATTCAGTTTGAAATTTCTTTTTATAATATTTTTTATCATTTTATAATTATTTTTTTACCCTACTTTAATTATAAGTCATATACAGCTTTAAAAAAATTATACATTAAACCAATATAAATAATTAAATTAATTATTTTTTCTTAATCCGTGTAACAATCAAATAAAACGATAATTTAGGGACCGAGAGATATTATGTTTAGTATGTACCCCACCTTGACCTTTTTGTTGATAAAAAAACAAAAATAGAACAGAAAATCGAAAATAAAATTTGGAATCTATATTGGTAATTAATACTAATTTTTTTTAGTAAATCTACAGTAAAAAGATTTTACAGATTTTAATTCGTAGCTCAACACATTACCAGACAGTGGGTTAGATAAAGATAATTTATCTTACAAAAAATGACCATAACACCGTCTTATTACCTAAGTTTTTGCCATTTTTTATGATAAAAATTTAAGTAAAACAGTCTTAAAAATAGTTTTTGTAAGACGAATCCTCTTTACCCGACCTACCGTATGTTGGTGGGTTTATTTGTGAGAGAGTGGGGTTCCGTCTTACCAATTAAGATCCGTAAAATTGTCTTATACAAGACTTGCTCTTTTTTATTTAAGAATTAGAATATTTTAGGTACTTGAAAATTGTTCATTTATTATAGGATTTTAAATTTAAAAAATACAAAAATGTTAAAATAATTACCAAAAATAATGATTACCTTACTTAGCTATCCACCAGAGTAGGTGTTTGCATTGTATATTAATGTTACATAGACACTTAATACAACACCTATAAAATGTTTAATACAGTACTTTTAAAAAATATTTGACTAAAATACCCTTTATGTAAATTAATTTTTTTTTTTATTAAATTTAAATTAGCTAAATTTTATTATTTTTTGTCTTTTATTAAATTTAAATTAGCTAATTTAAAACGTAATAATTAATTTAATTTGAATTAGGTTTAAATTATAAAAAAATGACAAATTTCAAGTATGTACAATTTTAGAAATATGTTTTCATCCGGGACCATCAATTTTTTGGACATTTCATGTACTACAAATTGATTGTCAAATGACAAAAATGTCATTAATAAAGACAAATATAATCCGGCCTAAAAAAAAAAAAAAACTGATGTCAAGGCTTGGCATCAGCCATCAGCACTATTTTGACAGTTTTTACAAGACCAACAAAATTTAAAAAATGTTTATGTCAAGGCTTGGCATCAGCACTGTTTTGACAATTTATTTAAGTAAAAAAAATCAAAAAATGCTGATGTTAAGGCTTGGCATTAGGACTGTTTTGACAATTTATTCAAGTCAAAAAAATTTAAAAAAACTGATGCCAAGGCTTGACATCAACACTTGTTTTAACAGTTTTTTTGCAATATCAAAAAAATTCAAAAAAGCTGATGCTAAACTCATGCATCGTGTCAAACCGCCAAACCCAGACATCAGTCGGAATAAACGGTGTCTTATGCCCTATTTGAATAATGTATCTCGTCTCTGTAAAAATTCAAATTCAAACACACATGTAAAATTGACTAGTTTGTGCTAATAACGTTATGAATTTCATTTCAAACAGAAAAACTTTTTGGGATCCATCAATTGGGACTAAGAAATCTGCCACCTATTTTTTAACGTATGTTCTGATTTCTTCAATCAAAGCCTTCAAGCTCTTTGCCGATGATCCACCATCTTCCACAGCCTTCGAAGATTAACAGACAAAAAGGTTGAACATTAAATATTATCATCGGTGTCTATAATCCAAACATTGTCATTATATACTATAAACTGTAGGAGATAAATATTTAATCATTTTCACTCCTGTAGGAGATTAAGCCGAAATACATAGCTCCTCGTAGTCCTTAATGTGTTTCCCCTGCAGTCTTCCTCATCTGCTCTACGTCTCTGTCATCACTCATCACCTAGCTTTGGTGAATCGGGTTAAGCTTCTGAAACAGACATACAAAACTGATTTGGGTTTCTTTGAATCGGCAATTGGGGCGGTGACGTACTTTCGCCCCAAAATTATACTTAAATGATATGTCCAAAAAATAGTTGGATTCATTTGAAAACATGTTATAAAATATGTACCGGCTTGTATTTTGTTCTAAAAAAACAAATTTAGGACTGGGCTTAGGACAGTCCAAAAGGGAGTGACTGTGTTTGGGACTGGGCTGGTGGCAGTCCAAAATGGTTTTGGGTTCGGGCTGGGCGCTTGGGCTAGTTGGGTTGCATTTCAAATAGGGGAATGGGTTTGGACCCGGTTGGGTGGCAATCCAAATGGGGGTATGGGTTTGGGATAACTGTCCAAATGGGGAGTTTTTTACTTTTTTTTTAATTTAAATCCTAATTCAAATCAAATTAATTATTAAATTTTAAATTAGCTAATTTAAATTTAATAAAAAACAAAAAAAAATAGCTAATTTAAATTTAATTTTAAAAAAAACAAAAATAATAAATTATGTAAATGATATTTTGGTAAAGTACTTTTCAAAAGTGTTGTATTAAATATTTTATATATGATGTATTAAGTGTGCCCCTTAAAGTTAAGGACTTGTCAATGATCGTTCGGTCTCCACTTCCTTCTGAAACTTTGGCAGTGTTAGAATTGTCAAATTTTTATTTAATATAGGGGGAAAAAGTTACACAAATCTATTTTTGATGGAGTAATACTTTCTCCATTTTCAAATAATCATCTTTATTGACACATCATATTGTTTTAGAAAAAGTAATTGAGTACATTATAAATATTAGTGTAATGAAACTTTTATATAATAACTTTGAGCATATATCCATAATTAAAATTGGTAAAAAAAAAAGTGAAAATAAAAGAGTGAAAGTGTTTTTCGAATTAAAATCGGACCAAGTACTATTTTGAAACGTTCAACCAAACACCAATTTTGGATCTTTCGGAGCAAAAGCTCTTCAAGCCAAGCCCTTATGGTGTTGTTTGGTAGCCAGAATTAAGGTCAGATAAGATTAATAAGCCGAGTTGCATGATATTTGGTACGCAATAGGTGATCGGGACTAATAGCACGAGTTATTCGGATAAAGTAATTATCCTCTCACTATTAATACCAATGGGGGGAGGTATTATTAGCGCCCTCAGTATAAAAAATTGGAATTAACATTTGTAATCTCAAAACTACCCCTGATATATATGTGAGGATTAATAACGAGGGCACTAATAGTACTGGGATTAATAATATTGTTTATCCTTGTCTAACTACCAAACAAGTAGTTTGTTTATGGAAAATGCTAAGTTTACCATCAGGATTACCACTATGGTGACAACTTTACCTTGAAGGCAAAGTGTATGTGAGGTGCATATGTATCTTCAAGACATAGTTGTCATCATAGTGCTAATCCTGATGATAAACCTAACAAAGTTGTTTGTTTATTAGAAAAATTGTGGCAGTTACCTTCCATAAGTTTTTTAACTACTTTTTCTATGTATATTTTTAATTGGTAAAATACATTTATGATGGTAAAAAGATAACTATACTATTAATGAGCTCACCATCAATTTGATTCGCGATGCATAAATTGGATTCGTGATTTAGAAAATCTCGAAGCAGAAAATGGATTCTTGATGTAGAAATTGAATAGAAGATGAAGAAATTATCGATGCACAAATTGGATTTGATTCGTGTATAGCGATGCAAAATCACCGATGTAGAAAACTTTGATGCACAAATTGGATTCGCGATGCAAAAAAAAAATCAAAATCTTCAATGGATTGGATTCAATTTGTGCATCAAGATGCAAAATTGGTGTATAAACGGATACTTTGCACGCGTGTGTTCAATTTACTAAGAGTATTGCATTTTTTCACTCCCAAAAATGTTTTTATCCAATTAAAAAAACATGATAGACCGAAGTCGTTGAAAACTTTTTTAAAAAAGGACCGACCTGAATTTGGCCTCTATTTTTGTTTTTGCTACAAACAAAGGGACTTATCGAGAGCCTTACTACTTCACATTGTATTCAACTTAGATCTAGGGTATATGTGGTTCGATTTGATTTGGTTCGGCTAAAATCTCAAACCAAACAACCCCTATCGATTCCAAAATTTCTCAAACCGAACCGAACCACACGAAGTTCGGAACTGAACCGAACCGAAGCGAACCACTCGATTCGATTTGGTTCGGTTCTATGGTTTCAAAAAATTAATTAATCAACTTGTAAGTTGACAGAAACCAATAGCATCAATATCATCACCAATAAATTATCAAAGATGCTAGAAACTATTAAGAAAATTAATCAATTTGGATGAACAAAAAGCAACATCAATAAACAAAACAAATAGGCTAGAATGTTTAGTGTTTTTTCAATTTTGAACGGTAATTAGATTTATGGTTCTTTTCGTGTATTGACTATTGAGCAACTTGAACTCATGAGTTGTATCAAATATCAATATGAAGATATGAAGGACATTAGAAAATGGATATGAGTACAAGACTATGTGGTATGTAGCTGTCAAACACAAAGAAAGAATTAAAAATATAAAAAAGTAAATTAGTAATTAGGAGATTATAATATATATATATATATATATATATATATATATATATATATATGTTTAAAATTTAGAAGGGTGACTCAGTTCGATTCGATTCGGTTTGACATAAAAACTCATAAACCGAGCCAAACCACTCAATTTTTTATTTTTTCCAAACCAAACCGAACTACTCAAAACTTTTTTTTCGTGTCTCCATCTTTTAATATTGGAGCAACATAAGTACTCGCTGTCATGGTAGCCATTAATGACATTAATATAAACTATGGATGAATGAATGATACTTTTGCTCAACTTAAATTAGCAAATATAAAGCTAATCATTCAATTGAGATTCCACCAAGTTTCACCTTATAGTTGATTAGTTGTTATCTCTCAAATAATTTAAAATCTAGACTATCTTGGACTTCAAAATCGAACCAAACTGTTCGATTCATCGATTCCGACATACACCCCTACTTAAATCAACTACAAGGTGTAGAAAATCAAGGCTGCAGTATGTTTTAACCTAGATAATATAATAACACCTTCAAAACATAACATGAAAAATGCATCAACTAAACTGGAACATTTATTTGATCAAATTTAGAATGTCTTTTTCCAAGAAAATAGCTGGCCACTCTTGAGAATATTAGTTTTAACAGTAATTTCCACGGGTTAATGACAAATTTTATCATCCAACTTTGCATGTATAAAAAAAGGCTGGATTTTATTTTATTAAACACACAGTATTTTTTCTTTTTGAAAATTTCCGAATGCTAAAAGCCGTGATTGTTGTTGTTGTTGAGCAGTGTCGCCGGCCGAGAAGACGAAAGGGAAGTAATTGCTATGCGACGGTTCTTGATTTCTTGGCCGAGAAAATAAATTAAATTTAGAGGGTGTTTGTGTTATTTAGCGGTTTATAGAGGCACAATATTGGGATTATCTCTCTCTTAATTACTCCGTTGTCTCCAAATAATTCTCCTTATTTTACTTTTTAGTTCCAATCAAGCGTATGGACCAATAATCTAAATCTGAATCCGAATCAAATAACTTATTTATTAGCGGATCGAATATAAATTTACATATTTCTTATCTGTTAATAACTCGATCCGATCCAAAAAATAACATATTTATTATTATATATATACAATATACACAATCATGCATGGATGTTGTCTTTTTTTTTTTTTTTTTTAAAGGTTGGAGAGGACATAGACCGTACTCCGACCCTTAATTTTTTTATTATTTTAATGCCTTAAAAGGTTACAATTATATATATGATGTCTTTGGTGTGGCTCGAACAAATGGTACCTCTAGTGAGGCTTTGAACACCCGACCTCTCGGTTGAGAGTAGTGAAGTACCAGGGTGCCTCTGGTAGGGCTTGAACACTCAACCTTTCCGTTAAAATAAGTGAGTAGCTAAATGGGGCCTTTGGGTAAGGCTTGAACAACAACGGTGCCTCTAAAGAGGCTTAAACACTCAACCAACGAGCTCTAGCTCAACTGGTACTGCTCACTTCTCCTAACAGAGAGGTCGGGTATTCAAGTCTCACAAGAGACACCCGACCTCTTTATTTTTTAATCTTCATTTCTTTCATATTCTCATAATTTTTTATCCATAAATCTTTATTTCAGATCGAATCAGATAAATTAACTGGTAACATATTCGAATATGGATTGACATACATTTGATCCGTCAAGTTATCAAATCGGATCGACGATATAAAGTTTCAGATCGAGCTCAAATATACATGTATCTGATACATATATGATCCATTGACAAACGTTCCTACCAACAATTTTATTTACTTTTTTTCTACAACAAAGCCAATAAAACATATTAACATCAACAAACCATAGTCCTAGAAAAACTACAAAACAACCAACTAACAACTACAATTAGGGAGGCGCTAAACATTGAAAAAAAAACTATTTGAATTTTGTTGGATTTTCGGCCCTAGTCCATGGAACAATTGCTAAGTGTTCGACCAGAACCAACAATTAGCAATTATTCCATCGGTTCTGGCTGAACATTTCCATCAGTTTTTGCTCGAACGTCTTGCATTTGTTATAGCCGAACAGTAGCATTGACAAAAAAAATTCTTTTTAATTCAAAACACTTACCATTGAAAAATTTAATTAGTATCACTCGCCTATTGGATAAATGGTAGATTAGTAGATAACGTATTTAAACCATGTTAACAAAAATAATAATACATCAAAAACGAAGGTTGATGACACTTTTTCAAACTATTCGGCTAGATTTGATGGAACATTGCTCAAATGTTTGGCTAGAACAGTACTCAAATGTTCAGGTTAGCGTCAACCGAACATTTGAGCAATGTTCCTTTAATGGTGACCGAACATTTCAAGACGAGGAGTTCATTTTTTGAAAAAAAAAAAAACTGATGGTTTATACAATTTTAAGCATAAAATGCTTAGAAATTTTTGCTTTTGCTCGATACTTGATTTTTTTGCACCAATGTTGAATATTATTGAAGGTTTTGGAATGTTTTGGAAGGTTTTAGGGAAGAAAATATACTCCCTCCGTCCCTAAATTATCGTCCTCATTTCCTTTTTCGTCCGTCCCAAAATAATTGTCCACTTTGAAACGTACCTTTTTAGAACATCACTTTTACCATTTTACCCTTACTTTTTCACTCTACTTTAATTATGGGCCACATATACATGGACATTAAAGGAAACTACACATTAAATCAATATAAATAATCAAGTCAATTACTTTTTCTTAAACTGTGCGCCGGGTCAACCCAGACGATTATTTAGGGATGGAGGGAGTATGATACTTACTCATTAGTACATGCAAATGAGTAGGGGAAGAAGGGTAGTATATTTGATGGGGGTTGGGGGTCTTATTAGAGGATTTGAGTTATATGAAAAGCAAAGGGGTCTACTTAGAAAAATGAAGGGTACTTGTAAAAATTGACATGCTTTAAGATTTACTTAAACCCATTAACTTAAAACAGCTAGTTAACATTTGATTAAAATACTTACAACTGTTTTATTTAGACTTTGTAGTAAGTGTAAATCTATCTTCAGCACATAGATGTCTACTATTGTTTTTACAAGAGATACCCTTTTGAACTTAGTTAAGCAGCATTCTTTAAATAAATATCTCATTTACTAAAGCTTAAGTCATCATCAGCTAGCAGCTGCTGATAAAATGTCAGCGTCTACTCAAACATTTCAAAATTTGCTATCTGCTAAACACTATATATTGTTGAAACGATTGACTCTCACACTCTTATATTAAACTATTATTTGGTCATCTATTTTCAGACAAAAGAATTGTTCATCCGCCTTGTCAATAGAAGACTTTCGTGTATGTCTTAAATGTTCTTCATATATTATATACTAGCTAACCACCCTATTTATTATTTCATACAAGGAAACACTCTTTGTCTCTAATCTTCTGCAAGATATCTACACATTCAATGACAGATCTTCATTATCATGATTTCAAGAAATTCAAGTTTCAATCTTGCTCTAACAAACGACTCCAAATTTGAAGATCTTTATAAAACGTATGAAGCAAGGATTGAAAACATATCTTCGCAGAACTACGTGCTTTATACTCCAAATATTTCAAATCCTCAAAGCACACTGATATAGACAAAGACGTTGAAGTCTTCATTCAAAATAAACTTCAATCTTTCTTTGAAAAGTTTATTCTCTCAAACACCAACTAAGATAGTCTTTCATATATTATTTTGTTCTAATTCTTGTTTGAACAATCATTGTTTTGATTGTTTCTTCATTCTTTCGAATCTTTAAGAAACATTTGATTGTTGTACGAGTTTGATTATTTATTAACCATACTCCTTAAACACTTATTTTTATTATTAACCATACTCCTTAAACACTTATTTTTATTTTTATTATTTATTTATTAACCATACTCCTTAAACACTTATTTTTATTGTACATTGATCCGATAGTGATCACTTAGAATATATATAATTTAAGTGCACTTCAAAATCCAACTTTGATCAACTTGGTAGTGGACGTAGCAGTTTATATTGTCAACCACTTCAAATACTCTGTCATTTACTTTCAGCTGCCTCAACTATTCTAACACTTGAGCAATTTCTATTTACTTGAGTGTCACCCTGTTACATTTGTAAATCATGTACTTAAATGTTTTATACTTTGTTATTCAATTCGGTCCATATATATTAGTGATCAAAGAAAACATGTTTTGTTCATCTGTTGCTATATGTTGAATAGCTTTCAGCTACATGTTCATTTGCAATTTCCGCTGCAACTTTTCAAGATTTTCAAAACATCCTATATAGTTTTAAAAAGACTATTCACCCCCCCCTCTCACCTTATTTCGTTGCTTCCTGGACTTACAATTGGTATCAGAGTTATACTTTTAGAAAATTATTATTATTATTTTCCAAGTTTAAAAACTTGGAAGTTTGATCATGGAAACCATAAAAAGTTTTTCAATCAAATAATGTAACTCAAGTACCTATTTTTGATGAATATCACTTTGATATATGGAAAGAAAGGATTACAAGATATATGAACAATATTGATAAACGATTGATGGAATGTATAAGAGATAGTCTTATGCATCACATACACTAAAGTTGGAAAATCTTCTAATGCAGAAGATATACATCATCTTGCTACTGTTGTTGAAAAATATACTCTCGAACCTTAATCAGAATGGATTGAGGAGGACAAAACAATTGATGGGCAGGATGCTAGGGTTGTTCATATTTTATCAACTGTTGTTCTAGATGAAAACTATAAACAAATTTATGACTATGTTACAGCCAAAGAAATATGAGATGCTCTTATTGAATATATGGAAGGGGATCAAAATACAAAGGACAACAAGCTATATGATTGCATACAAGAGTTTGATGCATTCAAGAAGGATCCAAAAGAATCTTTCAGGAATGCCTATGACAGATTTTTTGAGGTAAGTAATAGATGTTCTTCTCTTGGCAAAGTGTATAGTATGAAAGATCTAAATATGAGATTTCTTAGTAGATTGTGAAACCTGTGGCATATCAAGGTAATTATCATAAAGAAAGCAAGAAACTTGAATAAAACTAACATACGTAGTCTTGTTGCCGGTCTCAAAATTTATGAGAAGGAAATTCTTAAAACACAAGAAATTGAGAAAAGTTTCAAAGGTATCTCTTTGCATATGTACAAGAAGAAACACTAGAAGCCTCTACATCTATGTCAAATGATGACTTTGATGAAGATGAGTTTGCTGCCTTTTTCTTCTAAAGACCTTTTTTCTTCAAACTTCTAAAGACCCTTTTTCTTCAAACTATGAAAAGTCTTACTTCAAATCCAATCAAGTCAAGGATAATGAAGAAAAACTCATATGCTTCAATTGTAGAAAACTTAGACATTTTGCTTCAAACTGTCCATCTACCAGACATGAGTATTACAAGAGAACTCCTAAAACTTTTGAAAAACAAAAAGAGTTAGTTGCAAAAGATCAAAATCTAGCAACTTGGATTGAGACAGATTTAGAAGATGAATCTGTTGATTTTGTACAAGAAGCAAATATTTGTCTTGTTGCAAAATAAGTTGTTTATTATTCAGAAAATGAGTCTGATGATGAGCTTCCAACCTCACCTATTAAAGATCATAAGCTGTAAAAAGTCATCCAACCTAAACAATTTGTGATAAAAAAAAAAATAGGAAATAGTTTTTACTCACAAAGCATAAATAGTAAACCAATGGAAAAGAAAAATCAACTTCTTCAATGATTGCTAACACCAAAAAAAACCAACTTGTCAAAAGAGCATGAAAATAAGTCCTCTGACAAAAAGGTTGATGATCTCTTGGAATAAATGCAAAAAATGTATTCCAAGTTTGAAACACTTCAAAGGATTCACATATCTTTGTCTAATGACTTTAAAAAAGTTTTTGATGAATACAATGAGTTTCAAAAGATCAATGAGCTCTAAAAAGTTCAGCAGAATGAACTGCTGCAACTTAAGAGCTTAAATTAACAATATGTGACTCAAGCTAAAGTCTCAGTAGCTCAGATAACTGATCTTACAGAAAGAAACCAATGACTGACCAATGTTGTTGACACCTACTCAAAGTCAAAAGTTGTTAAAGATGATGAAGATCAACATGGTCTTGGATTCTCAAACGCTAATGAAAACTGTGAAATCATACAATCAAAAGGTGAACCAAAGGTTCTGCTTAAAAAGAATAAAGGATATACTTACAGTGTTGTTTCTCATAAATATCATAAGAATCAGCCTAAGAAGTCTTTTAATAAAAGGGGGAAGCTGAACCAAGATAAGTGTCAGCCTTCTGCAGCCTTCTGCTTCAAAACCTCAAAAACTGTCAGGAGCTGAAATTATTGACAAATCTCTAACTACTGACAGATGTCAACCAGCTGACAAAAGAAGAGGAATTAGAATGAAAACTGCTTACAAATTTGAACCAATTAAATTTGTGGCTACTAAGACTTCTAGGTAAACACAAGCTCAAACAAAAAGTTCCCTTCAAATGACTGATAAACCTGATTATCACAAATGCAAAGTCGGTTCTACTTTTGGTCATCAGTCTCATAAATGCTTATTTAGATTTAATCCTACTGACAAAGCCAAGATGCCTAAACTAAGACATGTCTGGCTACCAAAGAATTCTAACCCTCTGGATCCAAACCAATAAGGGTACCAAGATGAAATTATTCACATTTCAGCTATGTTTTATGGCAAATGATCATACAATTGATGTGTGGATAATAGACAGTGGATGCTCTAGACACGTGACTGGCCAACTGAACTACTTATTGGCATTATCCCAGCAAAAGGACCCTTTGACATTTTTGGAGATAATTCCAAAGGTAAAACCATAGGATATAGATCCATTGTAAGAGGATCCATGAAAATTGATAATGTATCTTTGGTACAAGGTTTGAAACACAATCTATTGAATATATCACAATTCTGTGACAAAGGTATGCGTTGTACTTTCTCTTTTACTCACTGTTTTATTAAAAACAGCATCACAAATAAATTTTTATTTACTGGAATAAGAAAAAGAAATGTTTTTGTTATTGACCTACTTTCTATAAACAGCAAAACTCAAATATGTTTAATAGCTAACAATGTTTCAAATACTTCATCATTGTGGCATAAAAGATTTTCACACTTAAATTTCAAATATCTTTCAAAACTTTTAAAGGAGTTTTGGTGAATGGTCTGCCACCAGTTAATTTTCCTACTAATAAGAAATGCAAAGTCCATGCTTTAGGAAAAATCACAAAAACTTCTTTCAAACTCAAACAATGTCTTTCAACCAAAAGAATATTTGAATTACTATATGTGGATATGTTTGGACCAGTTTCTACTTCAAGTTTAGGTTGAAGCAGGTATACCCTAGTTGTTATTGAT
The DNA here is from genome assembly GCA_013146195.2 of Codonopsis lanceolata. Lineage (NCBI taxonomy): Eukaryota > Viridiplantae > Streptophyta > Magnoliopsida > Asterales > Campanulaceae > Codonopsis > Codonopsis lanceolata. Next base: position 173,758,709 of record CM028377.1, read on the forward strand.
GATTGTTCATGGTATACATGGGTTAAAATGATGCAGTCCAAGGATGAAACTTATGGAATATTCACTGCCTTGGTCTGAAACCTTCAGACTCAAAAAAAAAAAAAAAAAGTGTGACATTATAACTTATGGAATATTCACTGCCTTTGTCTGAAACCTTCAGACTAAAAAAGAGTGTGACATTATAAGTGTAAGATCTAAAAATGGTACTAAATTCAATAACCTTAAAATGGATACCTACTGTGATGATCATGGTATAGACCACAATTTCTCAGCTGTAAAAACACCTCAGTAAAATGGTGTTGCTGAAAGAAAAAAAAAACCATGATTGCTTAATCAAATCTATCTAAGTACTTTTGGGCAGAAGCTGTCAACGCATCATGTTTTACATAGAACACATCTCTTATCAACAAGTTTCATGATAAGACACCTTATGAACTATGGAGAGGCAAAACACCCAACATTGCTTATTTCAAAATCTTTGGGTTCAAGTGTTACATTCACTACAATGGTAGTGATCACAGAGGTAAATTTGATGAGAAAACTGATGAATGTATTTTTGTTGGTTATGTTAAACACAATAGAGCTTATATAATATATAATAGAAAATTTCAAATAATTATTGAAACCATGCATGTTACTTTTGATGAATTTTGTTTACTTGAGTCTAATGAGACTCAAGATGATTCTAACAAATTTGAGATTTTTGAGACAGGAAATGATAACAGCTCAATTCAAAACAACCCTTCATTATCTACTCTTCATGCTGATAGCTCAAATAGTTGATACTCAAATTCAACGAGCTGATCCTGTAGCTGCTGATCCTTCAGAAGCTAAAAACCATCAAACAGATGAAACATCTTTTTCCCAAAATAACATACATACTGATACTCCTAACCTCATTCCAGATCTTCCCAAAGAAATTAGAGAAGCCAGACATCACCCAGTTACAAACATTATTGGTGATCCATTTGGTGGCTTAAAGATAAGAAACAGCTTAAGAAATGAAACATTTGATTCTCATGCTTTTGTTTCCTCTATTGAACCCAAAAAGATAAATGAAGCTTTGGAAGATCTCCATTGGATTGATGCTATGCAAGAAGAGCTAAATCAGTTTGAAAGATATCAAGTATGACAACTTGTTCCAAAACCTAATGATCGGAACCAAATGGGCTTTTAGGAACAAACTAGATGAAGATGGAAATGTCACAAGAAACAAAACAAGATATATAGCCCAAGGCTATAAACAGGAGGAGGGCATTGATTATGATAAAACATTTGCTCATGTTGCAAACTAGAAGCTATCAAATTGTTCTTTGCATATGCAACCTTCAAAGACTTCAAAGTCTACCAAATAGATGTGAATAGTGCATTTCTCAATGGAGACCTTCAAGAACAAGTATATGTTGCACAACCCCTTGGTTTGAAGACCACAAAAATAAGGACCATGTATACAAGTTTAGAAAAGTCTTGTATGGACTCAAACAAACTCCAAGAGCCTGGTATGAAACTCTTTTTAAATTTCTCATGAAAAAAGGTTTTCAAAAAGGTAAAATTGATACAACTCTCTTTTCCATGAAACACGAGGGAAATATATTATTAGTTCAAATTTATGTTGATGATATTATTTTTTGTTCTACTAATGATATTATGTTTGTCGTATGTATATGTGCACATTTTCAAGCTGATCCTAAAGAATCTCACATGATTTCTGCTAAAAGGATTATTAGGAATCTTATAGATACTGAAAAATTTGGCATTTGGTATTCTAGGGACTCTTATTTCAATTTAATAGGATATTCAGATGCTGATCTTGCAACTTGTAGAGTGAATAGGAAAAGTACTAGTGGTACATGCTAGTTCCTTTGAAACAGACTAATATCGTGGGCATGCAAAAAACAAGCATTAGTCTCTACCCCAAACACTACAAAAAAAAACATGGCAATTGCAACAAAATGGAATTTAGTTGCAATGTGAAAAGTATGCATTGTTTGTAACCTGGAAACCCAAATGAGCGCGCGTCTCTTTTGCGGAAAAAAAGGGAGGGAAGAATGGCGCCTAAATTGTAACAATTTTGCAACAGATTTTGGTTATTATTTCTTAAAAATGCAATTTCGGGCTGAAACTAAGTCGTATTGTTTTCTTGTAATAGGAAACCCTAGCCTGGACTAAATTAAAGAAAAAACCCCATCAGATTTCAGCCTGTCTCTCCCGCGACCTCTCCTTCCGGTCTTCTCTTCTCAAATTCCATCGTCTCCTTCCGGCAGCCACACCACACGCCGTCTAACTCATCCTCACTCTCGTATTTGAAACTGCTCTAGCCTGATTTCGGTCAAATGACCTAAACCCTTTCTCTCTCCTCTCAACAAGGTATTCTTCTTTCTCAATGTGTAGTTTTGTAAAAGGAAAAATCCTTCTATTGTTTTGGTGATTGATGCGTGCAATTAGGAAGGGGTAATTCCATATCAGAGTGTTGTTGTGACTTTCTTTCTCACTCTGTGTATGGTTTTGGATTTTGCTATTTAGACCGTCATAATGAAATTGTGTAACTGGTATTTGGTTTGTGGATTTTTGATATTAATCTCTTGCGGATGTACGAGTTATTATAAATTAGTAATGTATTGAAAAGTTTTGATTAACATGGTTGGTGTTACATTGAATGCCAAGAAATCACTAATGATTAACTTTGTATTTTTCGGGCTTGTAGCAAGCTAGAATTTTGTGGTAGTTCTTAATTCTTGTGGGTTGAATAATCCTGTGATAGATTACTAACATCTTGGAGGAGAATGTTGCAACCTCTCCTGGTGAGCACTAGTGCAATTATCCGTTCTAGAGATTGTGTTTGAATGATTTTAAAGATCAATTACATTGTTACTGTGAAGTAGAGTTGATTGAAATGTATCCCCCACGAGCACAAATTACCTTAGAAGCTATAAAATTCTAGTAGCTAGACTGAATCCTTTTTCTGCAACTGAAAGAAAAGGGAGCAGATTTGATTAAGCTTTCTGTGAAAACTTGAAATATCTCTTATTTACTTTTTTTTCCCATCATGAAGTGCTACTCCTTTTTGTTCCGTTGTTAAATTTTCCTTGTTACTAGGTTTCTTTTCTAGTCACTTTCAGTTTATCTGCTATAGGGGCAGTAGCAACACATACAATTTCACAAGCACTTCTTTGTTATATGATAGTCTGGCAAAATTTTCAGGAAGACTGATTCTAATATATATATATATATATATATATATATATATATATATATATATATATATCACATATATATTGATATCTTTTAACTTTTCCCAAAATTTTTGCTAGTTTCACTGTGCATACTGGGTGCTGGAATAATTGTTCCTGAACTTCAAGATGATGGCAAGGTATGTTCGGATTATTTAGTTTATTAGTTCTGATAGTGGGCATTAAATGTTTTCGATAATCATAATTCGTTTCCCCCTTTCTAATGAAATAATGTCATGTTGGGTTGTTCAGGAGTTTTAAATTTCAGCTGCTTACAACTTCACAAAAGAAATATTTATGTGCTCATGCATTGTTTTTGTTGGTAATTTCAAGTTAGAGTTGATATGGGTAAGCATGTGCTGAAGGCCTCCGATGTTCCCACAAAATGACCTCCATCTAAAGATCAATATGTTGTTTAAGCAAAACTAGATATGGATGGAGTGAGCTGGAACGTCACATGCGTCAGCATGGGAAATCCTCATTGCGTCACTTTCAGCACTACAAGTTGTCAGGTATTTTGTTTTTAAAGACACTCACATTCTGGTAAATGAGCTCCAAATATATAATTTTCCCTATCATTTGGAATACTGGAACCATTAGTAAACTGTCTTAGAAGATGAGGACATATTGTTTGCTTCACAGGTAGGTAATCTGTAACATGCTAATGGCCTGAATCACCAAGTGTTATACTTCCTTTTGGTTGAGCTAGGAAACAAATGTAACACATCTTCTTTGAACAATGATAATTGATAAACTGTTTAAGCTCCTCCAATCGACAATGAACTAAGTTGACCTTGATGTTTTCTCTGATCTGTCGGAGCAGCAAAAGAAGAGGACGACGGAAATGAAGAAGAATATGCATTGGATTTATTTTGCATACCCCTCCCCCACCCCAAAATGAAAAACTAGTTTCTCAATCCCCCTTTGTTTTTTTGTTTTTACAAAACAGAATCTGCAGGTTAATGAGTTAAATTTGGCTGAGATTGGTCCAAAATTTGAGCATCATGCGATGTTCCCGACCCAAACAAACACGAGTTTTCCCCTATCCTAATAAAATGTAAAAAGTTTTTGCACCAGCCATTAACCTATTATTCCTTTACTTTATCCATTACTCAAGTCATTGGGAGCCTCTATTAATGGGTTGGCAAGTGTTCTGATGCAAACCTTTCCAAAATAGCTTCATAGCAGGTGCCCTTGAGTACTTGTATCTGGAACCATAGAATAAAGACCAATATAATTGTTGCCAACTAAGGAGTGGTTGCAACTGTAACCTGTTATGTTTCAACTCATGCTAACTCTTTGGTTGAATGATACTTTAAAGTGGGGAAGTTGAGTCACAAATTGTTATTTTAAGAATCCTGCTATAGTAAAGACCAAGTTCATCAATATGCCAAATTACATTGATTGATGATATACCAGTTATTTTGGCACTTCTATGTTTTGAGAAAAAAACTAATGTTGACAGAATACATCGTATTTCCAGTGCACTGTTGTTACTAAGGTATATTGGCTATCCCGGTGCTATCATATTTGAATACAACTATATTTGATCAAAAGATTTGAATACAACTGCACTGTGTGGCAAATGAGCTTTTAGATTGCACGGATTAGTTACTTGTGCATCAGATGATGATATATTTGCAGCTTAAAGGTATGGAATTGTTGCCTATTAATCCTTCCACCTTGACACTTAACTATGAGTCTATGAGGGATGCAATTTAGAGTCAACTGTCAGACAATTTAGCTACTAACTATTTCTTTTTATGTCGCTCTTTTGTTTTCTTGGGCACTAATTTAAGGGAATGTATTTTTTTAATAAAAAATTTAGTAATAATTGTGCAACTGAATTGATAACATGTTTCCTTTTATCCCACTTGAGAGATTTGTTATTCTAGTGCAACTTTTGGCCCTGCTGCAAATGGATATATTTACCAGATCAGTTTAATACAAATTCTTTTTTTGAAATCTTATAGGTTATTAATTAGAGTACTTGTTCCATGGTTTTGAATACAATAAAGAGAAATGACTTCAAATTTTCGTTTGAAAAGTAGTCAAATTGACTCAACAAAGTTAAACAAGTATTTAGGAAGAGAGAGTACCAACTACCAAGTGAAAATTTTGGATTTTGTACATGTTGTCATAATAGCTTTGATTCTTTGATATGTAGTCACACCTTTTGCATCAAATTTTTTTTTTTGATAAGTAAAAGATTTGGGGGTTTGGCTTTACCAACACCTTCTGCATCTGTACACTTCAACTTTTGGCTTTAAGTTCTCATGGAACAAGCAGATGCTAGGTGCAAAAGAATTACTTGGTCATACATTCTCATTAAGTCAGATGCTACTACATAATTAATTGAAAATTAAAAGCATATAGCTAGATACATTTATCCAAAAAAATTCCAAAAAAAATTAGAATGGTAAGCAAGTAGAGCCTTAGCCCTTAGTTCCTCTCTCTCACTCTCTGTCTCTCTTCCCTGGAAAGGTGCACTTATAATTAATGTATTGACATTCACTGCATGACATTTATTTCATGAAGCTTATAGAATTTGATTTGCGCACACTATAAAATCCATGACTAGAGAACCGAAAGCTATGCATTATAAGGGATGTGATGGGAATTTAGAGAACTGGAAGGTATGATTGTGAATTATCATGGCAGACGCTTACTTTATATATGGGCCACTACTAAGTCTCACAAGGAAACGTATTTGTAGGCATAACTATACAACTCCCGTTAAGCTAGAAGTAGCTTTATGGAAGAAAATAGGTTATAAAACATGATGGCAGAGAAAAGAGACCTTATACTCAAAATTTTAGTCCTTATGGAATTCCTCTTGCCAAATTACTGCTTTTCCCATATCTTGCACCAAAACTTTCCTGAATTTTGTGGCTTTTATTTACCTGAAATTGTGCTTGTTAGGATGCTAGATCAAAAGATAGCACTTAGAGGCCAACAACATTTCTGGATCTCTAACACTCCCATTTGCGCTCTACTAGAAAACAAAAAATCAGGCCTTGTTAAAAAGAAATGTACAAATACCAATGGGAATCTGGTGCAACTATTATTCAGAAGGTATATGTGGGTTCCCGGGAAACGTGCTCCCGCACCCCGTGTGCCCTTGGATAGGGGTGCGCGTACGTGCGGATGCGGTGACATCCACTGCTCCCGTTCCAGCCTCCCTTGTTTAGGGGAGGACAAAATCAAAAGTGCGGGAGGAGTGCTGTCAAATAGCGCGTTGGAATGCGCCTCGGTTGCCTTTAGTGGATTTTTGATCCAATATGGGAGCTATGGGTTTTCTACGTCAAGTTATCCCTTGTTTAGGGGATACCAGGACATAGGAAGAGATCACCTTTCCATTCCCATTCTCCCTTGTTTAGGGGAGAACGTGAAAGTGCAAAGAAAGATGTTGCAGCGCCCCCACTATGGATTTTATGAAAATAGCATTATGGCCTATTTCGGATCACTATGAGTGCTTTGGGTTTTCTACGTCAAGTTATCCCTTGTTTAGGGGATACAGGACATAGGAATACATCACCTTTCCATTCCCATTTTCCCTTGTTTAGGGGAGAACGTGAAAGTGCAAAGAAAGATGTTGCGAGGCCCCACTGGATCCAAAATGTTTTTAGAGTCGCCATCTTTATTTTAAGGAAAAAATAAAGCAAACCAGAAAAAGAAAACCAGAGATGAAGAAAACGGGTTCGGATGCTAAGTTACGAGTTGGGAAGGTGCTAGGCACCCAACTCGCCCTTTCGGTCTCAAAACAGTTTTTGGCTAAAGTATGCTTTTTGTTATATTTATTAAAACAGATAAATAAAGCATTAACTGCCTACAAATACATCCGTTACATCTATATTATTTACGGACTTGCAACAGACTCTTTTACAAACAATTACAAATATACTTGGAAATATTTGGCCATAGTAACGGCTACATTTAGTATTATTTTCTAAATAAATCCGGGCAACATAACTGCTTATATATTGATATTGAACCGGACCGGAAATAATACATTTACAAATAAAGACTTTATTGAATAAATATGATAAATAATTACAAATTTATCTAAAAACATTTTGCCATAATAACGGCTACATTTAGTACTATTTCCTAATAAAATCCGGGCAGCACAACTGCTTATATGACTACATTGGGCCGGATTGGAAATAATACTATTTTACAGAATGAAAAACTTTAAAAATAAAAACTTACAGACAACCTAGGGTGTGCTCGTTCTGTCCTCTCGAGAGAGGGAGACTTTGTTGTTGTTGTTGTTGTTGTTGTTGTTGTTGTTGTTGTTATTGTTGTTGTGTGTTGTGTGTTGTGTGAATTTGGGCAGCGTGACGGCTTATATATGGTGTTTTTGGCTCACTCACTCGGGCAGAATGATGGCTTAGTTTTTGTGGTTTTGGCTTATTTGGTTGGGCGGAATAACGACTTATATGGGTTGATTTTCAGCCTATTACTCGGGCAGAGTAACGGCTTACTTTATGGTTTTTGGGTCGGGGAAATAGGGTGGATACCTAGCTGGGGGGCTAAGGCTCACTCCTACCGGTTGGATTTGTGTTTGGCGGAGGTTTGGCAGGGTTTCGAGGCTTTGGAGGTGATCTCTCACTATCTCACATCGCTCTCTAATTCTCCAGCGTAACGTTAACGCGGAGAAGCTTTACGCGAAGAAGGAGTGTTGAATGAAGAGCCGGGCACCTCTATTTATAGGTGAGGACTGGGACATCGGTGGAATTTTGAAATTTTATCAACCGCATCAATCGGGTGTATGCCGCGCAGTGTTTGTTGCATTTTACGGCAAATGAATGGATGAACAGTGTCTGAAGAATGGAATTGGGCGCTACACCATAGAGGTTTGGGCGCCATGCCCAAACCTTTTGGGAGCCATGCCTAAACCTTCTCCTGTGCTTCAATTAGTTGTACATTGCGCTGGCTGAATTGCATTTTGCGGCAGATCGTTGCATGAACAGTGGCTGGAATGAAGTTTGGGCTCCAACCTATAGAGGTTTGGGAGCCATGCCCAAACCCTTATATAGCCATGCCCAAACTTCAAACTTGGCTCATTTTTAACACTTTAGTCCCTGCAACTTGTCCTTTTGTGCATCATGTTTTGTCCTTTTGCATTTTTGACCCTGTAACTTGACATTTGTTAATGTTTTAACAGGTCTTGATATTTTATGTCATGTCACATACCAGTGGTACGAAATTGGGGTGTCTACAGTATCATTTAAATGTTTGGGCTGTAACTATGGATTGGTCTATGACCCAAAATTTGTTATTGGGATCTATCATTCTACTTGTGATTTTTTTTTTCCTCTTAATCTTCCTTACTTATGTTTCCATCTTTATGCCCTCGTATGATGTTGTTTGGAATACTGTTTTGTTTCCCTGCCACCAAAAACCATGATGAAATACCTTTAGAAATTGTATTTGTTACCATGCAACTCTGGTTTTGTTGGTACCTAGTACCTACTTTGTGGTAGAGGTCGAGTTTCACATCTTCCTAGAGGCTAACTAAAGTTTAGTTGTTGATTATAATAGTAATAATTAACACTTTTGTGTTATTTGTTAGGAGCTATTTATAACTTGTGGTTTTTATGGTAATTCTACTTCTATGGAGAAGAGTTGTAACCCAAGATGTTAAGAGATGAGTATACAGGACTGACAAAGTGATAACACAAGATGATGTTTTCCTGAAAACCCATAAGAAAAAGCAAGGAACAGGCGAGTTTATGGATGCTAAGTGAAAAACAATTCTTTGTGAGTTTATTTCTAAAACTTGATCTTTTTTACGAGTTTACTTTGAGCATTTAATTTTTATATTGGGTTTCTATTGAAAGATGTATCCTTGATCTCAATGTTCATAATATTATTTAAAACTCGAGTTGAAAAGTTAGTTATAATATTACTTTTTAACATTTTAGGAGGATTATGTTGTTCGAAAGAAAGGTATAGATTTTGATGCCACAACTTGGGTTGATGCATCTGGTGGTGTTGAAAAGAATCGTCTGTATGACTTTGGTTTGTTGGTTCTTGTATCAAAGATCTTGAGTGGCAGTAGCAGCGCAAGGTATTCCTCACATAAAAATGTGAACGAAGATTTCACACAAACCCAACAATTTCAAGATAAGCTTTGTACGTGAAAGATAGAACAAGTGACAGAAGATATTCAAAAACAAATAAAAGTTGACAATGCTGCCAAAATGGAGCAAATCAAAGTTGATTTCAAGAGGAAATTCAGTCACTTAGAGCCCAAACACCACCACCAACGTCTATCTAGTTTGACAGTTAGACAATGTCTTTTGTTAGTCACTTGGAGGCTTTCAACATTCTCCACACTATCATGTAATCCGACACTTCGACAATGACATTTGAATGAAATATTTGAAGTTGAGTTGTTTAATTGTTTGATTTCAGATTAATTTTTTTTTTTGTAAAATGTGAAATGTGAAATGTTCAATCAGGTACGATACCAAAAAAAATCCATTATTTGTAAAAACAAATATTAATTTTAGGATATAAATTTTGCAACGGTATCTTTTGTTGCAATAATTTTTTTTTAATTTTAATTACGAACTAGTAACAGAAATACATAAACGTTGTAATGAAAAAATATGTTGCAAGAACGCAACGAAAAAAGTCTGTTGCAAGAATACAACCGAAAAAATTAGTTGTTATTTGCAACGGACGTCAACTGCCCTTGGAAGCACATTTGCAACCGAAAAATTTGAAATTGCAACACTCGGTTTTCGTTGCAATAACATGCAACGGAATACATACGGTTGCACAAAATTTGCAACGAGCGTTTTCCAAACCGAATTTGCAACAAACTTTTTCCGTTTCAATCGTCTAATTGTAACGGATTTTCATTTTTTGCAACAGAATTTTCCGTTTCAATTGCTCTGTTTTCTTGTAGTGCAACAACAAAAGCTAAATACATAGTTTCTGGTAGTTGCTGCTCACAAATTTTATGGATGAAGCAACAACTTTTGGACTATGAGATGCCCATGAAAACTTGTCCTATATTATGTGATAATACTTCTACCATATCTGTATCTCAAAATCATGTCATGCATTCTAAAACTAAACATATAGATATAAGATATCACTTTCTTAAAGATCATGTTGAAAAATGTAATGTACAGCTAGAATACGTTCCCACTGAATTTCAATTGGCTGACATATTTACAAAAGCCTTAAAATCTGATAGATTTGAATTTTTGATAGGAGAATTAGGCATGCTTATTCCTTCCTAATCTATTGCTTGTTTAAACTAACATCTGCAGCTATTTTTAATCATCAGCCCAACCTATTAGATGATTTAAAAGCCTACAAGACTCAGTCTTTCCTCCAACTGATATGCTCTCCCAGCTAAGAGTCCTAAACTACATAGTGCATAATTCAATTAATCTTCAACTACCACATCATCTGCTGAAGAAAATTATTAAGAAGGTAAGATCTTATAACTGCTGAATTCAAACACTGTAGGTAAGCTGTTGAACCCTTAACACTTGTTGAATGTATCTCAGCAAATAGTCTTAGTTCAAATATATAGTTAAATGTTTTATTCTCTCATATTTATTTGAGGCATTTGGGGTTCTTACTTATTTTGCATTAAAACTCAAATGTCCCTCTTTAAAACGTTATTCTTCTGAGAGTTGACATAAGTTTTAGCACAAACATATCCTCAACATTAAATAATTATTCTTAATGACAAATTTTCTATCACCATTTAATGATTAACAAAACCCAAACCATTCAACTCTCTCTCTCTCTCTCTCTCTAAACAAATTGACACATTTCTTAAAGACTATTACTGTCAGCCTCCTCTGACCATCAGTTCATTAAATAATGATAACACATTTTTTACTTCAAAATATCCCCTCAACATCATCTTTGCTCCTTACCACAACCACACACCCCTTATCACGGTTTGGTACAAACATATGCAAATTCCTTTGTACTTATCATTGCATATCATATCTCAACCATTAAATATTCTTTAAACTATTATACCTAAACGAACTTAAATTCATCACCATCACTTTCCTATAAATACCCCCACAAAATTTATTTCAAACTTCACTACTTTCAAAAGAGTTCATATTTCATTGCTTACATCTCTCTCTCTCTCTCTCTCTCTCTCTCTCTCTCTCTCTCTCTCTCTCCTGCTTTTTCAGTACATCTGCTACATTCTAATCCTTAAAACTTTAGTTCAAAGTTTCTAATCTCTCAAGTTTTATGGCAAATAACACCTATATTGGTTGCAACACTCCTACATATGAAACTGTTGTTCTAACTACTGAACCTCAACCCGCTCAACATTTTCCCCCTCTCTCCAATATCATCTTTCACCCCATATACTCTCCCTACCAAAAATGTCTCATTCATATTCCTCCAAACGGTTTTTCTCATCGATCATCTACCACTATTTATTCTATCTCTTCTTTCCTTCCATGAAGAGAAAAAAAAAAAAAAAAACCTTTAATCATCCCAGATAAATACGCAGATAAACACTTCAAAAGAAAACTTCATGTTTTTATCCTCCTACTCCTATTCACTTATCTCCAGCTAAACTTGCTATCACCTATGAAAAGTACTTCGATCTACTGCCCCATCATTGGAATGTCCTCTACCTCTCAAACGACATATTTGTCCAGGATAAACTTATCCTATCTATATATTAAGAAGTCCATGGTATTAAACTTTTTTTTCTCTTAATGAACCCTATCTTCAAGGTAGACCATCGACTCCAGCTGACTCTTTAATCATCAAAAATCACCATTTACCCTCTTTTGCCCTATCCAAACTAGACACTATAGTAGATGGCTTTGAAGTTCATCAACACCTGCATCATTGATGCTAAAAATCATAATAAGGATCTTCATCTACATAAGTTGTCTAAGTTAGGAGGAGCATCTACTTCTACTCATCCTCTTATAATCTCTTATGTCAATCATATTGCAGCTGCTGACACTCAACCTATAGCCTCACCTCTAGCCTTACCTGCTAAACCAGCTAAGCATGTGCTGCTACCTCCTACTTTTTCCAAACCTCTAAAGCCAGCCATCAAAAGGCACAAAAAAAAAAAAAAAAAAGAAGAAGAAGAAGAAGAAGAAGATTATAAGTCAAGATATCTCCCATCCATCTACTCAATAACCAATTTTTATTGATGACTCTTCAGAAGCTGAAGCTGATACAAACTTGCTCCTGCACCTACTAATGTCCATGAAACCCTTGAATACCACACTCTTCTACTCCATCATCTTAAAACCCAACTGAACTCCATTGTTCCCAACCTTAAAAGCACCATCTCCACTGATGTTCAGGTTGCCATAGCCACTGGCGCTCCTAGAAAAGCCACTATACATGACTGGAATTTCATTCTGTCTTTTCAAAAAGATTGGGCTTCAATGGCAGAAAAAGCTGAAACTATATATATATATATATATATATATATATATATATATATATATATATATATATATATATATATATATATATATATATATATATATATATATATATATAATGACAAGGGTGGATTTTTCCCTCCAAATATCACTTTTGAATTATTAACTTTTGAGTTACCATTTAATTATTTCTCTCTCTTATCTTCTCTTCTCTGGTTGTAATTCTCTTTCTCTCTTCCCTCTCCTCCATATTTTCTCTCTCATCACTACCATCTCCTTTCTTTTAAATATGCTTAAACATTTTTTCTCTCTTTAAACATAAAAAATAGTAACTAAAACAAAATATAAAAGAAGTTAGTAAAATAAAAATAATTTTATGGAACAAGCAACTATAAAAATCTCACTTTTGAATTATTAACTTTTGAGTTACCATTTCACTCTTTCTCTCTCTCTCTTATCTTCTCTTCTCTGGTTGTATTTCTCTTTCTCTCTTCCGCTCCTCCATATTTTCTCTCTCATCACCACCATCTCCTCTCTTTTAAATATGTTTAAATATTTTCTCTCTTTAAACATAAAAAATAATAACTAAAACAAAAATAATAATTCGGGAGTCAAGAAAACAGAAATATAAGAAGTTAGTAAAATAAAAATAATTTATGGAACAAGCAACTATAAAAAATAAAAGTTGCAGAATCACAAAACAAAAATAATTTAATGCGGAGGTTAGTAAAATATAATAATTTACGGAACAAAAGTTTAAAACAAATTCTTAAAAATATATATGTAAAAAAAATACGTTAGTAAAATAAAAATATTTGATGGAACAAAAATAATAGTTACAAAGTCAATAAAAACAAAAACAATTTAAACTAAGGTTACTAAAAGAATAAAAATAATTTACAGAACAAAATTTTAAAACAAATTCTTAAAAATAGCTATGTAAAACAAAAATATATTAGTTAAACAAAAATATTTGATGGAACAAAAATAATACTTACGGAATCAATAAAACAAAAATAATTTAAACTGAGATTAGTAAAATTATAAAAATAATTTATGGGACAAAAATTTAAAACAAATTCTTAAAAATAGTTAGGTAAAAAAATAAGTTAATAAAATAAAAATATTTGATGGAACAAAAAGAATAATTACAGAGTCAATAAAGCAAAACAATTTAAACTGAGATAGTAAAATAATAATAAAAAATTACGGAACAATTTTTTTCCGTAAAACTAATTCTTAAAAATAAAACAAAAATAATAGTTACGAAGTCAATAAAACAAAAAATATATAATTGAAGTTATTAAAATTAAAATAATTTACAAAACAAAAATATTTGTTAATGGTAAAAATAATTTCATTATTTTGATTTTAGCTTATTTTTTCTCATAAATTTATTTATTCATAAAATACAAATATAATTTAATAAAAGTAATCATTCAAAAGGAAGAACTTATTTGAGTTCACATTCTATTTGAAGGGCGGAAAAAAAATTATGTTTGTTCCAAGACATTCATTATTCAGAGTTTTTGAATAGTATAAAATGTTCGGTGTTGTCAGGCCATGAATTGATATTTAAAATTAGTGATCCAGTAATGTTATTGAGAAACATTGACCATGCTGCAGGGTTGTGCAATGAAACAAGATTAATCATCATAAATCTTGGGAATCACATTGTTGAAACAAATTTTTTGAAAGGAAGCAATGTTGGAGAAAATATTTTTATCTCAAGATTGTCATTAACTTATCCGATGTAAGACTGTCTTTCAAGTTCCAGAGAAGACAATTTACATTGCGAGTATCATATGCAATGACAATTAACAAGTTTCAAAGTCAATAATTGTACGCAGGTCTCTTTTAGAAAGAAAAAAAAACCAGTATTTAGCCATAGATAGTTATATGTTGTAGTTTCTAGAGTAACAAATTATTTTGTTTTGAAGATATTGATATGCGGTGAAGATTAAAAACCAACTAATAAGACAACAAATGTTGTGTATAAAAATATTTTTTTAGAATCTATAATGATTAGTGATATGCTTATATGTAATTGTTAATAAACCGATCCTCCTTATTTTGTTTATATACGATTTTATTGACGTGCGTTTAACGCACGGGTTAAAAAAACTAGTTGTATTTAAAGCCCTACGGAAGGAGAAAGTGCAGAGAGCAAAAGTTGAGACATATCAAGCAAGAGCGGATACATATTTGCAGGAACTCAAAGAACTAAGGAGTCGAGTAAACATGAAATAAGCTGATAGCATGAACAAATTTAAATTGCCTACTTATAAAACTATGTTATGCTTCTACTAACATCTTATGCAGAGATAAAAGGCCTTCTACATGCTTATACTTTATCACTCTCTGATTATGATGAATGACTTTAAGTAAATAGAAGGAGATTATAGAAACTTGCATGCTTTAAGATTTATTTAAACCCATTAAGTTAAAACAACTAGTTAACATTTGATTAAAATCCTTACAACTGTTTTACTTCGACTTTGTAGCAAGTCTAAATCCATCTACTGAAACCTTCAACAGATAGATGTTCATTATTGTTTATACAAGACATACCCTTTTGAGATACCCTTTTGAACTTAGTTAAGCAGTCTTCTTTAAATAAATATCTTATCTGCTTAAGCTTAAGTCATCAGCAACTAGCACAACTAGCAGCTCAACGCCTACTCAAACATTTTAAAATTCTCTATCTGCTGAACACTATACACTGTTGAAACGATTGACACTCACACTCTTATATTAAACTATTATTTGGTCATCTACTTTCAAACAAAAGAACTGTTCATCCGTCTTATCAATAAAAGACTTTCGTGTATGTCTTAAATGTTCTTCATATATTATATCCTAGCCAACTACCATATTTATTATTTAATATTAGGAAACACTAATTTAAACGCAACTTGTTTCTTATAAGCGCGTTTGGGATATTGATTCAATAGGCTATTTTCAAAAATTGAGTAGTTGTAAAAATTGATTATTTTACCCTTTTATAAACAATATGGTATACATTCCGATCTTGGCTATGCCCCTTTATCATCCATGAAGCATACCAAGACAATAGAATGCATTTTCAATCCCAAAACTAATCTATGTTGTGAGACTTGGCATATGGCTAGACAGACTAGACACCTTTTCCCTTAAGTCAATCCCACAGCTCCTCCATGTTTGATCTTCTCCATTGTGATCTGTGAGGACCTTATAGGCAGACAACTTATGATGGATGTAACTCCTTCATCACCATTGTGGATGACTTCTCAAGGTTGATCGAACATTCTTACTTAAATCAAAGGCTCATGTATGGCAAGTTTTAAAAACCTTCTTAGCCATGATCAAAACTCAGTTCAACATATCTGTCAAAAATTTGAGAACAAACAATGGAACTAAATTCTTCAGCACCACTCTTAGTCCTCTTCTTCATTCTCTTGGCATCCAGCATCATAGCTCTTGCATTGACACCCCTCAACAGAATGGAACAACAAAAAGGAAACACGTGCATTTTCTGGAACTGGCTCGAGCTCTCAGGTTTCAATCTGGTCTCCCTATCAAATTTTGGGGTGACTGCCTGTTCACAGCTACTTACATCATCAATAGACTCCTCAACTGTGTTCTCAAATTTAGAAATCCTTTTGAAACTTTGTTTGGCACTCTACCTAAATACAATCACTTGAGAACTCTGGGATGTCTCTGTTATGTCTCAATTGCCTCTCATAATAGAGACAAGTTCTTACCAAAAGCCCAAAGATGTGTTCCTTGGCTATCCTCACAACAAGAAAGCTTACAAAGTTCACAATCTTCTTACTCACCAAATAGCCTGTAGCAGGGATGTGATTTTCTATGAGTCTGTTTTTTTTAATTAGAGTCAACTCCAACCAATCCCCTCCCTTTATTCCCAGATCTTATCACTAAACCTGTTTGTGAAGATCACCTCTTCCCAACATCTAGTTTTTCTCATGAGACACCTCTTCCTATAAATCTTGATACTTCTCCCTTGCCTGATTCTCTTCCCTCGCTTATTTCACCAAGACCTTAAAGACAGAAAGCCATTCCTTCCAAAGTCAAAGACTTCATAGTTTTACCCTCCACTCTCCATCAAATTGCCTCCTGCTTTACTCCTTATCCTATGTCCAACTATTGTTCTCTTGCTAACATATCTTCATCCTATCCCACATATGTCTATAACATCTCTGTACTTCTACACTAAAGCACTATCATCAGGCAGTAAAAGACCCCATTTGGTTTCAGGCTATGGCTTCTGAACTCCAAGCCCTGGAGATAAACAAAACCTGGTCTATTCAATACTTACCTCCTCATAAACATGTTATGGTATGCAAATGGATTTTTAAAATCAAGCACAATACTGATGGAACTATTGATAAATACAGAGTAAGACTTGTTGCAAAGGGATTCACTCAGACTAAAAGGGGTGATTACTTTGAGACTTTTGCTCTAGTGGCAAAGATGACATCTGTTCGAGTTCTTCTCTTTATTGCTTCTGCAAAACAATGGCCCCCTACTACAAATGGATGTCTCCAATGCTTTCCTACATAGAGAATTACAAGAAGAAGCCTATATGCAGTTTACCTCCTGGTTTTTCTCATACCTTGCCTCAATCCAACACTCATGTTGTTTATAAGCTTCACAAATCCGTATTTCGCTTGAAGCAGGCACCTAGACAATGGTTTGCCAAATTCTCTACAACCCTTCTTCATTTTGTATTCAGACAGTCTCCCAATGATCACTCACTCTTTACACTAAACACTGAAAATGGCTTTATAGTCATACTAGTATATGTAGATGATCTGCTTCTCACAGGTTCCAGTACAAGTCTCCTATCAAAAGTTAAAAGTTATCATCAGTCTCAATTTCCTATCAAAGATCTTGGTCCTCTTCAATACTTCATTGGCCTAGAGGTTGCTAGAGACAACACTGGTATATGTCTAAACCAAAGGAAATATACAATGGAAATCATCTCTGACACTAAACTTCTGAATGTCAAGCCAGCTGGAACCCCCATTGAAGTTAATCACACACTTGCAGCCAGTACTAGCCCTTTGTTTCCTGATGATATACCCTACAGAAGACTTGTTGGCAGACTTATTTACCTCATAATCTCAAGACCAGACATTGCCTATGGAGTCCAAGTTCTCAGTCAGTTCATGGCTAAACCTACCACAGATCACTGGCAGGCTGCCTTGAGACTTGTTAAATACCTTAAAGGAAGTCCTGGTCAAGGATTACACTTCAGCACCACCAGTTCTCTTTCCCTCAAAGCCTATTATGACTCAAACTGGGCCTCCTGTCCAATCACAAGAAGATACATCTCACGATTCTCCATCTTCTTAGGTGATTCCTTAATTTCATGGAAAGAAACAATCTACTGTCAGTAGATCCTCTACAGATGCTGAATACATGAGTATGGCTAGCTCATGCTGTGAATTAAAATGGTTGTTTGATCTACTTCTTGATTTTCATATTCAACCTCAACTACCTATACCCCTTTACTGTGACAACAAATTAACCCAACATACAACTTCTAATCCAGTGTTCCATGAAAGGACTAAACACATTGACATTGATTGTCATGTGGTTAGGGGAATGCTGCATCAAGAGCTCATTGTTACTCCTCACATTTCATCCTAAGAACTTCTATTTACCAAAACCTTGCCTTCTCCTTAATTTTTTCATCTACTATCCAAGTTGAAAGCTCAATATCTATTTTCCCCTCTCAACTTGAGGGGAGATGATGAGTATCAAGATTTAAGACAGCCTAGTCCAAGAAACGTTCAGCAAGGATCAGTCTCATCAGCTCAAGGTTGAAGCAAGGTTTATCATGAGCAAACTACGGCTAGAATTATTAAGGGGCCTAGTTGTAGTAATCAGAAACTAGGAGGTTAAACTAAGGAAGTATATTGGCAGTTAGTTATTTTTCCTTTGTCTTCTAGAATTAGTATTCCTTTGTTTTCCAGGATTAATGCTATGCAGTATAAATATTCTTCTCATGTAATCTTTTTTATTAAAGTCAATCAATTCAATCATATATTCTGTTCAACCTATCTTCTCTTCATATCAATTACAGTTTAACAGTTTGGCCCGTACCAGAAATTACTATACAGTTGAGTATAAAGTCAAGATGAGCTATGCCATGCTTGAACATGAATTTGTTTCTTAGTTTGGATGATTCAATTCAGCTTTGTCATCTTCTAACCAAGCCCGAATTAATCTTCCACTACATTTTAGGTTGCAAACGAACGAGCTATTGATGAACAAGTTTGGACTCAATTTATTGCGGCTTAACTTGAACTTGATTTTTTTAGAAATAAATCGATTCTGAGGAAATATTCTAGAATTCTTTACAAAAACGAACAAATTGAAAACTAAAATATTACTGCCTTCCTCCCCTAAAATTCAATCCCAATCGAAGACTGAAGACTAAACCCTAAATCGACAGTTCCCTTCGCCGTCGGCTACTCGCCAGTTGCCAGTTCGTCACTCACCGACTCACCTCTCTCTCCCTCTTTCGCGTCTCTCCCTCTTTCAGTCTTTCGCGTCTCTCTCAGCCCTCAGAATCTCAGATCCGTCATCTTCCAATTACCATGCTTGTAAATCCACCAGCCGCCGCCACGCCGTCGCTGCACTGGGTTATAAATCCATCATCAGCCCTTCGACAGGTAAAGAAAGTTAATCCCCGAGAGTTAAATCCATACTTGAAGGACGATGGGACTGGTTATCCCGAAGATGCAACTAGGGAAAATGCTGGTGGGAACCATCTTTTGTCTAATACTGTTGTAGGGGATGGAGGTGCAAGCTGGAGACTAAAAGCCTTAAAACGTGCCAGAGAGCAAGCAGCTCGTGAAGGAAGAAAGCTTGATGACGTTGTTGTAGAGAGGTGGGGTTCTCTTGGTAAACTGGCAGTTTCTGTGGCATCAAATTCTGCTGCTCCATCCCATGCTCATCTTCACGCCATAAAGAGTAGAATAAAGAGGCAAACAGGGGAGCAAAGAACAATTCGAGATGATCAAAATAACATTGGCAAGGAAAGCCTGAAGGGTGGATCTGTCCACCATCATAAAATGAGAGTGCCTAAACTTCATGATTCTTTGTCCTTGGGGAAGCGGAAAAGTCAAAACATGTCTGCTGAGGATGCTGGCCTTATCTCTTCTGCAGTGTCCAGCTTGAATAAGTTTGCCAATGATGGAAGCTTTATGCGTGGATTTAAAGGCCAGCAGGATGATGATTCTGGCCCTTCCTTTGGTTCTTCAAATAAAGTTCATGAGGGAAAAGTAGACCTAGATGTATTAGAATCGGAAAAACCTGACAAAGATAGTGCAGTTGAAAGGCCAGCACTGAGTGCTAACCAGTTGGCTGCCAAAGTTATGCAGCTTCGTATGAAAGGGAAGCATGATGAAGCTGAAAAGCTTTTGAAAGAAGCCGAGGAAAATAAAAAAAAGAACAATTATGGGGGCAAATCGAGTAGACCACAAGGTCAGGGAGACACGGGCAGATATACCATGCAAGGCACAATTGTAAGGCAAAAGAGGAAAGAAGAGGATTCTGACATGCATCTTGCTCAGACAATAGTCCAAAATAAGCAATATAGCATGTCTGGTCGGGCGGATGATGAATATGATTTTGACGAGGGGACAAGGAGAAAGACACGAAAAAAAGGGGGAAATGATCCCCGGTCAACAGAGAAAATTCATGCTGGAACACGTATCTTAACTCAACAAGAGCGCTGCAACTTTTGCTTCGAGAACCCCAATAGGCCGCGGCATCTTGTTGTTGCAATTGCCAATTTCACCTATCTGATGTTACCACAGTGGCAGCCAGTGGCGCCGGGTCACTGTTGCATATTGCCTATGTTGCACGAATCATCCACAAGGACTGTTGACAATAATGTGTGGGATGAAATCAGGAACTTCAAGAAGTGCCTTATTATGATGTTTGCAAAGCAGGAGATGGATATAGTGTTTATTGAAACAGTTATGGGGTTGGCACAGCAACGACGGCATTGTTTGGTTGAGTGCATCCCTTTGCCACAAGAAATTGCAAGACAGGCACCACTCTACTTTAAAAAGGCAATTGATGAAGCTGAATCAGAATGGAGCCAACATAATGCCAAGAAGCTAATAGACACAAGTGAAAAAGGGTTGCGTGCCTCAATTCCAAAAGATTTTCCCTACTTTCATGTTGAGTTTGGTCTAAAGAAAGGGTTTGTTCATGTCATAGACGACGAATCACAGTTCCAGAGCAACTTTGGACTCAATGTCATAAGAGGAATGCTTCAGTTACCCGCAAAAGACATGCATCGTCGTCGGAAGCATGAGTCTATAGAGACACAGAAGCATGCTGTTAAAAGTTTTTGTCGTGATTGGGAGACTTTTGATTGGACAAAACAACTTGATTAGTTTTCACCCGATGGAAGGCATTGTTGTAGATAGTTATTGGCAGTTGGAACAACGTGACAGTGATCTAGCGAGATTCTAGTTTGTCCCAAGAACACTTTTTTGGCCTTCTAATGTAAAAACACAATCACTTTAATAAAAAAAAAAGGTTACAACTTTTATTAGCTAAATATAACACAAAGAACAAAGTTTTGGAGGTTGTAGGCTACATGTTCACTTGAAACCACAATAAACCCCTTGAAATTGTTCATATCAAAGCCTACACACTTGGGAAAAGCAATCAAACAAGTACAAAACCAAACTTTGGCATAGAAAAGTAAAAAAAATTCACACACACACACACAACGTTACAAGTAAAGTCACGCACTAGTTATATAGCTAGTTATATAGGTATGGCCTCGATGAACAATGAAATGACGAGATGCTTGAAAACCTTTTCGGGATGAGTATAGCCATATGCATACTTGTAAGCAACATCTACAATCTGTGTAAGATTAAGAACTCTTATGAGGAGAGGCATTGCTACTGGGGTTGGTTTTATTAGGCATTCCTCATTTATGTTTTTCCATGCATTTTCAATCCTTTTGTAAAACTCGGAAATTCCCCCTTCCTTTGAAACTCCATACTCGTTCATACAACACTCGAGCCCGTAGCTAAATGTCCCCTTTCTTGCTCCAATAAATTAACATCACACATATGAATGTATATGTACATCATACTAAAAAGTGTCTTAATTGAGTTTTAAGATCCTAAATGTAAAAGAAAAGTCACGTGGATCATAAACCTTGTCGGTGGTGGATTCCTTTATTGACATGGATTAAGAATCTTAATCACAATTAGATTAGATTTTTCTTAAGTCCTACATAGAAAGATGATGAGACAACAATTAGAGACGAGCAAAGAGAGTGAGACACAAATGGAATTGAGACGGACGATAGACACATCTGGTGGTTGAGGGTCATTTGAGGTCTTGGTCGTGTTACAAAAAATAATGTGAAGCTATTTTGAGATGTTAGATGTGGTACTCTATAAGATAGTGTCAATCTTTGTACCTCTTCGTTTTAGGGAGGGTGAGTATATTGAAAGTTGTCTATAGTAAATTATTCACCATTTAAAGTGAATTACGTTGTCTGTCTTGGAGTGGATTAAACCACGTAAATTCTCTATTTGATTTATTCTGTCATAGTTTCTATTTTCTCGCCATTATTTCCCAAATACTTTGTACTATAATTTTCAACCAATCCGTTTCTCCATTAAAAATAGAAACTTGGAATTTTAATAAAAAATTATACTCGTTTTTATAACAAACTAATAAAGATTTGGGCAACTCAAGGTTTTGCAATCAATATATTGGAGTTTTGAAGATGGCGGAGGTTGGGAACTCTATGCAGTTTCAATTAGATAAATTTAACACAAGTAATAACTTTAGCTTATGTATGGTTAAAGTAATGGATCTGTTGATCCTAAGCTCCTAACATATTAAGATTTTACTTTGCAAGGAAAGAAAGCAAAGTCCGATAATATGAAGGATGGCTTATGGAAAAGAATTGATTAAAAGTCAGCTAGCACTATCCGACAATGTTGTGCGAATAATGTTCTCTACAATGTTATCTTTGCAAAATCTGCGAAGACATCATTGGAGAAGTTGGGAGAGTCTCTACATGGGGAAACCTATGTCAAACCAATTGTAACCAAAGAAATAGTTGTTTCTGAAGGTACGAATATCTATGATCACTTGCTTTTAATATAACTAGTAAGGTTCACGTGTGTTGCATGTGGTGAACGCACGTGATGTTAATGAATTTTTAAAGTGATTTGCTAGTCCCTTCACTTTTCTGCTTACTTTAAATTATTAGATTTTTTTTTTTTGTGTTTTAATCATTATAGTTTTTTAGACTAATAAATTGTGTTGTGTGATTTTTTGATACTTTGTTTTTCAGTCATTTATAATGTATGCTTTTAGTTATTGTATAGAAACTTATCCTACACATTTGTATTTTTTATTTGTTATTTTTAAATCTTTTTTATGTGAAACATGAATTCATTCCCTTTTATCAGTGTCTAAATTGAAAACAATTCAAACTTACTATCTTAGATAAGCACATTATTGTTGAAGACTTTGTTTATGTCGTTTCTGGAATGTATTACTCTCTTTAGAAAATAATAAATTATGTTATACAAATCAAACTCACAACCTCAAAGTATATACTTGTACTCTAAATACAAAATTCCCCCAAAATATATATAAAGTGACACTCTACCGCTCAACCTAAGTTTGTGTCATTTTCATATCTCATTTTATAACCTTTTTTTTTTTAGTTTGCCTCCTAGCCACTACGAAGGTTACCAATTTGACGTTAAGTTGTACATGATCTTTATCGTGTAAAGCATTTTTGTCATTTTTTTGCAATGCTTTCTCTGCTTTTATTATCCAAAGAGAAACTTCATTTTTTTATTATTTGACAACGCTTTCTCTGCTTCTTTTCCAATAATGACCTTTTATTTAAGTTTTAAATGAGGTAAAATTCAAGATTTTTATTCAAATTTTTATATAGAAAAATAAATAAAAAATAGTGCAGAATAATATCATAAATTAGAGAGATAGAAATCAAGATCAGATAATCACACTCAAGTGTCAAGACCGCCATATATAAGAACCCACAAAAAAATTAAACCCGTCATAGCCGCTAATACTAAATAATCAAACCACAATTCATTTTACCCTTTCTCTCTTGTACAACACAATGCATAAACATACACCCTGAATTTCAAAACTCATATTTGAACACATCACATATGTATACGACAATGAAGAGACACGTCATGGTTCAATCCATCTTCATCTTTCCTAACTTAAACTCTAACAAATTTCTCCTTACGGTTTATGGTTTGATTAGAGAAAATTCTCGATCTTAAACATTATTTTCTACCATTTCTATCACTTCGATTACCACACGTGGCATCCCAATCACCAAATTTGATATGAAATATGAAAATGCTACAAAATTACATTGAGGATCAAAGTGGATTTGGTGCATACCTTAGGGAGCAATATGTATTTTTGACTAATTTTGATGGGGCCAAAATATGATAAGCTTCCAAAATTACACATTAAATTTCACATTGCACCTCAACCTACGAAGTGTCTCACTTTCATACCATTTTTTTTTTCTATTTGTCTCACTTTGTCCCCTCCCGTCTATGGACGTTAAAAATAGTAACGTACGGAAAATTGTATGTGCATCACTACTAGAAAACTAGTCATTAGTGACGGAAATTTCCGTCGCTAAAATACGATTTTCGTCGCTGATTTCACTCTAGCGACGGAATATTTCCGTCGCTTGATCGGCGCTAATCAGCGACGAAATATTTTCCGTCACTGTTCACTAACGGAACAAAAATTTCGTTGTTCGCCGACGGAATTTTCCGCTAATTTCATCGACAACTTCCGCCATTTGTTTAGTAACGAAATTGTCATTGAAAAATCGCTTTAGTAACGAACATTCCGTCGCTGATTTGAATTTAAATAATATTTATTATTTATCTTTAGCGACAAACATTCCGTCGCTATATACCGACGGTGGATTACCGACGAACTTTCTGTCGCTGGAAATTTTTTAAAAATCAAAATGTTTTTTCACTGTGACGGACATTCCGTCGTTGAT
Source organism: Codonopsis lanceolata (assembly GCA_013146195.2). Classification (NCBI taxonomy): domain Eukaryota; kingdom Viridiplantae; phylum Streptophyta; class Magnoliopsida; order Asterales; family Campanulaceae; genus Codonopsis; species Codonopsis lanceolata. Next base: position 173,783,440 of record CM028377.1, read on the forward strand.
ATCAAAAAAACAATTTGAAATATTTTTATTTAATATTTTTTTCCTGAACCTGTTTTTCCTAAACCTGTGATATAACAAATTTTATGAACAAATTAAAACTAAATTGCAATGCAAAAAAACTATGAAATTAAAACACAAAGTTAAACAATAAATGTGTTATGCTATTACATAAAGTTTCAAATTCAAATAACAATTTAAAACACTAAGTTAAACAGTAAATGTTATATTACACATAGTTTTAAAAGTCAAATCACTAATCGTCCCCTAAATTCGGAGGTGGGAATGTTGTGAAAATATTTCTAGCAGAACTAGGGCTGGTGGATGAAGGGGACGATGTACTACCAACTACAGGTTGTTGAGGACACTGCTGCATCTGTGCAAACATCTGCGCCCTTAGCCGTTGCGTTTCTTCTCGATGTTGCGCAACTAGCTGTTGTGTTTCAGATCGATGTTGTGCGAGCTCAGCTTCTAGAGTTTGAATCCTCGAACTTTGGTCATGGTTGGGAACAACATGCGATTGAGCTGTCGACCGTGAAGACTGCCCAGCATACTCACCCATCCCATACACCCTTGATCCTCTCTTCTTCCTTCCATTAGAAGCGACGACATTCCAAACATCTTGGCTCCATGCAGGGGTCCCAGGACTAGGCTGCTCCACACGACCCTCAGCGATCTCTAATGCTATTTTAGCATTAAATGCAGACTGTCATAATAAAACAAACAAATATTATCACATACACAATACATATAAGTTTTCATATTCAATAGCAACTCCTTCAATGAATTATTACTTACATATGTAGATTCTGCAACTTGATCAACCCACTGAGGAGGTTGATCGGCGGAGGCACTAGGGGTAGTGTGGGTGCTGAGTGCTGACAAACACATCAGGAATGGAGACGTGTGGGCCGAATTTCGTACTCTACAATCATTATAGTTACTATAAGTTAAACTAAATAATAGCACTTATATATATATAAACATTAATAATCTAAATTACACTAATGACTACAAAGCACAAATACCCATAAATTGTTAAGATCCTAGTCCATAAATTGTCAATTTTCACAAGGTAGTAGTATCCAAGAAATTCCAACTATTATACTAGTAATTTCTTTGTCTCTAATCCTCTGCAAGATCTGCACATTAAATGACAGATCTTCATCATCATGTCTTCAAAAATTCAAGTTTCAATCTTGCTGTCATAAATGGCTCCAAATCTGAAGATCTCTATAAAACGTATGAAGTAAGGATTGAAGATATACCTTCGCAGAACTTCGTGCTCTATACTCCAAATATTTCAAATCCTCAAAGCACGCTGAAAGAGACACATACGTTGAAGTCTTCATTCAAACTTAAAACTTCAATCTTTCTTTGAAGAGCTTATTCTCTCAAACACCAACTAAGATAGTCTTTCATATATTATTTTGTTCTAGTTCTTGTTTGAACAATCACTGTTTCGATTGTTCCTTTATTCTTTCGAATCTTTAAGGAACCTTTGATTGTTGCACGAGTTTGATTATTTATTAATCATACTCCTCAAACACTGGTTTTTGGTGACACGGATCCGATACTGATCACTTAGAATATGCATAATCTTAGTGCACTTCGAAATCTAAGTTTGACCAATTTGGTAGTGGACGTAACAGTTTTTACTGTCAACCGCTCCAAATACTCTGTCATTTACATTATTTAATCATTTACTTAATTGTTTTATACTTTGTTATTTAATTCAGTCTCTATATATTAGTGATCAAAGAAAACATGTTTTGTTCATCAGCTGCTATATGTTGAATAGCTTTCGGCCGTTGTTCATTTACAATTTCCACTACAATTTTTCAAGGTTTTCAAAACATCCCATGAGATTTTAAAAAGGCTATTCACCCCCCTCCCCTAGCCTTCTTTCGTTGCCTCCTGGACTTACAATAATTTTGTCTTTTTGATCAAATGTATTTTCGTCAGAAAGATTTTTTTAATGAGGGTCCACTTAGAGGTTTTGGGAGTCTAAATAATGTCCCCACCCCTAAAATTATTACTAGGAAGCCACTCATTAAACACATCAACTCGAGCATGGCCTGCAAAAAAGGCTAGACATTGAGCTATGATCATCAAATGTCTATGTGTACCAACTAAAAGAATGAGTATTTTCTTTTTGAAAAATATTTTTTATTATTGAGTGACTCTAATACAACACAAAAACACTAAATGTAACACTCACTTAAGGGTCTAATTGCTAATTTATCCTTTTATTAAAAAAATTACAATTACATTTAACCACTCTCCACATCACACCGGTCACTCAAAAAAAAATTGTTCGTCTACCATGGTTTTTTTTTTTTCAATTTCTAAACTCAACTTTTCTTTCCCTTTCTAACAATTTCTCAATGAATTTCAATTTAGATAACGACTTTTATGTTGATTCTCGTTTTACAGAAAGTTCTTACTTACAATATATTCAATATATGTTATATATTTCTTTTTTTCTAGATTAAAAAACATTATAGCTAAAATAAATTAAAAGACGATTTTGCAGAGTCTTAGGGTCGCCAGCCCTAAGCGACTCATTTGTTAAAATCATAAAAAATAAAAAATAAATAAAAAACTGACAAGTTAATAGATTTTAGAAAAAGAAAAGGTGGCAGCTCTTTTGTTAAAAATCCATTTTTTTTTCTTGCCTTTTTAAAAAAAATAATAGTTGTAACTATTTTTGTCAAAATTTCTGATTTTTTGCTAATGGCTGGCAACTTTTTATCAAAAAAATTGATATTTTCAGTGACTTTTTTTTTCAAAACAAAGTTTTTTTTAATGAAAAATACATACAAATAAAAAAATAGATAGTAGGACAATATAGGAGCACAAAACACATTTCCTTGTTAAATATATATTTTTATTAACAATTCGTATTTTTTACATGATCATCAATTTGAAAAGAAGCAACAACTATTTCCGGACGTCTTTCATATTTTCATAACTAATGAAATATTTCCGGACGTCTAGAGTCAAGTATATCCACAGCCCAATGTTTTCCTCTCTGTGTGCATGACATCTTATTTCAAATAAAAAGACAATAAAGTTTGGTAACAATTGATAAAATATACTAAAAATATTCTACACGTATATTTACGCATGTTAACAAACATGTTCAGGTCATGAATGTGACAGATATAAAAATATTCAGATAGATTTCAATTTATGATGAAAAAGACAGAAAACAAAATGGACAAAATTTCATAGTTACGATAGGAGATATTGTGAGATATTACTCAATATGGTTTTGACACATTCAAAGTAGATGTGTAAATGCATCTACTATGAAGAGTGGCTCAATTGGTCATATACCGATTCTCTCAACTGGTTTTGAGTTCTTTTAATATTACAATTATACATTTTTTGGGAGTGTAATACCCCAATTCCACGTCTACCCCAATCCCACATCGGATAAATGTGGGACTAGTGTTTGATTTATAAGGTAGTCATGCGCTACTACTGAGAACCAACATCATTGATAGACTTTTGGGTCGGTTTTTGGTGGGCCTGATAATCCAAGGTGTTGCGTGCTCAGTGGGTCAATGTGTGTGTTACACGTAACGGACCGGGCTCTCGGGCTCGGGTCGTTACAGGGAGGGAGGGGGGGATGGAAAGGGGAAGGAGTCATGTGTTTCCTTATGCTTTTGAGTTTCTGTCTTATAACAAGTATGCTTTTCCTCCCCTTCCCCGAATCAGTTTGTTATTAAGACTAACCATAGTCTTTCACAATCTTACATTCATCACTATTCTTAAAGGATTGTTCCCTATTATTGTCCAACTAAGATGAGCTCTGCAATGAAGGGTGGGTTGTAGCAGAGGAGGATGTCGCAAAGAAAGAGCCATAAAGAGAGCTGGTATTTGGAAGCAGATTTTCACATAATATATTAGTATTGGAAAAACGGTTAATTTTGCCATTGTATTTTGACTAACCTTTACATTTTACCACTGTACTGTTTTTTAAGCAAAATTGTCATTGCACTTTTAAAGGGAGATGCAATTTCACCATTATCACTAACTGTCATCCAATTTTTAACGGAAATAATTTCAGTTACCTCCCCTAAGGATTTTTATGATGTAGGAAGATGTTTCATGATAGTTGAAGTTCAAAATTAAATGATTTTATGGTTCTTAAATTATAAAAAAAAAACCTTTGAGAGGTTAAAAATATATAATTTATGAAAAAAATGTAACGATGAATGAAATATAAAAATAAAAATAAGAAGAAAATATATATTGTATAAATAAAAAAGTAAGTGAAAAATATCAATAATATAATAGCGCTCAGTAGCTCATTCACAATTGACAAAAACCATTTACCAGTTGAAATTAAATCATGTTAAAATTTAATAGTTAGGATTCATCACATGTGTGGAAGTGATTATCCTTTTTTTAGTAAATTATTGACTAAATTAATAAATAATTATTTAATAATAATTAAAAATATATTAATAAATAATAAAAAAATTTAAAATTTTAAATAAAGTATTAAAAATTATTTAATAAATTAAATAATTATTAAATACAATATGTAAGACATAAATCATTAAATGACATAAAAAATTATTCTTCTAAAAAGTGAATTATTCATAATAAAAAAAGTTTAACACCACAATTTTTCATGGTAGCTATTATAGGTTGAATTAAAAGTTTTAATTTTTTTTGTAACCTTATCTTTATAATTCCCAATTACAACGGATTTTGAAAAAAAATATTAATACAAAAATAAGTTACAAAATTTTAGTCAATATCTTTACGAATTAAATTACATACATTGAATAAGAGTTAACGACTAGGTTTAATTAATTCACTTTTTTTCAAAATTTATTAATTGATTAGAATTATTTTAAACTTATTATGTTTTATTATTATTATATTTTTATAGATGATTCATTAAGACAAAATGTATATATTTATTAATTTAAATATTTTTTTCTCTTATTTTGTATTCAGGTTATATATATTCTCTTCTTATTTGTATGTTTATATTTGGCCAAAATATGAAAAACACCCCAAAGTAACCACCCAATCCCATAATGCCCTCCAATGTTAAATTTTTCCCAAGTTCATGTCTGATGTTTCCATTTGTCCCATAGTACTCCCTCCTGTCACTTGCCGTTTACAAAGGTACGTTAAGGCTCCGTTTGTTTCACGGAAAATCATTTCCAGAAAATGATTTCTGGAAAATGATTTCCGGAAAATCAAAAGATTTCATTTTCAGGTGTTTGGTAAATCTTTTGAAAATATGTCAGAAAACATTTACGGGTGTTTGGCAAATACAAGGAAAATGTTACGGAAAACAATATATGAATAGATACAAAAATAAAAATAAACAATAAACAATGTTTAGGATGTCCCTAGAAAATCAATAAGGATCGTCTTTTTTTTAATAAGGTCCATCTTTTTTTAATCTCACAATTACAAATATTTTTTTTGATAATTGATATGAAAAAAAAAACCGTTTTAAAATAGAAAATATACAATGTATAGGATGTCTCTTGCAAATGTTACGGAAAACTATATATGAATAATTAAATACAAAAAAATATTCTAATATTAATGTACATATTGAATATAAAATAGTTTTGAACTTTAAGTAATTTTTCTTTAGTAACCATCAATTTATCATTAGTGGTGTCAAATCAATATCTATATTTTTTCAATCTCACAATTAACAAATAATTTTTTTGATAATTGATATGAAAAAAAAATGTTTTAAAATAGAAAATTGACAATGGTTAGGATGTCCCTAAATAATATAGGTGACACTAATTTTATAACGTAGTAAGCATTTATTAAAATTAAAATTTATAAATAGTACGCACAAACTTTATTTATATTTCTAAACAATTTATTTGTTAAGTGAAATATATATGTGCAATTGTGAAAGGGGGCGGAGGGTGCCCGAACATTTGGAAAATGACTTACGGAAAATGAATCCGTAAGTCATTTTCCGGAAAAGAAGCCTTCATTTTCCGTTGACTGCATTTTCCTTAGGTTACCAAACACCGGAAAATGAGGAAAACGTTTTCCGGAAGTCATTTTCCGTGAAACAAACGGAGCCTAAGTGGCATATGTTCATGCACGTACTGGACAAAATTGTCTTTTCCATTCTCACAAACATAAGCTCGAACAAATATGTCGTCTGAAGAAACTGGAGGGCTCGATGTGTCATCCAACCTCATTGAATTGTTGCCTGATTCCATTGGCTTGTTGACCTGTCTAAAGGTTTTGAAGGTCTCAAACAACAAGCTTAGAACCCTTCCTGAAAGCATTGCTCTTTGCAAGTAATACTAGCTCCCTTCATTATACAATTAACATAATTCATTCATCTCTCTCTCTCTCTCTCTCTCTCTCTCTCTCTCTCTTTCTCTCTCTCTCTCAATGAAAACATCAACTTATCTGATCATTACTGACCGAAACTCAGAGCCTCCCAACTTCTGTTGGCAAACTAACATCTTTGAGATATTTAGATGCTCATTTCAATAAGCTTCATGGCCTACCATCTGCAATTGGGATTTTGACGAGTCTTCAAGTCTTGAATGTGAGTAGTAACTTCAGCAATTTCATCGAGCTTCCCGAAACAATTGGTGACCTAACAAACCTCAGGGAGCTGGATCTGAGTAACAATCAGATATGTGCTCTCCCTGACAGATTTGTCCAACTTAAAAATCTCACTAAGCAATTTCGTTTCATGGTAATTCTCGTCAGGCCCTAGCTCACGCTCGAGGCCAAAATCAGAATTTTCCAAGAGCACACCGGAGTGGACAAGGCCGGGCAAAGAAGCAGAGAGCTTGTGGAGGGAGGCCCATCCGGCGTCGGAGGAGGAGCGGAGGAGATTGGAGACATGGGAGGGGATAGTTTGGGACCATTTGGTTTTCCAGCAAACGGTGTGGATCAGGTAAGAGAATTTGGGGGAAACGCAAGCGAGACGGGACCAGTTACGAGGGTCGTCTTCAAGCTTAAAGAATATGATGAGAACGACATCGTCGGATAGCTTGGAGAAGACATTTTAGGAGGCCATTATATTTTATTATTGTTGGTTTAATTGAAGGAAATTTATTTAAAAATGGAAATGGAATTTCGGCGTTTGGGAAGGAGAATTCAAAACTCCATTGATGGGACTGGAAGAGACAATTTTGTCCAGCACGTGCATGAACATGTGCCACTTAACGTACCTTTGTAAACGAAAAGTGACGGGAGGGGGCACTATGGGACAAATGGAAACATCAGGCACGAACTTGGGAAAAATTTAACATTGGGAGGCATTATGGGATTGGGTGGTAACTTTGGGGTATTTTTCATATTTTGGCCTTTATATTTCGCTCATTCTTTCATTATTTTGTTTTTAAAATATATTTTTAACCCTTAAAAGAAAAAAAAATGACCCCTTATAATTTAAAAATCGAAAAGTCATCTACCTTTTAACATCAACAATCATTAAGGATCTTCTAACATTTTAAAAAACCTTAGGGGAAACAACTTAAATTAATTCCGTTAGAAATTTGATGACAGTTAGGAATAGTGGCGAAATTGCATTTCCCTTTAAAAGTACAATGACAAATTCGCTCGAAAAATAGTACAGTGACAAAATAAAGATTCGTCAAAGTACAATGGCAAAATTAATCATTTTTCCTATTAGTATTATACTTTTGTTCTATTTATTCTTGGGATAGGGAAAGGAGAGGAAAATTTTGTTAAAGTTGTGGAGAATAGAAACTTGAGTTTCAATTTTCAGCATGATTTGATATTATGTACTCCCTTCGTTCCAAGCAAAGAGTCAGCTATACTATTTTAAGATGTTTCACTTTAAAAATCAACTTTCAAATATTATGCTTAGTGTTTCTAAAACATTTCATCTTTAACTTTCACTTGTATTGTAAGCACATTGTTTGTACTTAAAGTATTTTTATTATTATCACTAACTCCAATGACATTAATATATCCCTTAATAATTAGACTTTTCAAATGGGGACTCTTTAGGTGAAACGAATGGAGTATTATATATATCGTATAAAATGAACTTCATCTGTTGTGCATTACAGCCTTTTCCTTCTGTTTTACTCCCTCCGTTCCGGGCAAAGAGTCTCCGTTTGAAAGTCAAACTTTTTAAGAAAATGACATTTTTAGTAGTCCATTAGTAATAAAATAACACTTCATTATTTTCTGAAATTTTATTGATTAGTTTGAGCTTTGGTTAATGATTAATTGCATTTGAAATACTATTTTTATGTATTTTGTGCTTCATGTAGGTATCTCAAAGATATTCGAGGTTTTATAGCTCAATATGTGCAAATCGAGGCAATTCCGGGCTTCAATCTTGAGTTTTGATACTTTCCGTTAAGTTCCGTCAAGTATTTCAAAGCACAACAAGCCTAACGGAGGCTAACAAAGCTAACGGAGGACCAAATTGAAAGAACTAGAGAGGGAAGGGCTGAGGCTCGTTTCTTCAAAAACCCAAGGGCACCAGAAGATGTCTCTAAAATGCAGCGGAGGCCGACGTCAATGCTGGAAAGTGGATCCCTGTTGCGTTGTCGATCCCCAAAAGGTGCCACGTGTTGTCCCCTGGCTGCTCCTCTCCACTAGCGCGGCCCGCGTGTTCCCAGCCGGATTTGGATCAGCCTGCGGCCCATTTCGCTCCACCTACTTCATCCACCCGCTCTGCAGCCCACTTCACCTCACAGCCAGCGCCATGTTTCCCTATGGGCAACCTGCGTTCCTCTCCTGGTCAACCCGCCAACCCAGCGTGACCCAAACCCTAATTTCTCTTCCATTTCAGCCCCCATTTCTCCCTTGTTCTTCCCATTTTGCCCCTAGCTGCTCCAACTCTTGTTGCCTTTGTTTTTATCCATTCCAACCGGCCATTTTTGAACAAGCAGCCACCAGTTTTAGGGCAACAGCCCTAAAACTCTCCATAATTCCATTTATCCACCTCTCCACCTAATTTAAAATGAATTCATTTTGAAGGCTTGGAGCATCAAATCAAGGGTCAATTGAGCAAAATTAAGTGAAGTCAACCAAAGATTGCAACTTTAATTGGTTTAATTCTTCCACTTCTTTATTTATTTTAGTGTTGTAATTTTTTAAGAAACTTTACATTTATCTTGATATCTTGATGATAAGCTAAATATATATTTGGATTGTGATTATTATATATGTTGAATGTGATGTTTTAATTTAATTTCTCTATATATGAAGTATTACTCATATTTTTTGGTCGTTATCATTACGTGCTTAATGCTTTTAATGAAGTCATGAATCATTAAATGAACCTTATAATGATAGGATACGAAGCGAAAGTCCTTCCTATTATTTCGAAAATCGTGATAATTGTTTACGTCTCTAAAGCACGCCGATTGTCGAAGGCCGTAGATAGTGGGTGCTTGATCTACCATGCGGTTATTTTCTCTCATATGTTATGTGTTGCGATGATATGAGCTCGTAGCAAGGATGAGTGATAGCTAGGTTTGCTATACGTAGTGAAAGCCCGTAGCAAATATTAGTGTGCACCCGACTATCAAAAATTTGAGTTAAGAAAAATATAGAAAGCTAAATTAAATATTTGCTAGACTAGAGATATCACAATCCTACTTTTTAACCTTGATTTGATGTTGCCGCCACTTCATCATCGCGTTAATTTAGTTTAGTTTCTTGCTTTTATTTTGTTTATTTTATTTTTATTTTGAATCATATTTCCGTTAGCTTAGATAAAATTAGGTGTGCCTAATTTTAGAACTTAGGATTTATTTATAGCTCTATCATCGCGGGATCGACTCGTACTTACGAACTTTATTACTTGATACGACCGGGTAATCTTGCCCGTGTTGCGTTCGCGCACCATCACAATCCATTAACCAAAGAAGCTAATGACACACACTTATTTAGAAGGTAAGAACAATTTTACAATTAGAAGTAAGGAAGATCATAAGTAATTTAAGACTAAGAAGTGCCGACACTCACCTAGAAATGCGACAGAGAAATTGAAGGGATCAAAGATGTTGGATGAGAGATGGATCGAAGACGCTGGATGAGAGACAGACACCGGTTGAGAAATCAAATGGAGGAATCGAGTTGCTGAGTGACGCCGACTGGGAGAGTGATTGAAGAGAGAGTCGCTACTTGAGAGAGAGATTGAGGAATCGGTGCTTGAGAGAGAGAGAGAGAGAGAGAGAAAATACAATTAGCATTTTTTTATTAACAAAATTGGAAGGAGGGTAGTTTGGTAACTTGACATCTTAAGTGGTATTGTATATTTGTATTTAATGTAGATTTAATTAATTTTTTGGTCCCTCGATTTTACGGAAATCATTTATTTGGTCCTGCTACTAAAAAAATAATTCGTTTGGTCTTACATGTTGACTTTTTCTGTCAGATTCCCCCTCACCCCGTTAACGTTAAAATTATCGTCTAGTTTTTTTCATGATGCCCAAAATACCCTTACATGCATCAATACACAAATGAGGGTATTGTTGTAATTTAGGATTCATACATCATCTCCATTCAAGTTCATCGTCCAAAATTAAAGGCAAAAACATGGAAAAAGACGGTCCTACGGATATTTTTTGTAAAAGCGTATGAGGTATTAGAGAATGAAGCTATATCTTACGAATAAAGATTCGTAAAGGAGACTTACTCAAAATTAAAAAGGGGGCTTCACTTTCTTCTTCAGATCCTTAGCTCCTTATTCTATGAGCTAGATCGGCAAAATGTCTATGATGAGTATTACCAGGAATGGGTTTCTAAGGGCGAGCTCCAGGACATGAAGATCTCCTTTTTATGTGGAACCTTTTCTTTATCTCCAATACATCGTTCTTTCATTCCTAAGCCAATAAACCTGGAGATTTCCCTGAAACTTCAATTGAATAAACTAAGAGCAACTCCAACAGTCTCTTCAAAACTTCAATTTGAAGCATTTTAGGAGTGTTTTGATCTCCAACAACAACTCCATCCATTGTTTTATTTTGAAGTGGAGGCTCCCAGACTTCAAACCCAATGTTGCACTGTTCAACAAGTTCATCTTACCTCTCCTATTTTGTTTTGTTTTATTTTTTTGTTTAAGTAATTATTTTGTATTTTATGTTTTTATTATTATTGTCAGTTCAGTTGTTTAGTTTAAATAATACTTTTATGTTTTGTTTTAAATAATACAAAAAACTAATTCATTTATTTTTATTTTTATTGTTAGTTATTAGTTATATATAATATTAAAATTATTTATAATAAAGTTCATAAATATTAAACATTAATTAAAAAATGAATATTACATTACATTAAATTAAACTCACACAACATACATTTTAATAATATTAATACTAATACAAATTATGCAATAACTACCATTTTTACTAATAATCTGCTAGATCAGTTCCGGATGGTCTAATATTTTGGAAATAATGTCCAAAAGCATCCAGATTGGGTTGCATGAGCTATTGTTCAACCCTTTTTTGTAGAATCATTGTTCTTTCACTTTGAAAATATGCTCGTGTATTCGGATCAATATTTTAATGTTTGTATTTTATTTTTTATTAATGTCTTGTATTTAATTATTAATTTTAATATGTTTGTATTTTAGTCTCAATTAAATTCTTGCATTTAATTATTATTTTTAATGCATAATATTTAATTTAATATAATACTAATTCAATAAATAATACATTTGTTTTGCTAAAATACATTAATACAAATAAAATAAAATAAAATATATACTTGGAATACAAATTAAATGAAATAATGAAGAATATACTTGGAATATTCCTTTTAAAGTAAATTTTGAAGTAGAACTGTTAAAGATGATGAAAGAAATATACTTGCAATTTTTGCTTTAAACTGTTGGAGATAGTCTAAAGGATAGGATTTATCAAAATACTCTTTTCTTCGGACTAGTCTTATTTTACCTAGTGCTGCTCCAAAGGAAATTTGCCATGGACTTGATTGAGCCTTTCTTGGTCTGACCAAGTTTTAGTTTAGGCTAGTAAAGTGAGTGTGTTCTAGAATCTAGACAGCCGTATGCCAAGTTGAAGGTTGAAAGTCTGGACCGCGAATGGTAGATTCACAATCCACTGCCTTGAACCATTTTGCATACTTAAAAAGTAGAGAAGATAGATCATCGGGTCTTTGAAAGTCGACTCAAGACCGACTTCAAAGCAGACATTGTCAAGTGGATTGAGTAATCAAAGCAGACATTGTCTAAAATTCATGAATCTCACATGTTTGACACACACCTATGAAGCTCTGCACAATTGTTCAAGAAAGAAATGTGATTTCTTTTGTTTTTGACCCTTAGCGATTTCACTTAACGCTGGTAAGCCATAAGGGTACTTTGGATATTTTAAAAAGGTCTACCATAATGACCTTTTGGTATCTCAATTGATAATCTTACTCTTGTTCTCCGAAAGATCCACTTCGTAATATTTATGTATGAAATAGTCAATTAAAACAACAACAAAATCATGATAAAAAATACAGTAACAAAAGATGTCTCATAGTTTCAAGCACTAATAGTTACATGTGCTTGTAGTTGGCTATCGGTCCCTAGCCCATTGTTGGAAAGGCTCAGCTTCAAAATCGTACTCGTAGCTTTCGCCCCATATAGCTACAACCATAGTGCACCTTATCTTTTAAATTACTTTGGTACTATAGTGAGCCGATATCTATTGTGTTGTACCACGTTGGCACTTCAACGTTACGTATGCATGTCACATAGTGCTCCGGTATTATTGTATATTTTCTCTGTGGTGCACCACCGGCACACTATTATTGTATTAAAGTGGTGTAAAGTGAACTTCATAAACCACTTCGGCACAATAATTTGTGCTATTGGTTGTGGTGTACCCATGTAAGCGATGTCATGCAGTACTCTAAGATCATTGAGTATCTTTTCAACTGTTATGAGGGTAGTTTTAATATATGGATCTGAGGGGTTGAACATATAAGTTTTTGTATAATATACGCATGTCTTGTGAATAATTTCAAAAAAATTGTTTTTTTTTCAAACACAATTATCTTTGCGTCAAACCATATAATAAATGTAATGAACTTTAAGTATATTATATTGCACATATTATATTTCACCATGCACAAAATTGCGACAAAATTTTAGTGTTACACTCGTTAGCTTTATTATTAATTATTCTGTAAATTGATTAATATAGGGTAATTACATGGAATGTTGATGTATTCACACTTTTTTTTTCCACAATTCATTGTGAATTTGAAGTTTTAAAGCAAAAAACAAAAAAACCTCGATCCATCGAGCACTAGAGTATTGGCCATAATGTTTGGAGGGTTTTCCATTTTTGGAATACATGCATAAGAGTTTATATGCTAAATGTGTCATGAAACTCCAAAGGTGGCGAATCAAAAATGTTCAAATCCAAAAAGAGTTGTGGCGATTTATTGGGTAAGTTTCATAACCTATATTATTGGCAAGTCTCTGCTTTTCAACTGTAACATCATCGTTGCAGTTGTTTAGAGACGTAGAAGAGTACAATGGCTGACCCAAGTTTAATGTTAGTTCTACATTATGAAAGAAAGGCTAAATTTAGAGAAACATATTTATGTCCATAATAGCGATGCATTCCAAACGGAAAAAAGTTTGTCAATGACATCAAATGTAAGAGCATGACAGTAAACCATCACTGTATGAGTATGACCCGAGTCTTATGCTCCAAGCTCGTGGCCAGACCCGCTTATTAGTAATGCTTGGTCATGGATTAGCTTGTCTATGCCTTGAGCTTTGATGTCTTCTTACCTTTCCGGGGTAGAGGTTCAGTCTGGTCTCTCACAGAGTCACGCTTGCACACACTTGATCCTCGCCAGAACAGATGCATGGGAAAATTCCGCTTTCACAAAGTAATCATCTTCTTGGGCTCCATCATAATCCACAATCACCTTGTTATTTCCATCAATACTGACACAGCGAGAAACCAATGAACAGAGTTTCTGCAATTCTCTCAAGAACAAAAGGTCTGCATATTCAAAGCTGGTAGATTGCTCTAGTTATGGGCTAATCTTAAAGATTTGCTCTAATTTAAGATTGATCATGAGGCTATACCAGCATGTTAATCAACCCACCCCAACACAGAGTTCTTCCAAAAGGGACTCTCAAATTCCTCTAGAGAGATGGTGATGTAATTTCTACCAAAAGAGAAATGAAAGAAATTACCTTAACCAAGATCGTTCTAAGACAAGTCGTTGTTGGTGTAGAAACCGCACTCTACCTAAGAGATAGGATACTTGGTTTGAGCGCACAACCAATTACACCAAGGTTGGTTGATAAGCTAGGAAAGACGCCACAAGTTTTGTAGGAGACTATAAACTTGATAAGTCTAAAGTTCGCAAAGAACCAAAAGAGTTGAATAACATTCACTCAAGATTAACATACAAAATCTGTGATCCTCAAGGCTTACATGAGAGGCCTATTTATAGGCTAAGGTGGTGGAGAAAACAAGGTACATGATGTCATCCATGATGTAAGCGATAAGCTTTACAACTTATATAATACATGCTACTACTTATCATGATAAGCTATCAAAGACTCTTCAACTCTCCAAGTTCATGTATTCAAAATGGCTTGAATGAATTTGACCAAGATGGATGCACCAACTTTATCTTGAATGGAATTTTCTAGATTTTTGAGAGAAAATTCGGATTCCTTCCTTTGGTGACTTGTAATGGCTGAATTTGGACTTGATTTTGGTCTAAAATGTGTTCTTTCATTGGGCCAAAGTCCTATCACCATGAGACTCCACTTTGCACTTCCATTCTGCCTTATTTGTTATGTTTTTAGAGCTTGACCAAGCCTTGATTTACTTACCTGAAATTGCAACAAAAGAATAACATAAGTTAAGTAAATCAAATGGGCTTGCAACTCATAAAAATAAACAAAACTTATACTTAAATAAAAACTATAAATGTGTTGAAATTAATTAATAAAATAAGATAAAATAAATCAATAAAGTGGGCTGAAAATCATGGAGATGAGTGGCCTAAATCCACATCCTTTAATCCACCAAGACTAGGGCCTAGTCTTTGTCATCAAATCGGATTAAATGAGCAAGACTTCTTGAGTTCTCTTGAGTTGAAAATTGAGCTTGAATCTGACACATTTAAATTGAACCATTGAGAGCATTCTTGATTACTTTGGACTTGAGCTCTTGGATGAGATTACATCATCCCCCCCTTCTTGAGAGTGATTTGTCCTCAAATCATGCGCTTTAGTTTGGTTGCCCTGACATAACTTTTCCCTTAACTTTAAATGCTCTAATGCATCGAGGAAGGAATATTGATTGCCTTTGTTTCAAAACTTCCTCTTTCCACGCTTGAACCCTCAACAAGCCTCCGGGATAAAAAATCATCCTGCATTGCCCCTTGTTTGCTCTCTTGACATATTGCTCCATTTTCTTTTTGTCAACAAAAATGACACGGGCATTCTCCACAACATCAAAGAAAACAATTTCACTTGTGCTAATTATACGGTGTTGAAGATTAGCAAACAATATGTCTTTTTGAAAAACATCAAAAATTGTGAAATGCATCAAAAGAACATTCAAATTCTTGATGAAGCCAACGAAATAAGCCACTATGAATTTTCCCATTAAAGCATGAAAGTCATGAGTCATTAAATACATGAAAGAACTAGGAGCATTTCTTTTCCCAAATGATCCATCAAACCATTCAAGCAAACATATTAAATTCTTTCGAATGACATCTTTGTGAATCAAAACAAGGAGAATTATTTTTGAAAATCTTTTCACAAAAACACAATCTCTACCTCCTTTTATCCTCAAGAATTTAATCACAAAGTGCATTAAAGATCAAAGCAAGATACATCAAAACTTGACAAATGTAAGTAAAGGTTATGAGGATTAGCTTTATAAAAAGTGAAGCATCCCTCACAAATCCTCCCAACATCCCCTTTTTGATGAGGCCAAAAGAAACACTCTTGAATCTAACAGAAAGTTTTGGAAATCCCAAATGGTCTCATGTTGCTTCTTTCACTTTAAAATCTCTTGAAGATTCATTTGACACACTCAATTGAGTTCTGAAAAACAAATGTCCATTTTGCCTAAAATAGATCTCAGAAAAATCCTTATTACAAATTAGAGACTTATCACAATAATTGTTTACATACTCAAATTGAATCTCACAAGCAAGTAAAAAACTCCAACGAGGAAACACAATATTGACAAAATTTTCTTTTCCTTGCTTGAAGTAATCTCTAAAAGAATCCCTTCTCACAAGTACTAAACATTCCATCAAATTTCTGGTCCATTTGCTACCATCTTTAAGTATGCTCACAACAAAGTATTTCAACTTAAAGAGATTAAAATAGAGCTTGCTTACCAAAGGAAACATTGAATCATTCAAAGTTTTTTTAGAAGTGTGTGAATGGTCATCAACTGAATTTTCCTTTGATAAAATTGAGAAATTATGAACTTACCAGCCCTTGAAATTATGTCCATCCAATCAGTCCATCGAGTAGAAAAGAAGTGATCATCGAGCATTCTTTTGATGATCCATGAAAAAGACTTACTTGGAGTTTGGAAGTCAATGGGATCTTCGTATCTATGGAACACCTTCTTCACATCATGATTTACTTTGAATCCATTCCATTGACTCAATGGAAGTGACTGGAAGAATAGGTCTTCAAGGTTGATCATTTGAAGAGCGGTAGATGACTCCAACTGCTGTTCTACTTCCCGGTTCGTTGGTAACCTTTGTGGCACTTCCTTTGGGAAAACAATCTCAATTTTCTGCAAGAGAGACACAATAAAGCTAGGAAGAGAGGTGTTAAGTATGTTAGTGAAATGTCGCTTGTCCTTGTTAACAAGGAATATCATTGGTCATTGATTCAACAATGCTTGATTCAAATCACTTTCTCTCACATAGGAACTTCTTTCCTTTTATCATCTCTCTTTTGCCTCTCTTTTTCATCAGTGTTTTTACTCTCTTGAATCATTTCTTTTTCTTCACTCTCCTTTTGAATTTCTTTTTCTAATTCCCCTCTTTCACATTCCTCTTCTTTCTCACATTCTTTTTTTCTCTCACACTCTTCTTTTCTCTCATATTCTTTTTTCTCTCACACTCTTCTTTTTCTATCATATTCTTTTTTTCTCTCACACTCTTCTTTTCTCTCATATTCTTTTTTTCTTTCACACTCTTCTTTTCTCTCATATTCTTTTTTTCTTTCACACTCTTCTTTCCTCTCAATCTCTCCTTCTTCTCTTTTCTTACTTTCATTTTGCAAATACAATAGATCCTTATGAACTTGATTTGGTGTCAAAGGCACCAAAGAGATCTTCTTATTTTTGTGCACCAAGGTATACCGATTGGTGTCCACATTGTGATGTCCTCTTCGATCGAGTTGCCATTGTCTCCCAAGTAGTAAATGACCAACTTGCAATGGCACAACATCACACACAAATGCATCTTCATACTTCCCTATTTGGAATGTGACTAGCGCTTGTCGGGTGACTTGCACTTGCCCACCAAATTTTAGCCCTTGCATCTTATAAGGTTGCGGATGTATCATTGTTGGCAGCCCTAACTTCTCAACCATATAGGAACTAGCAATATTAGAGCAACTTTCTTCATCAATGATTAAACTGCATACCTTGCCTTGAACATAGCACCGCGATCGAAATAACTCCTCAAGCGCACTTCTTCATTCTTCTTGCCTTGTGCAATTATCACTTGACTTGTCCCAACCTTTAACTCCTTATCTCGACATGGTGGAGCTCTTTCTCTTTCCCTTGATTTATGTGGTGTTTGAAGTTTTGTACTAATGGAGCTTTCTTCCTTGTTTTGCCTCCCATGAACTCGCTCAAATTCTGTGGTAATTATGCTTTGCATTTCGTTCATGAAAACCTCCATGATATTCGTGTTTTTTGAGACTTTAAAAAAAATAATAAATAAAAGATGATAATAATATGGAATTACCTCACAGTATCACTCCCTTACGTGTTTCACTCAAAAATGATCTCAACACTCGTGTATCACTCAAAGAAAAAAAAATCCCTCAAAAATAGTCTCACATTTATTCACTCTTAAGGTTCTTATCAAACTAAAGAGCTATTATCAAGTGAGTTGTGACTTCTCCCTATCTCTACCAAACAACCAAGGATTTATAGGGTTGTAATGTGAACAAGAAGAGATTAGTGACAATAAGACTTGATGAGTAACAAACAATGGAGAATTCAGAATTTCTACAAGAAGAAATTTGATTAGAAATAAAAGAAACTTGATGAGTACCAATCAATGAAACACAAGAAGTTTGAGTTGTATCAACAAGATTTAATGAGAGTACTAATAAAACAAAAGTAACTAGAAACTTTTTTTTTCAATGGCAGCCCTCTTTTGCTTTTTTTTTTTTTGCTGCTTCCTTTTTTTTTAATTCTCGACCACTTTTTTTTTTTTTCAAAGGCAGCCCTCTTTTTTTTTTTCTACTTTTTTTTTTTGCTGCTCTTTTTTTTTACTGCACTTTTTTGCTTTTTTTTTTTTGCTCTTTTTTTTTTTTTTTGCTGCCTTTTTTTTTTTTTTTGCTTTTTTTTTTTTTTGACTTGATAGTTCAAAGGTTATGAAAAGAAATAAGAAGAAGAAGAATTGATTTCCCAACCCCCCAAGATTCACTGATAAAATTCCTTGCCAACTTGTGACAAAGCCCAATATCAAGATGTGAATAATGAAATCTGAGAAAATCAAAAGATGAGAAGAGAAGGATAGTATGACTTCTTAGAATTGGCTCTGATACCAAATGACGTAATTTCTACCAAAAAGAGAAGGAAAGAAATTACCTTACCAAGATCGTTCTAAGGCAAGTCGTCTTGTTGGTGTAAAAGCACCCTACCTAAAGAGATAGGATACTTGGTTTGAAGCGCCACAACCAATTACACCAAGGTTGGTTGATAAGCTAGGAAAGACGCCACAAGTAGTAGAAGACTACACTTGATAAGTCTAAAGTTCTCAAAGAACAAAAAGAGTTGAATAAACTCACACAACTATCATTCTAAAATCTGTGATCCTCAAGGCTTACATGAGAGGCCTATTTATAGGCTAAGGTGGTGGAGAAAACAAGGTACATGATGTCATCCATGATGTAAGCGATAAGCTTTACAACTTATATAATACATGCTACTACTTATCATGATAAGCTATCAAAGACTCTTCAACTCTCCAAGTTCATGTATTCAAAATGGCTTGAATGAATTTGACCAAGATGGATGCACCAACTTTATCTTGAATGGAATTTTCTAGAATTTGAGAGAAAATTCGGATTCCTTCCTTTGGTGACTTGTAATGGCTGAATTTGGGCTTGATTTTGGTCTAAAATGTGTTCTTTCATTGGGCCAAAGTCCTATCACCATGAGACTCCACTTTGCACTTCCATTCTGCCTTATTTGTTGTGTTTCTAGAGCTTGACCAAGCCTTGATTTACTAGCCTGAAATTGCAACAAAAGAATAACATAAGTTAAGTAAATCAAATGGGCTTGCAACTCATAAGAATAAACAAAACTTATACTTAAATAAAAACTATAAATGTGTTGAAATTAAATAATAAAATAAGATAAAATAAATCAATAAAGTGGGCTGAAAATCATGGAGATGAGTGGCCTAAATCCACATCCTTTAATCCACCAAGACTAGGGCCTAGTCTTTGTCATCAAATCGGATTAAATGAGCAAGACTTCTTGAGTTCTCTTGAGTTGAAAATTGAGTTTGAATCCGACACATTTAAAATTGAACCATTGAGAGCATTCTTGATTCCTTTGGATTTGAGCTCTTGGATGAGATTACATCACTAGGGAAACAATCATTTGTGCTATGTGAGGTCAATGGAAGCCATTGTTAGGGTTTGTAGAAGATGCCATGAACCCTAGGTTTCAAATTGATGATAGAGCTTGGTGGACCATGGTGGAGACCTTGATTTATATGAAATTCAAGTGTTTAATGGTCTATTGAACTTGGTTATGTTAATTATCTATGAGTATTGAAGTTGATTTGGGAGAGATACTTGGAGGGTGTTTTGCCCAAATTTTGTTTAGCTTGCAAAATTATTGATGTAAGCTTGATTACTATGTTTTATATGCTTATTAGAGTATATTAAACCATGTTGTATGATTTAATCATGAATTGGGAATTATGATGGGTAAGGTGACTTGAATGAATTTATGCACAAGATGGCCAATTTGTTCTAAGTTGCATTGTTAAGTAATTTATGGGGTTTATGTGAGTTAAGCGAACCGGATGATGACTATTGTTGATAGGTTATGATTATAGAGGAATTGTGACCCATGGCCTCTATGCCCTTAAATTTTAGAAAAGGGTAGATTGGACTCGGCGGAGGTCATTGTAAGTTCATTCGATTAAGTGCTAATTGAACTTGGGTTGAAATCCTACGATAATTGGATTTCGTTTGGTTAAGGGAATGAAGAACATAACTTCCAAACTTTAATGATTAGTGATTGAGATGTGTTTTGTGGATTTTAGTCTTGGGAATTAAGCCGAGTGACTATTGAGATTTGGTTATAAACCTTAAGAAATTATTACGGTGGAATTTATAGAACACATAAAGAATGAAATGTGTTAGTAAGACTCAACGCAGTCGTAATAAGGCCAATAAAATGATAAAGAGCTTGGGTTGAAACCCTACAATGTTTGGGTTTGCTTTGGGTTGTGTTTGTGCACACCGGGTTTTTGGTTGTGTCCTATGGTAGACACTTATGTTTTGGAGACCGACTAGAATACATTTTAAGCATGCTTGTTAGAGCATGGGACAATAGAGACCCACATAAGGTCATGAGATTATTTAAGAGAAGATTAGAGAGAATCCTCTTCTCAAGGATTTTTGTTGCGTGTATATGAAAACAATTGAGAAGTGACTACGAGTAGTCATGTTGTTTTAAGTATGGTGTTGGTGTTATCGATCATGTATGACGGTTAGACTATGATTGAGTCCTGTATTTAAAATAAAAGACTAAAATAATAAGTCTTGAATTGTGGATATTTTGAGACTAGCGTAGTAGTCTTGGTTTGGTTTGAGTTGAGGATTTTGGAAGACCTCACATTATAATTTATTGCTTGTAAGCTATACTTGACTGGGTTGATGACTTGAGGAATAATAAGTACCTCAATATGTAATTTTTGAACTAAACTTGTAAGTTAGTTAAACACATTGGTTATATGCAAATATATGCATTGTTCTTGATACTTGGTAGAGCATTATGTCCTACTTGATTATATGCAAATATGTGCATGAGTTATGGAATTTCATGGAGCAAGATGCCTACTTGTTTATATGCAAATATATGCATGGTTTATGAAAGTCAGAGCATTATGTCCTACGTGGTTATATGCAAATATGTGCATGGATTATGAGATTGTTGTAGAGCATTATGTCCTACATGGTTTAATGAGTCCGATAATTATGAACTTGGTCTCATTGGTTTATGCAAGTAAATATTTACTTAATGGTTTGGTTTAAAGTCCACCGGGGGTTTGGTTGTTGTCGCGGCAATGGGGCGATTCATAGTCTTTGGAAACAATCGCTATGAATCGTTGCATTGATCGTTCCAGAAAACTTTCTCCTCACTATTTGGCCAATAGTGAGATGTGATCTCGAGTTATGCCATCTAGCTAGACATCGAAGCTCTCATTTCTCATCCCGAGACTGGATGAATGTAACGAGTACTCATTAAAGGAAATCGATGAGTTGTATTGCGGTGATTATTGGGGACGGAACCCGGTGGTATGATTGATCACGGGAATTGAGCCGATCTTGGTTTGAGATTTGATCTCATGGTAAGTTGGTTGGAGTTTTGAACCCGGATTTGATTGTAACTCTTCGATTCGATGACGTTCTTGTTACATGAATTTTATTTATGAGCATTTATATGAAAGATAAAATGCTACTTGATTTATGTGAGTTTATGTGCTTTAAAAATTAAGTAAATGTTTCATGATGGTATACTAGCATGATACCATGACTTTATATGTTTATGCATTTATGCCATGCCATGTCATAATATGCCACATGTTGCATTTAGAAACTTGCGGGTCATTATGACTCACCCGGTGTGATTGTTTTCCAGGTGTGCGGTGATCGGATTAGTACTTGGCCTTGGCCGGATTCTCGACTCTTAGCGGTGGTCTTCCAAGTCAAAAGCTTGGAGTTAATTATTATTATGTTGTATTTATGTGAGGCTCGAATGTAAAGTTATGTAGACTTTACTTGGGTAGATTGTAGTGTTTTATTATGGTTCTCAGATTGGGAGTTGGCTGCCTTGCATTTGTACCCTTAGTATTTATTTCTTTGTCGCTTCTGAGCATGTGTGGCTCGTTTATTCTAGTTGTGGTATATTGTTGTTCCTACCTCCGATAGTTTTAGTCGTGAGGTTGGGTTTGGTGGTTTAGCATTGATTATATGGTTATAGTGAATTGTTCCTCCCATGTTAGCCGCCAGTGTTGTTTATCAAAGTCAGATTCCGTCTGTCTGCCGCCTGTTGCCGATGGTTTGTTGCGGCGGTTCAATGTTGCGGCCACGCCAAGGCTTTTTGGGCCGAGAGATTTACTATCTCTTTGGTTGTTTTCATTCAGAGCTTGATAGCTCTAGTCCCATTATGGTTTTGTTGCTCCGCAGTTTTAAGTTTTTTTTGATTCTCAGTATTGCCGTTATGGCTTTACCTTCCCTGCTTTTGAGCTTGTTGGTCTTCTGGACTCTCAAGACCTATTATGCTTAAGTGTGTTTGTCCTGTCTTTAGTTTGTCCTCCGATGGCATGACCTTGGGATCTGTGATGAGATCCTGCCCAAGTTGTCACAAATGGTATCGAGCTATCGTTAGCTATTT
>CM028377.1:173806407-173966712 GCA_013146195.2 Codonopsis lanceolata
ACAATGGCAAAATTAATCATTTTTCCTATTAGTATTATACTTTTGTTCTATTTATTCTTGGGATAGGGAAAGGAGAGGAAAATTTTGTTAAAGTTGTGGAGAATAGAAACTTGAGTTTCAATTTTCGGCATGATTTGATATTATGTACTCCCTTCGTTCCAAGCAAAGAGTCGACTATACTATTTTAAGATGTTTCACTTTAAAATCAACTTTCAAATATTATGCTTAGTGTTTCTAAAACATTTCATCTTTAACTTTCACTTGTATTGTAAGCACATTGTTTGTACTTAAAGTATTTTTTATTATTATCACTAACTCCAATGACATTAATATATCCCTTAATAATTAGACTTTTCAAATGGGGACTTTTTGTGAAACGAATGGAGTATTATATATATCGTATAAAATGAACTTCATCTGTTGTGCATTATGACCTTTTCCTTCTGTTTTACTCCCTCCGTTCCGGGCAAAGAGTCTCCGTTTGAAAGTCAAACTTTTTAAGAAAATGACATTTTTAGTAGTCCATTAGTAATAAAATAACACTTCATTATTTTCTGAAATTTTATTGATTAGTTTGAGCTTTGGTTAATGATTAATTGCATTTGAAATACTATTTTTATGTATTTTGTGCTTCATGTAGGTATCTCAAAGATATTCGAGGTTTTATAGCTCAATATGTGCAAATCGAGGCAACCCTGGCTTCAATCTTGAGTTTTGATACTTTCCGTTAAGTTCCGTCAAGTATTTCAAAGCACAACAAGCCTAACTGGAGGCTAACAAAGCTAACGGAGGACCAAATTGAAAGAACTAGAGAGGGAAAGGTGAGGCTCGTTTCTTCAAAACCAAGGGCACCGTAAGATGTCTCAAAATGCGGAGGCCGACGTCAATGTGGAAAGTGGATCCCCATTGCGTTGTCGATCCCCAAAGGTGCCACGTGTTGTCCCCCTTTCGCCCTCTCCACTAGCGCGCGTGTTCCCAAATGATTTGGATCAGCCTGCGGCCCATTTCGCTCCACCTACTTCATCCACCCGCTCTGCAGCCCACTTCACCTCACAGCCAGCGCCATGTTTCCCTATGGGCAACCTGCGTCCCTCTCCTGGTCAACCCGCCAACCCAGCGTGACCCAAACCCTAATTTCTCTTCCATTTCAGCCCCCATTTCTCCCTTGTTCTTCCCATTTTGCCCCTAGCTGCTCCAACTCTTGTTGCCTTTGTTTTTATCCATTCCAACCGGCCATTTTTGAACAAGCAGCCACCGTTTTAGGGCAATAGCCCTAAAACTCTCCATAATTCCATTTATCCACCTCTCCACCTAATTTAAAATGAATTCATTTTGAAGGCTTGGAGCATCAAATCAAGGGTCAATGGAGCAAAATTAAGTGAAGTCAACCAAAGATTGCAACTTTAATTGGTTTAATTCTTCCACTTCTTTATTTATTTTAGTGTTGTAATTTTTTAAGAAACTTTACATTTATCTTGATATCTTGATGATGAGCTAAATATATATTTGGATTGTGATTATTATATATGTTGAATGTGATGTTTTAATTTAATTTCTCTATATATGAAGTATTACTCATATTTTTTGGTCGTTATCATTACGTGCTTAATGCTTTTAATGAAGTCATGAATCATTAAATGAACCTTATAATGATAGGATACGAAGCGAAAGCCCTTCCTATTATTTCGAAAATCGTGATAATTGTTTACGTCTCTAAAGCACGCCGATTGTCGAAGGCCGTAGATAGTGGGTGCTTGATCTACCATGCGGTTATTTTCTCCCATATGTTATGTGTTGCGATGATATGAGCTCGTAGCAAGGATGAGTGATAGCTAGGTTTGCTATACGTAGTGAAAGCCCGTAGCAAATATTAGTGTGCACCCGACTACCAAAAATTTGAGTTAAGAAAAATATAGAAAGCTAAATTAAATATTTGCTAGACTAGAGATATCACAATCCTACTTTTTAACCTTGATTTGATGTTGCCGCCACTTCATCATCGCGTTAATTTAGTTTAGTTTCTTGCTTTTATTTTGTTTATTTTATTTTTATTTTGAATCATATTTCCGTTAGCTTAGATAAAATTAGGTGTGCCTAATTTTAGAACTTAGGATTTATTTATAGCTCTATCATCGCGGGATCGACTCGTACTTACGAACTTTATTACTTGATACGACCGGGTAATCTTGCCCGTGTTGCGTTCGCGCACCATCACAATCCATTAACCAAAGAAGCTAATGACACACACTTATTTAGAAGGTAAGAACAATTTTACAATTAGAAGTAAGGAAGATCATAAGTAATTTAAGACTAAGAAGTGCCGACACTCACCTAGAAATGCGACAGAGAAATTGAAGGGATCAAAGATGTTGGATGAGAGATGGATCGAAGACGCTGGATGAGAGACAGACACCGGTTGAGAAATCAAATGGAGGAATCGAGTTGCTGAGTGACGCCGACTGGGAGAGTGATTGAAGAGAGAGTCGCTACTTGAGAGAGAGATTGAGGAATCGGTGCTTGAGAGAGAGAGAGAGAGAGAGAGAAAATACAATTAGCATTTTTTTATTAACAAAATTGGAAGGAGGGTAGTTTGGTAACTTGACATCTTAAGTGGTATTGTATATTTGTATTTAATGTAGATTTAATTAATTTTTTGGTCCCTCGATTTTACGGAAATCATTTATTTGGTCCTGCTACTAAAAAAATAATTCGTTTGGTCCTACATGTTGACTTTTTCTGTCAGATTCCCCCTCACCCCGTTAACGTTAAAATTATCGTCTAGTTTTTTTCATGATGCCCAAAATACCCTTACATGCATCAATACACAAATGAGGGTATTGTTGTAATTTAGGATTCATACATCATCTCCATTCAAGTTCATCGTCCAAAATTAAAGGCAAAAACATGGAAAAGACGGTCCTACGGATATTTTTTGTAAAACGTATGAGGTATTAGAGAATGAAGCTATATCTTACGAATAAAGATTCGTAAAGGAGACTTACTCAAAATTAAAAAGGGGGCTTCACTTTCTTCTTCAGATCCTTAGCTCCTTATTCTATGAGCTAGATCGGCAAAATGTCTATGATGAGTATTACGGGGAATGGGTTTCTAAGGGCGAGCTCCAGGACATGAAGATCTCCTTTTTATGTGGAACCTTTTCTTTATCTCCAATACATCGTTCTTTCATTCCTAAGCCAATAAACCTGGAGATTTCCCTGAAACTTCAATTGAATAAACTAAGAGCAACTCCAACAGTCTCTTCAAAACTTCAATTTGAAGCATTTTAGGAGTGTTTTGATCTCCAACAACAACTCCATCCATTGTTTTATTTTGAAGTGGAGGCTCCCAGACTTCAAACCCAATGTTGCACTGTTCAACAAGTTCATCTTACCTCTCCTATTTTGTTTTGTTTTATTTTTTTGTTTAAGTAATTATTTTGTATTTTATGTTTTTATTATTATTGTCAGTTCAGTTGTTTAGTTTAAATAATACTTTTATGTTTTGTTTTAAATAATACAAAAAACTAATTCATTTATTTTTATTTTTATTGTTAGTTATTAGTTATATATAATATTAAAATTATTTATAATAAAGTTCATAAATATTAAACATTAATTAAAAAATGAATATTACATTACATTAAATTAAACTCACACAACATACATTTTAATAATATTAATACTAATACAAATTATGCAATAACTACCATTTTTACTAATAATCTGCTAGATCAGTTCCGGATGGTCTAATATTTTGGAAATAATGTCCAAAAGCATCCAGATTGGGTTGCATGAGCTATTGTTCAACCCTTTTTTGTAGAATCATTGTTCTTTCACTTTGAAAATATGCTCGTGTATTCGGATCAATATTTTAATGTTTGTATTTTATTTTTTATTAATGTCTTGTATTTAATTATTAATTTTAATATGTTTGTATTTTAGTCTCAATTAAATTCTTGCATTTAATTATTATTTTTAATGCATAATATTTAATTTAATATAATACTAATTCAATAAATAATACATTTGTTTTGCTAAAATACATTAATACAAATAAAATAAAATAAAATATATACTTGGAATACAAATTAAATGAAATAATGAAGAATATACTTGGAATATTCCTTCTAAAGTAAATTTTGAAGTAGAACTGTTAAAGATGATGAAAGAAATATACTTGCAATTTTTGCTTTAAACTGTTGGAGATAGTCTAAAGGATAGGATTTATCAGAATACTCTTTTCTTCGGACTAGTCTTATTTTACCTAGTGCTGCTCCAAAGGAAATTTGACATGGACTTGATTGAGCCTTTCTTGGTCTGACCAAGTTTTAGTTTAGGCTAGTAAAGTGAGTGTGTTCTAGAATCTAGACAGCCGTATGCCAAGTTGAAGGTTGAAAGTCTGGACCGCGAATGGTAGATTCACAATCCACTGCCTTGAACCATTTTGCATACTTAAAAAGTAGAGAAGATAGATCGTCGGGTCTTTGAAAGTCGACTCAAGACCGACTTCAAAGCAGACATTGTCAAGTGGATTGAGTAATCAAAGCAGACATTGTCTAAAATTCATGAATCTCACATGTTTGACACACACCTATGAAGCTCTGCACAATTGTTCAAGAAAGAAATGTGATTTCTTTTGTTTTTGACCCTTAGCGATTTCACTTAACGCTGGTAAGCCATAAGGGTACTTTGGATATTTTAAAAAGGTCTACCATAATGACCTTTTGGTATCTCAATTGATAATCTTACTCTTGTTCTCCGAAAGATCCACTTCGTAATATTTATGTATGAAATAGTCAATTAAAACAACAACAAAATCATGATAAAAAATACAGTAACAAAAGATGTCTCATAGTTTCAAGCACTAATAGTTACATGTGCTTGTAGTTGGCTATCGGTCCCTAGCCCATTGTTGGAAAGGCTCAGCTTCAAAATCGTACTCGTAGCTTTCGCCCCATATAGCTACAACCATAGTGCACCTTATCTTTTAAATTACTTTGGTACTATAGTGAGCCGATATCTATTGTGTTGTACCACGTTGGCACTTCAACGTTACGTATGCATGTCACATAGTGCTCCGGTATTATTGTATATTTTCTCTGTGGTGCACCACCGGCACACTATTATTGTATTAAAGTGGTGTAAAGTGAACTTCATAAACCACTTCGGCACAATAATGTGTGCTATTGGTTGTGGTGTACCCATGTAAGCGATGTCATGCAGTACTCTAAGATCATTGAGTATCTTTTCAACTGTTATGAGGGTAGTTTTAATATATGGATTCGAGGGGTTGAACATATAAGTTTTTGTACAATATACGCATGCCTTGTGAATAATTTCAAAAAAATTGTTTTTTCAAACACAATTATCTTTGCGTCAAACCATATAATATATGTAATGAACTTTAAGTATATTATATTGCACATATTATATTTCACCATGCACAAAATTGCGACAAAATTTTAGTGTTACACTCGTTAGCTTTATTATTAATTATTCTGTAAATTGATTAATATAGGGTAATTACATGGAATGTTGATGTATTCACACTTTTTTTTTCCACAATTCATTGTGAATTTGAAGTTTTAAAGCAAAAAACAAAAAAACCTCGATCCATCGAGCACTAGAGTATTGGCCATAATGTTTGGAGGGTTTTCCATTTTTGGAATACATGCATAAGAGTTTATATGCTAAATGTGTCATGAAACTCCAAAGGTGGCGAATCAAAAATGTTCAAATCCAAAGAGAGTTGTGGCGATTTATTGGGTAAGTTTCATAACCTATATTATTGGCAAGTCTCTGCCTTTCAACTGTAACATCATCGTTGCACTTGTTTAGAGACGTAGAAGAGTACAATGGCTGACCCAAGTTTAATGTTAGTTCTACATTATGAAAGAAAGGCTAAATTTAGAGAAACATATTTATGTCCATAATAGCGATGCATTCCAAACGGAAAAAAGTTCGTCAATGACATCAAATGTAAGAGCATGACAGTAAACCATCACTGTATGAGTATGACCCGAGTCTTATGCTCCAAGCTCGTGGCCAGACCCGCTTATTAGTAATGCTTGGTCATGGACTAGCTTGTCTATGCCTTGAGCTTTGATGTCTTCTTACCTTTCCGGGGTAGAGGTTCAGTCTGGTCTCTCACAGAGTCACGCTTGCACACACTTGATCCTCGCCAGAACAGATGCATGGGAAAATTCCGCTTTCACAAAGTAATCATCTTCTTGGGCTCCATCATAATCCACAATCACCTTGTTATTTCCATCAATACTGACACAGTGAGAAACCAATGAACAGAGTTTCTGCAATTCTCTCAAGAACAAAAGGTCTGCATATTCAAAGCTGGTAGATTGCTCTAGTTATGGGCTAATCTTAAAGATTTGCTCTAATTTAAGATTGATCATGAGGCTATACCAGCATGTTAATCAACCCACCCCAACACAGAGTTCTTCCAACAGGGACTCTCAAATTCCTCTAGAGAGATGGGGTCTAAATAAAAATTGTCGAGGTATCGTTGTGATTAAAGACTCAAGTCTAATGGTTAAACCAAATGCATTGTATATTTATTTAATGTTATGTACATCATTGTGTCAGGCCTCAACCTCTTATGCAATATCCTAGTAACCATTTAAGCTGACTATACTTTATCGATTGGTCAAGGAAATTGACATTTATTCTCAACTCTGAGGAAATTGCCTATGCCTTGGATGTGCCTCCTCCAGAAGGAATTCCACAAAATGCCACAAACGAAGATGAAACTGCGTCTAAAAATTGAGGCGACGACAACCTAAAACGAACATGCCATTAATGAATAACAATATTCAGAAATTACATGAACACTTGATGCATCATGTGCAATTGCTACTTAAGCACCTGAAAGTCTAAAAGGATCTTATGGTGAACCCAGTTATTTCAAAAGATACAAGATCTTTATAGATCTTTTTACACTGAGAATGCCTACGCTTGAGGGGTTATTTGTCGGTGAACACTCAAGTTTAGTAAGAACACCAAAAAACTTGAAAGGCTTGAAGAAAGATGGATCTTCATTAGATTATTGATTCAACCATATATTAACTTTGTTGAGTTTGATATACGTTATTGGGCCCCTATCTAACAGCATAAGCTTTTAAATGAGTTGATAAAGAAGCGAGCCGTAGAAATACAGAATCGGATCCATTGAATCCACTTGATAAAGAAGAGACCCTTTGTCCCCGTTTCTGTTTATCGTTGTAATGGAGGCTCTTAGCAGGATGTTAGAGAGGGCAGTGCAGGAAGGTCTTATAAGTGGCTTTAAGGTGGGGAGGAGAGGGGAGAGGGAGGTGTCGATTTCCCATCTTCTTTTTGCAGATGATACCTTAGTTTTTTGTGGTGCAGATAAGGCTCAGTTGGGGTATCTTCGATTAGTTTTATTATTCTTTCAAGCAGTTTCAGCCTACGCATTAACATTTCTAAGAGTGAAATTATTCCGGTAGGGGAGGTGGAAAATGTTGGGGCTCTAGCTGCATTCTTTGGTTGTAAGTCTGCTTTTCTTCCTGCCTCCTATCTTGGGCTTCCCATAGGTGCACAGTCAAAGAGCAGGGCGTTATGGAATCCAGTGGTCGTGCGTTTCGAGCAGAGATTGGCAGGGTGGAAACGTCAACTTCTTTCCAAGGGGGGGGAGATTAGTCATAATCAAGAACACTCTTGCTAATTTACCGACCTATTTCTTATCGCTCTTTGTGATTCCTGCCACAATTAGACAAAGATTAGAAAAGCTGGAAAGAGATTTTTTGTGGGATGGGCAAACAGATGAGCATAAGTTTCATTTAGTCAACTGGGAAAAGGTGTGCTCGAGGGTTCAGGAGGGAGGTCTGAACATCAGAAAACTCAAATTATTTAATGAGGCTTTGCTGGGAAAATGGTTGTGGCGATATCTCACAGACAAGGAGGCTTTTTGGAGACAAGTGGTGGTTTGCAAGTATGGAGAACGGGGTCATTGCTGGTTCCCTAATAAGGTCAATTCTTCTTATGGGGTGGGAGTCTGGCGAGGTATAAGGAAAGGGTGAAACTCTTTTGAAAGATTCATTGCTTTTGAGGTTGGCAATGGGGCCTCGGTGAGGTTTTGGGAAGATAGATGGTGTGGGGATACTTGTTTGAGGGAGGTGTTTCAGAACTTATTTGAGCTTTCCACGGATAAGGATTGTAGAGTTAGTTCTATTTTATCTTTGGGGGAGGGTAAGCCTATTTGGAATCCCATCTTCAGAAGGAATTTTCATGATTGGGAGATAGAGTCAGTTGTGCAGCTTTTAGGGAGGCTTCAAGAGCAGAATACAGACAGATTGATGGATAAGGTGGAAACGTCAACTTCTTTCCAAGGGGGGGAGATTAGTCATAATCAAGAACACTCTTGCTAATTTACCGACCTATTTCTTATCGCTCTTTGTGATTCCTGCCACAATTAGACAAAGATTAGAAAAGCTGGAAAGAGATTTTTTGTGGGATGGGCAAACAGATGAGCATAAGTTTCATTTAGTCAACTGGGAAAAGGTGTGCTCGAGGGTTCAGGAGGGAGGTCTGAACATCAGAAAACTCAAATTATTTAATGAGGCTTTGCTGGGAAAATGGTTGTGGTGATATCTCACAGACAAGGAGGCTTTTTGGAGACAAGTGGTGGTTTGCAAGTATGGAGAACGGGGTCATTGCTGGTTCCCTAATAAGGTCAATTCTTCTTATGGGGTGGGAGTCTGGCAAGGTATAAGGAAAGGGTGGAACTCTTTTGAAAGATTCATTGCTTTTGAGGTTGGCAATGGGGCCTCGGTGAGGTTTTGGGAAGATAGATGGTGTGGGGATACTTGTTTGAGGGAGGTGTTTCAGAACTTATTTGAGCTTTCCACGGATAAGGATTGTAGAGTTAGTTCTATTTTATCTTTGGTGGAGGGTAAGCCTATTTGGAATCCCATCTTCAGAAGGAATTCTCATGATTGGGAGATAGAGTCAGTTGTGCAGCTTTTAGGGAGGCTTCAAGAGCAGAATCGCATGATTGATGGATAAGGTGGTTTGGAAAGGTATAGGGGCCCTTTTTTTTCGCTTAGCTCGTATTATCTCAAGCTTCTCAACCGTGGTAGAACTTCTTTCCTTGGAGAGCAGTTTGGAATTCCAAAGCCCCTAAGAGAATGGCTTTTTTCATGTGGGAAGCGACTCACGAAGCTATCCTAACCGGGGATAATTTGCGGAAACGTAACATGGTTCTTATCGATAGGTGTTATATGTGTAAGGATTGTGAGGAGAGTGTAAATCATTTGCTTCTACACTGCCAAGTGGCTTTAGAGCTTCGGAATTTTGTGATGGGTATGTTCAAAATGTCTTGGGTCATGCCAAATTCGATCATTGACCACGTCAGAGGCTGGACTATGGGGTATAAGAATAGAAGTCGTATATGGGGGACAGCTCTTTTGGGAGTGTGTTGGATTCTATGGAAGGAAAGAAACCATAGGGCATTCGATAACGTGGAATGTCAGTCCCGGAATTGAAGAATTTGTTGATTCGCACCCTTCATTTTTGGTGTTCCGAGGCTGATCACTCTTCTTCTAGTTCCAACATTGCTATTGTAGATTTTGTAAATAGCATAGACATTAGTTAATCATTTTGGTTGGTATACTTCTAGTGTACAAAGGACGCATCACCTCTTTCGATGCTTGATATATATTATTTACTTATCAAAAAAAAAAAAGAGTTGATAAGTGAACATGGTATCAAAGCTCTAGCTTGACAACTTCTTGGATTCGAGTCATCCTATTTGCATTTGTTACCCAAAAAATATTGTGAGTGTATATTTTCAATCTGTTTGGTTTGTGATGCCCATATGTGTTTGTCTCTCCACATGTGGACGAGTCACAAGTGAGGGGGAGTGTTGAGTTTGATATTCATTGTTAGGCCCCTATCTAACATCTTAAGCTTTTAAATGAACACACTTTAACATGAACAATCTATGATGTCCTCTTCTAAAACTTGTCAATGTGAATATTTTAACTAGTATTGAGGGGACCATTAACAGAAAAGTATGCACTCACTATTCAAATTCCACACCTACCCATATTCAAAGCGAAAAGGAAATATATTGAAGGGAATACGAGCCTCACTAAAACACAAAGGAGGCATCGGAAAGGGGAGGCTGCAAAAATCAATGATAAAGGAAAAGAGTTTTACTACGTAAGGATGGACATTAAAAGAAATATTGCAGAGTATCTTGCCATCAGAGATAAGGGTTTTAGAAGGTATCTGTATGTCAAGCAAGTGCATTCTAGGGACTCATTTCTTAGATTCTTCCCTTAACATGGGCTTAGATTCTACAAAATTGCTAGACATTTAAGCACCTTCAACTCTAACAATTTTAAAAGTCAAAGTGAGTTGTTTTGAGTTCAACTGACACTGCATGTGGGTATACTTAGACCGTGCATCATGAGTGGAGCTAAGTTAGCTAGCTTAAACCGTAAAACGCGCTACTAAAATAACATGCTCAACTCTCTTAATAGTAATTTTGTGTTTAGTTTATACATGCATATATATATATATATATATATATATATATATATATATATGGGGAGTTTTCATCCATTGGATCAAAAATCAAAGGCGAAGATTTCATTTATTACATTAATGGTTTGTATTCTTTTGAGGTGAATTAATTGCATTTTCCAACTACCCAATGAATCTCAACCTTTATTTTTTATCCAAAGGACAATATAATAGTAACCATGGTTAGTGAGAAAAATAACCATTAAAACCAACCCCATATATATATATATGTGTGTGTGTGTGTGTGTGTGTGTAATTTTTTTTTTTTATGTATATTGATCGTCTTTGGGTTTAAATACATCATAGAGACGACCATATATTTAGGAATCTTATCAAGTAATAAATTTGACCGAATAAGACAACTCCATCAACAGTTAACAACTCAACTCATTTCAACTCACTCTTTATTGCGATTACTTGGGTCAGCTACATAATCCTTCTTCAACATCAAGTTCCGTCAAATGCAGGTCATTACATAAGTGACACTGATTCATATCCTTCTGCTAGGAGATCAAAAGCTCCTAGCAGAGTAGCTGTTTTTGTATGGGAGGCTAGCAATGAAGCTATCCTTACAGGGGATAATTTGAGGATTCGTCGCAAAATTTATATGGACCGGTGTTTCATGTGCAAGGAGAGTGGAGAGAGTGTCAATCATAAGTTGAATTATGCCTTCTCAAGGTCTCGTGGGTGATGCCTAGAACTGTTCTTGAGTTGGTCTTTGAATAAATGTAGGAGAAGGATTAATGCTTGGGAGGCAGCTCCATTAGGTGTATGCTGGACATTATGGAGGGAGAGAAATAGAAGGGTTTTTGATAATGAGGGGAATATGGCTCAGTTGAAAGACACTGCTTCAAACATTGTATTTCTGTTGTTCAAAGATGGAGGAAAATTCCCAGATTTCAAGAGTTTCTTTTGTAGAGTTTGTACATAGATTAAAAGATTGTCTAGCTCTCCCTCTTGATGTATACTCCTAGTGTACAAAGGATGCGTTACCTGATTTGATGCTTTTTGGTATATAACATTTACTTATCATAAAAAATAATATTGATAGTTTGATACCATCACACTTCCTAATGGGTGCACTTAGTGGTCTAGGTTGTATGCGAGTATGTGTCTAAACCATCTTATGTGATTTTCTCTCGTTTTATCTCCTATTCTTGCTAAAAGCAGAAACCTTGAAAGAAGTTGATTAGAAGAGGTTGACTTAGCTTGTGATTTTGATAAGGGTAATATTAATTGTAAGCTTTAGACTAATATTTTTTTTTCCATTCAAGATTAAGTCGAAGATGACTTCTAATGCTTACATTCACATAAAAGATGGACATGAATTTAGACGACACCGTTGTGTGGAATGGAAAGAAAGACAAGAATTATTCAGTTACCATGTACCATCTTCTAGTAAGGAGTGACAGGGATTTTCCGTGGAAGAGCGTATGGAAGTCAAGGGCTCCAGCTGAAGTTTTTTACTTTTTTATGTGGGAAGTTGCACTTGAAGCCATTTTAACAGGAGAGAACTTGAGGAGGCGCAAGAAAATATATACTAACTGGTGCTTTACGTGTAAGAAGGATGAAGAAAGTGTAAATCACCTGCAGATCCATTGTCCTTTCGCAGGGGAGATTTGGAGTTACGTGCTGAATTTATTCAAGGTTACTTGGGTGATGCCAAATTCGATCAAACAGCTCCTTTTGTGCTGGACCCTATATAAGTAGGGGTGGCAATTCGTGTTATCGTGTCGTGTTCGTGCCTCATTATCGTGTTTTAATATTATCTATCTTATTTGATCATAAATACAACAATAAATATTAAATTAAATATATTAACAATTTCGTGTCTTCCGTGTCGTGTTTCATGTTGTGTCGTGTCGTGTTGGGCTTATCGTGCCATTTGTCTCTGTAATCGTGTTTTATAATCGTGTCTTATTGGTTCGTGCTAACGTGTCGTGCCAGACATTGCCACCCCTATATATAAGCATAAAAGGAAAAATAGTTTATGGGATGTTGCCCCGTTGGCTGTGTGTTGGGCCATTTGGAAAGAAAGGAATCTTAGAGCGTTCGAGAACAAGGCAAAGACCTCGGAAGATATCAAAAATCAGATTCTGCAGTTGCTGTTTTTTGGTGTTCTGAGGCAATGGTGCAGGGCTCTAATCCTTTTGTAGATTTTGTGAATAATATTTTTAGTAGTTAGTGGGGTTTCATTGTATACTTCCGGTGTATATAGGACGCTTCACCTCTTTTGAAGCTGTTATTTATATATCTATCTTACTTATCAAAAAAAAAAAAAGTCGAAGTGCATCTAAAGAGCTACATCCCGCACAGCACATCTAGACTACATTTGGACTTGTAAAGATGGAAATTGCACCAAGCAGACCCTACATATATATGTTGCATTTACTAAGGCCTCTTTGCAAAAGGGATACAGGTACCACTCATGCGAAAAATTAAACATGTATATTTATTGAGGGTAAGTGTTCAAATTCGCAATACTTAACTTATGAACATAATATTTTACGCAACCAAATTACATACTTGTGGGGTTGATGTGTGACTCAAATAGCAATAGGAGTTGAAGGGTTCAAGTTGAAATTTGATTTTCTATAAGGATATGATCACTTTTTTCTTTGGTGCAAACCCTTTTGTAGAGTTTGTGGATAGCTTACAGTGTAATTATTTTTCTTCTTGTATACTTATGTGTACAGAGGACATGTCACCTGTTTTGATGCTAGCATATTCAAAATACTTACTTATCAAAAAAAATAAAATGATCACTTTTTTCTTTTGAGAAGCATCGGAACCATGTTGCATTTTCAGATGGTGCGGTTGTTTAAATTTACTACCATAAAACGTAAAGCACGCTACTAGCTAACATGCAAAACTCTCTATACATCGCTAGAGAAGATCATGTGATTAGAAATCTTATTTTCAGCCACATTACAAAGTTGTTGGACTGATCATTTAATTCTTTTTAATAGCACCATAGCTTCATATTTTAGACCGTATATGTATCACATTCCTGTACCCATTCCACTAACTTAAACGACTTGTGTTCCAGGCTATGTTAGTCAACCTTCAGGAATTCTGCTCACATTTTGGTGCTTGAATCATTGAAATATTTGGGACCAAGAATATCGTTTTGGGAAGCTATGCACATTATTACGAGACAAAGTTCAGGAGAACCAATACATGAAATGGCCAGGTGTTAACTGGTGCTGGGCAATATGTTATACCATGACCCGGGGATAATAATGAACAAGCACCAAACAGGTCATGGAAGAAAGGGGTGGAACAAGGTCAGGAATGAAAGTGAAGCTTGAGGAAAAAACAAGCAGAGTGGGTCACCATCCAGACTCTGCAGAGCAACTTCAGGCACTAGACAATTGATGGAGACTATATGAAGAGTTTGGTACAAATCCAGCATCTATATAGATAGATAAGCATGTCTGGTATATAAGATATCAATCCATGGATCCGACACACTTTAGCTTTATTATTCATTCTAGATTCATCAATTTGTTAAGTAGCTTGAGTGATCCGACACACCTTAAGATGGCTCCTTACAGTTACCTCAGAAGTCAGAAGGTTCTTCCATTCTAATTTATTTTCATTTTAGCATTATTTGTTAGAGATGTTAAAAGGGCCAAGGAATGCAGGGCCCACCCAGTTAAACCGTAACCGAAAAGCGTTAGGATCGATAAAATGTAACCCTATTAAATTCAGTGCTAACAGGGCTGAACAACCCTACAGGATCGGCCCTATAGGACTAGGGCTAGGGAGTAAAATCAAGGGTCGACCCTGTCAAACCGTAACCGAAAAGGGCTAGGATCCATAGTTGTTAAAGTCAAGAGGCGCTAAAAAGGCGATAGGTCCATATTTGAGGCGAGAGGCGAGGCGCTAAAAAGGGGCTCACGGAAAAATACTACACAAAAATATATAGAACACATATAACTTAACAGATCTCAACAAAACATATTATAACTTACAAGTGAGCATAATATTTGAAACTAAGTTCTAAGCTAATATCAATTATCACTCACACAATTAGGAAAAATAGTATATATATATGTATATATATATATATTTGTTTGTTTATATCATTGTAACAAATTCCAAAACAAGTATAATGAGAATAATATATAAAAAAATCTCCAAAACAGGAACTAAAAAAAGGATGACAATTGTCACTAATTAAACATATTAGAAAATAGAGTAAAAGAAAACAGAAAAAAAAAAACAACAAAGTAACAAAAAATAATTCCAAATCCTGAATTAAAGAAAAATTGGAATTATTCAACAAATAATGTCGGGAAAAAAACAAAGATAAATAATTTCTGTTTGTATTTAGCCCAAGAGAGAATCAGAAAAATAATACAAAAATAAAAAGCTAACATTCACTTAATCACCTCTCTGCCACGTGAAAACCCAAAAAAAACAAATCAGGTCGAAACTCCACTATTCTAAAAACCGAGCAGAGGAAAGTCACCGGCGACCAGTTCTGTGGACCTCCGGCGAGAAATTCCGGCGCCGGCACATGAGCCTGAATCCGGTGACTTCCGGCTCGCAAAGACGCAGACGAGTTCACCTAGATGAGCTTGTGGCAGCTATGGGCTTGGATTGGATGAAGAGTGAATATTGGAGGCTTGATCTGAAATGAAAATTTTCAGATCTGAGCCGGAATCCTTATCTGTGCGCCTTTTCTCGCCTTTTTAAGCCTTTCGCCTTAAAAAAAGTCGCCAAAGGCGTACGCCCAGCCACTTTGAGTCGCTCATCGACTCGCCCAGCTTCTTTGAGGCGCCAAGGCCTCGACTCGCCTCGACTCTCGCCTGAGGCGCCAAAGGCGCTCACCTTTGACAACTATGCTAGGATCGAGAAAATATAACCCTATTAAATTCAGGGGTAGAACCCTACAGGGTTGGTCCTATAGAGCTAGAGTCAACCCAATTAACATGTCTATTATTTGTATAAGCATCAACATTTGAGCTGAAGAAGCATGGAAAGTACCCCCATTAAGTATCAACATTCAAATTGGTGTTAACTAAAGAAGTATGAGAAATACCAGATTTTTTTTTTTGATAAGTAATAATTGTATAAAAAGTAAAATACATACGCATACCTGAAATTGCCAATACATGATTACTGGAATGGTTATCTGTCGCTCATGATCCATCTTTTACTCCTTTCTCAAGGCAGATCACCCTATCAGTAAGGACAGCTGGTAAGTAAGTCTACGTCTTCTCTATCTGCGCACAGACACATAAACTTCCTTTTCCGATTTCCACTCTACCATGAGTGCACGATGATGGATGCGACTCACAACAACATCAACGTTTGTCATGGAATCTGCACGAACAAATGGTTCTAATATAATAGGTAAGAGATTATAAAGTAAGAAGATAAAGTAAAAAAAAAGGAAAAACTAATTTTCTTAAGTATACGAACCACGTTCTTATTGCATGTATCAGATCAAAATTTAAGGATCAGAACCCAATTTGAGATATGAGTTGCCTATCCCAGGTCACACCATCAGTGGGTACAACTCTTACAGAAATCTGGGGTTTTCTCTATCTGCTTTCTGACACATACATATCTCCTTCCCTGATTTCCAGTCTACCATGACTGGCCACATCCATCATCATCAAGGTTTGAAATGGGATCTGCGTGAACAAAGTTCTAATATATTAGATAAATGATTATAAAGCTAAAGTAAGATAAATAAATTTTCTTATACGAACCACATATTCTGAATTATTTTGTGTGTTAGATCTAAATCTAAGGATCAGAACCTACTTGAGAGATAAGTTGCCTATCCTGGGTCACCCATCAGGGAGAACAACTGGTACCGAAGTCTGGGGTTTACTTTATCTACTCACTGACACTTAAACCTCCTTCCCCAATCCACTCCACCATGACTGTATGATGATGGATGCAGTTAACAACATCAAGGTTTGTCATGGGATCTGCATGAGAAAATAGTTGTAATATATTAGCAAAAGGATTATAAAATACGAAATTAAAGTAAACAAATGAAAAATAAACAATTTTTTTGAAGTACACTAACCACATACAATGAATTACTGTGGGCATCAGATCTAAATCTGAGGATCCAGTCCCTATATGAGAAATGAATTGCCTATCCCAGGTCTCATTAGCCAGTAAGAGCCCTGACAGCAGTTTCTATCCGCAGCCTATGACGTGGTGCACCTTCTTAATCTGGTCTTGGCACTATGCAACTTTCTTTTGTGCTTTAAAAAGCTTAGCTTCTCCATGGCAACCATTAAACCTTTGTGCACGTCTTGAGCACTGTCATCTTCAGATATCAGACCCCTCTCTGATAGATCCTTCAGAAGCATTTTGGCATTTACAAAATAATTCATTTGGCAAATAGCTTCAATTAGAACAGTAAAGGTGGTGACATTGGGGTATACATCCCTTTTCTTCATCTCCCAGTATAATTCAAGTGCTTGTGCAATACCATCACTAGCACAAAGGCCTGTAATAAGTACATTGTATGCAACAACATCAAGGTGTACACCAAGACCTTCCATGATCTGTTTTAACTTGAAGGCCTCAGTAAAGTTACGCCTTTTGCAGAACATGTGGATTAAAGTTGTAAAAGTAGCAATAGTTGGAACAAGTTGCCCTCGGACCATGCAATCAAGAACCAGCATTGCTTCTTCCATCTTTCCCCGCTGCACAAGCCCTCTAACCATAGCACTCTCGGCTACATTCCGGGTGCCAACACCAAGTGCTCCCATTTCATCCTTTAGCTTAAAGGCTCCCCTTATGTCTCCCACTCTACACATACCAGTAATCAAAGTAATGAATTGTCTTTCGGTAGGAATGAAACCTTTGTCCAACATCTCGTACAGAAAATTGTGAGAATCTTTGAAACCAGATGCTCTGTTGAGTCCTTTAAGTATGTAATCATAAGTATCTTTATCAGGAAAAACTCCTACGAAACTCATGGTATACAACAGATCAAAGGCTTTCACTGCCTGAAGCCTCTCACAGCATTTGGAGATCATCATATTATAAGTACACTTATCAATTGCAGTTCCTTCCATGATCATCTTTTTCAAAAGTTTAACCGCAATGTCCAGCATACCTGACTCACAAAGTCCATAAATTAGAGAATGACATGTCAATTTATCTGGAAGAAACCCTTTTCTGACAATCGCATTGAATACCGCAAAGGAGTTTGATACATCCCTTTGTTTTGAGTATCCATGTAAGAGAATATTATATGTTCGCAAAGTAGGGCACAAATTTCGTTC
Source organism: Codonopsis lanceolata (assembly GCA_013146195.2). Lineage (NCBI taxonomy): Eukaryota > Viridiplantae > Streptophyta > Magnoliopsida > Asterales > Campanulaceae > Codonopsis > Codonopsis lanceolata. The sequence continues at coordinate 173,824,235 of CM028377.1, forward strand.
TGTCATAGTAGAAAATAAACTGTACACCTCGGCTGTGTGTCCTGCTCTCGACTGACCATCCATGATTGCATTAAGTGCAACTGTATCAGGGCTAATGCCCTTAGCTACCATCTCTTCATAAAAATAGGCAGCAGCTTTCGCCTGTCCCACCTTAAAGAGCCCATCAATTATGCATGTGTACATAACCTGGTTCGGAAACAAAGTTCCTCGTTCCATCATTTTTTGAGATAGAAGAATTGCAGCAACCACCTTGCCCTTCCTACATAACCCAGCAAGAAGGCTGGTATATGTATGACTATCAGGATACACATTGTTCTCGACCATCTCATCCAACAAGAAGACTGCCACTTGCAAGTTGCCTGATCTACAAGCCTCAGCCACTAATGTGTTATAGACAACAGCATCTAACGCATAAGGAATGTATCGAAGTTTACTCAAAAAATTTAGTGCCAGTTCGAAATGTCCACCTTTGCATAATCCTTTTAGGAGACTCCCATATGTGCAAGGACTAGGGTGATGACCCAACTTTGTCATCTCATCAAACCAGGAAAATGCTTTTAAACCATCACCCATGTTTGCATAACCATTAATAACAGAATCAAAAGTTGTGGAATTTGGGACTAGACTGATACGAGTCATGTGATGCATGAACTCCACTGCCTCTTCCACTCTTCCGCATCTACAAAGAGAAGAAACTAGCATATTACAAGTGAAAAGGTCTACATCATTCCCACTGTGATTCATCAGACCATAGATTTTCATTGCCTCATTTAAATTTCCCTGCTTGCAGTAATTGTATATCAATGTGGAATACACAATGTTGTTTGGTGTGACTCCAGATTTGTACATCTTACACATAATCTCCTTTCCATTTATTATGCTTCCTGCTCTGCAAAACCCATTCACAAGTACTGAATATGTAATAACATCTGGACTCACGCCATTATTGCACATTTCATCAAGCACTTGCACACCTTCTCTGAGCCTCCCACTTTTGCATAGCCCATCAATCAACATTGTATATGCAATATGACCAACAACAACACCATTCCTTCTCATTCTCTCAAAAAGACAAATTGCTGAATCAAACTTGGCAAGCTTACATAACCCATTAAAGATGACCCCATAACTTACTTCATCAGGCCTTAATCCCCTCGCTTCCATTTCCCCTAAAAGTTGCAAAGCTTCAAAAAAACGGCCTTCCTGGCAATGCCCATCAATCAACACATTATAAGTTATACAATTTGGTGAAATATTATACGTTGACATCTCATTAAAAATCTGACTAGCAACCCCAATCTTCCCTTCCTTGACAAACCCGCTAATTAGAGTATTATAAGTCACTTCATTAGGGAATACCATCTTCTTGCGCATCTTTTTCAACAACAAATAACCTTTCACACTCCTTTGATTTCCACACAGATGGTCTATCAGCATGTTATACGTGTATACATCTGCTTCGAGACCTTTCTGACCCATGTGATCAATTAACTCTAAAGCCGCCTTGTATCTTCCTTTCTTGCAAAACCAATTCAACACAGTATTATACGTTACAACGGTAGGAATATAACCACTACCCTCCATCTTTCTAAGGAGATGCCCAGCCTTCTTAACCTTTCCTTCCCCACAAAGAATATGTAACAATATATTAAACGTACCAACGTGAGGGCAAATATTTCTCGCAATCATATCCTCAAAAAAGGACCATGCTGAACCTACCAACTTGTTCTTCCCCATTGCTGCTAGGATCATGTTACATGTATAAACAGACGGCTTAAACCCCCGATAACCCATCAAATGAAATGTTTCTAAAGCATCTTTAACCATCGAATTCCGCACATAAACCCTAATTAAAAGGTCAAAAACTGCAGGATTTGAATTACATAGAGGGTATGTGTCCATGAGAGCATCAAAAAGGGACTTTGGACCAATACTCATTTCAAACAAATCTCTTAAAATCGACTTAGCAGATTCGTACATTCTTGCTCTAACTAGTATATGGGTAGTAATACAGTAGATATGAATAATGTGCTTGAGGTTCAAATCAGGTTGGTTAATGAACCAATTGAGAAATTTCAAAGCTAGCTTTCCATGAACTGACCTAAGTGATGCCCGTTTATAATCCATGTGGTTTAAAGATTCCCAACGGTCAATTGTTAAAATTGTATAAATACTGTTCTCCATTTCTGCACCTGTTTCCACAAATCACCAAAATCAAGGGAGATAAAAGTACTCAAAACATAGATTTCAATGCTCAAAACACACACACAGTTGTATAGACAGAGATAGACAAAGAGATAGAAGGTGCCAATGTAAGTTTATCGCACACACAAATACTTTATCTGCGTTACACACACAGAATGGTACCACATGCAAATTTATATGCACACACACACACACAAAAATTATCCGTACATTCAACAAGAGAAAGGGACCAAGTTCAAATTTATATGCAGACACACACAGTTTCTCTGCAGATAATCACAAAGAGAAAACGACCAATGTAGATTTATAAGCACACACCCATGCATATACAAACAAAAGAAAGCTACCAGATGTAAATTTATATGCACGCTTGCACACAAAAACACAAACACTCACAAATTGATAAGTACCAAATGTACATTTACAAGCACACACAATCCATCTGCGCAAACACATAAAGAGAAAGGTATGAAATGAAAATTTATATGCACACAAACACTCACACGGCCAGAGTGAAAGGATGTATATTTATGTATATATATGCAACATACTGCAAGCACACACAGAGAAAAGGAACCAAATGTAAATTAATATGAATTAGCACCCGAAAAAATGTTCTTAATCACACATAGAAACACACATTTTATAATGAAAAACACACAGAAATACAGGGAGAAGCCCATTTGATTACCATCTCTGGAATTCTTGAAGAAGCCCATTTGCGAGAAATTTCTAAATTTTATGGGGAAATAGGAAAATCCTTTGGCAGCTGAAGAATAAAGGTATCGAGCCATTTGTATCATGCTAGGAAGCTGAGTTAGAGCATTTCTTCTTGGGTGGCAGCCGGCGACGAAGAAGACGACCGAACAGAAGGGACACAGAACGGAGGTGGGAAGTCGAGGGACGCAGAACGGGGGAGAAAGACGAACGCGAGGAAGACGGAGGGAGGAAGACGGAAGTGTGGCCGGACTGAGGGAGGAAGTCGGTGTAACTAAAGCAAGTGTAAATGGCAGGCAGATGGAATAGATTTATGATCTAAGATTCAACATAGATCACAACACAAGACTTTGAATCAAAAATAGGGAAAGAATTTCATTCAAACCTCCCATGAGTCTATAAGAAAAAGAAGACTTCTAAGAACCTAGAACGAACATGGGGTTCGAGAAAGAAGGCGAGGAAAAAAGAAAAACATGGGGTTCGAGAAAGAAGGCGAGGAAAAGAGAAAAACATTGGAGGTGCGGGGAATCGAACCCCGTGCCTCTCGCATGCGAAGCGAGCGCTCTACCATATGAGCTACACCCCCTTATTGAATGGGTAATTGGAATTTATTAATTTAAAAACTTAATCGAGCATCTTTTTAACTGGAAACTATTTTGGGTAAAATATCAAAATAGCCCACTCAAAAATTCTCAAATTTATTCTTCTATCCAAAAATTTCTAAAGTTAAAATTACTAAGAAAGCTCAAAACTTAATATGTCAACACTGTTATTTTATTTAAATATTTTTTTGGTTCCCAGAGTGTCCCTAGGCCTGAAAACTCAAGACGAATCTCTTGAGTCAGGTAAGATCACAAAATGACGGTAAAAGCTCTCACAACAAGTATTTAAATGCAACTCTAGTATGCGCAAGTTTTGTGAATTTTAATTGGAAGTGTGATAAGAAGGATCTTGAGTGGTGTGGTTCTCATTTACTTGATAGGCGTTCAGGTGTATCAGTAGGTTATTGGTTTTCTTACTTTTAATTTCTTTCTAATTCATGTTATGACTTTAACTGTATTTTAAGTATGTAGAACCCTTTTTGTATCTCTCTCTTTTATACAAATATGTTTTTTTATCAAATTATTGTTTTGACTATTATTTATACCTTAAATCCTATTTTGTTATACATAATTTTTTTGTAAAACAGCCTACTAAATCTTTAAAAAAAATTATCTATAATTTTTTTTCTTATTATTATTATGACTCTTGATCATATGTTTTATTTGTAATTTTGTAGTTAAGTTAACATTATCTTAAACCAGTGAAATCTTTTTTTAACTATTATTTTTTTAGTAATTATTGTATTGACTTTAATCGTATCGTAAGTTTGTAACACCTTTTTTTAATATGTAACTTTTTTTTCAAAATATTGTCTTCACTTTGACCGTATCATTAATATGTAATTTTTTTAAAATTTATAAATTGTTTGTAGTTATCTTTTTATTAAATAAAGTAACCGACATATTTTTTAAAAGATAATAGTATTTTAAAATAAAATAAAAGGGGTAATATAAGAAAGAAAGACCGAGCCTCTGTGTGTGTGTGTGTGTGTGTGTGTGTGTGAATATTAATTGGAATAAAAGGAACTGATGAGAGAAAAAAAGACGTGTTTATAATTTTGGTTACAGGGAATCTCATGATCATCTATTTCTTCATTTCATTGGTCAACGGTTTAGTTTGCAATTATGGTGTGAATTGGTTAGAATTTTGGATGAAAGTTGGATGCCCTTGATCGAAGCCTTTATTAGCACCATGTATGTATGCTTTCGTAGAGATTTAGGAGGCTAGTTCGTTGGGGGTAATATAGGATGTTTTGCTGATGCCATTGGACCTTCACCGACGTCGGCGCGAGCAAACAACTCTTTATTTGATAAAGTTTGGTGAGCAATATAATCTTCTTTGGAGTAAAAGGGAAGTTCAACACTTAGATCTAGGAGCATTCTAAGCAAAGTTTATTCCATGTGGTGGTACTTAGGAGAAGGAATTAAGCATCAATCTTGTCGGTTAGTCTAGCATCTAAATTGTTCTCTTTAGATGATCGTTTACGTTTAGTATCTTAGAAGTCAAGGTTCAATGATTAGGAGTTCATTCCATTTATAGGGGGGGTACTGTTACCTTAGGATATGTGAGTGGTGAAGTAGGATGTTATTGTTATATGGCATTCTTGCCTTTTGTTCTTTTAGATGTTAATGGGAAGTTGAAGTGGTTGTCATTTTTAGGTTGATATGAGTGACTTTCATGGGTATTCTCATGGAGGAGCTTGTTTTTAAAAGAGCCTAATTTAAATAATAGTTAGATTTTAAGGAGTAAAAGTGATTGTTGTGGATACTACGCTTTATGTTGATTAAGGACAGTGATTGCATTTTGAGATTTGTTTCAGCTAGCGATAGAAGAAGGAAATTGGTTAAGGAGATTCTGATTAGTAAAATTGTCTTGGTGTCAAATGCAAGAGCGATTCGGGAGGAATTCATTTCCTAGTTTATGGATTGGAATTTGTCAATAGTTTCTCTATGTGTTAGATGTCATGTTGTGTATACCTTTATTATACAAAGGTCCCATCACTTTGTTTGGCGCTTTTGACATATAATTTTGTACTTATAAAAAAAGTTGAAGGGAAGTGGAATTGGTATACCTTGGTCTATAGGTCCACGTGTACTTGTTGAAGTTGTAATTGGAATTTGTTAATTTAAAGAATTACTCGAGCATCTTTTTAACTGCAAACTATTTAGGGCAAAATATTGAAATAGCCCACTAAAAAATTCTCATATCCAAAAAGTTTCAAAAACTATTCTTCTATCCAAAAAGTTCTAAAATTAAAATTACTACAGAAAGCTCAAAACATAGCGTGCCAACGTACAACGTTATTTAATTTAAATATTTTGTTGGTTCTCCAAAGTGTCCCTAGGCATGAAAACCCAAGACGAACCCGAAACAAGTAACGGTAAAAACTCTCGCAACAATTATTTAAACGCAACTTCTTTCCCATAAGTCTCGAACCCGCAACCATGGTTATGTTAAAAGCTTCATGTGGATAAAAACTTATTTTTCTTTTCATTTTTGACAATGATTATAAGAATTACATTGATTATTATTATTATTATTATTATTATTATTATTATTATTATTATTATTATTATTATTATTATTATTATTATTATTATCATTATTATTTCTTAGATGATTTGTTTAAGTAGTTTTGTTTCAAAAATTATGCCCACGATTTATAATTTTTTTCTTTTATATAAACTCTTTTCAAGAATAGGTATGTCTTGAAGGGTAAATTTAGAATCCATTTGTTATTAGATGATGGCAATGCAGATGTCCATTACAATCAGAACCAGTTGATAATAATAAGGAATTATTACAGGCAGATTCATTCTCATCGATATTTAACCGCTTAAATACGCGTCGTTTTTTTAATCGCAAAAGTCTAATTTTGTTATTTTCTTCCTAAAATGCCCCTCCGTCCGTCAATATAATTTTGTTCTTTAGAGTTTCCCTATGATACTATTATTTTGGATTGATTATTCACCTAAATTTGTATCTATATCATGTTTAATTTGTGATTCCTTTATTTTTCAATCATAGTCTTCTGCATCCAATGGATAATCTCATTATGCTTTTGCTTAAATTTAGGAGAAATACCATTGTTATTAAAGTTTTAGAGAATTTTGTGATGATTTGATTCGATCCGTAATAGGTAAATATTCCAATGTTGAAGCTGGTAATTTAAGTTTAAAATATTCCGTTAGATCTAATGTCAATTGTTACTTATTGAATGCTGAAGATTGCAAAAACATGGTTTTGTTGGTGGGTTTGTTACTAGTTAGTGTGTGACGACCCTAGCCCGGACCCGAGATGGGATCGCAGACCGGACCGTCCACAGAGGGGGAGACAAGAAATAACGAACATGCAAGGACTCAAAAATATTTTAAAACTGCCGTGACGCAACATTTCAGTCGCAACAAAACTCGACACTAAAGGTCGGTATTTTAAAAATCATTTCACCTGATTAAACAGTTAAGGAATAATACCAAGTCTCCGGTAACACTACATGCCGGAACCCAAGCTAAACAGTTAATAGGACAAAAAGATAAAAAAAAGAGCTAATGGGATGCTCAGCGGAAGTCTATATGTCACGACCCGACCCGGATCTCAATACAAGATCCCAAGGTCGTGCCATCAGGACAAACTAAGAGACAGACAAGCACTTGCTAAGCATAATAGTGCGAGTCAAAAGACGAGCCAACCAGCTCACGACAGGAAGGTAAAGCCATAACGGCAATACGGAAAATAAAAACCAAAACCTGCGGAAGCAAAACCATAATGGGACCCGAGCTATCAAGCTCCTAAATATAAACAACCAAAGAGATAGTAAATCTCTCGGCCCAAAATTCGGCAGCAACATTAGACACGCACAACAAACCATCGGCAACCAAGGCCGGACAAAATCCCACGATGCACAAAATCCCAACCCGATAAACAACACTCAACGGCTATAACATGCCGGAGGAACACTTCACTATAACCATATAATCAATGCTAAACCACCAACCAAACCTCACGACTAAAACTATCGGAGGTAGGAACAACAATATACCACAACTAGAATAAACGAGCCACACATGCTCGAAACGACAAGGGAAATACATTCTAAGGATACAAAGGCTCGGCAATACAACCGGCTCCCAAAAACACAACCATAATATAACACTACAATCTACCCAAGTAAAGTCTACATAACTTTACATTCGAGCCTCACAATAAATACAACATAATGATAAATAACTCCAAGCTTTTGACTTGGAAGACCACCTGCTAAAAGTCGTTATATGGCCAGCAATCAACGGGAAAACAATCGCACAGTGGGAAAACAATCATAAGTGAGTCATAATGACCCAAGAAGTTTCTAAATGCAACATGAGGCATATTATGACATGGCATGGCATAAATGCATAAACATATAAAATCATGGTATCATGCTAGTATACCATCATGAAACATGTACTTAATTTTTAAAGCACATAAACTCACATAAACCAAGTAGCATCTTATTTTTCATATAAATGCTCATAAATAATCATGCGTAACAGTAAATGTAATGCAGATTACAATCAAATCGGGTTCAAAACCCAACCAACTTACCATGAGATCAAACCTCAAACCATGATCCGGGCTCAATTCCCAATCAATAATACCCTGGGGTTTCTTCCCCAAATAATCTCAACTCATCAGTTTCCCTTAATGAGTACTCGTTACATTCATCCAGTCTCCGGATGAGAAATGAGAGCTCGATGTCTAGCTAGATGGCATAACTCGAGATCACATCCCACTATTGGCCAAATAGTGAGGAGAAAAAGGACCTAATGCAACGATTCGTAGCGATTGTTCCCAAAGGCTATGAATCGTCCCATTGCCGACACAACAACCAAAACCCGCCAGCTGGACTTTAAACCAAACATTCAAGTAGATATTTACTTGTCTAAACCAATGAGACCAAATTCATTATTATCGGGCTCATTAAATCATGTAGGACATAATGCTCTACAACAACTCATAAACCATGCATATAATTGCATAAAATCAAGTAGGACATAATGCTCTACCAAACATCATGAACAATGCATATATTTGCATATAACCATTGTGTCCAACTAACTTACAAGTTTAGTTCAAAACTACGTATTGAGGTACTTATTATTCCTCAAGTCATCAACCCAGTCAAGTATAGCTTACCAGTTTAATAAAATATAATGTGAGGTCTTCCCTAATCCTCAACTCAACTCAAACCCAAGACTACTACGCTAGTCTCAAAATATCCACAATTCAAGACTTATTATTTTAGTCTTTATTTTAAGTACACCGGACTCAATCATAGTCCTAATCGTCATACATGATCGATAACACCAACCCCATACTCAAAAACATCATGACTACTCCGTAGTCACTTTCTCACAAATGTTTTCATATACACGCAACAAAAATCCTTGAGAAGAGGATTCTCTCTTAATCTTCTCTTAAATATTCTCGTGACCTTATGTGGGTCTCTATTGTCCCATGCTCTAACAAGCATGCTTAAGATATATTTCTAGTTAATCTCCATAACATAAGTGTCGCCATATGACACAACCAAAACCCCGGTGTGCACAAACATAACCCAAACAAACCCAAACATTGTAGGGTTTCAACCCAAGGCTCTTTATCATTTTATTAGCCTTACAACGACTCCGTTAAGTCTTACTAACACATTTCATTCTTTATGTGTTTTATAATTTCACACCGTAATAATTCCGCAAGGTTTACAAACAATTCCCAATAGTCATTCAGGCTTAATTCCCCAAGACTAAGATCTCCACAACACATCACAATCACCAACCATTTAAAGTTTGGAAGTTATATGTTTCACTTCATAAATCAAACGAAATCCGATCATCGTAGGATTTCAACCCAAGTTCATTTAGCACATACTCGAACTTATAATGACTCCGTTGAGTCCAATTTACACTTTCCAAAATTTAGGGCATAGAAGCCATGGGTCTCGATTTCCCTTATATCCATAACTATCAACATTAGTCATCAACCCGAGTTCATTGAACTCACATAAACCCAACAAAACATTTCTCAATGTAACATAGGACAAATTCATCAATTTGTGCATAACTTCATCTATTTCACCTTACCAACCATATTTTCCAAAATATGATTAAATCACACAACCGGATTAATATACTACACTATACATGTATAATATTTTAATCAAGCTTACAACCATGTTTATTAAGCCAATTCATGATTTGGGCAAAATCCCCTTCCAAGTATCTTGACCAATCAAGCTCAACACACATAAACAATTCACATAACAAGGTTTAATAGACCATTTAGCATATGAATTTCATACTAATCAAGGTCTCACATAGGTTCATCCAACTATATCAACACATTGAAAACCTAGGGTTCATGGCATCTCTAGCAACCCTAGAAATTGCTTCCATTGACCTCACATAGCAAGAATGATTGTTTCCCTGGGTCAATGGAGCCAAAAGAAGGAGAAAGAGGGTAGAAACTTACCTTGATTCAGCCCCTACAAGTCACAATCCCGAAATTCCAATTGGTGGGTCTTGTTCTCCTCAACCTCCTCTTCAAATCTATGGTGTAGCTTGAGAAATGAAGGTCCCAAGCTATGGCCTTCAAGATTGGGCACTCAAGAACCCTAAAATCTCCTCTCTAAGCCCCCAGAGAGTCTCCACGTTTTTAGAAGTTGTAGGCGTAAAATGGGAGGTTTAATGAAGTGTTGGTGGTTTATATATGATAGAAAGTAAGTGGGTGTAGGTTAGATTAATGAGAATGTTTCTCTCTAATTAGCCGCACTAATCCCATCTAAAACACCAATAGATGGTTAGGACATGTCATAAGACACTTAGGAAGGTTTAGGATTAGTTTAGGATGGGTTTGGGTGGGTATAAGTTAGACAACATGTCAAATTTCTTCAAAATCTCGTAACGTGGACTGCTGCCCCATGCGCTCGCATGGGCTAGATCAAAGCGACCGCATGGTCCTTAAAATCAGTCTTCAAGTTTTCTTGTTGTCTCGCTCGCGTCCGATCGTTCCGCATGCAACCGCAAGCCTTAAAGCTTCGAAATGGCCTATAATTCAACCCTTAAAGTCCTCAAACCCTTGGCTAAACCACACAAGTCTCAAACCACTTTTAAAGTAGGTCTAAACTCCCATAAACAACACCCGAAGCAACCCGGTGCGAAACCGGCGCAAGGCGCGACATCTCGCTAACGTAAACGTCGAATGAAACACAAACCGTCGGGCAATAACCCATGATTGAAAACACCTAAAAGGGCTACAAAATAGGCCTGAATACCTCTCGGATGATGTACAACAGATAGGAGAAATGGACTCCCAGAAGAAGCGAGACGATTGCCGGCTCAATCTCGAACTACGCGATAAGGAGAATTGCTATCCCCGAAGCGTCAAAACTTCACGAGACTTATGGAATGCATCCAATTAGAAGTCTAACACATCTAAACATGTTATTTAATCATCATGTAAAGATCTAGGACCAAATCGAGGTCAGAAACACAAAACCCGCATAAACTCTCAATCGCGTCGCATTTCGACTATCGTCGGGTTACGACTTTTGACTCTAACAAGTCAACCACTATATGACATCTCTTAAAAGTGTTTTAGTCTTAATGTGGTCTCTCATACACATTTAGACTCTCTCACAACCAAACGAGCAATCAACCAAAGAAGGAATGCGAGCATTGCACGCAATTCAAGCTAACCGGGAATCGAGATCTTACACTATACGTAGTGAACAACAGCAAGATACACAAGGCACGACTAACACAAATGCCGGCATCAAGAGAAGTATAAGTACTACAAGAGTTAGAACTACAAGTAGCTAACAGGATAACACAAGTACAAGATCTATACACATTCCCAATCGTAGTCTAGTTGACTAGCTTTAAAACTCATCGTCCTTGCAAAATACAAAAGAACAGAAGAGGACATCTAAAACCACCTCTTCAACCGCAAAAGTCGGACCAAAAGAGAACTAAGGAGTAAGAGCACTGCGAGCCTCAACGAGAAGGACCTGTCCTGCTAGGATCTAAAAACAGTAAAGGGGAAAGGGTAAGTCATAAAGACTCGTAAGCTATCAATCATGCATGACATGGCAATATGCAACACTCAAGGCAAGACATTATCACAAGTATAGAGTTCATGTATTCAAGATGCACATTTTTGCACATAAGTGTTAGAGAATAAATCACATAGTATAAGGATATATGAAGAGTCGGGCCGCTGCGTAGTTCCTGCAAGGCAAACACTTTCGGGAACGTGCAAGTATCGATGGGTGTGAAATATACATCGATCTTCCGAGGAGATGCCCGGGATAGACACTCAATGAACGCGTATAGGTTGGCCAAAGAGAGCTACTTCCCCACTGTGGCCACAGTGGAGGCGTGTGTGTGGGAGCAAGTATGCCAGCTGGACTCATGCAAATGCCAAGTAATGTATACTCAACAAATAATCAAGTATAGAACGAGCTCGACAAGAGTGACCACGTTCAAGACAAGTAAATAATTCTCATCAATAATCAAGCAAGATTGAGCTCGACAAGAGCGAACTCAATATGTCAAATAGGCATTTTTATATATGACATGTAAGTACAAGTATGATGGTCAATCCAATTCAAGAGTCTAGAACTAGTTTTCTAGTAGAATGCATGCCATAACGTCGTAGGGATTGATCATTGAGCCGGTATTGTTCAATAGCTCACTAATGTCGACTCCGTTAAGTCATTTCTATAAATCCAACCAAATAGAGTTAAAACACTAGTTGTATCTCAAACTTTTTTCTAAGTTATCGAATCGATTAGACTAGGTCATTAATCCAAATAACAACCATATCTAAGAATAAACCCAAGTTCCCAAATTATGGAACCCTAGAATCACGATTTCCAAATAATTATCGAAAGTCTATGATCCAAGAACAATATTTATTTCTAACATAGCGTAGAACACTTTTAATTCTAGGCTTAGTGTCTAAGCAAAACAATTAAGTTCATAGCCAATAATTTCCAGAAATTCACAACTCTCTAAACATGTTATCAACATGGTAGAAGTCAAGGAGAGCATGATTTAGACATGGAAGAAAGAGGAAGTAGCATGTTATATCTAGCATGAACCTAAGGGAAATCGATAGCTTACTTCAAGCCAAGCGAAAGATGAAGCAAGAAAACTAATCGGTGACAATCGATCTACTCGACGTCGGCTTCGTAACGGCTGTCTCGGAATCGCAAACGGGTCTTGAAATCACTTGGAAGCCAAACCCTCATGCACTATCTCACCGAGAATATCACGCACAAACTCTCTCCAGACCAAGGAAGAAGAAGAGAAGAAATGAATCGTAAAGAGAAAGTCTCCAACTGATGTAGAAGAGATCAGCTTGATTAATCGTGAGTGGAATGCACATGTCACAAGATGAGTGATGGAAAGAGGTTTAACAATCTTGATTAGACTTAGATTAGACGAATAAGGATCTAACACAATTGATTAAGGTCACTAATGGAAGAGGTTTAGTAAGGGTACAAGAGTAATCAACCAAAGTTGCAGAAAATCCCGTCATGCTGGAAATCCATCAATTCGGTTGTGGTGGCCAAACTTCCTTCATGTTGTTCGGTTCATGGGGCCGAACAATGCCCTAGATGTTCGGGTGGCAAAGTAGAACAATTCCTCAGGCCAAACGTTGGGTCAAACAGGTCCATAATTGAACGTATAACACACATAAGGCATATACAACTCAAAGAAGCATTAGAATGAGTACTAAGGGTCAATTAACAATGATAAAAGACTCTCAAGGTCTTGTCTAAGTCCAAAATATCAAGTCTCGAGCAAGAACAAGCCAAACTAGAGCATGCAAGGCAATAAGAGTTCGATACGACAATTACGACTCGATCAAGGAATACAATCAAGTCAAACATGTTAGGGATACTACTAGCATGTTAAACACATATACTAATCATGTTAAACAAGTATAGAAGACAAGTTATTCAAGTAGGTTTCGGGTTCTCACATAGTGTCATACCAATTGACGTAATTGAAATTTGTAATGTTTTAAGGTTCATAATGAACAGAGGAGTCTTGCATAGTGATTCTATTGTGATGAATGTTGTGAATCAAGCGTTGCACAAAATGTACATCGAGATGCACATAATGTTTTGTTTGATATATGCATTAATGGGGCTGCTACTCATCAGTTTGGAGCTTGTCGATTTGGTCTCTTGGTGTTCACATGTTGGGAATGTTGGAGGGCCAAGTGTAGGGCTGTATTTGATAATTCTCCCATTGGACAAATTTTTTGTCAAATTCAGCAACACCTTCGAGAAATGTTTTCTATTTACAAGCCTAAAATTCAGAGTAATTTGCTCGGTCGTCTAGGCCTTCAAGCGATGAATTTACCTATTCAACCAGTGACTTTGCAGATTGAAGAGTGGGTTCGTTTGGAACATCATGTGCTTCACCGGTTTAAACTCAACAATATTGGCTCATCCAGGAATGGTATATGTACAAATAGGGGTGTAAATCGAAACCATCGAACCACAGAACAGAACCAAACCAAACCAGTCGGTTTGGTTCAGTTTTGGTCGAAGACGGTTCGGTTTCGGTTTCAAAAATTGGAAAACCAATCAGTTCAGTTCGGTTCACGGTTTTTGGTATCGAACCAAACCAAACCAACTTATATATATTTATTTATTTATTATATTATATATATTATATTACATTTATTAACTATTTTGAACCTTTGATTTATATATATATATATATATATATATATATATATGTGTGTGTGTGTGTGTGTGTGTGCATATATGTATAGACACATACTAAACCAAACAAAATCTTGATTGTTGGAGAACTATTATTTTTTCCATAGTTTGTGTTCATTTTAGAATTTGTATTGTTTTATTTTTTATAATTTGTTGTTAGTAGGTTATTTCCTAATTTTGATGTTAATTCAAAATTAAAATCTTATTTTTATTGTTATTTTTAATACTGGTTAATTTCATTAAAAATAATTTATATAAACCACAAAATCGAACCAAACCAAATCGAGTGGTTCGGTTCGGCTCCAAGTCTTACTCGGTTCGGTTCGTTTTGAAATTTTTGGAACCACTGGGAGGCGGTTCGATTTGTGGTTTTGGCATAAACCAAACCAAAGCGAACCACTTACACCCCTATGTACAAGAGGAGGGGTGATTCTGGATTCGATGGGAAAAATGCTTTCAACCTTTTTGAGTCATAATGGTCTCGGTACAAACATGCGTGGGGAACTTCTTGCTTTGCGCGATGGGCTCTAGTTATGTCGCTCACTCGGGTTATCTTCTGTCATCATTGAAAAAGATTCTTTAGTGGCAGTGAAGGTGCTTTTGTAATAATATATGGTATCCTTAGTCTTATACAAATGAACTTCGATTGTGTCGCTCTCTGTTGGTTGATTATGAGTTAACACATGTTTACAGAACGGAATTAAGTGGTGGACAGTTTGGCTATGGCAACACACGTGGCATAGATTGCTAAATATTTTGGGCATGAATCTCACCTTCCCAAACACGTCCGACAATATTTGCGACATGACGACTTTGGAATTTATAGTTTTAGACTGTAGTATTTTTATTTTATAATTTAGGGTAGTTATTTGTTACGTTTTTTCTCAATTTCGATTTTTTGCCATTATGTTTTCATTTATTTCTCGAGGTCAAACTCCTTTGTCCCCCCTAAATCGATTAAGGCTGGTTGTCCCCCTCATGTTTGTACTTATTTTTTCATTTAATAAAATCTTGCAGGGTTCAGCCCCTGTTTAACCAAAAAAATAATTTGCAGGTCGATCCACTTTTCCAAATATCTAACCCCTTAAGTACTTTTTTTTTCTAACGACATACGTTCACTTTCATAAATTTGTTCCAATAATGCCCAATCTTCGTCTTCCTCTTCTTGAGACCAACCATTATGTATCCCTCTTTGTCTTCCTCGGTTGGTTTGTTGAGAGAGAAACACTGAACCAAGAAGCCGACGAAGAAGAAGAATAGACACATCTTCGATTGTGAAGTGGACTGCAATGTCTTTTGCATCAGAAAAACATCCATCTCTAGTAAATCGAAAAAGTTTGATGAAAATTAAAGATGCCTCAGAAGCATAAATCGAAAGCATATATAGCAAAAAAGCATAAGTTTATCGAAGACAAGACCTTCGGTCTAAAACCGATCCTATATATCAAAATCAACGCCAAGATCTGTCTCTGTTCCCACCCCCACCCTTTCACATGTTTCATTCTAAGTCTCTTCATCTATATATTAATATTATTATTATTTTCTAATTACCTCATTCTTTGTAAATCTTCCTTATTCATATTTTGTACTAGTATCGATGCCTTTTGACATCAAAAGGGAAGGAGAAGGCAAAAGAGAAAGAGTTGAATGATTTATGCATCAAATAAACCATTGAAAGTAAAATTTGAATCCCAATGCAAAACATTTATGTCCCGATGCATCTATTTTGAATCGGTATTCCAAATCGATGCATCGCAATTCAAATTCGTTTGCATCACAATTCAAAATAGATGAATCGTGACTCAATTTTTTGCATCACAATTCAAATTTTGCTTTCAATGGTTGGAAAGGATTGAGATTTACAAGCAAAACAAAGAAGAACGAATAGTAAGAACATTGGGTACTACTGCCTCGTCATCAAATTTATCATCACCATCCGTAAGAAGCAGGGTCTCCAACTTTAGCTCGCTAAGAGAGAATCGCAAATTCAAATACACTGAAATCTTTGAATGGACCAAATGCATCTGGACCAATATCCCACATTCTACTCTCTCCTTACATTTATTTTGGAATTCATATTTGTTAACTTTGATGAGAAAAGTAAGATTTATCTATGGAAGGAAGAACATGAATTTGGGGATGAAAATTGGATTCATCATTTTTCTAAATTGATTCGTCCCAATACAGAGTTGAACCTGTTATACAAAATTACATCAATGCCCTTAACAACTGCCAACTGTAATCTATGTGTACAATTTCTCCTAGCTCTTTAAATTAACAACCTTAACAGGAATATGTTGTTATCTCTATATATCTACACTTGATGCTTTCACAGCTGCAAATAGCTTTTGCATATATCCTTTGACAAACCATCTTGGTACATTGTTTGCTTAGAACATTGTTCCTTCCACTAGTATATTCGTCACCCCTCCCACAAGCGAAAAGGGGGGAAAATTGACCACCTTGAGCGGTTTTAGTAGGAACCAATGAGCAACCTTCCCAAGGGACTAAGTGAAAATGTCGACAACCTGAAATTTGGAAGTACTGGGGCTTGGGAAATCCTTGTTGAACCTTCTCACGAACAAAGAAGCAGTCGAGTTCAATGTGTTTGGTACGAGAATGATATACAGGGTTTGAGGCAATAGCGATAGCTGATGAGCTTCACAATAAACTAGAACATACATATTGACATGGACGTGAAGGTCATGAAATAATGCATGTAACCAAATAATCTCACTACTCACAATAGCTAAAGCTATGTATTATGCCCTCAGCAGAAGATATGGTTGTGATAGATTTCTTCATAGCCAACCATGAGATTAAAAAGCGACCAATATTAAGCAATAGCTAGAGACAGATTTCATGTCATTAGGGTCTCATGCCATCACAATAGGATGTTAGTTTAAGATCATTTATAGAAGAAAGAAGAATCCCCTGGCTAGGGCATACCTTAATGTATCTCAAAACCCTATACAAAGCTTGGAGATGAACTGAAGTAGCAGAATGAAAAACTGACTCAACACATGAGCTACAAAAGCTATGTATTGTCTTGTGACTGTGACGTACAATAACTTGCCTACCAGTTGCCTGTATAAAATGGGGTCTGGAAGAGGATCTCCTTCAGTGGCAAGTAGTTTTGTATTAGGATCTAGTGGAATAGTTAATGGTTTGGCATTAACCAGGTTTGTAGAAGTAATGAGGTTCAAAGCATATTTTCTTTTACTCAAATTAAACCCATGAGATGATCTGGTAACCTCAATTCCCAAATAATATTTGATAAGACCAAGGTTCTTAATACTAAATTTCTTCAATTTATCAATAGCATACAGATCAATACCAGTAACTATAATGTCATCCACATACATGAATGCAACAGTGAAAGATGAACCCTGAGAATGAGTAAACAAGAGTAGTCTGCATGAGATTGTGTGAAACCAAGATGTAGAAGAGATTCAGTCAATTTGGCAAATCATTGCCTTGAAGCCTGCATCAAACCATAGAGAGATTTCTCGAGTTTGCAAACCAAGTTGGAGTTTTTGACTTTGGTATAGCCCTGTAGAACTGCCATATACACCTCCTCCTCCTCCAAATTTCCATGTAGGAATGCATTTTTAACATCTAACATATGTATATCCCAACCTTTGGTAGCTGCAACACTAAGAAGGGATCTGACATATACCATTTTGGCCACAGGAGAAAATGTCTCTTGGTAATCAATGTCGTCTGACTAAGTGTAGCCCTTGGCCACTAGTATGGCATTGTACCTTTCAATAGTACCATCAACATGATATTTAACTTTATACACCCATTTGCAGCCTATGACTCTTTTACCAAGAGGCAAAGGAACAAGATGCCAAGTATGGTTGCTTTCCAAAGTTGTTAGTTCTTTTGTCATAGCACCAATACAATGTTTATGTTTGATTGCTTGAGTATAGGAATTAGGTTCCACAATAGAATCTAATGCATTAATAAAATGAAGATGACCCAAATCAAATTGGTCATAATGGATAAAAGAACTAAGATTGTGTTTGGAAGAGGTGGAGTTAGCTAGGAGAGGGTCTAACAAAATCTTTAAGTTTGATAGAAGGAACCTTGACCCTTTGAGACCTCCTAAGAAGAGGAATTGGATCTGTAACATGAATTTGAGGAATGGGTCCATGATTAGAAAGAGGTGGAACTGGTGCAAGAGGAGAAATATGATGTTGTTGGCTTAGTGAAGGAGGGGAAGGTTAGTGAATCACATGGTTTGAAACGGGAACACGTAGAGTACTAGATAATGATGGAGAAGGACTGGAGGTATGAAAAATAGGTTCTGAATCATCAATGGGCCATGGTAAAAGACCAGATGTGTGATGGTGTTGAAGGAAGGGATAGATGTGCTCATGGAAAAGTACATGTCTACTGACAAACATTTTCTTAGGGCAGAGGTAGTAATAGTTGTCTGTGTTCCCTCAAGCTTGCTGCTTAATGCTAATAATGTATACTCTTTCCCCTCTGCACTAGAAATTTTGATCGAAATAGCGGACGAAAATCAAAAATCGGTGGAGGTGCGGGGGCGAGGAAAAACAAAAATTAGTTGAGGTGCGGGGAATCAAACCTTGTGCCTCTCGCATGCGAAGCCAGCGCTCTACCATATGAACTACACCCCCCTTATTGTAGTTGTAATTGAAATTTTTAAATTTAAATAATTGCTCGAGCATCTTTTTAACTTTATATTCAAACTATTTTGGGAAAAGTACCAAAATATCCCACTAAAAATTCACAAATCCAAAAAGTCTCAAAAAATATTTTTCTATCCAAAAAGTTCTAAAATTAAAATTACTACAGAAAGCTCAAAACTTTAATGTGTCAAAGTACACCGTTACTTCATTTCATTTTTTTAGGTTCACTAAAGTGTCCCTAGTCCTAAAATCCAGACTAATCTTCTGGGTCGGGTAGAACCACTAAGTAGTCATAAAAGCTCACTCAACAAGTATTTAAACACAGTTGTGCTCCTGTGAGTCTTGAACCTGAAACCTTGGTACGTCGTTACATTGAAAGCTTATTTTTCTTTTCGTTTTTGACAATGATTATAATAATCACATTGATTATTATTATTATTATTATTATTATTATTATTATTATTATTATTTCTTAGAATTAAGACAAAGAATTTTATTTAGCAGAGGCTCTAACAAAATCTTTAAATTTGACAGAAAGAACCTTGACCCTTTGAGACTTCCTAAAAGGAGGAATGGGCCCATGATTATGAAGAGGTGGAACTGGTGCAGGAGGAGAAATATGATGATAATGGCTTAATGAAGGAGAGGAAGATTGGTGAATCACATGGTTTATAATAGGAACATGAGGAGTAGATAATGATGGAGAAGGACTGGAGGTATGAAAAACATGTTTTGGATCATCAATGGGCCATGTTAAAGGACCATATGTGTGATGGGGAATATATGTACAAGAGTGTTGAATGATGGATAGATGTGCTTATGGAAAAGTACATGTCTACTGACAAACATTTTCTTCGTTTCCAGATTATATAAGATATAACCCTTTTTTCAGTAGGGTATCCTAAAAACACAGAGGGGATAGCCCTTGAAGCAATTTTGCTGAATCATGGATGGAAGAGTAACACAGACAACCAAATGACTTGAGAAGGAAATAATAATTTTTTGTATTAAAAAGGATTTCAAAGGGTATTTTAAACTCAGTTTGGTAGGGATTCTGTTGAAGAGGTGGGTGGGTGCAAGTAAGCAATATCCCAAGAAATGTCTAGGAAAGCCTGCCTAAAACATCATGGCGGGCTCTGGCCATTTCAAGTAACTTTTTATGCTTCCTTTCTACCACTACATTATGTTGTGGTGTGTAAGGACATGAAGATTGATGAGTAATCCCAAGACTTGCAAGGAAGGGGTCATTTCTTGGTTTAAAATTCTGAGCCATTGTCAGCTCTAATGGTCTTAATGGTTGTTTGGAATATATTTTTTTGACATAAGCATTGAAAGTCTGTAGGGGTTAAAAGACATGTAATTTGTTAGGAAGTAAATAAGCCCAAACACATCTAGAGAAGTCATCCACAATGGTGACAAAATATTTACAACCATTCATGGTAGAGATTTTATATACATCCCAAAGATCACAATGTAACAATTCAAAACAATGTTTACCATGAAAAGTACTATTATAGAAAGGCAATTTGTGTTGCTTAGCAAGAGGAAAAACACTACAAAAGGCTATGACCTGGATAGGTTTAGCATATGTAGAGGTGAGAAGGTGGAATTTGGTCAGGGGTATGGGTTGACTGTTTTGTACAGGTAAGATGTGAGGAAGAGGATTCAACATGGAAATCCTTGGCATGAGATCATCTGCTGATGAGTCAGAATCCGATGAATCACGGATGGGCAATTGAACAGATTGTTGAATCTCTTGGTTCATCTTCAAGAGAGTAGAGGGACTCGAGGTCAGAGAGATCTACTGGTTCAATTTGGCTGAGCGCTTGGATCAGCGCCTGGGTCTTCCTTATATCCGGACAGTCTTTTGAGAAGTGTCCCTTTTTGTGACAAATGAAGCACCGATCAGAGTTACGGCCACGCAGGGGATTTTTCTTATAAATCTCCATATTTTCTTCCTGGCCGCGAAGGGGCGTCGTGAGAAGATTTTCCTTTGCTTGGAAGAATCATGGGATTTGAAGAAATACTTGGAATGGCACTTCTTCTTCGTATGAGTGCAGTCACAAGACGACTTATCCTTGCACTTGATATGGAGATGTTTTTCATCACACACAGATCCTAGTCTTTTAGCAGTCCGTTCAAATTCTGCAAAGAATTTCTTTTGATTGTAGAGTTTTTCTAGAGCATTTTGGATCAACTAGTAAAGGCCACCGAGAGAGGTCTGAGCAACCGTCATGTTTCTGGATTCTAGAGATCTGTAGGTTTTGTTGCTGAGAGACTATGGGAAGGAGTTAATGAAAACCTGCTTAAGGTTTACATCATCAACACCATGGAGACAATAGAAACGCTGGGACATTCGATTGTAGTGCGTTTGTAAGTCCTTCTTTAGGAAAGAACAACACTTCATCTTTAGGAATTCTTCTCTGGCATGGAAAGTGTGTTCTATAGGGCTGCCAATGAATTCAGAATAGATTATATTCATGAATTCTTCTGGAGATGGGGCTTGCTGAATCTGCAGCTGTCGGTATTCTCCAAGACTGAGATACCAGTCTCTAAGGCGCCCTTGGATTTTGGTAAGGAACCTTTTTATGACCATCTCGATGGTATAGAACTGTAACTCTGCTGTGCACCAAGTTGGCATTTCAACACTTCGTTCGCGCCATTTAGAAGACGGAATATCATCGAACATGAACTTTTGTTGGGTGTCGGCTTGGGTAGCAGGTTGAGAAGTCTTCTGATTCTCATATGGAGTGGTCTGAGATGTAGATAGGCTGTCGGTAGGGAGGCTGAAACAGCTGGTGTATGTTGTTGGATGGGTGTGTTGGTGGACAGAGGTTTTGAGGAGGCCCAAAGAGAGAGTGAAGGGGAAGACTCTATGTAGGTGGACTGAGGGATTGGTTGAGGGTTAAAGGCGGTTTTGACGAAAGGGGTTGTAGGTAGTCTCCAAAAATCATCCTCGAGTATGGCCATTCTTTTCTGTTTGTGTTGCCGCTCTAGATCTATGAACTGGGCTTTGAGAAACCTCATCTTTGCTTCCTTTCTAGTTAGAGAAGAAGAAACTTGGGGAGATGGTGGAGAACGGACAAGCTGGAGAAGTTGTTGGCGGAGGACTTGGATCTTGAGGACGGATTTCTTTTGTCATGCTTTCGAGTGACTGTACCCTTGAGGAGAGATTGTCTTGGATCTGAACAATCTAGCTTTACTGAGTTATGATCTGCTTAAGCGCGTTGTTCTGGGCAACATCGTTTTCGCTTTGCTAGTTGAAGGTAGCTTATGTTGAACTGACAGGGGCTGAGTTGATAGCTGTAGGGTTCTTGACTTTCCAAACATGCTTGGTTCTTTGATCTGGAAGTTCAAATGAACCTAGGGAAAGGAATTCAGCTTGGTATGCTTGCGGATCTGGATTCGAGGCTGGAGTAAGCATATGACAAGTCAAGGGGGTGCCAAAGGGGATAGATGGACGGATGGATGGAGCACTCGGCTTTTGTGGATGATGGATAAGGATTTTTGGTAGTAAGGAGGGAGATTGGAAGATGGGAAATTGGAAGGTAGGGAAGGCTTGCAAGGCAGAGGAGGTGGTTTAGGCTTGGGTGGTGTTCTATTTGAGTAAAGGATATAATAGTCGAATTTACCAGATGGTTCACCGAGGGTTCCTACGGATGGGTCACCTTCTTCAAATCTTTTTGTAAACTCTTTTGAGAAGAGTTTTTCTTCGTTGTGAGATCTTCATCCATCTGGACTCTCGAGGCATCATCTAGACAGTCAACTATTACAAACTAACTATTACAAACAATTATTAATCAATGACGTAAGTGATGACGTCATAGAGCAATAATTCTACCTAATAATGCAATATGACGTAAGCGATAACGTCATAGAGCAATAATACAAACTAATAATGCATAATGACGTAAGTGATGACGTCATATGGCAATAATACACTCAATAATGCACTATGACGTAAGCGATGACGTCAAAGAGCAATAATACACAATAATTATACAAATGACAAAAACGGTGACGTCTACCAACGGGAATCCGGATGAGATGGATCATCGTCGTATGGATCCGGGTAAGACCCGTCACTGTTATCATCAGAACTCGGGCTCTCATTATCCGCTGATTCGGATGTTTCAACAATTTGTAAAATGTGAGACATGCCCCATTGATCGAGCGCGTCGGTCCATTTGGATGATATGGGATGGTCATCTGTCCAATACTGTGCGCCTAACATGATATGAGAGGGAATGGTCTGAGGATTGATCATGTTGGCTCGAGCAAGAGCTCTCCTAGTGTTCATGAATAGCTCAAAGTCTCGCATTACGCAAGTGGTCCCTGCTAGATTAATATCAGACCAATCAAAGATGAATGTCATGGGAGCATGATAGACAAATGATTGACCTTGATTTCGGATGGTTGAAGGAGGGAGGTATGAGCATGGTCTTCTGAATATTATGGTTACATACGGTTTTTGACAAGAAGAGAGTTGTTGTGTCCATTGGTGAGCTGGAAGGAACCACTGGAATAGCTTGGACAGGTTGTGGGAATCAGGTGGGATATTGTCAAGCTGGCATTGGAAGGGATAAGAGAGGAGCTTGACAGAATTGAACGAGATTTCGATGGTAAATGTTTCAAACAAATACCAAAAGAAACATAAAGCTTTTTAGGGAATCTGAACAGGTCATAGATATGGAACAAGCTAAGGAAGGGATAGTTTGGATGGAACTTAAGCCCTTTCATGAAGAGACCATGACGGTGGAGAAGGATGGTGAGGAAATTTTGATAATTCGGTGTGGCACGTTGCTTGAGTGTTATGTCTGCAATGGCTTCTGTTATCTCATCAGGGAGAGAAAGGACAGGGATCAGATATGGTGGTTCAGGGTTGGAGGAGGAAGAAAGGGCTTTACTGATGGGGAGCACCATTGGAATGATGTTGTTGTCAAGGTTGGTTTCTTTGGAAATCTTCCATACCTTTTTATAATCGTCTGGCCTTGAGAGAAAATCTGCAAGGACATTCGTCGATCCTTTGATATGCTTGACATTAAATTTCCACTGAGGGAACCAATTTGTCCATCATGAAAGTCGTGCCCGGGAGGAGCCTTTCGCTTGAATTGGAGCTTGCGGGAAAAAGAGGACATGTCCATCTCGACTTGAAAGTCGTGCCCGATTAGATGGAATTGGAATCTTTTGTCTTTGCTTTGGACAAGAAGGACCGCTGCCCAATAACCATTACTTGCGTTTGGCTGAAGGATTCATTTTTTGACGCAGCAGGAATCTTTAAAAGGGGCATCGTGCTTGCCAGCTGCTTGATTGATTTGACGGCTTCAGTTTGTCTTGTAGTCCAAGGGGGAGGATCCCATTCAAGCATGAGGAACAACCATACTGTATGGGCAGATAGCTTTGGTAAGAAGTCTGCCATATGGTTGGCCAATCCAAGGAACTGTTATATTTCATTTTGGGAAGATAGAATATCTAGGAACCTATGCAGTTCTTGAGCAATGTGGGGCTGAGACTGGTGTGTACCGTTCTTTTGTCAATACGAGTCCCTTACGAGGTTGTAAGACGACGAGGTAGTCACAGTGTTTCCGCGGGAAAGTTATTGAAAAAGAAAAAAAAGATGTAGATTCCTCTGGATCAATTTCTGAAGGGTTGTGGACCGTTGGTTCTAGTTCTGTCATGAACAGATGCTCAAAGACTTCTGTGGGATCAAATTCCTCATCTATTTGTTAAAAGGATGGATCAACCACTGGTCCGATAAAGGGGGACAGAGAAGGGTTGTCGGAATGCTCTCGCGAGCAGATCTACTCAAGCTCCTTCCTGAACGATGTGTAACCAATTACGAACAAACTCGTCAAGCCCCTCAGGCTCCTGTACAAAGCAGTGCAGCTCCATAGTTTGTACGACATGAAGATGGCCTCGTCGAGGTAAAGTCCTCATCTCCACAGCCAGCTAACGCTTCGTCTAATGTTTTCCCGATAAAAATCAATATGGTCAAACCAATTGCACACTGTCCGTACGACGTATGCGACTGCCTAGACACCAAGCCCCTTAGGCTCCTGTACAAAGCAACGTAGCTCCAGAGTTTGTGCGTCATGATAATGGCCTCGTCGAGGTAAAGTTCTCATCTTCGCATCAGACTAACGCTTCATGCAATGTTTTCCCAATAGAAATCAATATGATCAAGTCAATTGCACACTGTCCATACGATGTATGCGACTACCTAGACTGTCTAGATGATGCCTCCAAGGTCATGATGGATGAAGATCTTCCAACGAAGAAAAACTCTTCTCAAAAGAGTTTATAAAAAAGATTTAAAGAAGGTGACCCAGCAGTAGGAACCCTCGGTGAACTAGGAATTACTCCTGAAGATAGACCAAAAACAGCGTTTTGCATCCCTGACCATCACTACCAGTGAAACGTCATGCCATTTGGTTTAAAAAATGCCCCATCTGCCTTTCAAAAGGCCATGGTAACAATTTTTGAACCAATTCTTTCCAATGCCCTGGTTTACATAGATGACATATTGCTATTTTCCCCTGATGAAGAGTCCCATGTAGTCTTACTCTCTACAATCTGTGTTTTCTTTTGAATTGAAAACATGTTTCAGTTGGGGTATATTATGCAAAGTAAACAATGAGGGGTGTCCAAGTCTTTTGTGCCAATGCTCAGATGAGTTGGAGTGACCTTCATCAACTTTCCCATTCACAGTGGATGAAACAGAATGGTAAGAACTAGGACCTTGAAGAATGACAGACCAATATGATATAATTCCTTGATTGATTCCATGCACAAAGGTGCGTAAATATACAAAAGTCTCAACAGTTACATTGATGTACATTAGGCTATAATCTAGGAATATCCTAATAAAGATAATAAATATATTTACATATATTCTAATACACCCCCACAGTTGAAACGGGAGGTTCACGAATGCTAGGACTGTCTCGAAAATCATCAAAAAGAACGCACGAAAGCCTTTTTGTTAAAAATATTTGCAATCTGATAACGGGACGGAACATGAAGGACACGTACTTCACCACGTTTCACTTTTTCACGAACAAAGTGGATGTCCATCTCAATATGTTTAGTGCGCTGATGTTGGACCGGATTACCCGAGAGGTATATGGCACTCACATTATCGTAATAAACTAGGGTCGCCTTGTGGACCAAAAAATGTAGTTCCAATAATAAGTCACAGATCCAACAAGACTCTGAAACAACGTTAGCAACCCCTCGATACTCAGCTTCGGCACTTGACTTGGACAATATGGGTTGCCGCTTAGACGACCATAAAGGGCAAAGGAGATCAGATTGTATTTATTCCTCACTTCTTGAAGAGATTTGGGATGAAAAGCAGTGCGAAGTTGGTGGAGCGGCATTTTCGGGTGTCGCGGGCATCTCCCCAATCTGCATTCATATAAGAAACAAGAGAGTCGAGTGTGGACTTATATAGATGTAAACCAAAATGGATCGTTCCATGAACATAGCGTAGAATACGCTTGATAGCATCCATGTTCTCAACTTTCGGATCATGCATATGTAATCAAACATGTTGAACTGCATAAGAAATGTATGGACATGGTAAATATGAGGTACTATAAAGCACCCGCGAGGCAACGACACTTGGTAGGATCCTCATATGATTCACCTATAAAAGCACTATGTTTGCCTTTAGTATCAATATGAGTAAGGCACAATTTGCAACCTGTCATGCCTGCTCTTTCGAGAATTTCCTCGGCATATTTCTTCTGAGAGAGAAAGAGGCCATCATCATTCCGAGATACCGCAATGCCAAGAAAATATCTCAATTGTCTTAAATCCTTCATAGCAAATTCAAAACTGAGAAAGGACATAACGGACAATCGAAGAGCATCCGAAGAACCTATGAGGATAATATCATCAACATAAAAAAGAATGTAAGCAATATCCGGCCCATTTTTGTAAATGAATAGAGAGTGATCAGATGTATTATGGGAAAACCAATAGTAGCCACATAATCTGCAAACCATTGATACCAGGCCCGAGGAGCCTGCTTAAGGCCATAAAGTGATTTCTTCAACAAACACACATGATTAGGATAAAGCGTATCTCTAAATCCCACACACATGATTAGGATGAATCGTATCTCTGAATCCCATAGGCTGATGCATATAAATTGTCTCATTCAAATTGCCATGAAGAAAGGCATTTTTTGGCATCCAACTAATGTATGGGCCAAGAATTTGCTAAAGCAATGCTAAGCACAGTCCGAATAGTAGTCGATTTAACAACCGAGCTGAATGTTTCATCACAGTCAACTCCAGCTTTTTGAGACCTACCATCACCTAAAAGACAGAATTTATGCCTCTCAAAAGAACTATCAGATTTCTTTTTATGTCGAAAAATCCACATTGAACGAATAACATTAACATTATGTGGACAAGGTACTAAATCCCACGTCTTATTTTTAATTAGAGCTTCATGTAAACACCCCAATTTCGTTCCCCTACACTACGATGTCCTAAAAGATATCACTTAGAAATTAAATGAACTAACGAAATTTAATTATGCTATGTTTCAAGAAGAAAAGGACTTAACGGACCTAACGGAGGCTAACAGAGACAATTATGAAAAGATTGACCAAAAAGTCAACAAAGCAGAAAATGGCCTTGTGGAGTCGTTCCATCCCCCATGTAGCCGCTCCATCTTCATCTTATCCATGCAACCTCACGCACACGTCCAACTTTCAACTTCCAATGCCATTAGTGACTCCGGTGCCCCTTCAGCCACCGGTTGACCACCTCCATCTTGGCTTATAAAAGGACCCTTCAACCTCCTTCATTCACACACCAAGCCTCTCTCCCACGGCTTCCTTTCTTATCTCTTCTTCCTTCATTTGTGAAGTGAGCAAGGATGTTAGCCTCCTCCTCCCTTCCTGTGCAAAGCAAGCCTTCGAACCCCTGGCCTCCGGCCTCCTGCCCCCTCAGCAGCCTCCTCCCTTGCCCGAACAAGCGAGCCTCTTCCATCCACGCCCGGCGAGTCGATCTTAAAAGCCAAATAATGTGGTTACGCTGCCCGGATACAACGAAGATACAACAACAACAACAAAAAAGATTTTCTCTCTCGAGGAGATAGGGGAAACACTTGTCAATCGCCTAAGCCTAGGCATACCGGGATTAAATACTAACGAACCAAGAGGTAGGTATCAACCTATTATTCTGTCCCGCAGTTAATTTAAATACAATAAATGTAGAGATAAATTATATTATTATGCTTGTAAATAATATAGTAATTAGTTTATATTTTAAATGTAGCAAAATATAATATTTTTCTTTGTTTAATATATTAAATAAAGGCATATTTAGTTTAATGTCCATAAAATATGAAAATAGTTATTATCATGCTTAAATAATGGCTATCACACTTTTAAATGTTAATTTATCATAAAATAGCCGTTATTATGCCCAAATAGTGTTTAAAATATATCTCCATTATTTTTCCTATATATATATATATATATATATATATATATATATATATATATATATATATATTATATATATATGTATGTATGTATGTATTTTTCTAGACTAAGCATACAAACTAAGCATGTTTTTAGCAAAACCCAACATGAGACCGAAAGGGCAAGCTGGGTGCCTAACCTCTTCCTAACTCATAACTTAACCCCCAAACCAACACTTTCTGGTAATTTTGGTTTTTCTCTGTTTAACCTTAAAATAGAGGTGATGACTCTGTAAATAGAATTTTAGAGTCCACAACGAGGCCAAGTGCATTCCACGTGCTTTAATGTTTTGAAACACGTCGTTTTCACGTAACGACGACGGTGTCTAACAGGATTCTCATAGTGGTGACTCTACTTGAGACGTTGTCTTTTTTTATCAGAAAGAGGGCTAGACTCAATTTTTTTGGGGTTTGCTAATTTGTTTACATGTTTATATACATTCATAGTCTAGACTTTGCTTTTATGTATATATATTATAAATACTTGCTTAATTTTTTATTATTGCCAATATTCTGCAAAAGTTGGGAGATATTTGTGATTTATATCTTGTTGGGTGAAAGTCAAATATGTAATAATTATTTATTCGTTCTGTTATTTTTATTTTTGGGATTAGGAACAAATAGTTTCCCACTTTTCTTTCTATTTATTGATGTGATGGCTGTCTCACGCACTCACTCCGTCCCTTATGGGATTCGACTAATCAGCTGAGAAAATCCATAAACAAACAAAAAGACATGCCAAAATTTTATTGCTTTATAACTGTAAAAAGATTTTTGCTTGTTGATGCTCTATTGTTATTCGATGCAATAGGTTTTTCACTTTCATTGTTCATCGTTGTTGGAATCAAATAAATCGAAGGAAACCCTAATATGAAGTTATCGAATTGACATGAATCTGTTTCGGAAAAATCACCAAATGAAACGAACATATATATTTCCATAAGGAAGAAGGAAATCAATTTCGGAATGAAAAGTGTGAATTTAGATCGAAGACTCTGATACCATGTTAACTTTGATAAGAAAAGTAAGATTTATCTATGGAAGGAAGAAAAGAATTTGGGGATGAAGATTGGATTCATCCTTTCTGAATTGATTCGTCCTAATACAAAGCTGGACCTATATACAACTGGGATCTAACAAACTAATTGCATGTTATACAAAATTACATCAATGCCCTTATCAACTGCCAATTGTAATCTATATGTACAATTACTGTCTAGCCCTTTAAATTAACAACCTTAACAAGAATATGTTGTTATCTCCATATATCTACACTTGATGCTTTCACGACTTCAAATAGCTTTTGCAGATCTCTTTTGACACACCATCTTTGTACATTGTTTGCTTGAACAATGTCCTTCCACTAGTATATTTAACACCCCTCCCACAAGAGAAAATGGGGGAGAAATTGACCACCTTGAGCATGTTCAGTAAGAACCAATGAGCAACCTTCCCAAGGAACTTAGTGAAAATGTCAACAACATGAAATTTGGAAGGAATGTACTGGGGCTTAAGCAACCTTGTTGAACCTTCTCACGAACAAATAAGCAGTTGAGTTTAATGTGTTTGGTACAAGCATGATATACAGGGTTGGAGGCAATACCAATAGTTGTGACAGCCCGACCCGGACTCCAATGCGAAATCCCAAGGTCGTGCCGTCAAGACAAGCTAAACGATGGACAAGCACCTGCTAAGCATCATGGTACGAGTCAAGAGTTGAGCCATAAAGCTCAAAACAGGAATGTAAAGCCATAACGGCGATACGGAATAATAAAAACCAACGCTCATGCGAATCATAAGTGGGACCAAAGCCTATAATTATAAACTAAGGAATACAAGGCTGAGAGACTACTATCTCTCGACAAATCTACGACTCGCGTGACGCAACATTGCGCACGGACAACAACCCATCGGCAACCTAAGGCCGGCGAAGCAACAAGAACCCAACCTGATAAACAACAACTCTACGGCTATATCATGCCGGAGGAATAAATCAACTAAAAGAATAAGAGATTCAAATACTAACAACTAAACCAAGGACTCACGACTAAAATTTCCGGAGATAACATCAACAAAACTAGAATATGCGAGCTAAAACCTTGCTCGGAAAGACAACCGAATAAACTTCTAAATAAATACAACAGCTCGACCAAACAAGTCGGCTCCCAAAATAATACGAAATAAAATACTAACATACTACCCAAGTAAAGTCTACATAACTTTACATTCGCGTCTGACAAAATAATAAATACAACAATAATGATAACTCCAAGCTATTGCTCGGAAGACCACCTGCTATCAAACATGCACCCGTAGCTGCAACGCGTACTAACGAGCTCACTGCACGAACTAAGGAAAACAAACACACGAAATGAGTCATAATGACCCAGTAAGTTACTACATGCAATTGTATGGCATAGCATGGCGTGGCATGGCATAATGCACAAACATGTATAAAATCATGGCATCTTAATCGTATACCAACAATAAACTTGTATTAAGTCACCAAGTAACATAAACTTCATAAACCACAAAGCACGTTATCTTTCATATAAGTGCTCATAGTGAGCCACATAAGGGATAGAGAAGATATACCCAAATAGCGCCGTTGTGTTGCTCCTGCAATACACAATGTTATACTGTATCGTGCAACATCGATGCTGTGATGTCATCGACTTTCATCGAGAACCACTCGATTTAGCTAGCGCCAATGTCGCACGTATTGTTACGGCCAAAGGGCTACTTCCCCATTGCCAACAATGGAGGGGTGTGTGAGGTCCTGTGCACGGCGATCCATAGCGAATACGAATCTTACGATTCGTATAGGCGATGTATCGTCCTACCCTGACGTATAAAACCAATCCAAATAATGCCAGCTGGACTTTTATGCAATGCACAAGTAGATATTTACTCGCATGCTTAAACAAGAACCAAGACCGATCATAGCGGACATATCAAATCAAGTAGGACATAAAGCTCTACACACCAATTTAACAATGCACATATTTGCACATACTTAACAAATCCAACCAACTTATAAGTTTAGTCAAGAACCACATATTGAGGTACTCATAATCCTCAAGTTATCACCCAATCAAAAGTAGCATATAAGCTCAAGAAATCACAACCCGAGGTCTACCATAATCCTCTACTCGAGATTTAACCAAAGACTATTATTTTAGTCTAAGAACAATCATAAATCAAGACTTAGCATTTAAGCCTTGCTTAAAGGTACACCGGACTCAACCATAGTATCAATCGTCATATATACTCGACATTCTCAAACCAATCTCAAGGGTACCAAAACCAACCCATAGTCATAACCTCGCAAGTGCTTTGATGTGCACGCGACCAAATTCCCTAAGAGAGAACTCATTCAAATAATCATTTCTTAAAGTAATACGAGATCATAAGTTGGTCTCTAATGCTCCGTGCCCTAACGAGCACGCTCTAAATAAATCCCCAATAAGCCTTTATATCGTGGGTGTCACAAATGGGACGCAATTCGAGATGCTCGGGTACTCACAATCAAAACCAACCAAACCCGAACATCGTCGGATTTCAACTTAAGGCTCACTAACATCTTATTGAACCTGAAATGACTCCATCGAGTCTTAATATCGCATTTCCTTAAATACATATTCCATACATCCCAAAATTAACACATCAATCAAATTTATAACGATTCTCCCAAAAATTAATCCGGGCTTGTTTCCCAAGCCTAAAAATCCAAGAACTCATCATAATCATAATCAATCAAAACCCAAATGTCGTAGGACTTCAACCCGAGTTCATTAACACATTATTGAACTTATTTCGACTCCGTTGAGTCTAAATACTAAGTTTCATTTCTTACACACTTCATCAATTTCAACAATAATACCCACTTTATTTAACAACAATATATCCAATAATTCGGGCTTGATTCTCAAGCCCTAAAATTCACAACAAAACCCAACATAAATCAAAACCCATTTCATAAATCACATTATTTCAATTAAATGTTCCTACTCATAATTTCTAGTGAGTTCATATATCCAAAGCCCCAATCATAGGCATATTTCCACAATAAACCCAAATAACATATAGTCATGGTTTCTAGCATGCTCATAGGCCTAGAAACACAAAATGAAGAGTAATCACATATTCAACAATCATAGAAGTCATTCTACAAATGCTCCTAACAAGTTCATACTTCCAAAAATCCCCAAATTGGGCATACAAAGCATATCAAGTGTTCATTGCCCACAAATAGCATATAGGTTGTTTTCCTTAGGGCCAATGAACCAAAATCAAAAGGAAGTAACTTACCTAGCTTGAGTGAAAACTCAAGAGAACCAAAATCTGAACGGTGAAGTTGTTCTACCCGTCGCATACGTCAAGAATCTGAAGTTTGGCGGCAATCGGACGGTTAGATCGTCTTGGATCGAAGAGAGAAGAAGGCTAGGGCTTGAATCTCCCATGGAGTCTCTCTCTCTCTCTCATACGTCTGATTTTAGAAGGAGAAATGAAGAGGTTTGGCTGAATTTGTGAAGAGGTTAGGCTATTTATACTTCCCAAGTAATGAGGGCAAAACAGGGAATTCCTTGGTACAATTAGTAGAGATTAGGATTAATCAATCACTAATCTAACCTTAATTAACTTCCAACTAATGTTAGGACATGATTAGGGTTAAGTATGGGTGGTTAGGAAGGGTTTAGAGGGGGTTTAATGAGGGTAGGATAGGTATTTTTCGTCAAAACACAAAACAGGGAAAAATTCCGTAGATGGTCTCTTGATGTTGAGGCGGGCGCCTCACCAAATCCCAAAGGGGCGCCTCGATGTCGGGGCTTGGACTGATTTTGAATTGCTCTCGCCTGAGGCGGCTAGTGATCAAAATTCGATGCGGCCGCCTCGTTTAACCCTTGAACTTGGTCTAAACATGTCCTAAATGGTCCCAAACTTATGGGCAACCATTCTAAGGTCTAACCCAACTCAAAACAAGTCGGAAACACACCCGAAGAACTCCCGAAACAACTCGGAGCGAAACCGGGAAGGGGTGCAACAACGTGCAACCGGAACGACGAATGAACTCGCAATCGAACGAGCAATGAAATGAGACTTTTAAGGCAAGTCTAAGGGCTAATGAAGAAGCTTAAATACTTCTAGAAATTTGAATAACAACTAGGTAAATAAGAGTCCCAAAGGAGAGACGATTACGCGACTCGATTCCCGAACTACGCGATAGAGACGAGCACTATCTCCAAAGCTTCCAAATCATCGATAGACTTAAGGAACACCTCCAACTTGAAGTCTAATACATCTAAACATGTTAATCAATCATCATATAAAGGTCTAGGACCAAACCGAGGTCACGAACACAAAACGCAAGCAAATCCCTCAATCGCGTCGCATTCCGACTATTGTCGAGTCACGACTTGTGACTTTAACAAGTCAACAACTATATGGAGTCTCTTAATAGTGTTTTGGTCTTAATGTGGTCTCTCATACATATCTAGACCCTCTCGTAAACCAAACATACAATCAACAAAGGAAGAAGTGCAAGTATAGCACGCAAACCGAGCTAACGAAGGAGCGGGGTGTTACAATAGTTGTTGTGCTATCACAATAAATTGGAAAATGCAGATTGACATGGCCCTGAAGGTCGTGGAGTAATGCGTGTAGCCAAATAATCTCACTACTCACAGTAGCCAAAGCTCTGTATTCTGCCTCTACAAAAGATAACCGATTTCTTCTTAGCCAACCATGAGATTAAAGAGGGACGAAGAAATAAACAATGGCAAGAGACAAATTTCTTGTCATTGGGGTCTCCTGCCCAGTCACCATCATAATAGGATGTTAGTTTAAGATCATTAATAGAAGAATCCCCTGGTCAGGGCAAGCCTTGATGGATCTCAAAACCCTATACAAAGCTTGGAGATGAACTGAAGTAGGAGAATGAACAAACTGACTCAACACATGAGCTACAAAAGCTAGCTATGTCTGGTCTTGTGACTGTGAGGTATAATAACTTGCCTACTAGTTGCATGTATAAATTGGGGTCTGGAAGATGATCTCCTTTAGTGGAAAGTAGTTTTGTATTAGAATCTAGTGGAATAGTTAATGGTTTGGCATTAACCAAGTCTATAGAAGCAATGAGGTCTAGAACATATTTTCTTTTACTCAAATGAAACCTGAGATGATCTGGTAACCTCAATTCCCAAATAATATTTGATAGGACCAAGGTTCTTAATACTAAATTACGCTTCTAAAAAATTCTTCAATTTACTAATAGCATGCAGACAGTACCAGTAACTATAATGTCATCCACATACACAAATGCAACAATGAAATATGAACCCTGAGAATGAGTAAACATAGAGTAGTATGCATGAGATTGTGTGAAACCAAGATGTAGAAAAGCCTCAGTCAATTTGTCAAACCATTGCCTTGAAGCATGCTTGAAACCATAGAGAGATTTCTCAAGTTTACAAACCAAGTTAGAGTTTTGACTTTGGTATAGCCCTGTGGAACTACCATATACACCTCTTCCTCCAAATCTCCATGTAGGAATGCATTGTTAAATGTACATCCCAACCTTTGGCAGCTGTAACACTAAGAAGGGATCTGACATATACCATTTTGGCCACAGGAGAAAATGTCTCTTGGTAATCAATGTCGTCTGACTGAGTGTATCCTTTGGCCGCTAATCTGACATTGTACCTCTTAATAGTACCATCAACATGATATTTAACTTTATACACCCATTTGCAGCCTATAACTCTTTTACCAGATGCAAAGGAACAAGATGCCAAGTATGGTTGTCTTCCAAAGTTGTTAGTTCTTTTGTCATAGCATCAATACAATGTTTATGTTTGATTGCTTGAGTATTGGAATTAGGTTCCACATTAGAATCTAATGCATTAATAAAATGAAGATGACCTGAATCAAATTGTTCATAATGGATAAAAGAACTGAGATTATGTTTGGAAGAGGTGGAGTTAGCAGAGAGTCTTAACAAAATCTTTAAGTTTTACATAAGGAACCTTGACCCTTTGAAACCTCCTAAAAAGGGGAATTGGATCTGGAATAGAAGGAATGGGTCCATGATTTGGAAGAGTTAGAACTAGGTTAGGAGGAGAAATATGATAATGTTGGATTAATGAAGGAGAAGAAGGTTGGTGAATCATAAGGTTTGAAATGCGAACATGTGGAGTAGATAATGATGGAGAAAGACTAGAGGTGTAATGTCCGGGAATCTCCTTGCTTATATTATGGTGTTTATGTGTTAATCACAAGTTGATTAGTGTTAAACTTGCATTGTCAACATGTTAGTCAAATAATATTTTGAATTTGGTTTTGAGTTCTAATTAGAACTTGGTTATATCGTGAGTTGGATGGGTGTGATAGCACCTTTTGAGTCCTATCGTGTTGTTGATGTGTTTTGTGTTGTGACTCTAAGTATTTGCTCTTTGGAGAGTCCGTTGTTGCTCGCGATGGTTCAAAAGGGTGTTATTTGTGTTGAAAGTCCAAGATAGGACTTTGGTTATGTTTGATTATGTTTGGAGTCCTTTGTTTTGTTTGACCTTCTTTGACTATTTGACTCGGTGGGTGGAGTTTACCCGCAGTATTTGTGGTTTGTGTTAGACATTATATATTTGGTTTAAACATGTATTATATAATGGTATGCCACATCCTTGTAAATCCATTTCCTAACATATGTCGGAGGATCGACCACGATCCAAGCTACACTCACGGCTCACCCAATCTCTAGCTAGCCAAAACATTTTCACTCGTTGAAGCCCATTATTGTGAAATTCGTGGTTAAAATAAATGGTTTGAATAGGGAGAGCTAGATCCTTAAAGAAAGAGAGAGAGAGAGAGAGAGAAAGGGGAGACATACTCTTGACTTGGTATAATTATAGCCACTGTGGGATCATAATTTTATCGTGTTATCGTACGAACTCGTACGGGTAGTATTTATTGTCGTTTTACTCTGATGGTATTATTTTGACCCTAGGTTCAGTACTGGATAACTAAAGGACCTTGGGGATTAACTTGGAATTGTTTTGGATTGGTCGTGTGTGCGTTTGCACGCACGCGTATTCGATTTTTGGTTTGACTCGTGTATTCTCGCAGGTCATGACTAGTCTGTAGTAATTTGGTCGTAACTTTGTGCAAAAAATTCGGAATCGGCTCTGTTTGGTGCCTTAGAAACTAGACTTCGAAGGCTTTCTAACCATACATTTTGTGTAATTTTTAGACTTGTATTTCAGCCCAGACACATTTTTAAAGTTGACTGAAAATAAAAGTGGGACAACATTTGACAATTTTGTTTTGGTTGACTTGTGGGTCATATTGATTAGTTTTAATAAATGGGCTCAATTTGCGGAATATATATTTACTCGTTTTCAATTTCGACTCCGTATGGACGTTGTACGTGTTGAGGGTTACAATTATATCTGAATATTACGTGTTTTTACTATTATTTTTTGGAAGAGGTGAGTTATTATCCCCTTTCCTTTGTATGTATAATTGACATACATGAACTGTGGGTTACCCCACGTGTTTTGTTTTGAATTCAGAGTAAAAATACTCTTGTTATGATTTATTGAATATTAGAACTGTTATGTGTATTTAAATACATGAGATTATTATTTGGGCCAAATTATTTATTGGTGAGATTGTGTTGGGATGAATCCTGCAAATCGCAGTGATGCCCAGAACTTATATATAATGAATAAATGACTCAACGGGGTTGATTTAGGCATAATAAAATATTATGAGAGTTGTATCAGGTTCCTATAATATTGAGGAATATTTGGGGTTAGACATTTTATATGAAATATCATATATGTGTTAATTGTGTTTAAGCAAATAAATGCTTCAATGTGTATTTTAAGCAAATAGATGCTTACGTGTTTTATTTCAAGCAAATAAGCATGCTTGTATGTGCGTCGAACCCCCGTACTTGGGACTTGATGGTTGTGTTTAATTACAAGTAAACAACTACTTGTGCTTTGCATTAAGTCCAGCTGACATATATGGGCTCCATGGCATCTAGGCAATAAAAGTAGTTACAAAAGTCAAATTTCATAAATGCTTTGGGTTGTAATTGTCGTGTCCCTCATTATTGGCTGTAACGAGGAAGTAGCCTGTGTTAGAGCAATTCGCATAACCAATTAGAGGCTAGAATCTTGGGTAAACGTCGGGTAGTATTGACTCAGTTAAGTCCCAAGGTTGGTATTTTTCTGGATACTATTTGGTTCAGATATGGATTTCAGTTCTGGATACTATCGAGTTCAGACGATATATTATGTGTATCGCGACAACAACACATCTACAGTGTTCTTCTGGATTTCTGGTGCAATTCTATATGTGTATTGCTTCAACAGCACAACTACAAGTGTTTATAGCAGGACAAGTCAAAAGCTCTCCTTTAGATTAAGTTCATATACAAATCAGATTGAGATTCTGATTTATATCCTGGCTATGTGTTTATATTACGTTGAGTCAATGTGCATTATAACATGATCAACGAGAATTATGTGCAAGTATATGAATTGCTATATTTGGTGTATCGTGTATCGTGTATTATGTATTGGTTATATGTGCATAACAACATGTCATATAGATCACGTTGTAACTTACTGCGTTGATCACTCACCTTGTTTCTTTTGTTTTCCTTAGATCTCAGTCAGGTGGGAAGTACACAGTGAGGTTGGCGAGATTTGTTTGACGTCGATAGTATTTGGTATGCATCACTTCATGGGGATGTATTTGTGTTTTGTGAGAACGGGTTCGTAGGAGAGTTATGTAAACTCTTCCTTGGGTTTGTGTTTAATATTGTATTATTCTTTTGTTGCTGACGTGTAATGTCGTGCTTATTTATGATAATGTAATGTTGGTTGGCTTTAGAGCCTGGTGTAGTCCCGGCAATGGCTCGTTGTTTTTTTTTTTTTTTCAGCCTTTTGGAGTCATGGTGTTTTTAATTATCATATTAGTGATTCATAATTTGTTAATCAGGTTTTTGTTTAACCCACTTTTAGTAGAGGCTTTGCTCGTATTTTATTTTGTATGTGTGTTTTGTTTAGGCACTCGACCTGAGGTTCGTATAGAGATTGGGGTCAGGTCGCCACAAGAGGTGGGTTGTGGTAAAGGACCAGATGTGTGATGGTGTTGAAGGAAGGGATAGATGTGCTCATGGAAAAGTACATGTCTACTGACAAACATTTTCTTAGGGCAGAGGCAGTAATAGCTGTCTATGTTCACTCAAGCTTGCTGCTTAATACTATAATGTATTCTCTTTCCCCTTCGCATTTGAAATTTTGATCGAAGTAGGACGAAAAACGAAAAATGAAAATTGATGGAGGTGCAGGGGCGAGGAAAAACAAAAATTAGTGGAGGTGCGGGGAATTGAACCCCGTGCCTCTCGCATGCGAAGCGAGCGCTCTACCATATGAGCTACACCCCCCTTGTTGAAGTTGCAATTGAAATTTTTAAATTTAAATAATTGCTCGAACATCTTTTTAGCTTTATATGCAAACTATTTTGGGAAAAGTACTAAAATATCCCACTAAAAATTTCTCATATAAAAAAATCTCAAAATTATTTTT
Organism: Codonopsis lanceolata; assembly: GCA_013146195.2. Lineage (NCBI taxonomy): Eukaryota > Viridiplantae > Streptophyta > Magnoliopsida > Asterales > Campanulaceae > Codonopsis > Codonopsis lanceolata. The sequence goes on from CM028377.1 coordinate 173,863,297, forward strand.
CTATCTAAAATGTTCTAAAATTAAAATTATTACAAAAAGCTCAAAACTTTAACGTGTCAATGTACACAGTTACTTTATTTTTAAAAAAAAATTTGGTTCACCAAAGTATCCCTAGGCCTAAAAATCTAAGACCAATATCCTGACTCAGGTAGGATCACTAGGGCCTGTTTGATTTAGCTTATTGATATGTGCTGATGACTTATTACTTATGACTGATAACTTATTACTTATGACCTATGACTGATGACTAATAACTGGTCATGTTTGATTTAGCTTTTTAAAAGTGCTGATTAGCTTTCATAAGTTAGTGTGTGTGTTTGATTAATAAGTTGAAATAGTGTTGAAATAAAATATAAAAACTAAAATAGCATCATCACAAAATGTTATTTACATTATTATTATTATTATTATTATTATTATTATTATTATTATTATTATTATTATTATTATTATTATTATTATTATTATTATTATTATTATTATTATTATTATTATTATTATTATTATTATTATTATTAATATTAATTTTAATGATATTATTATCATTATTATTTATTTTATTTATTATTATTATTATCACTTTTTTATTATTTTATTAATATTAATACAAATTTTATCACTATTATTAATTATTACTATTATTATTATCATTATTATTGCCTTTATTATTATTATTATTATTTTATTAACATTAATATTACTTTTATTATTATTATTACTTGTTAATTTTAGTATTTATTTTATTATATTAATAATATTATTAATGTTATTTATATTATTATTATTGATTTTATTATTATTAATATTATATTTTATTATTATAATATTGATATTAATATTACTTTTATTATTATTTTTGCTTATTATTATTACAATTATTTTTACTATATTATATTAATAATAATTTTTAGAATTATTATTATTAGTATTAATAATAATTATTATTATTATTATATTTATCATTATTAATACTATATTTATTATTTTTATTATTATTATAACAATTATCATTATTCATATTATTATTTATTAATATTATTATTATTCCTTTTTTATTATTTATTATAATAATAATAATTATTATTATTATTATTATTACTTTTTGTTTTTATTATTATTATTATTAAGAAGTGTAATCTTGGAATATATAAAATTTCAATAAAAAAGAGGACTCACATGTTTTTGAAAAGTAGAATTAAGCACTAGGCTTAGTGCTTATGGCCTTACATGTGCTTTAAGTGGCTTGTACATGACTTATGACTTATCTTATCATAAGTGAAATCAAACGTTTCAAAAACAACTTATGACAACGTCATAAGTCATAAATACTTCCAGATAAGTCAAATCAAACATGCCTTAAGTAGTCGTAAAAGCTCATTTAACAAGTATTTAAACACAGTTGCGCACTGATAACTCTCGAACCTGAAACCTTGGTACATCGTTATGTTAAAAGTTTCATATGGATGAAAACTTATTTTTATTTTCATTTTTTGACAATGGTTATAAGAATTAAATTGATTAATATTATTATTTCTTAGAATTAGGACACATAGTCTTGTTTAACGGATTGATTGGTTTGAAAGAAACTCTCTTATTAATTAATTATCTTTTTTCAAAACTTTTCATTTTAAGAAAACATTTTTATTACTTTATCGTTACTTTTTCTACCTACTATAATTATGATCACATACTCAAGATCAAGAACATTAAAAGAAACCACGTATTATATTAATATTTATATTACAATTAATTACTTTTTTTAAAACGATGTATTGAGTGAAAAGAACGATTATTTAAAAACCGAGGGAGTAATAAAATTGCCTTTTTCCTTACCGTTTCTACAATGGAGTAGATGTTGGTGTTTTTAGATGATCAGTTAAAGTAGTTTTGTTTGAAAAATTACCTTTTTTTTTAATATAAACTTTGGTATGTGTTGAAGGCGGTAAATTTAGAATCAGAATTCAGAACCAGTTGAAGTTGATAATAACCAAAGTGGAAGTTAGGCGTCGTTTGTTTCACCGAAAATCATTTCCAGAAAATAATTTTTGAAAAAATGATTTCTGAAAAATGAAAAAATTTAATTTTCAGGTGTTTGGTAAATCTTTTGAAATATGTCAGAAAACATTTACGAGTGTTTGACAAACACACGAAAAATGTTACTGAAAACAATATATGAATAAATACAAAAAGTATATTATGATATTAATGCATATATTGAATATAAGATAGTGTTGAACATTAAGTAGTTTTTTTTAGTAGCCCTCAATTTTTCATTAGTGATGTCAAATCAATAAGGTTCATCTTTTTTTAATCTCACAATTACAAATAAAAATTTTGATGATTGATATGAAAAAAAAACGTTTTAAAATAGAAAATTGACAATATTAAAATGTTACCAAAAACTATATATGAATAAATGCAAAAAAATATATATTCTAATATTAATGCACATATTGAATATAAGATATTGTTGAATTTTAAGTAATTTTTCTTTAATAATCATTAATTTATCATTAATGGTATCAAATCAAAGTCTATTTTTTTCAATTTCACAATTACAAATTTTTTTGATAATTGATATGAAAAAAAATGTTTTAAAATAGAAAATTAGCAATATTTAAGATGTCCCCCTAAATAATATAATTAACATTAATTTTAGGACGTAATGTTTATTTATTAAAATTATAATTTATAAATAATGTGCACAAACTTCATTTATATTTCTAAACAATTTATTTGTCAATGAAATATTGTGTGTAAGTAAATATGTGTAATTGTGAAAGAGGGCGAATGGTGCCCGAACATTTGGAAAATGACTTACGTAAAATGAATCCGTAAGTCATTTTCCGGAAAAGAAATCTTCATTTTCCGTTGACTCAAAAAACTTTTTACGTTAACTACATTTTCCTGAGGTTACCAAACACCGAAAAATAATGAAAACGTTTTCTGAAAGCCATTTTCCGTGAAACAAACGGAGTCTTATTGTATTGAGAAGAGACTGCCTCTCAATTCATAACCACCTGAACCTGAAGAACATTTCACAAGTAGCTAAATGGATGGGTCAAAATGGATCATCTCAACAATTTCCATTTTTCAGAAAATATTCAATCTATACCATGATAGCACAACTGGCCGTTGGGATATTCTCCGCCTATACAAGCAAAACAGGGGGACTGACTGTATATATCCTATATTCCCAAACTGAGGAAAGATCTTTTGCAAATTCAATATTTCATATCCACAGTAATGTAAAGCCCATACAAAAGGATCATATTCTTCTTTGCAGAATTAGTCTAAGATCCAGATGAACCACCCACTTCACTTTCTCGAATTTGTCCACCTTCCGGGACATCACCAATGTCCAAAGTGTCTGGAAGATCTAAAGACTCTCCAGGAGCCTGCTGAAAAATAGAAACAGTTAACTTCTGAAATGGCCAAAAAAAAAAACATACTAGCACAGAAGTCTATACAAAAGAAGTACTACATGCCACCAGATGTATGCATGTGATCTGCTCCCAAATCCCATGCCTTCAAACGAAATATCTAGTCCCTCCAGCGCATCGAGATGGATCGTAACTTAATTGTTGACACTGATACCACATATGAATGTCCTTAACCATAAATCTACACTTTTCAGACTAACCAAATCTACTTCTAGACAGCTTGTATTTACAATTGAAATAGATATAACAACTAGCATCCAATCTTATAGAATAACTTGCCATAAGAATGAACAGATGACTTTCATGTTACAACTCAGAGTTTAGACCACTACCTTAAATAAAAGAATTAATTAATTAAATAACAAAAGTCTGAGAAGGGAAGGAAACTTTCAAATGACGTTGTTTACACCAAATAAGACTGAAGGAAGGGTCACAAAATATGCATTTCAAGCAAATTGATAAATTGGATTACTGATGACCAACAATTGGCATAAAAACTTTCAGCTTAAACTGATTAGTTCGGACCACTCTAGCTTGACAGATGGAACCCTTCCAGAATGCATTCACATGTAATGATGAATACATAAATGGGGCATGAATTTAAAAAACAAAAAACAAAATCCTGTTGATCGAAGGAATCACATGAATTTAAACACCAAATGGTGTATCCACATTGTGGAGCTACCGACTCAACAAATAATTAGAGAGAGAGAGATGTCTAGGAAGAAATTTCCTCAAGGTAAAATGATGATGCACTTTAACCAATTCAGTTAGCAATCATGGCCAGCTAAACACTAGTTGAAGGTCAATTTACTTCCTAGTAAAAAGAGGGGGCATGCTTCCTGATATGACATGTGAACGAAGAGATGCAAGGAGGTAACCAGACATGTTGCAGCTTCCACACACAAAGAGGAATAAAGCAGACAAGCTACTGTATTTGTGACTACAATTACAAGTCTTACCAAAAGTTCTTCTAGCATGTCTATTGTTGCATCCAAATCACCTTTGTTTGCCATATAGGCATCAGAAATGGAGTCATCAGATATATTAGGAAAGTACGTCTGAAGATAAGCCAAGTCCATGTCAAAGTCATCATCCATGGCCTGCTTTCCAGTAATATCACTTCGATTCTGTGAAGATGAACCAGGAGAGATGGAGACATTCCGACCCTTCAGTTTTGAATTCTCAGGAAACTGTGGTGTAGAATCATAATTTTGGGAAAATTGCTGGTATGGACTTGGTGCTAAAACCCCAGGATGATGTCCGACCCAGGCAGGCTGCTTTCCACTCTTGGAATCGTTTGCTGTCAGTTCATTAGCTTTGGGGCCATCCACAACCCCTCTTTTTGAGATGGGTACGTATGAAGCTGCATAAGGATTCAAAGACGATCCTGCCTTCATTTTCTCAGTTCATTAACAGACTGATGTGTCCCCCCCCCCAAAAGAAAAAAACACTTTTAGTAGCAGAAAATGGAAAGACAAGCTTGTACAAACATGAACATTATGAAAATCTCAATAAAACTGCATAACACAGTGAAACTTCTTTTACAAAAGCCAGAACAATTTAGTTTGAACACAAAATTTCTCTATATAATCCATCTTGCTATCCACAAAAATAAGTGTAATTTCTTCCTAAGGAATCCAATTATAATCATGCACGGAAAACAAGCCGTGTATGTATTTTTCTAGTGTACTACGTTATTTTCAACTGCAGCTTGGCATGTCAACTGTTAACAACTTACACAACTAGTACCACTGGATAAATGTTTTCAGCAATTAAAAAAAAATATGTTCTCTTAGAAGAAAGAAAAATAAACCACAATCAAGAGAGTAACTATCAGCCCTTGGTTTTGATCCTGTGCAGTGTTCGAAAGATTCTGCCCTCACGAGTTTCTGGAGGGAATTCTAAGTCAACAAATCAGATAAGCCTAACAAATTATTCATGGAAATAACGTTGTGACTGAAGCCCAGCAGGAAGTCTGATGCCAAATTTTCATTTCAAGTCTTCCCCCTAAAATTCTGGGTACTGAGCTAATCTCAACCTACAGTTCAAAACTTAGTACTACTTCAGGACTATAAAGCATTAGGGCCATACCCCCACCCCGCCCCAAAACAACCAACCCAAACAAAATAAGAAAAATGAAAATTTGAACAATGGCCACCAGAAAGCCGTTACTTTTAGTCATGTAGTGTTAATTTGTTATTTGAAATATTCTGATCTCTCTCTCTCTCTCAGCTGCATACTACATACTCTGCATCTACAGAGCATTTTCAGGCCCCACAAAATCTCAACAAATATCATTTACAGCATATCACACAATTTGTTTTGTCACCAATTATATTCAAAGAAACTTCGCATATAATCAAACAAATAAATTCGGTTAAAATATATAAAAGAAAATGAATAAAAACTATGGCATACACTCCTGTATGGACGGGATATAAGGACTCAAAAAAACAAGGTAAAGCAGCATGTAGAATATATAAGAAAAGAGGTAGAGCATGCACTTCTCATGTACCCTTCAGTATCAAGTAGTATTAAATTAGGAAGACAACAAATAGCGAGACCAAAATCACCCTCTACCAAAGAAGAGATTGAAAAGTAATCAATTCGCAACTCATAAAAATTCACACATACAGGTACTAATAGTAATATTAATACTCCCTCGTCACTAAATTATTGTGATGTTCGACTTTTTAAGGTCAAACTAAATGTTTTTCAAGTGCAAATTTGACACATTTTGATACTCCCTTCAGTATCAAGTACTTTTAAAGTGCTACAAATCATGTGTTTTATGAATTTTTTTTAAAATAAAAAATATATGCATCCAATTTTCACGTGAAAACATTACGTTTGACAGGACAATAATTTAGGGAGGAGGGAGTACATATTCCACGAGAAACTTATTGAACTTAATAGAATTACCTAAAGAAAACACAATGATGCCATTTACACAGTATAATAATTGAGAAACTAATAACCACAAAAACGCAATATACAAAAGAAATTATGAGTATTAGGTCGAGATATCCATTGATATTGCTATTTTCTCAACAAAGGAAAATATTAAATTATTAAAGGATAAGATCAATTTAGGAGCACTTTTTTTCAATTATAGATTCAGCAGAGATATAATTTCATTGTCTAATTGAGTACCTCGACTCCTTATATCAGGATTCCTATTTCTAAGGAAATCTTATTTGTAAATAGAAGTGATCTTAACTTTCTCTTTTAATTAATCGAGTAGTATGCATGAAAACCGCAGATATTTGCGAGAATGCATGAATTGAAAAAAAAAAGTTGATTATGGGGTATTTGTCGTATATGTGCAAATCAAAAGTGGGCAGATCTTTACCCAGAGTAGAGTTTAAACCAAAAAAGATTAAGATTAAAGGGCCCACTTAGGAACAATAAAATGAAGACAAATTCCTTCATAAAAAGAATGATACAAAGATATTTTTATATGTAAATATATATTGGCTATTTAGGGATACACAATTCCTTCATCACGAGAACAGAGATAGAAGCATATATGTATACACACACAAACACATATACAATATACATATATGGAGAGAGAGAGAGAGTTATCACCGTCTCCATACATTTTAAATATACATACTCAAGAACAGAAAATCAAAAAAGAATGAGCAAACAATCAAAATGATTATCGTGCTTCAATCAGCTTCAATTCTAAAGGAAAAAGTAAACACCAATAATCTCAACATTTATATTAACATAATCGGGGGAGAATCACACAAACATAGATCACGAACAGAATTTAAGTAGAGTCAAAAGAAATGGAGATCGAGAAATCAAGCGAACGAGGCTCAAATCAAAAACTGAAAAAAGAAAAAAAATACTCACATTAATCGATGATCAAGTAGTGAATGATAAATAGATTTCAGACAGTCACGAACCCTAATTTTGCGATCACTTGGAAGTCAAGGAAGTTCTCTCCCTCGTCTGTCTCCTTCCGACCCCTCTCTCTCTCTCTATCTCGCACTATCCACTGTCTCTCTTTCTCTCTCTAAGAACTTCCTCTGTTTCTGACTTTCTCTCTCCAAATTATTTTCTCTCTCCTTGGAAATGAATGAAAATGAATTGAAAGAGAAAAGAAGTTTGGAAAAAGTGGGGCGAGGGTCGGGTCGCGCTTAACAAACAGAACGTGATACGGTTTTCCCCCTTCCCCTTTTTATTTTCTTTTCTGACGTCTGCCCTGGCCCCTGTACGCGCGCGGATCCATTGGTTCACTTCACACATACTATTAATAGAAATATTTTCATTTACCTCCCTTCAACTTTTTTTAATTGACATATGTTTTTATTCATGATTTTTAGGCAGATGGAAGTTTGTTCAGGAATATAGGAAGACGACGTCGTCGACGTAGCGAAGAGAGCAACATATTTTTGTGCCACTTTTTTGGTATTTGGTTTATTACTCCCTTAATTCATGAATGTAGTTTTGATATTCAAAATATTATTTCTCAATTGAAAAACATAAAATAAGTTTTTTTTAAATGGAATCACTATACATGTATTTTTGTTTTTAATGATTTCCTAAAGCTATCAGATCTGAATGCTTAAAATTAATCTCTAAGTTGAGTAAGACCGCAAAGACGATAATGACATTTCTCCCGACTCAAACTCAAAAATTCATATTAAAATATATTAAAGTTGGTGAAGACAACTCTCATAGTAACACATCATCCACATTTTGATCTCAAGCCTCCACATTCATTTTCTAATCATTAGCTAAAAATAATAATTAATAATAACTAATACTCCGTATGATATTGTGATATTAATCATTTACTATTAATATCTTCTATTGTTAATAATAGTGGATATCTTAAATAGAAAGGCTTTTCTAAAAACATTATCTCTTAACCAATGTGGGATAATATTATTATATTGATATTGTGTAAGTAATTTACTCTAATAACTCATTTCTAACACCATATTTTAAGCATTGTATTTTATTCATCAAAAACTCGATTTTGACAAATAAATATATCATTTTGATGCTCTCATCGAGAAGAGCACATTTGTAAAATTACCTTTGCCAAAACACAAATGACATGTAAAGAAATTCATGCCTCAAGTTACACAATTTATTTAACTAAAAACACAAATTTTTCAACAACTATTATATTTCAAGCATTGATATCTTATTCATCCAAAACTTGATTTGAACAAATAAATATATCATTTTGATGCTCTCACCGAGTAGAAGTGTAGAGCACATTTGCGCAATTACATTTGCCAACAAACAAATGACACGTGAAGAAAGTTGTTGTTCAAGTTGCACAATTTCTTTCACTAAAAATACTAATTTTTCAACAAGTATTAGGTGAATACTTTAATAATTTCTAAAATTAACATTAATTTATAAAACTGATGTAACAAACATTTGTTGAAAATTGATATTGGTTTAAAAAGTATTTAGATAAATGATTTTTTGCTAAACTAACAAAAGAAAATATATATTCACAATTGTTAGAAGTTGATGTTAGCTTTAAAAGTCTTTAGGCGAAATCTACCAATAAAAATGATTTATTCCTCATTCGTTACAAAGAATTATTTTAGTTTAAAAGTTTTTGGATAAAATCATTTTATTAACAATAATGTTTGTTTCAAAAGTTTTAAGATAAAAGACAATAATGTTAGTTTAGAAAGTTTTAAGATAATGTTAGATAGAAAATAATGTTTGTTTCAAAAGTCTTAAGATAAAAGACGTCTATTATTATTATTAATTAATAGAATAAATGTATCTCACATTCGTTAGAAAATTGTGTTGGTTTTAAAAATTTTAAGATAAAAGACGTTTAATAACTTTTAAAACTAACATCAATTTATAACTAATGTAAGAAACATTTCTTATAATGGTATTATTAGTAGAGATGTATTTCATATTGATTATAAATTGATGTTTGTTTTAAAATTCTTTTCATAAAAGACATCTACTTATCACCATAAAAAATTATCTTACATTGTTTAGAAAAAAAATGTTAGTTTAGAAAGTTTTATATAAAAAAACTTCTACTCTTATTACTAATAAAAGAGATATATCTCACATTATTTATATAACAAAAAGTTAGATTTTAAAGTTTTTAGACTAAACGCTTTCACTCTTACAAGAGATGTATCTCACATTGGTTACAAAATATTTTACTATTATTACCAATAGAAGAGATGTATTTCACATTGGTTAGAAATTATGTTGGTTTTAAAAATACTATTATTAATTACAAATAGAAGAGATGTATCATATATTGGTTGGAAAGTGATGTTGGTTTTCAAAGTTTTTTGATAAAAGACTTCTACCATTATTATCAATAGAAGATGTATATCTCACATTGATTAGAAAATAATGTTGATTTTAAATTATTTTAGATTATATTAAAGACTTTTACTATTATTAGCAATAAAAGAGATAGTGATTTTAGACCCTCCTGCTGCTGTGATTAAGCATATAAATAGAATGCTAGCCAATTTTTTCTGGGGGACGGTGGATGGTAAACTTAAAGCGCACTGGGTTTCTTGGCAAAGTTGTTGCAGGCCGGTTTTGGAAGGTGGTATAGGCATTTGATCTCTTTCAGAAATCACTCAAGCCTTCTCTATCCATCTTTGGTGGCGGTTTCGATTTCTAACAATCTTTGGAGCAACTTCATGATGAAGAAATATTGTTCTGCTTCTCACCCGTCTCAAGTTGTTCATGCTTCGGGCTCTCATAATTGGCGTAGAATGTGTTCTCTTCGTGAGAAAGCTGAAAGTCATATTATTTGGATTATAGGGCATGGCAATTGCCCAGCTTTGTTTGATAACTGGCTGCCTCCAGACTTCTCCCCTACATCAGCCATTGGACACGATCAGTTAGTTAGATATTTATTTAATTCCCCTAACAGCTTGAATGATGCTGCTCGGTTGGCTTTGGGTCCTGTTCTGGCTGACTCAATTTCAGATTATGGTATCTCTTTAACAAACTCTCCTGATTATCCTTGTTGTCGTTTCTCGGAGAATGGTAAATTTGCTTTCTCTTCAGCCTGGCAGCTCGCCCGTAATCACTGGCCTTTGATATCTTCGGCCAGGTTCATTTGGCATAAATTACTCCCTCGTCATATAAGTTTATTTATGTGGCGTCTTTGGCTCCGCAAGCTGCCTCTAGATGAGAGTATTTCCAAAAAGGTGTTCAGCTTGCTTCCCGCTGCCACTGTTGTGATATTGGGCATATTGAATCCTATTCTCATGTTTTCTTGGATAGTGCTATTGCTCAAGCTGTTTGGGCTGAACTGAATCATCTGGGAGGTATCCATTCTTCGGCCAGTTCCATTGCTCAAAGCTGCTTTAGTTGGTGGTATAGCAATCATTATTCCAGCCTACACTTTATTGTTCCTTCAGTGATTCTTTGGGAAATATGGAAGTCTAGTAATTCACGTCTTCATGAAGGCTCATGTGCTCCTCCCTGGCTCATTGTTGATCGCATTAAAAATCTCATTACTTCTATTCTCAAAGGGGCTGGTCTTAGTCCGAGATTAGGTTGGGACCTGCTTTTTTCTTCTCGGCTTGGCGTCACGTCATCCAAGAAGATTCAGATTGTTTCCTGGACTAAACCTCCTCCTAGTCGTGTTAAATTAAACTGTGATGGGGCTTGTAGAGGCAACCCGGGGCAAAGCTCAGGTGGTGGGATCATCCGTAATAGTGCAGGCGACATGCTGTTTGATTATTCTTCCTTCTACGATATCTCTAATAGTTTTTATGCTGAATGTCGGGCTTTATATCAGGGTGTTCTTTGGCTGAAATCAAACAACTTCCTGAATGCTTTAGTGGAGATCGATTCTAAACAGCTTCTTGACTGTGTCCGTGGTATTTTGCAGCCTCCTTGGAAGAGTTCGTATTTGATTCGGTCTATTGTGGATAATATTCATGATATGCAAATCTCTATCAGTCACATCTTTCGAGAAGCCAATTCGGTGGCAGATGCCATTGCTAATCATGGTTGCGATCAAGGTACTGCAGATGCTTATAGCTCCGTGGCCAGCCTCCCTGCTCGCATTCGCGATCTTATTTCTCTTGACAAGAGCAACACGACTTATTTTAGAATTTCTTAGTTTGTTGTTTTCCCTTTTCGAGGTTTGGCTCCTTTGTCCTCCCATCTATAAGGGCAAGGCTGGTTGTCCCCCTCAAGTTTGTTTTTTTCTCATTCTATAAATAAAATCTCTCAGGGTACCATCCCTGTTTCATTAAAAAAAAAGCAATATAAGAGATATATCACACATTTGCTACAAATTGATATTGATTTTAAATTACTATTATTATCAATAAAAGAGATACATCCTATATTGGTTAAAAAATGATGTTGATTTTTTTAAAAAAAATAGATAAAAAGATTTATACTTTTATCATTAATAGAAGAGAAGAGAAGTGATGTATCTCATTATATAGAAAGAGATGTTGGTTTAAGATATTTTTAAAATAAAAAACTTCTACTATTATTACCAAATGACGAGATGTATTCCACATTTGTTAGAGAGTGATGTATGCATTAAAAGTCTTTTTATAAAAGACTTATTACCAATAGAAAATATGTATTTCACATTTGTTAGGAAAATGGTATTAGTTTAAAATGTTTTTAGATAATGTATCTCAAATTGGTTACAAAGAGATGTATCTCATATTATTTAGAAATGAATATTGGTTATAAATGTTTTTAGATAAAAGAATTTTTATATTATTATCAATAGAAAATATATATCACACATCTATAAAATCCATACTATAGTATATATATATATATATATATATATATATATATATATATATATATATATGATCACGCAATATTTGTGGTGATCTTGTCTTGACGTCCACGTATACGCGAGGATGAGGTGGCAGCTTCTTCTATGTCCAGCGGTTAACCTGCACAGTAAAAACAATAAACTCCGTTAAGGTGTCGGGTTGGCCCGACTATAACCCTCCGGTGTATGAATTAGTTTTCCGGTAAAGTTTTGGTAATAAATGAGCCGTGATAATAGTTTGATAGAGAGCTGTGATAAGAGAGTTAGAATATCCTTGAAATTACCCTGCCTTGCCATGAATAAGGGCTCTTATATTTATACCTGATATTGATGGCGACGTGGCGGTTTGCTATTGGGGAGCATAAAGCGGCCGTTATTAAATGCGTTGAGGGCGTTCGTCAGGAGTGGGTGAACTGCGTGTGTGTCAGAGAGTTAGTATTGGCGTGCAGCGGTTTTCTCGGGCCTAGGGAAATGGTTTGTCGGGGTGAATGATTGGTTTGAGGCCGAGGCCGAGCGGTCTCGGTGACAAAAGCTTTGGTTATTCGTCAAGGTTGAGGATTTATGAAGACTGATTTGGGGGTGAGGCCGAGGGATCCCGCGATCTGTTAGGTGAGTTGCGGCTGGGCTCGCAGTTAGTGCCGAGGGTCTTTTATGCCGAGGCTGGAGTCATTTATCTTGGGGCGAGTGGTCTGGTCCTCGCAACGAGTGGTCCTGTGGGTGGGACCCTCTTCATGCCGAGGGTAGGATACTATTCATGCCGAGGGTTAACCCCTCGATTTCAATCCCTTCGGCCCCCTACTTTTTGGCCGCCGATGCCGAGAGGCGTAAAGTATACCGTTTACTTGGTGGTAGGAGGTTGGTGTCACGTTTTTGGCCGATGATGACGTACGGGTTCGATTCGAGGCTGTTTCTGGGTTTCTCGCCGTAACGAGGTTCAAACCGAGGCTGGAAGTTTATGGGGCGTTTTCGTAGGACGTTATGTCTTTTCAGGCTGTCATTTCATTAAATGCGGGTTTCTGGCGCTTTCTTGGTATTCGTTTTGGGCGGCTTTTCTTTTGAATTTCGAAAATTTATTATCGCCGCCTTTTGCGGCTCGAATTTTGAGAAAATGATTACGTGGCACGCTTTTGAGCGCCAAGAAAGAAAAAATTTCGGCGCCCTGTCGCTTTCCGGCACCGGTTAGAAACGACGTCGTAGCGGTAGGGGTATAAAAACTTTCTTTTTGTTTTTTCACTGTTTACCTTTCATTTTCTCTCTGGCATATTTCTTCGCTGGTTTTAGGCGATTTCCGGCTACACTCCGGCGAGTTATCATCTTGTTACCTTGTTGTTTACCTGCGGCCTGTAAGTGTGTTTTTCTATTTTTCTTCCACGTTTTTCGTCCTTTTTTGAGTTTCGCGGTGATTTCCGCGTTTTTCCGACTTGGTTTACAGGATTAAACTGATCACGCAATATTTGTGGTGATCTTGTCTTGACGTCCACGTATACGCGAGGATGAGGTGGCAGCTTCTTCTATGTCCAATGTTAACCCGCAAGAAAAACAATAAACTCCGTTAAGGTGTCGGGTTGGCCCGACTATAACCCTCCGGTGTATGAATTAGTTTTCCGGTAAAGTTTTGGTAATAAATGAGCCGTGATAATAGTTTGATAGAGAGCTGTGATAAGAGAGTTAGAATATCCTTGAAATTACCCTGCCTTGCCATGAATAAGGGCTCTTATATTTATACCTGATATTGATGGCGGCGTGGCGGTTTGCTATCGGGGAGCATAAAGCGGCCGTTATTAAATGCGTTGAGGGCGCTCGTCGAGTGGGTGAACCGCGTGTGTGTCGAGAGTTAGTATTGGCGTGCGCCGGTTTTCTGCCTAGGGAAATGGTTTGTCGGGGTGAATGATTGGTTTGAGGCCGAGGCCGAGCGGTCTCGGTGACAAAAGCTTTGGTTATTCGTCAAGGTTGAGGATTTATGAAGACTGATTTGGGGGTGAGGCCGAGGGATCCCGCGATCTGTTAGGTGAGTTGCGGCTGGGCTCGCAGTTAGTGCCGAGGGTCTTTTATGCCGAGGCTGGAGTCATTTATCTTGGGGCGAGTGGTCTGGTCCTCGCAACGAGTGGTCCTGTGGGTGGGACCCTCTTCATGCCGAGGGTAGGATACTATTCATGCCGAGGGTTAACCCCTCGATTTCAATCCCTTCAGTGGCCCCCTACTTTTTGGCCGCTCGATGCCGAGAGGGCAGAAAGTATACCGTTTACTTGGTGGTAGGAGGTTGGTGTCACGTTTTTGGCCGATGATGACGTACGGGTTCGATTCGAGGCTGTTTCTGGGTTTCTCGCCGTAACGAGGTTCAAACCGAGGCTGGAAGTTTATGGGGCGTTTTCGTAGGACGTTATGTCTTTTCAGGCTGTCATTTCATTAAATGCGGGTTTCTGGCGCTTTCTTGGTATTCGTTTTGGGCGGCTTTTCGAATTTCGAAAATTTATTACTGCCGCCTTTTGCGGCTCGAATTTTGAGAAAATGATTACGTGGTACGTTTTGAGAAAGAAAAAATTTCGCGGGCCGACCGTCGTTCAAGGGCACCGGTTAGAAACGACGTCGTAGCGGTAGGGGTATAAAAACTTTCTTTTTGTTTTTTCACTGTTTACCTTTCATTTTCTCTCTGGCATATTTCTTCGCTGGTTTTAGGCGATTTCCGGCTACACTCCGGCGAGTTATCATCTTGTTACCTTGTTGTTTACCTGCGGCCTGTAAGTGTGTTTTTCTATTTTTCTTCCACGTTTTTCGTCCTTTTT
Organism: Codonopsis lanceolata; assembly: GCA_013146195.2. NCBI lineage: Eukaryota > Viridiplantae > Streptophyta > Magnoliopsida > Asterales > Campanulaceae > Codonopsis > Codonopsis lanceolata. The sequence goes on from CM028377.1 coordinate 173,878,320, forward strand.
TGAGTTTCGCGGTGATTTCCGCGTTTTTCCGACTTGGTTTACAGGATTAAACCGATCACGCAATATTTGTGGTGATCTTGTCTTGGACGCCCACGTATACGCGAGGATGAGGTGGCAGCCTTCTTCTATGTCCAAATGTTAACCGCACAAGTAAAAACAATAAACTCGTTAAGGTGTCGGGTTGGCCCGACTATAACCCTCCGGTGTATGAATTAGTTTTCCGGTAAAGTTTTGGTAATAAATGAGCCGTGATAATAGTTTGATAGAGAGCTGTGATAAGAGAGTTAGAATATCCTTGAAATTACCCCCCTTGCCATGAATAAGGGCTCTTATATTTATACCGATATTGATGGCGGCGTGGCGGTTTGCTATGGGAGCATAAAGCCGCCGTTATTAAATGCGTTGAGGGCGTTCGTCGAGTGGGTGAAGCTGCGTGTGTGTCGAGAGTTAGTATTGTGCGCAGCCGGTTTTCTCGGGCCTAGGGAAATGGTTTGTCGGGGTGAATGATTGGTTTGAGGCCGAGGCCGAGCGGTCTCGGTGACAAAAGCTTTGGTTATTCGTCAAGGTTGAGGATTTATGAAGACTGATTTGGGGGTGAGGCCGAGGGATCCCGCGATCTGTTAGGTGAGTTGCGGCTGGGCTCGCAGTTAGTGCCGAGGGTCTTTTATGCCGAGGCTGGAGTCATTTATCTTGGGCGAGTGGTCCGGTCCTCGCAACGAGTGGTCTCAGGTGGGACCCTCTTCATGCCGAGGGTAGGATACTATTCATGCCGAGGGTTAACCCTCGATTTCAATCCCTTCAAGTGGCCCCTACTTTTGGCCGCCGATGCCGAGAGGGCGTAAAGTATACCGCTTACTTGGTGGTAGGAGGTTGGTGTCACGCTTTTTGGCCGATGATGACGCACGGGTTCGATTCGAGGTCGCTCGGGTTTCTCGCCGTAACGAGGTTCAAACCGAGGCCGGAAGTTATACGGGGCCAGGACGTTATGTCTTTTTCAGCCGTCATTTCATTAAATGCGGGTTTCGGGCGCTTTCTTGGTATTCGTTTTGGGCGGCTTTTCGAATTTCGAAAATTTATTATCGCCGCTCGAATTTTGAGAAAATGATTACGTGGCACGCTTTGAGCCAAGAAAAAAAAATTTCGCGGGCCGTCTTCCGGCACCTGGTTAGAAACGACGTCGTAGCGGTAGGGGTATAAAAACTTTCTTTTTGTTTTTTCACTGTTTACCTTTCATTTTCTCTCTGGCATATTTCTTCGCTGGTTTTAGGCGATTTCCGGCTACACTCCGGCGAGTTATCATCTTGTTACCTTGTTGTTTACCTGCGGCCTGTAAGTGTGTTTTTCTATTTTTCTTCCACGTTTTTCGTCCTTTTTTGAGTTTCGCGGTGATTTCGCGTTTTCAACTTGCCCGACTTGGTTTACTGAGGATTAAACCGATCACGCAATATTTGTGGTGATCTTGTCTTGACGCCCACGTATACGCCGAGGATGAGGTGGCGGCTTCTTCTATGTCCCGTTAACCGCAGAAAAACAATAAACTCCGTTAAGGTGTCGGGTTGGTTCGACTATAACCCTCCGGTGTATGAATTAGTTTTCCAGGTAAAGTTTTGGTAATAAATGAGCCGTGATAATAGTTTGATAGAGAGCGTGATAAGAGAGTTAGAATATCCTTGAAATTACCCTGCCTTGCCATGAATAAGGGCTCTTATATTTATACCTGATATTGATGGCGACGTGGCGGTTTGCTATTGGGGAGCATAAAGCGGCCGTTATTAAATGCGTTGAGGGCGTTCGTCAGGAGTGGGTGAACTGCGTGTGTGTCAGAGAGTTAGTATTGGCGTGCAGCGGTTTTCTCGGGCCTAGGGAAATGGTTTGTCGGGGTGAATGATTGGTTTGAGGCCGAGGCCGAGCGGTCTCGGTGACAAAAGCTTTGGTTATTCGTCAAGGTTGAGGATTTATGAAGACTGATTTGGGGGTGAGGCCGAGGGATCCCGCGATCTGTTAGGTGAGTTGCGGCTGGGCTCGCAGTTAGTGCCGAGGGTCTTTTATGCCGAGGCTGGAGTCATTTATCTTGGGGCGAGTGGTCTGGTCCTCGCAACGAGTGGTCCTGTGGGTGGGACCCTCTTCATGCCGAGGGTAGGATACTATTCATGCCGAGGGTTAACCCCTCGATTTCAATCCCTTCAGTGGCCCCCTACTTTTTGGCCGCTCGATGCCGAGAGGGCAGAAAGTATACCGTTTACTTGGTGGTAGGAGGTTGGTGTCACGTTTTTGGCCGATGATGACGTACGGGTTCGATTCGAGGCTGTTTCTGGGTTTCTCGCCGTAACGAGGTTCAAACCGAGGCTGGAAGTTTATGGGGCGTTTTCGTAGGACGTTATGTCTTTTCAGGCTGTCATTTCATTAAATGCGGGTTTCTGGCGCTTTCTTGGTATTCGTTTTGGGCGGCTTTTCGAATTTCGAAAATTTATTACTGCCGCCTTTTTGCGGCTCGAATTTTGAGAAAATGATTACGTGGCACAGTTTTGAGCGCGCAAAGAAAAAATTTCGCGGGCCGACCCGTGCTGTTTCCGGGGCACCGGTTAGAAACGACGTCGTAGCGGTAGGGGTATAAAAACTTTCTTTTTGTTTTTTCACTGTTTACCTTTCATTTTCTCTCTGGCATATTTCTTCGCTGGTTTTAGGCGATTTCCGGCTACACTCCGGCGAGTTATCATCTTGTTACCTTGTTGTTTACCTGCGGCCTGTAAGTGTGTTTTTCTATTTTTCTTCCACGTTTTTCGTCCTTTTTTGAGTTTCGCGGTGATTTCCGCGTTTTTCCGACTTGGTTTACAGGATTAAACTGATCACGCAATATTTGTGGTGATCTTGTCTTGACGTCCACGTATACGCGAGGATGAGGTGGCAGCTTCTTCTATGTCCAGCGGTTAACCTGCACAGTAAAAACAATAAACTCCGTTAAGGTGTCGGGTTGGCCCGACTATAACCCTCCGGTGTATGAATTAGTTTTCCGGTAAAGTTTTGGTAATAAATGAGCCGTGATAATAGTTTGATAGAGAGCTGTGATAAGAGAGTTAGAATATCCTTGAAATTACCCTGCCTTGCCATGAATAAGGGCTCTTATATTTATACCTGATATTGATGGCGACGTGGCGGTTTGCTATTGGGGAGCATAAAGCGGCCGTTATTAAATGCGTTGAGGGCGTTCGTCAGGAGTGGGTGAACTGCGTGTGTGTCAGAGAGTTAGTATTGGCGTGCAGCGGTTTTCTCGGGCCTAGGGAAATGGTTTGTCGGGGTGAATGATTGGTTTGAGGCCGAGGCCGAGCGGTCTCGGTGACAAAAGCTTTGGTTATTCGTCAAGGTTGAGGATTTATGAAGACTGATTTGGGGGTGAGGCCGAGGGATCCCGCGATCTGTTAGGTGAGTTGCGGCTGGGCTCGCAGTTAGTGCCGAGGGTCTTTTATCTTAAATTTGAGTCATTTATCTTGGGGCGAGTGGTCTGGTCCTCGCAACGAGTGGTCCTGTGGGTGGGACCCTCTTCATGCCGAGGGTAGGATACTATTCATGCCGAGGGTTAACCCCTCGATTTCAATCCCTTCAGTGGCCCCCTACTTTTTGGCCGCTCGATGCCGAGAGGGCAGAAAGTATACCGTTTACTTGGTGGTAGGAGGTTGGTGTCACGTTTTTGGCCGATGATGACGTACGGGTTCGATTCGAGGCTGTTTCTGGGTTTCTCGCCGTAACGAGGTTCAAGCCGGAAGTTTATGGGGCGTTTTAGTAGGGCGTTATGTCTTTTCATTTGTCATTTCATTAAATGCGGGTTTAGCGCTTTCTTGGTATTCGTTTTGGGCGGCTTTTCGAATTTCGAAAATTTATTACTTGCCGCCTTTTGCGGCTCAATTTTGAGAAAATGATTACGTGGCACGGTTTTGGCCTTAAAGAAAAAATTTCGCGGGCCGACCGTCTTTGTTCAGGGCACTTAGGTTAGAAGCAACGTCGTAGCGGTAGGGGTATAAAAACTTTCTTTTTGTTTTTCACTTGTTTACCTTTCATTTTCTCTCGGCATATTTCTTATTTGGTTTTAGGCGATTTTACACTTCCGGCGAGTTATCATCTTGTTACCTTGTTGTTTACTGCGGCTGTAAGTGTGTTTTTCTATTTTTCTTCCACGTTTTTCGTCCTTTTTTGAGTTTCGCGGTGATTTCGCGTTTTCCGACTTGGTTTCTGAGGAGTTAAAGCGATCACGCAATATTTGTGGTGATCTTGTCTTGGCGTCACGTATCGCGAGGATGAGGTGGCGGCTTCTTCTATGTCGGTTAACCCGCAGTAAAAACAATAAACTCCGTTAAGGTGTCGGGTTGGCCCGACTATAACCCTCCGTGTATGAATTAGTTTTCAGGTAAAGTTTTGGTAATAAATGAGCCGTGATAATAGTTTGATAGAGAGGCGTGATAAGAGAGTTAGAATATCCTTGAAATTACCGCCTTGCCATGAATAAGGGCTCTTATATTTATACGATATTGATGGCGGCGTGGCGGTTTGCTATTGGGGAGCATAAAGCGGCCGTTATTAAATGCGTTGAGGCGTTAAATCGTCGAGTGGGTGAAGCTGCGTGTGTGTCGAGAGAGTTAGTATTGGCGCGGCGGTTTTCTCGGGCCTAGGGAAATGGTTTGTCGGGGTGAATGATTGGTTTGAGGCCGAGGCCGAGCGGTCTCGGTGACAAAAGCTTTGGTTATTCGTCAAGGTTGAGGATTTATGAAGACTGATTTGGGGGTGAGGCCGAGGGATCCCGCGATCTGTTAGGTGAGTTCTTGGTGGGCTCGCTGATTAGTCTTAGGGTCTTTTATGCCGAGGGAGTCATTTATCTTGGGGCGAGTGGTGCGGTCCTCGCATGACGAGTGGTCTGTGGGTGGGACCCTCTTCATGCCGAGGGTAGGATACTATTCATGCCGAGGGTTAACCCCTCGATTTCAATCCCTTCAGTGGCCCCCTACTTTTTGGCCGCTCGATGCCGAGAGGGCAGAAAGTATACCGTTTACTTGGTGGTAGGAGGTTGGTGTCACGTTTTTGGCCGATGATGACGTACGGGTTCGATTCGAGGCTGTTTCTGGGTTTCTCGCCGTAACGAGGTTCAAACCGAGGCTGGAAGTTTATGGGCGTTTTCGTAGGACGTTATGTCTTTTCAGTCTGTCATTTCATTAAATGCGGGTTTCTGGCGCTTTCTTGGTATTCGTTTTGGGCGGCTTTTCGAATTTCGAAAATTATCTTGCCGCCTTTTGCGGCTCAATTTTGAGAAAATGATTACGTGGCACGCAGTTTTGAGCCAAGAAAAAAAATTCGCGGGCCGACCGTCTTTGTTCAGGGCACCTTAGGTTAGAAACGACGTCGTAGCGGTAGGGGTATAAAAACTTTCTTTTTGTTTTTTCACTGTTTACCTTTCATTTTCTCTCTGGCATATTTCTTCGCTGGTTTTAGGCGATTTCCGGCTACACTCCGGCGAGTTATCATCTTGTTACCTTGTTGTTTACCTGCGGCCTGTAAGTGTGTTTTTCTATTTTTCTTCCACGTTTTTCGTCCTTTTTTGAGTTTCGCGGTGATTTCCGCGTTTTTCCGACTTGGTTTACAGGATTAAACTGATCACGCAATATTTGTGGTGATCTTGTCTTGACGTCCACGTATACGCCGAGGATGAGGTGGCGACTTCTTCTATGTCCAATGGTTAACCCGCAGTAAAAACAATAAACTCCGTTAAGGTGTCGGGTTGGCCCGACTATAACCCTCCGGTGTATGAATTAGTTTTCCGGTAAAGTTTTGGTAATAAATGAGCCGTGATAATAGTTTGATAGAGAGCTGTGATAAGAGAGTTAGAATATCCTTGAAATTACCCTGCCTTGCCATGAATAAGGGCTCTTATATTTATACCTGATATTGATGGCGACGTGGCGGTTTGCTATTGGGGAGCATAAAGCGGCCGTTATTAAATGCGCTGAGGGCGCTCGAGAGCGGGTGAACCGCGTGTGTGTCGAGAGTTAGTATTGGCGTGCGGCGTTTTCTGCCTAGGGAAATGGTTTGTCGGGGTGAATGATTGGTTTGAGGCTGAGGCCGAGCGGTCTCTGTGACAAAAGCTTTGGTTATTCGTCAAGGTTGAGGATTTATGAAGACTGATTTGGGGGCGAGGCCGAGGGATCCCGCGATCTGTTAGGTGAGTTGCGCTGGCTCGCAGCTAGTGCCGAGGGTCTTTTATGCCGAGGCCGAGTCATTTATCTTGGGCGAGTGGTCCGGTCCTCGCAACGAGTGGTCTCAGGTGGGACCCTCTTCATGCCGAGGGTAGGATACTATTCATGCCGAGGGTTAACCCCTCGATTTCAATCCCTTCAGTGGCCCCCTACTTTTTGGCCGCTCGATGCCGAGAGGGCAGAAAGTATACCGTTTACTTGGTGGTAGGAGGTTGGTGTCACGCTTTTGGCCGATGATGACGTACGGGTTCGATTCGAGGCTGTTTCTGGGTTTCTCGCCGTAACGAGGTTCAAACCGAGGCTGGAAGTTTATGGGGCGCCAGAGGACGTTATGTCTTTTTCAGCCGCTATTTCATTAAATGCGGTTTCGGGCGCTTGGTATTCGCTTTGGGCGGCTTTTCGAATTTCGAAAATTTATTACCGCCGCCTTTTGCTCGAATTTTGAGAAAATGATTACGTGGCACGCTTTGAGCGCAAACAAAAATTTCGCGGGCCGGTCGCTTCCGGCACCTTAGAAACGACGTCGTAGCTGTAGGGAGTATAAAAACTTTCTTTTTGTTTTTTCACTGTTTACCTTTCATTTTCTCTCTGGCATATTTCTTCGCTGGTTTTAGGCGATTTCCGGCTACACTCCGGCGAGTTATCATCTTGTTACCTTGTTGTTTACCTGCGGCCTGTAAGTGTGTTTTTCTATTTTTCTTCCACGTTGGCCCTTGAGTTTCGCGGTGATTTCAAGCCCGACTTGGTTTACAGGATTAAACTGATCACGCAATATTTGTGGTGATCTTGTCTTGACGTCCACGTATACGCGAGGATGAGGTGGCAGCTTCTTCTATGTCCAGCGGTTAACCTGCACAGTAAAAACAATAAACTCCGTTAAGGTGCTCGGGTTGGTCTCGACTATAACCCTCCTGTATGAATTAGTTTTCCCAGTAAAGTTTTGGTAATAAATGAGCCGTGATAATAGTTTGATAGAGAGCTGTGATAAGAGAGTTAGAATATCCTTGAAATTACCCTGCATTGCCATGAATAAGGGCTCTTATATTTATACCTGATATTGATGGCGACGTGGCGGTTTGCTATTGGGGAGCATAAAGCGGCCGTTATTAAATGCGTTGAGGGCGTTTCGTCAGAGTGGGTGAACCGCGTGTGTGTCGAGAGTTAGTATTGGCGCCGGTTTTCTGCCTAGGGAAATGGTTTGTCGGGTGAATGATTGGTTTGAGGCCGAGGCCGAGCGCTGCCTCTTGACAAAAGCTTTGGTTATTCGTCAAGGTTGAGGATTTATGAAGACTGATTTGGGGGTGAGGCCGAGGGATCCCGCGATCTGTTAGGTGAGTTGCGGCTGGGCTCGCAGTTAGTGCCGAGGGTCTTTTATGCCGAGGCTGGAGTCATTTATCTTGGGGCGAGTGGTCTGGTCCTCGCAACGAGTGGTCCTGTGGGTGGGACCCTCTTCATGCCGAGGGTAGGATACTATTCATGCCGAGGGTTAACCCCTCGATTTCAATCCCTTCAATATATATATATATATATATATATATATATATATATATATATATATATATATATATATATATATATATATATATATATAAAGACAATGGTAGATTTCTCCCTCCAAAGCCATACTTTTGAGTTACCATTTCACTTTTTCTCTCTCATATCTTCTCTGGTTGTATTTCTTTCTCCCGTCTCCTCCCTATTTTCTCTCTCATCACCGCCATCTCCTCTCTTCTAAGGGCTCGTTTGTTGTGGCTGATAGCTTATGACTTATGGCTGATAGCTTAAGCTGGTAGCTGAATGACTTTTGGCTGATTCAATGATAGAATGTTTGTTACAACTGTTGAAAAGCTGCTTATGAGTCGTTATAATTATTTGTTTAAAAAAAAACTTGAAAATTAGTATTCATATTTTTATGTATATTTCATAAAAGGATGAAATGAAGACAATCAAATATTTATTAATGAATAGTTGTCTTTATGTTTTAAAAAAAACCAAAAAAGCTTAAAATTTTGGCTTTTTGACTTTTGGATTTTCAATGCATAAAGGGTGTTGTACCTTACTTATTGGCTTTTGGCTTATAAGCTGAAACAAACACTTTAAATATGACTTTTCAAAAGCCAAAAGTCAAAAGTCACTCCAAATAAGCTGCAACAAACGAGCACTAATTATGTTCAAACATTTTTCTCACTTTAAACATAAAAAATAGTAACTAAAACAAAAATAATATATATATATATATATATATATATATATATATATATATATATATATATATATATATATATATATATATACCATTTCACTTTATTGACTTTTGAGTTATCATTTCACTTTTTCTCCCTCATATCTTCTCTGGTTGTATTTCTCTCTCTCATCTCCTCCCTATTTTCTCTCTTATCACCACCATTTCCTCTCTTTTAATTATGTTTAAACATTTTTCTCTCTTTAAACATAAAAAATAGTAATTAAAACAAAAATAATAGTTCCAGACTCAAGAAAACAAAAATATAAGAGGTTAGTAAGATAAAAATAATTTATGGAACAAGCCACTATAAAAATAAAAGTTACTGAATTAACAAAATAAAAATAATTTAATGCGAAGGTTAGTAAAATGAAATAATTTACGGAACAAAAGTTTAAAACAAATTCTTAAAAATATATATGTAAAACAAAAATAGGTTAGTGAAATAAAAATATTTGATGGAACAAAAATAATAGTTACAAAGTTAATAAAAACAAAAAACAATTTAAACTGAGGTTACTAAAATAATAAAAATAATTTACGGAACAAAATTTTAAAACAAATTCTTAAAAATAGCTATGTAAAACAAAAACACATTAGTTAAATAAATATATTTGATGGAACTAAAATAATAGTTACAGAGTCAATAAAACAAAAATAATTTAAGGTGAGGTTAGTAAAATTATAAAAATAATTTATGGAACAAAAGTTTAAAACAAAATCTTAAAAAAGTTATGTAAAACAAAAATATATTAGTAAAATAAAAATATTTTATGGAACAAAAATAATAGTTACATAGTCAATAAAACAAAACAATTTAAAATGAGGTTAGAATAATAACAATAATAATAAATTAGAGAACAAAATTTTTCCGTAAAACTAATTCTTCAAAATAAAACAAAAATAATAGTTACGAAGTCAATAAAACAAAAAAAGATAATGGAAGTTATTAACATCAAAATAATTTACAAAACAAAAACAATAGTTAACGGTAAAAATAATTTTGTTATTTTGATTTTAGCTTGTTTTCTTCTCAGAAATTTCTTTATTCATAAAATACAAATATAATTTAATAAAAGTAATCATTAAAAAAAAGAACTTATTTGAGTTCAGATTTTATTTGCAGGGCAGAATAAATTCAAAATTTGTTCGAAAACATTCATTATACATAATTTTTGAATAGTATAAAGTGTTCGGGGTTATCAGGCCATAAATTGACACTTAAAATTAGTGTTTCAGTAATGTTATTGAGAAACATTGGCCATGCTACAGGGTTGTGCAATTGAACAAGAGTAATCATCATAAATCTTGGGGATCACATTGTTAAAACAAAAATTTTGAAAGGAAGCTGATGTGGCAAAATCACAGCTTGGGCCATCCGTGAGTTGGGTAGGATATCTGGGCTTGAATCACCTTCCTTGAGCCTGTTTAAGATCACAAGAAACCTGAGTGGAAGTGCAAGGCAGGGCCTCACAAAACCCCTCCGGCGTGAGAGTAAGTATCGAGTGTGAATGTCAAAAAGGAAATTGACAGAGTGCCGAGGCTCAAGAAAGTGTGTGTACCTTGTTAATGGCTTATGGAGAGGTATTTATAGGCCCCTAATTGTGGTTGAATTCGTCTAGGATTCAGTTTCCATAGTTACCTAATCAATCAAGGAGAGAATCCCTTGATTTTAGGCATGATAGGCGGCTGGCTGCGTAGATGTAGGAGCAGATAAGGTAAGTGTCCTGCTCAAATAAGGAAACCCTTGACTTATCTTGGAGAGCAAGCCTCTGGTGCTTCCTGCTTGATATGTACCCGGGCGAGCAGGGCTCTGCCCGGCTGTTCGATGTATACTGTTTCTGGACTTGATGTAGATCCAAGGGACGGCCCCTGGTCGGGCAAGCAGGGCCAATGCTCGATCAGATTTGGACGAGATGAATCTGGTTCCTTTGCTAGGTATGAGTGTGGTGTCCGGGTATGGCCCCTGGTCGGACAGGCAAGGCCTATGCCCAGCCAGGCTTGGACGGGAGTTATAATGCTCGCTGCTTGGTGCTTCTATTACTTTGCTCGCTAGGGCTATGGGCCTCATATTCATTGTGCCTGTGACTGGCACGTGATGATGGCTCGTGCCTTGCTCGTGACCGGGTTTGGGCCGGGCACATCAGTGGCCCTAGCTCCTTGTTTGGCGAGCATTCATGCTCGGAGCGGGGAGCGTTTTTGCTGGAGGGTGCTCGCGCGAGCTTCAACACTTGTGAATTTTCAGAGGATTGCAAAGGCTTTGAGGATCATGTGTGTGGAGGGAACTAGAAGCTTAGCGGGATACACCTGGAGCGTGTTAGGGAAGCTCGCTACTGAGGGCGTGTCGGGTGAGTGGGCGAAAATGGTGCGTGAGACGTCAGAAGCAGAGGTGATTTGATGGAGCACGAAGCACGAAGTGACGCATTTAATGCGTTGTGATGATGGGCCGCCAGCTTCTAGGTGTCGCTTCGGGCTCCGTCCCTTTTCCCCCAAAACCGCATTTAACCCAAATTTATAAAAGGTAAACCCTTCTTCCCTTTTTCTCTTTTACTGCCTTCGAGCTTTTAGAGAGAGAAATTCCTGGAGAGCTTTTGCTTGCCGTTGCTACCCAGATCACTCCCAGATTCCGGTGACCTTGCCCAACGAGTTACGCCGCTCATCCATCCCTGATGCTTAAAGCTTTGTTTTGGAAGAGTCCTTTCTCCCTTCGACGGCTCACAGAAGACGTTTGATACCAGAATTTACATTAAGTCTCTTGACTCCCTTTTTCCCACTCTGTTTCTAGTTTATCTGGGTTTAGTGGGGGTTTTCTGTATTTTTCCTTCATCTTCACATGCTTCTGTTAGGGTTTAAGAGGGTAGGACCGCCCTTAGGTAGAGATCGAGGAATAGACCACATGGTCTTGCCCGCTAGGCGGGCCTGGCCCCTTTGGTTGACCTAGACTTAGGATTTCTTTCCCCTCTTTACTTTGCTAGTTACCCGGGTAGAAGACTGATACCCGTCTTCCTCGATCTCTTTGTAGATGTCTGATATGTCAGAGAATGACCGCGAGGCCTTCAGCTACGGCGGGAAGAACGACTCCTTAAGCAACGAGAAAACTCCTCCCATTGACTACGAGTCGGATGAGGGAGCCAGATCCGTGGCCGGGCCAACGGTCCAAAGGCATGTAGCTGCCCCCGTGGTTGACTTAGTTGATTCCTCCAGCGAGGAAGACTCCAGAGAGGAGAGTGTGACCGGTGGTTTTGCTGTCGGGCAGGGCCTCGACCCATAGGCAGCCAATGTTGAAAATTCTGTCGGACAAGTGAGGGCCGAGCAAGGAGAAGTGGCTGGAGAGGCCTCAGATGCTGACGAGGCAGATGACATGTCACTTGCCCCGCGCCTTAAGAAAACGGGTTGCACTCGGGTGGAGGCCACTCCTGAGGAAGGAGCAGATGACCGGGACCATATTCCCCTTGCTCGCTGTTATAGCATGGTCGATGGTTCTTGAGTGAAGGTCACATTCGATCAAGTTGTTGAGGAGGCAGAAGAGGAAGAGGAAGATCCTGAGTGGTACGTGAACGCATATGAGAGCCGGTACGCCGCTCACTGGGCCACACTAGATACGGCGGACAAGGTGACCGTTTGGCTTACATCCATCGGTGTCGACCCGGCTTATTATCGGGCGAGTAAGATGGATGTGCCCACCGGTGTTAAGCTCTCCCGCGAGCAGGGAAATGAGCTCTTATTTTTCGCAGACTTTTTCCGCGTCGGACTATGCCTTCCGCTGGAGCCTTTCATGGTGAACTTTCTACATGAAACCAAGGCCGTCCCCTGCGACCTGATGCTGAATACCGTCCGAGCCATTACAGCCTTCACAGTGGCAAGCCGACTGCTAGGATTCGAGCCGGACATGTACTTGCTTCGCAAGTTGTTTATTTTTTCCCCGAGCACATGAGGAAGAATTGGAGTAAGGGCCAACTCTAATTTCTTGAGGCTGCTGTCCGAAGTCCCTGGGAAGGTGGAATCTTGGGACAGGAGAGTTCTATTCATCGAGTCCCTGGTCGATCAAGTTCTTCGCGCTTACTTGCGACCGAAATCAAGATTCCTAATGCCTTAAACAAGACTTCACTGGGAGATTGCCCTACTGCAAGGCTTGAAGGCCGCTGGTGTGATCGAGGAAAACGAGAAGCGTGTTGGCCAGCAATTTCTGCTTGATTGGAAAGAGCTGGTCTGTAATCCGCGCTATCTTTGCTTGGCCGGAGTGATGTAGGCAAAGATCCCCGACGTGGAGCCCCTTTTGGTTCATGTGCCCGAGAGCCCTCATCCTTACTGGGATGACTACCACGGAAAAATGTTCAAGCGAAGTGCCAACAACTGGCCCGAAAAGTGCATTGCTCGCCGCCTATGAAGATCGGGATGGTTGTCTGCTAAAAATATGCTTTTGTTTCTGCTTTAGTTATCTTTTGCTCGCAGCAGTAGTACTGATTCTGTCTTGCTTTTTCTCGTTTCAGGGATGAAGAATCTGGCCGTGTTGAAGATGAGGAAGCCGCAGCAACCAATGCACTGATCCAAGGCTAATGAGCCGGTTGCCTTGCCTAAGGTGCTATTCGGTCCTCCCGCCAAGAAAACATCGGGCTTGGGTAAGGCCACAAGCCCAGTCAAAAAGGTCCCGGCGCAGAAGGTCATCATCCCTCTCCGCAAAGAGACCGTGCCGAAAGAGACCGTGGTGACTGTCGTTGATAACGTCGCCGAGCAGCCTACTACCAACACCTCCGTGGTGCCCCCTGCCAAAGATGCCAAGGCAAAGGGGAAAAGGAAGAAAATCCTTTCTCCTCCTCCTGCTCGGGATGTCCGCCACCGGGGCTCGAGCCCTAGTCCCGTTCTAACTGCCCCTATCTCAAGTGGGCCTGCAACTTGGAGGCAGGCCGGTTTCCAGATGCCGACCACCACCAACGCTTCCCGCGCCCTAGTCAAAAAAAATTTCTGGGGATGCACCATTACTGGGGGGCATCAACTTGCATGCTCGCGGAAGCCCGGGGGGCTTGGTGGGCAAGGGCATCATCGAGAGGGCGCTGCACGATGACCTTGCCAGTGACCGTGATACCGTCGGCCACGTCCTGGTTGGGAATGTGGGGCTCTGCTTGAGTGAGGTAAAGTATTATCATGTAGTTTGCTTTTCCTTCGCTTTCTTTTATGTTGATAATTCCGACCATATGTCCTTTATTCGCAGATCATTTCGACTTCTACCAATCTTTATGATCGGTATAATGAGGAGAAGGAAGCTCGCAAGAAGGCGGAGGCCGATCATAAGGCTCGCGAGAGCATGGTGAAGGAGAAGGTTGAGAAGGTTGAGCAGGTGGCTCGTCTGGCCGATCAACTGGAGGCTAACACTGCGGCGGCCAAAAAGAAAAAGGCTGAAATGCTTGAGCGAAATTTGAAGCTGGTCGCCCAGAACGGCACTCTGGCTGCTGAAAAATCTGAGTTGGTTGGACAGGTGAAGAAGAACCAGGCCGAGTTGGAGAAGGGGAAAACCGCTCTGGCCGCGGTCACGAAGCAGAGAGAGAACCTGCAGGTGAAGCGGGACTCCCTGAAGATGCAGGCCATCAAGGATGGAAAGCGGATATAGGAGCTGCTCCAAAAACTTAAGGAGGCCGAGGAGGCCGCTGTGGAGGACTATAAAAAATCCCAGGCCTTCGAGGATGACTTCAAGAGCACCGCTGCATTCGATGAAGCTGTGGATGAGGCCATTGTGCCCTATTTTGCACATGGCACCAACCATATCCTCCGACTACTCGCTGGCCGTGGGGTTAGAGATATGAAGACCATGGCCGAGTGGGCTGTATCCGATGTCTACTCTGATGCTGCTCGTCAGTCCCATCACTTGGTCCCCTACACTGACTCGGAGCTGGAAGCCTTGGCTAAGGCTGATAAGGAAGCTGGCCGCGAGCCTCGGGTCCCCCCTACTCCTCCGGCCGAAAATGTATGCTCCCTGATTGGTGCACTGGAGGGTAAGAAAGCTGCATGAATGATGGCAGAGGAGGATGCTAAAAAGCCTGAGCAAGAAGCTGCCCGCAAGGCTTTGAACTCTGAATATGCCAACCAGTTCCGGGCTTTAGCTCAAGATTCTCCACCCCTTCAAGAGCCGACTCATCCACCTCTTCAAGAGCAGACCCTCGACCAGGCTTAGGCTAGGATTTATTTATTTTTACTCGGCCTGCGCGCCATTATTTCTAACTTTGCCTGTAACTATTTATTTTTAATGAATGGAAAACCACGAATATTTTGCTACTATTTCTCATGCTTGTAGTGACTTTCTGATTATGCTCTTATTCTGCTAGCTGGTTGTTTTCTTACTTGCACATTTTTCCTGTCATATATTAGTACAAGTACAGGTGCTCCCCCGAAAACATGTCGAGTTATAAATAAATAAATGGAATTAACCGAGTATGAGAACTCGTAATTAACCACTTGAAGATAATAAGGCTAAGGAAGCAAGCTTATTACTTAAGTTTAGGGGTTACCCGAACAGATACCGTGTATGAATGCTTGGTTTTGGCCAAGGCTTTGAGTGGGCCGGGCCCCTATCGCCATGGGCGAGCTTCCAGAAGATTGCCTAGCGGGCAAGGCCCAACTTTGAGCGGCAACCAACAACCGGGCCTGGCCATTGTTCGATGTGGGTACCTCGAAGCTGTTTCTAGTATATCAACTGGGCGTGGAAATATACGACTAACATTGTTGCTCGGTCACTATAGGAATCCGAGATAGTTAGCCGCTATCTTGTAGGCATGGCCTCTATCGCCCTGGGCGAGCATCCTAGTATGTGAACCTGGGCATGGCCGCATCTCACCCACAGAGAGGATAAGTTCACTAATACTAGGGTGTTTGAGGACAGTTGACCGGGCATGGCCCTATCTGCTCGCCAGGCGAGCAAATTTTGCCAAACAACTCCAAAAATAATAAATGATAGACAACTGAACAACTGAATAATCTGAATGGACAAATATGGAAAACTTGCCTTTTATTGATCAATAATTATTGACCCTCAACAGGACTGAGGTCTTGCCTGTTTGCGCCTTGACTTAAGGATAATATTTTTTCAGGTGGTCTGCATGCCAGGGATGCTTCAAGTCTTTTCCTTCTTGATTTTGAAGTGTGTAGGTGCCCTCTCTGACTATGCCAGTGACTTGGAAAGGTCCTTCTCAATTAGGAGATAGTTTTCCCCATTTTGCCCGGTGACCTGTTACTTCAACTTTCTTGAGTACCCGGTCTCCGATTGAGAAAACTCTACCTCGAACCCTTTTGTCATGATGAGCATTTTCTCACTGCTTATAGTTGACCATCCTGAGTCGTACATCCAGCCTCCTTTCTTCGAGCAGGTCTAAGTCTATGGCTCGGGCAAGCTGATTGTTCTGCTCGCTGTAATGTGATACACGATAGCTAGGCAAGGCCATTTCTACCG
Organism: Codonopsis lanceolata; assembly: GCA_013146195.2. NCBI lineage: Eukaryota > Viridiplantae > Streptophyta > Magnoliopsida > Asterales > Campanulaceae > Codonopsis > Codonopsis lanceolata. Next base: position 173,894,236 of record CM028377.1, read on the forward strand.
GGATCATAGCTTCAGATCCGTATGTGAGTGCAAACGGAGTTTCCCCGGTTGGTCCTCGGACAGTGGTTCTGACCGCCCATAGTGCTGATGGTAATTCTTCTGCCCATTTTCCTGCTCGCCCTTCTAAATTTCTTTTGAGGGCATGCAGTACTTGTTTGTTTCCGGCCTCAGCCTGGTCGTTGCCCTGTGGATAAGCTACAGATGACTGCCAGTGCTTGACACCCAAGCGAGCACATTCTGCAGTGAATTTGTCCGAGAATTGGGTGCCATGATCGGAGATGATTGTTCGAGGGAGTCCAAACCAGCACCATACTTGATCGTGAACAAACTTGATGACATTGGCCTATGAGATCTTGGCCAGGGGTTTTGTTTCAATCCACTTAATAAAGTAGTCTACAGTGACCACTGCATACTTGTACTTGCCTTGTGCTAGCGGGAATGGGCCGATCAGATCGATTCCCCACATATCGAAGCGCCAGGGCGCAACGACTGGGGTTTACACTGTGGATGGAAGTCTTGGTATATCCGCATATCTCTGGCATTTGTCACATTCGCGAACATACTTCTCTGCATCCCTTCTGAGGGTTATCCAGTAGTATCCTGCGCGCAGAACTCTCTCTGCCAAAGCTTGTGTGCTCGGATGGCCGCCACATTCTCCCTCATGTACTTCATTCAAAACGCCTTCAGTTAACTCTGGGGGCATTCAACGAAGCATAGGTCTGACCCTAGATCGCTTGTACAGGATTCCCCCTACCACTGAGTAATGACAGGTTTGGCTCCGGACTATTGTGGCTTTGACTTTGTCTGCGGGCAGAACTCACTGCTCGATGTAGTCTTTGTAGTCATCAATCCAGCTTCTGGTCGCTGGTTCGATGTCCATTATGACCGGTCTATCAACGGCTGGAGTTTCCAAGTGCTCGATCATTACTGAAGGATTCAGCAATGCTAAGTTTGCCTCAGCTATCTTGGACAAGTAGTCTGCTCGCATGTTGTCTGCTCGATCAATTCTGATGATCTCCTAAAACTTGAAATTCTTCAAGATTTCCTTGACCAACTCGCAGTATTTGACCAGGGTAGGGTGATGCACCATATATTCCCCGTGGACTTGGTTCACTACTAGTTGTGAATCCGAGTACACTGTGACCGCTTCTACGCCCATGTCAGCTGCGTGCTCAAGACCAGCGATCATCGCTTCATACTCGGCAACGTTGTTTGAGGCGGGGAATTTGAACCGAAGTGCTAGCTCAAACTCAGTGATCACGTCGGGAGCTGTGAGAAGTATGCCAGCTCTGCTACCGACTTTGCTCACTGCTCCATCCACGTAAAGATCCCAACAATAGGCTGGCCGAGGTTGTGGCAACTGGCTTTTTCTCGGGCTCTGTTGGCCGCTGTATCTCAGGATCCTCCCGTTGAGTGAAGCTTGTTTCAACCAAGAAATCAGCTAGAGCCTGAGCTTTAATTGCGAGCCTGAGCTTTCATTGCTCGCCTGGGCAAGTAGTCTATGTGGAATTCTGTGAGCTCGATTGACCAGTTGAGCGATGCACGATGTGTCGAGGCTTGTGCAGACTTTGCAGTTGGTGCGTGCGTGTATACTATGATTACAAAAACCTGTGTACTATGTATCTAAGGCCCTCAGACCTGTTGAGGGTCGTTATTTTAATGAAGAAAAATAAGCCCTTAATTTTCGGGCAGCTATGACAAGCGAGTAGGCTAATTTTTCTACAGTAAAATAACGACCCTCAACAGGACTAAGGGCCTTAGATACATAGTACACATGTTTTTGAATATCTAATTCTTCCCTAACTAAAACATCGGCCACGGCCTGGTCCGTGGCTGCTAGATATACATAAAAAGGCTCACCGGGCACGGGGCTGCTGAGGAGAGGTGGTTTGCCAAGACATTCCCTGAGCTGCTCGAGGGCCTTAGCACAGTCTGCATTCCACTCAAAACCCTTGTTGCCGCGCAGAACCTTGAAGAAAGGAAGGCACTTTTCCGCTGACCGGGAGATGAAGCGACCCAAGGTAATTGCTCTGCCGTTTAACTGCTAGATGTGTTTGATGCAGTAGGGCTGCTCCATGTCGAGTAAGGCTTGTATCTTCTCCGGGTTAGCCTCTATATCGCGCTGGTTGACCATGAACCCAAGAAACTTTCCTGCTCGGACCCCGAAAGCGCACTTGTTCGGGTTCAGCTTCATGTTGTGTTTGCGCAGATTGGCAAACGTTTCTGCCAGGTCAAGAGAGTGGTCACGACCCTTTGTCTAGATGACCATGTCATCTATGTAGGCCTCCATGTTTCTTCCGAGCTGAGAGCCGAAGACTTTGTTGACCATGCGTTGGTAAGTGGCCCCCGCATTTTTCAGCCCGAAGGGCATCATTTTATAGCAATAGAGGCCCCCTGCTGCCCGGAAGGTTGTCTTCGCCTTGTCTTGCTCGTTCATTCTGACCTGGTGATATCCTGAGTAAGCATCCAGGAAACTGAGCACTTCAAACCCGGCTATGGAGCCAACGAGCATATCTATGCAAGGCAATGGGTAGCAGTCTTTCGGGCAGGCTTTGTTGAGACTTGTGAAGTCAACCCACATTCGCCATTTGTCGTTGGCCTTCTTGACCATTACCACATTTGCCAGCCAGGTCGGGTACTGAATCTCCTCGATGATGTCTGCTTTTAGGAGCTTCTCGACCTCCGCTTTGATGGCCGCATTTTTCTCAGGGGAATATTGCATTGGCCGCTGCTGGATAAGCCTAAAAGTGGGATCAACGTTCAGGTCGTGGTGGGCAATACTCTCACTGATACCTTACATGTCCTCGACTGTCCAGGCGAACACATCCAGGTTGTTCTTTAGCAGCTCAATCAATCTTTCTCGAGCTTCCAGAGGCATGGCCTTCCCAATTTTGATTTTCTGCTCGGGGTAGGCTGGATTGATAACCACCTCTTCCAGCTCGCCCTCCAGTTGAATATCAGGCTTATCACGGACTTGCAGAGTGTCCATCTCAATGTCTTGTGATTCTGGGCGCTTAGCTTTGCGCCTGGAGGGCTCTGGTGCTGGGGCTTGTTCAGGAACCTCTGTCTCCATAGGATCAGCAGCTTCAGAAGTTTCCCCGAGCTCGATGTTGTTAATGGGGACAGAGGCTGAAGCAGTGTCAGTGGGAGCCACTACAGCCTGATCGGGAAGGTCGACGATCAGCTTCGGAGTTGCTACAGTCTGGTCGGGAATGTCCACGATCAGTTTCTGTTTCTTCCGCTGGGATTCCTGGACATAATCCCACATTACCCGAGGCTTGCTGTTGAGGATCCCCACTCTGTTCTCAGTGTAGAACTTAGCTTTCTAGTGGGGAATTGAGGTGACCATATGAAATTTGGCCATTACTAGAGCGCCCAAAATACAGTTGTATGCTGATTTTTGGTCGATCACTAAGAACGTGATCATCTCTATCCGGGTTTGAGCCCCATCACCCATGAATACTTCCAGCTCGATGGTACCCTTGATGCTCACCTGGTGATTAGTGAACCCTTCAAGCTTTCCTAGATAAGGCTTGTGTGATACCCTAGATTATTGCATGCTTGTCTTATGCTTGAGTTCATACTTTCATGTTCATCATAAACATGTTTACATAACTCATTCGTATGTTTGAATTCAATAGCATGCTCGTTGACGTTGATTTCTATGCTCGTATGCATCCTTTGTATCATGAGATGTGTTGGGACTTTGATTGTGTTTAGATGTTGAAAACATGTATATAAGTATTAGATGTCATTCATAACATGCTTAACATGATTTAGAAGTTGTTTGAATGTTCGTTGCATCGTCGATTCGATCGTTGCTCACTTCTAGTTGTTGTTCTTCTTCGTTTGGCTCGTTTGAAGCATTTCTCGGGAGTGTTTGTTGTGTTCTAGTCCATTTTTGAGTGAGGATTGAACCTAGGGATTTTTGGCCTTGAGTTTGGGGTTGTTTTGGAGTGATTGAAGACCTTTTGAGCTCTGGAGACCTTGCTATCGCAAGGGGGTTTGGACATTGCCCCCGCAAGCTGATCAGAAGTTGTGAGCCTTGATTCTGCCTAACATGCGGTCGCATGCTAGGATGTACCATGCGACCGCAAGGTCTGCATTTCCTGATACGATCTGTTTCGTTTGCTGCTCCATTTTGGCTGTCATAACCCCACCCAAACCCATCCTAAACCACTTCTAATTCGTCCTAACCATCAACCTATGTATACTAAACATCTTTTGGGAGTTTTGAGTAAATTGTTAGCCACTTGGCAAGAAAGAACATCAACATGCATTGGTCACACCTTCCCATCCTACTTTTCAGCCAAAGGGTGACCAAATACATCCACTAAACCCATTTTCTTCAGCCATTCTCTCCAAAAACGGGCTGAACATTTCTTGAAGGTTTGAGAGAGTTCTTGAGAGGTTCTCGAGTGTTCTTCCATGGTAGACAAAGCTTGAGGAGTTCATTTCCAAATCCCAACCAGAGAAGTGAAGAGGAGGACAATGAGAACACATACCAACCATTGCATGTTCATTTTGCTTTCTTGTAGGGCTTATTTAAGGTAAGTTACAACATCTCTTTCTATTTATTTTAGCCTCATTGACCCTAGGGAAAACAATCTTGCTATTTGAGGTCAATGAGAGCACTTAGGGCTTTGTAGAGATCGATGTCATGTTTTGCTATATGCTAATTGATGAATTTTTGGTTGGATGAACATGTTATAAACCATGATTATGATATTATTCATGTGTAGAGATGTATGATAAATTATTCTATCTTGCTTGTTTAAGTATTGGGAGCATATTTAATGAAATGGTTAGACTCATATTTGATGAAATGGCTAGAATGTATATATATGCCTAAATTGTGATTTTGATTCTATGTTTCCTACTTAAATGTTTTATTGGGGTTTTATGGGTTTTATGACCTTAATAACCTATTTATTGATGTTAGTATGGACATATGAGAGTATTGAGGCCAATGGCTTCTATACCCTAATTTTTGAAAGTTTGAAAATAACTCAACGGAGTTAACCATTGGGTTAGTATGACCTTAAGGAATAATATGCCTAAGTCCTACGAAATTTGGGGTAGTATTAATGGAGGTTAAGCCTCCAAGCATTTTAAAGTGTATGAAGAACACTTGATGATTAGAGTCTAAATATTATCTCTAATGTGTTTATGTGCTAGTTGTTATTTAAATGCATGACCAGATGATTTTAGAGTACATGCCTACTTATTTGAGCATATGAGTATGTATTACGTGTGCTTGAAGTTTGAGTCCAGCTGGAGTCGATTTGTTGAGTCGTTGGCAGGACGATGTATCGTCTTCACGAATTGTGGGATTCGTGATTTCGATAGATCGCCCGTCTTAGGGTTACACACCCTCCATCGATGGCCATGGTGGGGAAGTAGTTGATCTTAGTTGTAGTATGGAAACATGACTTTGATAACTATAGAACTCGAGTGGGGAATGTCTCGGGGACGTCGATACCACGATTTGGGTATCGAGGACACATATGTTTTGCACGTGTTTTTGCAGGAGCGACACGGCGAAAAAATGGTAACGGTATCATATCCCTTTTATATGAATTAACTCACGAGTGCTTATATGTGAATAACGTGCTACGTGAATATGATATGAAATGATGATTGAATGATTTAAGGAAATGTTATACTTATTGATAACATGATATTCAGGATTGTTAAGTATGAATACCTTGACATGATTATTTATGAAATGTTATATTATGTCAATAGCATGATTTATTATTGTCGAGCATGATGGCATGACAGGAAGTTATGTTAGTAACTTACTAAGTCTTTATGACTTACTCCTATTTGTTTTGATTGTTTTCCCTAGATCCGAGCCGTGCTAGCGGGTCGAAGTGATTATCGAGTTGCATTGGTGAAGCTTTTGGCAAGGTTGCTACCTTGTAGTTTTAGTATCTTTCTTTTGGCAATGACGATGGGAACATAAAGTTATGTAAACTTTATGAAGGGTAGCAAGACTTATGTGTTTGATATTTGTACTTATGTTATTTAGTACTTAATCTTTTGGGAGCCGACTTGTGTTAGTCGTGCCTTATGTATTTATGATGATTATGTTTCAGTTATGTTAACCATGTATTGGTTGGTTTATTATGTTTGTTTTCCGGTATGTTTTTAGCCGTTGAAGCATGTTAGACTAGAATTGTAGACTTAGTTTAATGTTGGGTTCCGGCTGTAACGTCGCCGATGACTTGGTATATAAATTGCTATAAATTGTTATTGCATGACAGGTGGTTTTGTTAAACGTGCCTAATGTTGCGTCACGTGATTTTAATTTTTGGACCGAGAGATTCATTATCTCTTTGGTTGTGTTAGTTTGAGCTTGTTAGCTCGGGCGCCACTGTTTAATTATGTTACGCTTCCGCATGTGTTTAAGTTATTGGCGCATCGCCGTTATGGCCCTACCCACTATTTGCTATGTGTTTGTGTGTTACATGCCTTTTCTAGGCGGCATGACCTTGGGGTCCCATCTTGGGATCCGGGTCGGGTTGCCACAGCTTGAGGCTGGCGTCTGGTAGTTCCAGTCCCTTGAAGCAAGAGTAGTACATGATGTCTCTACATGGGTGCTTGCCAGCGGTTGCTCGGATGCCAAATGGGTGCTTGCCAACTCGCTGCGGGTAAAGCAGATGCTCTGCTCTCCTGCCCGCTGTATCGCTGGCGTGTTGGCAGCCTTGGACAAGGAATAGATATGCTTCCCGAGCTGTGTGTTGGACGGGAGCTCCTCTTGAATCATGTTTATCACCCCTCGAATCTGAGGGGCCTGGCCGCTTCTTCCTCTTGGGGGTCGTCCCTGGTCATTGTTGGCATTATTCCCTGCGCCCTGATCCCTTTTAAAGCGGTCCAGCTTGCCCGCGTTGATCAGCTTTTGAATCTCCCTCTTCAACACAATGCACTCTTCAGTTGTGTGACCGTTACCATGGTGGTAATCACAGTATTTTGTGTTGTCCCGGGTGTGAGCAAGCTCAGGATCGAGTGGATACGGGACAGGCAGCGCGTCCCCTACCTGGAACATAATTTCTTCTCGCGTAGTGTTTAGCGAGGTGAACTGAGCCTCCCTGAATCTTTGCCCGGGGGTGGTTGTTCTCTTCTTCTCTCTGTTCGAGCGGTGGTTGCCCTCCGGGCTCTGGTCAGCTGGCGTGGTCGAGCTGCCTTGAGCCTTGTCCTTATTTTTTGCTTTATCGGCCTTAACGCTCTCAGTCGAGCAGAAGAGATGTGAATTCGCTAGCAGCTCTGCTTTGGAAGCCCCCGGGTTCATTGCTAGCATTGTCTTCAGTGGCCCTGCCCTCATGTTGTTGAGGTAGCAAAAAGTAATCTCAGGGTCACTGGTCACGGTCACCTGATCAAGCATCTCCTCGAATCTGTTCAAGTAGCTGTCGTATGATTCGTTGTCACCTTGCTTAATCTTGGCAAGGTCGAAGCGATTTTTAGGGGTTGGGCCTGCAGTTCCGAATTCCTCTAAGAATTTTTCCCGGAGCATTGCCCAGCTATCAATCGATCCCCGGGAATGTAACGCCCCATAATCTTGCATGTGCATTCTATGCTTGTCTTTATACTTTCTTGGTTGATTGTGAGCTTGTTTACTTGATATATAAACGTCTTAGAATCATTCATAGATCATTCTAGAAGACCATAACATGTTTAGAATCATATAAACTTGTTTGTTGAATCGCCGGTTTAATCGCGTTGAATTTGGCCTTAGCGATTCCTCTCGTTGCTCGTATTTGCTTCTATTTCGACGTACGAAGTGTTCGTTGAGTTCTTGGCTTTGTATTCAGGTCTTAACCATGTGGAAACAAACCTTTTTCATGTCTAAGATATCCTAGTTTGATTGGTGTTTGATTGTAGTTTGATTCGTTGTTCATTCGTCGCGTGGTTTGAAGCTTGTTCTATCTTGTTCCGGGTGTTGTTCGGGAGCGTTTCCGACTTGTTTTGAGTAGGGTTAGACCTTAGAATGGTTGCCCAAAAGTTTGGGACCATTTAGATCAAGTTTAGATCAAGTTTTAGAGGTTCTGGAGCCGAGGCGGCCGCATGGCACCTTGTGAGGCGCCCGCCTCAAATGCAGGGAGCAATTGCAGAGTGGTCTGAACTTGGGGATAGCCTCAGTAGTTGAGGCGGCCGCATGGGCTTGGGTGAGGCGCCCGCCTCACCTGCTGGTCTGTTACGGGATTTTTTTCCCCTGTTTCGGAATTGGACGATTTGTACCCCTTGAACCCATATCTAAACCTATCCTAAACCTCCCTAACCCTTCCAACTTAAGTCCTAACATCCCTAACTAGTTTTTAATGATGGATTAAGATTACATTAGTGACCAATTAAGCCACAAATCAAATTAGAAAAGGGACCACAAGTTGTTGACACTTGTCCCACTCAAAATCTAGGCCAATATAAGCCACATTTCAGATTTTTGACTCTCATTCTCACCCTCACTCTTCCAAAAACGAATTTCATCTTCTCTCTAGCTCTTCCATGGCTTCTTGGAGCTAATCCCTTGGTCTTCATTCATCCATTCATCATTTGCCCAAGAATCCTTCATTAAAGGTGTAGAGCTCAAGAAGAGGAGCATTTCTATCCGATTAGTTTCTTCCATTGCTTTCTTTGGTGTAGTATAGCAAGTAAGTTACCTTCTTCTTCTTCTTCTTTTAGTTCTCATTGACCCTAAGGAAACAAAGCCTATGGTGTTTGAGGTCAATGAGGACACACTTTATGCTTCCTATGCTATCTTCTTGTATGTTGAAATTGTGAGCTTGCTAGGAGCATGATTAGGATGATTTCTTACCTATGAATGTTTATAATACTCTTCCATCTTGTCTATTTAAGGTTTTGAACATGTTAAAGCCATGTATTATATTTGTGATGGAAGTATTGATATATATGAATGCCCTAGCTTATGCCTTCTTGAAATGTTGTTAAGGTGTTATGTGTTCTATCCTAAATTTTGGACTCTATGATATACATGAATCACTTTGCATTGCCTTGGTGAATTTAATACCATGTTGAACCTAGAATTGACCTAGGTTGGGTTATGGAGCACATAGCTTCAATTTCTCCAAATTTGGGAATTTAGAGCAAAGACTCAACGGAGTCGACTCTAGGGAATATTTGAACGTGTTGAACTCTAGTTTCAATCCCTACGAAGTTTGGACACCGTTTGATTGGTTTACTCAAGTATGAGCTTGGTTTGATTGTTTATAACAAGTTTTTATGAAAGGTTGGTTTTGTGCAATTTAATTGCCTTGATATGATTTTATAGTAGAGATTAATACCCTACTTGGTTGGTCGAGTTCGCTCTTGTCGAATTCGGTCCTTAATTGGTTTAGTCAAGTAAATATCTACTTGTGCATCACATTGAGTCCAGCTGGCATTATTGGTTTGTTTATTGGGTCAAGGTGGGACGATGCATCGCCTTCACGAATTATGGGATTCGTGCTCGCTATGGATCGCCGCACACGGGACTTCACACACACCTCCATTGTTGGCCGCAATGGGAAGTAGCCCCTTGCCGTATCGGTTAAGTGCCGCATTGACTTGCTATCTAGATCGAGTGGTACTTGATAAAAGTTGATGCATTCACAGAGCATCAATGTTGCACGATAAAGTATAATAAAGTTTTATTGCAGGAGCTACGAAGCGGCCGTGACTATCATATCCTACTTGTATGATTTAATTTCCCGCACTTATATGAGCAATGTGCTACGTGCTATATGATGATCATGTATTATAACTGAGATAAATGTCATGCTATAACATGAACATGCGTTGTAGTAACTTACTAAGTCTTTCGACTTACCCTATTTGTTTGCTTTGTCTTTCCTTAGATCCGAGCCGAGGAGACGGTCCGGGATAGACTCGCTTTATTCTCGTTTGGTTGTTTGTAACCTAAAGGTTGATCTTTTGGACTTTCGATGATTAGCCTTTTATTTTGGAAAGGACGTTGGGAAGCAAGTCATGTAGACTTGTCTTGGGAATTTTGTTGTTGTAGTTAACTTATGGATTAACACTTGTAATCTTTTGGTATGCCGACTTATATGTCGAGCCTGTTTATATGTGTATGGTTCGCTACGGTTTTCTTCCGCTAAAGCTCGTTTAATTATTATTGTTGTTGTTGTCTCCGGCATGTTGTGGCCGTTGAGGTTATTATAAGCATGTGTTAATATTGTAGGAGTAGTTGTTGGGTTCCGGCTGTAACGTCGCCGAAGACTTGTTTACTTTTAGTTGTTTTCCGGCCAAGTGTAGCCGAGTTGTTGTTCGTATGCGATGTTGCGCCACATGAATTTTATAATCCTACTTATGCATGCTTGTGTTATTGATTATTTGGACGGCACGACTCGGGATCTCGCATTGGGGTCCGGGTCGGGTCGTCACAGGGAAACTCTACCCAACCAGGCATGTGCCTTTCCCTGAAGAGCTCCCTCGAATGCCCACATCTTCAAGGCCTTAACATCTGTGACCATCTGAATCTGTGCCTCGAATGATCGAAGCCAATCGCTTGCCCGCGTCTTCTCGAAATACTTGTCGAACTGTGGGAAGATGACCCCTTGCGCGGGTGGCGCATTTTCGATCTCTGGAGTAAACGGGCTGCCCTCCAGCGGCTTGGTGGCCCCATAGCCGGGCTTGGCCACGGCTAGATTAGCTATTTGCTTGGCCATATCTCTTTTCATGGCCTCCATTATTTCGGAAAGTCGTCTTTCCGCATCCACTGTGAGTCTGGAAGAGTGGGCGGGGTCCGGTTGGTCGCCACACACATGAGGGCAAAAGGTGGGCTCATAAGAGGATCTGGCCTCCTGTGTGACGCGAGCTCTGTATTTTGGCCGTTGCGCATCTGCCTCTGCGCACTCACGGGCCCTATGGTGGCCATTGCTCTTCCCGAGCAAGGTATTCCTGTCGGTGATGGTGTCTGTGGGAAAGATTATGGCGGTTGTATCTGCTTTCCGCCTGGTCATCTGTTTGCTTCACCATCTCCACCTTCTCCACCTTCTCCGACGGTATGTGAACGACGGATGGGATCCACCTGCTTGGAGCGGGCAAGTGTTGGGAGGCATGGCCATCTCCAACAAGTCTTTGAGCTCTTGAGGCGAGCGATACAAGATCTGCAGTCTTGGGGGCATGGCCCAAAAGCGATGGTTAAGGGCGTACATCTTGTTGTAGTACTCTGCCTGGACCTGCAGGGCAGTGGCCTGTTGGTCTTGGTTTTGCCCGGGCAAGCTCACGTGGCTGTCTTGGCCATTCTCTCGTTGGCGGTTTAGCTGTATTATGAGATCTTGGGCGCGAGCATCGCGCTTCTCATTTATAACCTGCCTGGCATCGCGTTGGCTGACACGGCTTTGACTGACATGTTGGGAGAGTTGTTCCTCCACATATGGCACCTCATTGCCATGGGTCCCGTGCCCAGCAGCCACCCTTTGGTTTCTAGTTTGCACCCCTTGTAGGGCCTTCGGTGGCAGAACCACCAACGGTGGGGGGTTATTGTTTCCAGCCTGGTGGCTACCAGCCTGTTGGTTGCTGACGATGGCATGATGCTTGCTACTCTTTCCAGCCATTGTAGTGAGAGGTTTTTTGAAGACTTACACCGGAAAAATCGAAGAAAATGTCGAAACTTCGTTTCCTGGCAACGAAACCAAACTGATGTGGCAAAATCACAGCTTGGGTCGTCCGTGAGTTGGGTAGGATATCTGGGCTTGAATCACCTTCCTTGAGCCTGTTTAAGATCACAAGAAACCTGAGTGGAAGTGCAAGGCAGGGCCTCGCAAAACCCCTCCGGCGTGAGAGTAAGTATCGAGTGTGAATGTCAAAAAGCAAATTGACAGAGTGCCGAGGCTCAAGAAAGTGTGTGTACCTTGTTAATGGCTTATGGAGAGGTATTTATAGGCCCCCAATTGTGGTTAAATCCGTCTAGGATTCAGTTTCCATAGTTACCTAATCAATCAAGGAGAGAATCCCTTGATTTTAGGCATGATAGGCGGCTGACCGCGTAGATGTAGGAGCAGATAAGGTAAGTGCCCTGCTCAATTATGGAAACCTTTGACTTGTCTTGGAGAGCAAGCCTCTGGTGCTTCCTGCTTGATATGTACCCGGGCGAGCAGGGCTCTGTGTGACTGTTCGATGTGCAATGTTTCTGGACTTGATGTAGATCCAAGGGACGGCCCCTGGTCGGGCAGGCAGGGCCAATGCTCGATCAGGTTTGGACGAGATGAATCTGGTTCCTTTGCTAGGTATGAGTGTGGTGTCCGGGTATGGCCCCTGGTCGAACAGGCAATGCCTATGCCCGGCCAGGCTTGGACGGGAGTTATACTGCTCGCTACTTGGTGCTTCCATTACTTTGCTCGCTAGGGCTATGGGCCTCATATTCATTGTGCCCGTGACCGGCACGTGATGATGGCTCGTGCCTTGCTCGTGACCGGGTTTGGGCCGGGCACATCAGAAGCAATGTTGGAGAAAATATTTTTATCCCAAAACTGTCATTAACTCTATCCGATGTAAGAATGTCTTTCAAGTTTTAGAGAAGACAATTTACATTGCTGGTATCATATACAATGACAATTAACAAGTGTCAAAGTCAATAATTGCACGTAAATATCTTTTTAATAGCCATGGACAGTTATATGTCATAGTTAAGACAACAAATGTAGTGTATAAGGAATTTTTTTAGAATCTATAATGATTAGTTAGGAAAATACTAAGTTTACCACCAGGATTACCACTATGTTGACAACTTTGCCTTGAAAGCAAAGTGCATGTGCATCTTTAAGGCATAATTGTCATTATAGTGGTAATCCTGGTAGTAAACCTAGCAAAGTTGTTAGTGATATACTTATATGTAATTGTTAATAAACTGATCCTCCTAATTTTGTTTATATTCGATTTAGTTGACGTGCGTTTAACGCACGAGTTAAAAAAAAAAACTAGTTAAAGTTAGCGAAGATAACTCTCATAGTGACACATCACCTAACTTTTGATATTGTTGAATCATCAAGCCTCCATATCACTTGACTTGAAACTCTTCGTTTTCTAGTCATTAGCTCAAAATAATAATTAATAATAGTTAATATGATATTTTGATATTAATCATTTACTATTAATTTATTATATTGTTAATAATAGTGGAAATATTATATATAAAGACTTAAACTACCAATATCATTTCTTAACAAATGTGAGATAATATTATTATATTGGCATTGAACGAGTATTTTTACTCTAATGACCCACTTCTAACATTATATTTTAAACATTAATATATTATTTATCCAAAACTTGATTTTGACAAATAAATATATCATTTCGATACTCTTACCGAGTAGAACACATTTGCACAATTACTTTTATCAACAAACAAATGACACGTATAGAAATTAGTGTTTCAAGTTGCACAATTTCTTTCACTAAAAACATAATTTTTTCAACAAATATTATAATTTAAACTTTTATATCTTATTCATCCAAAACTCAATTTGGACAAATATATATATATATATATATATATATATATATATATATATATATATATATATATATATATATATATATATATATATCATTTCGATGCTATCACCAAGTAAAACACATTTGCACAATTACCTTTGGCAACAAACGAACGACACGTAAATAAATTTATGCATTAAGTTGCACAGTTTATTTTAACAACACTATTTTTTCACTAAGATGCATCTCTACTATAATATATATTATAAAAGAGCTCATGATCTAATTGACGGCTCTGATCGAATTGTGCTAAATATAATTGACGGTCCAGATTGATTCGTAAGTATGTGAGTTACAAATGAACCTCTTAGTTATGAGTTATGTTTGAATTAGTGCTCGTTTGTTGCAGCTTATTTAGAGTGACTTTTGGCTTTTGAAAAGTCATATTTAGAGTGTTTGTTTTAGCTTATAAGTCAAAAGCCAAGAAATAAGGTACAACACCCTTTATGCATTGAAAAACCAAAGTCAAAAAGCCAAAATTTTTAGCTTTTTTGATTTTTTTTAAACATGAAGAAAACTATTCATTAATAAATATTTGATTATCCACATTTCATCGTTTTATAAAATATACATAAAAATATGAATACTAATTTTCAAGTTTTTTTCTAACAAATAATTATAAAAACTGATAAACAGCTTTTCAACAACTGTAACAAACAGTTTATCATACAATCAGCCACAAGTCATTCAACCACCAGCTTAAGCCATCAGTCATAAGTCATAAGCCATCAGCCACAACAAACGAGCCCTTACACATCTACAATTACATATAAAACATTCAGTTGTGTGTTTTGTTTGAATGACCTCGTCGGTTATGTGTTTTGTTTATCCCGACCATTCATTGAGCTGATCTCATACCGACAATGTGCCTATGGCACGTGCACATATACTAGTTACCAATAAAAGTGATGTAACAAACATTAGTTGAAAATTGATAATTGTTTAAAAAGTATTTAGATGAATGACTTTTGCTAATTAACATAAAAACTCTTTTATCTAAAGATTTTTATAACCAATATCCATTTATAAATAATGTTAATTGTAACTTCTATAAAATAATATCGTAAATTTATTTCAATATTTTCTCCATGGACAAAATTCAAATATGATCAAAACCGAGTCATAACCCCAAAAATAGAGCTTCGTCTACTACCGCTCACAACAACGGAAGGATGATTTCTATTTTATATGTGAATTTGTTTGCTTTATTTGTTTACATATATTACTTTTTGAAGCATAATTTATACTTTATATACATGATTCATCAATATATGATGAAACATTAATAAAAGTAGGTAATTGTTGATCTTTGACAGTGGCTCAATAACTACATAACTAGTAAGAAGTAACAAACTAATGTTATAAAGTAACCACAAACTTAGGACAAAAAGTGTATTAGCAAAAGAGAGAGAAAACTTTATTCAGAGCCGAAGGATCGGTGTCCAAATAACATCAGACTGCTCGGTATTGAGCAACTCACATACAGTTGTGCTAAACTTTAATGTTTTGCACCTTTTTTCCTCCCTCTATCCACAGGCTAGTGATCATAATACTGTTCACCATGACTTTTCATAACACTCCCCCTTGAACATAGCATTGTAAGTTAAATAAGTGTGTCTCGTTAAAAACCTTTAAGCCGAAAAACCCAGTAGAAAAAAAATCAGACATAAGGAAAAGAACACACAAATTAAATCTGAATCATGTGCATGGGCGTCTCATTAAAAATCTTTTCATGAAAAACCCAGTGGGACAAAAACCATGATAAAGGGAAAAAGAGTACAACCATATAGCTCCCCATTGAACTGACTAGGGTCAAGATAAATCACCTGTGTAAATCTCGTAGATTTCGCATCCCAATATTGTGAACATGTTTTCTGAAGGTTGTAGTGGCAAGTACCTTCGTGAATAAATCTGCAGCATTATCACTTGATCGAACATATTGGATGCTGACCTCTTTCTTCTTTTCAAGTTCTTGAGTGTATAAAAAGAGCTTCAAGGGGATATGTTTGGACCTGTCACTTTTGATGTATCTCTCTTTACTTTGGGCGACACATACGACATTGTCTTCAAATAATACTATCGGGTCTTTGTTTTTTGTTTTTTTTTTGTTTTTTGTTTTTTGTTTTTTTATAAGCAGGGCAGAACCTGCAGCATTTATTAGAATAAATCAGCAACTAAACTTGAGGGGGACAACCAACCGGACCCAAGAAACGGGCGGGCATTGGAGCCTTACCTCGAAACAAATACAATCTTAGATACTCATCTCGCATTTCCAGGTCTAAAGCTATATAAGCCATAATCATCAAAATGAATAGCCTTACGAACCTCCCTGGGTAAGGCAGCTCTACAAGTATAAACACGGCGCTCTTGATGCTCCTGAGCTATGGCAGCAAGCCGATCTGCTACACCATTTTGTTCCCGAAAAACATGCTGAACCTGGAAATTTCCAATCAGCCTATAACATTCTCTAAGGGCGTAAACATATTGCCAAGGAGCAACACTATTCTTCTGAAGAAAATTCACTGATGTGAGAGAATCTGGCTCAACCGTAACCCTCGTTAAACCCAACTCGAGACACAGCAACAAACCATCTCTAAGAGCCAAGATTTCCGCGTTCATATTAGTGCCAAGATGATAATAATGCGAAAAAGCGCAAATCAAACTGCCTTGAGAATCCCGAATAATTCCCCCTCCAGAACATTTTCCATTAATACTCGACCCATCGGAATTAAGTTTGAACCAACCTTGCAACGGAGGAATCCATCTAACCCACTTACCCTTCAACGGCGCCACAGATTGAATAGGAATATGAAGGCACTGCAAAGCCACTTGGCAACGACGGCTGATCAAAGCCCGAGGTTTGAAGACCCGAAGCATATCTTTCAGGTGCTCCAAAACTCTGCGAAAAACAACCTCTGCCACAACCGGAACATTGTCAAAAACGGCTGCACACCGAGCCTTCCAAATCTCCCAGCAACCAAACATGAAGATACCCAAAAGAGTAGCCCCAAACTGGTGTTTCGAAGACGAACTGGACCAAACACTGAATAAATGATTCATATCTGCATACGAGCTAACTTTGTGTAAAGGATGAGCAAAACGCTGCCACACTGACTTGGCCAAGATGGATGTAACAAACAGATGTTCCACCGACTCATAAGCATGATTTCCTGGGCAGCAAACACACTTGGATGCCAACTGAATATGTTTGAATTGCAGACATTCATCCACTGGCAAGGCAGCTTGCATCATACGCCAAATAAAAGCACTAACCTTCGTTGGAATCCAAGCTTTCCAAATTTTTTTGGCCCATTGTTGCACTGGAAACTTCGGACTAAAATGCTTCCAAAAAGAGGAAACCTGAAACTCTCCAGAAGTCGACAGACTACATATCAGGCGGTCCTCACATTCATCCTGACATCGAACCTCTCTAATCTGATCATGAAGAGCAGCTGGAATCAAATACAAAAAGTTTTCGATATCGGCTAAAGCTGTGCAAACGGACAGACCATAATCCAAAGGGCGCGGACCTTCTAGCTTGATACCACACCAATTATCGTTCCAGAACGAAATGTCGCCTTTACCAACAATCCATCTGTTACACTCTTGCACTTTATCCAATTGAGCCATGACAGCCTTCCAGGAAGATGAAGCATGGCCTGCTTCCATAAAACCATAAAAACTGCCATATTTCGCCTTACAGAAACGAGCCCATAAGCCTTCACCTTGTAGAGCACGCCACGCCAACTTCGCATGCATGGAGTCCATAACATGTTGTAACGATCGAATTCCAAGGCCACCTTCTGATTGAATGCGCCAAACTTTGTGCCAAGCCACCCAATGCGCCCTATCCGCGCCATTAGAACTCCACAGAAATTCCGCAAGAGCTTTCTCAATCCTTAACAGAACAGATTTTGGAACCGAAATTGCCGCCATCGTGTGAACTGGAATGCTACAAAGGACTGCTTTGATAAGCGTTATTCTAGCTCCAAAGGAAAGGAGTTTTGCCTTCCAACCACTGATCTGGCGCAACACCTTAGTTTCAACCTCCTCAAAATAACACCGTTTCATCCTACCCCGAAATAACGGAATTCCCAGGTACTTCATAGGCCAGAATCTTTGCGCGCAACCTGACCAGTTTGCAATTTGCATCCTTCGACGGAAAGAACATCTTTTCGAAACATAAAACCCACTCTTTTGGAGATTAATAGTTTGCCCTAAACTCTGCTCGTAAACATGAAAAATATCATGAAGACCCTTAATAGAAGCTTTACTCGCATTGCCAAAGACTAACATGTCGTCCGCATACAAAAGATGGGATATTGTCACTCCACCCCTTCCATGATGATACGGCTGAAATCTGCCCTCTCCCAGCATTCTATTAATATACCGAGATAAAACGTCCTGAGCCAAGATGAAAAGAAGAGGAGATAAAGGGTCACCTTGCCTAACACCTCGAGACGACTTAAAAAATCCGCAAGACTCGCCATTGATGCGCAGAGAATACCAGTTATTGTTAACGAGACTTAGAACCATATCCTGAAAATCAACACTAAACCCATAAGTCTGTAGAGCCTTGAGCAAAAAATCCCACTCCAACCTATCGTAGGCCTTGGACATATCCAATTTGAAAATAATGTTGCCTCCCCGAACCTTGGTATCTATACGTTGCACTAACTCATGTGCCAAGAGCACATTTTCATGAATACTTCGGGCCTTGACAAAGCCTGCTTGTTCAGGAGAAATAATTTTAGGGAGCAAAGCGGCAAGCCTATTTGACAAAATGCGAGAAACAATTTTACAAGAGAAATTGCACAAACTAATAGGCCTAAAGTCTCCTAGATCCTCCGGACTATCAACCTTCGGAAGCAAGACCAGAGCAGTAGACGACCAACCGCGAGGAAGAACATGCCCTTGAAAAAACTCATTAATAGCCGAAACCACATCATCTTTAATTATACCCCAGCACCCCTGAAAAAACCACCCAGTGAAACCGTCAGGACCTGGCGCGCTATTAGGATTAAGCCCAGCTATAGCAGACCAAATCTCATCCTCCGTTGGCAACTGATGAAGCAAAATATTATCCTCCAAAGTAACCAGGCTAGGAATACCCCGAAAAATATCCCCGGAAACAGGAAGCTTCGAGGAAGAAAAAAGGGAACTAAAATATCCGACAGCCATAGTGCCTAATTGATCTGGATTGTCACTTAAAGTCCCATCTGCCAACCGAAGTCTGACACGGTTCACATTCGCCCTATCTTTGATACTTGCATGAAAAAACGCCGTATTCTGATCCCCATCATTCAACCAATTTTGACGCGATTTCTGCCACGCCAACTCCTCGTCCCATTTTACTAGTTGTGATCATTGTTGACGGGCATTGTCCAGTTGAACGGCTGTCTGATCATGCCAACCTTGCTGTAAATGAAAATCTAGACGAAGGATTTCATCCTGAAGAGCCTCTAATTTTCTCCGGACATGGCCGAAAACACACCAATTCCAATTTTTCAGAGCCGTTCTCAACAACTGTAACTTTTTAAACAAAATATCCATGGGGTTGCCACATACCGGCCTTTGCCATTGATCAGTCGGGTCTTTGTTGATAGGTAGTCCACTGGCATTTTAAATATGCTGAGTCATAGATCGAAGCTATACACACTCTCGACTGGCTTCATGAAGTGCGATCATCTCAACATGATTTGACGATGTATTAACTAGTGTTTGCTTTTGAGAATGCCAGGAAATTACGGTACCACCCATCGTGAAGACATAGCCCATCTGTGATCTGGCTTTATAAGGATCAGACAAATAACCTGCATCTGCAAAACCAACTATTTCATCATTTGATTTTCTGGGATAAAATAATCTCAAATCGATCGTCCCTTGAAGATAACGAAATATGCGTTTGATACCATTCCAGTGTCTCCGTGATGGAGTTGAACTATATCTTGTCAATAGATTTGTAGTAAATGATATATCTGGTCTAGTACAATTAGCAAGGTACATGAGGGTTCTAATAGCACTTAAGTATGGTACTTCAGGACCAAGTATCTCTTCATTCTCTTCACAAGGACGAAATATATATTTTTCAACATTCAACAATCTATTAACCATGGGGCTAGTGAGAGGGTTTGCCTTATCCATATAAAAGCGCTTCAATACCCTTTTTGTGTAATTTTATTGGTGTACAAATTTTCCACTATGCAAGTGTTCTATTTGCAAACCAAGATAATATTTGGTATGTCAAAGATCTTTCATTTCAAATTCTCCCTTTAGGTAATCAACTGCTTCTTGGATTTCCTTGGGAGTTCTAATGATATTCAAATCATCTACATAGACAACAATAATTGCAAATCCAACTGTCGTATTCTTTATAAAGACATGCGGACATAATTGATCATTCACATATCTGTCTTTCAACAAATGCTCACTTAAGAAATTATAGCACATGCATTCGGGTTGCTTTAATCCATACAGTGATCGTTGTAGTTTAATTGCACATAATTCTTTGGGCTTTGAGCTCAGTGCTTCAGGCACCTTGATTCCATCAGGAATTTTCATATAAATATCGACATCTAATGACCTGATTAGATATCCATGAGATACATATCTAGATTTTTCGAAACTGATAAGCTGATTAGGTATCTGAACGTACTAGCATCCATTACAGGAGAATACGTTTCTTCATAATCAATCCCAGGCCTTTGGGAAAAACCTTGTGCAACAAGGCGAGCTTTGTATCTCACAATCTCATTTTTCTCATTTCGCTTTCAAACAAAAATTCATATGTATCCAATAGGCTTCATAGCTTCAGATGTGACAACGATAGATCCAAATACTTTTCGTTTATTCAGCGAACTTAATTAAGCCTTTATGACATCTATCCATTTGATCATATCATGCCTCTGTTGATATTCAGATACAGATTTTGGTTTGGGATTATCAGTACCGCCATTAATTTCTTGTGATACCGAATAAAAGAATATATCATCTGTAAGTCCAGTTGGCAACTGATAAGGCTAGAGGGGGGTGAATAGCCTTATCAAAACTTTTAGGGTAGTTTTGAAAAACTTCAAAAGTTGCAGCGGAAATTAGTAAATTTGTCAGTTAGCTGATATGGCGTCAGCTGGCTGATGTTTTAAAGAGGCTGACGTTGTAGGTTGAAACGAAATTGGTCAGCTGGCTGACACAATTAAATGCTTTTGAAAATAGATCACAAGATACAAGGAAGGTTCTGAAGAACAATTTATAAAAACAGATAAGTAAACAATTTATGTAAATAACTGGCTGACAATTAAGTAGATAAAGACTTCTTAAGTGTTAGAGCAGTTTGTAAGAACTGATGAAATAACAGACAAAGGAGTTGAAGTGGTTCACAGTAAAAACTGATATGTCCACTACCAAGTTGGTCAAACTTTGATTTTTTAAGTGCACTAATATTATTAAAAATCTAAGTGATCTATAATGGATCAGTGTACAACAAAGACCAATGTTTATGGAGTATGATTCAAAGACAATCACACTCGTGAGACAATCAAACTGATTCCTTAAAGAATATGAAAATTAAGGAATAACAAGTCAGTGATTGTCAAAACAGTAACTAGAAAAGAAATAACAATGAAGGCTATCTAGCTAAAGTTTTAAAGACTAAGGCACTTCAAGTGAGTAATCTGCTTTGAGAGTATGAATGCTTCAAATGATTTCTTCAAGAGGTTCCTGTGGGTATTTATTGATGAATTTGAAGTGCAGCCCGTTAGAAACACTTTTGAATTTGAAATGTGCCACAAATTTGAGAGTATCTTCTTACAAGATCATAGTGATCCTGTTTGAAGGATAAAGACCAGTAAGATCTATCATAACACAAAACAGGTAATTGTCAGTACTAAGAAATGTTTAAGCAAAGAAGGTAAGAAAGTTGACACTTCAAAAACGAGGGTCAGCTGCTTCCAAGTAGCTGACAGAAATATACTGCACTGCTGACCAATTCACTTAACCAAACAAAGTATAAGTTCTAACTAAATAAAAGTATAATGATTTTAAGCAAACTTAATTTAGGTAAGATTCAACATCATCAATATTCTTCATTTCATCTCGGTTCCATATTTTTCCATTACATATGTAATTAATGGAAATCTCATGGTTATTGTTGCTTGCAGGGCTTACCAGATTTGCATGATCGTGTGTTTCTTCTGGAACAATTTCACGATCGTGTGTTTCTTATGGAACACTTTCATGTGATTGGGGATTTTTAATCACCTTCTTTTTTCGATGATTTTTATCCTTTGAACCAATGGGTCGTCCACGCTTCAGGCGTGTCTTAGATTCATTTGTCATATTATCATTTGATAGCCCTTTTTGTATTTCAATTTGAGCAGGAGCATTTATAGCAGCTACATGTAACTTTGTCGCTCTTTTTGTGTCTATAAATACATCTGGCAATTGATTTGCTACATTTTGTAAATGTACGATCTTTTGAACTTCTAGTTCACGTTGCTTTGTGGGAGGATCAAGGTGCAATAATGATGATGTGCACCATTTGATCTCTCTTCCCACTTGTTTTCCTCTTTACCTAAGGGTGGAAACTTGTTTTCGTTAAAATGACAATCAACAAAGTGTGCCGTAAAAACATCACCTGTTTTTTGTTCAAGATATTTTATTATAGAAGGAGATTCACACCCAACATATACTCTCAATCTCCTTTGTGGTCCCATCTTTGTGCATTGTGGTGGAGCAATCGATACATATACCGCACAACCAAAAACTCTTAGATGAGATAGATTTGGCTCTCGCCTGAATGCCAGTTGTATTGGGGAGTACTTGTGATATGCATTTGGCCTAAGGCGAATCAGTGCGGCTGTATGTAAAACAATATGACCCCATACAGAAGTAGAGAGCTTTGTTCTCATCATTAATGGTCTGACAATGAGTTGAATACGTTTGATCAACGATCCAGCCAAACTGTTTTGTGTATGAACATGAGCTACTGGATGTTCAACATCAATTCCTATTGTCATACAATAATCATTGAATGATTGAGATGTAAATTCACCAGTATTATCAAGTCTAACTTTCTTGATCATATAATCTGAGAATTGTGCTCTTAGTTTGATTATTTGTGCAAGAAACTTAGAAAATGTTGTATTGTGAGTTGATAATAGACATGCGTGCGACCATTTGCTAGAAGCATCAATTAATATCATAAAGTATTGGAATGGTCCACTTGGTGGATGGATAGGTCCACATATATCACCCTGAATCGATCCGTACCAAAAATAATGGTGATTCATTTCCAACTTTAGGTGGTGATGGTCTAATTATCAACCTTCCTTGAGAACAAGCATCACAATGGAGTTCATTAGATTGAAAAATCTTCTTGTTTTTCAATGGATGACCACTAGAATTCTTAATAATTTTCCGCATCATTATTGATCCTGGATGCCCCAATCGATCATGCCAAGCTTTAAATGTTTCAATAAACTTCAGGTTTACTGTAGAATATGATTCAAATATTCTTATAATTGTACTATACAATCCAGAAGATAGAGCTGACAATTTTTCCAATATATACTTGCTTCCGAAAGTGTTTGAGGTAATGCAAAGATATTCATCATTCCCATTGTTCATAGTCTTAATATGATATTCATTCAGAAGAATATCTTTGAAACTTAGGAGAGAACAATGCATTACTTATCATGAATTTCGTGCCTCCAGACATTAGGAAAATTGTTTTGCCAAATCCTTCAATTATTTTGGCATTATCAGATATAGTGTTGACATTAGCCTTGTCAACTTTGAGATAAGAAAACTATTTCTTATCTTTAAGTATGGTATGCGTAGTAGTGCTGTCTGCAAGGCCTAAATCTCATCTTTGGATTTTGGATTGAAACATATTTGTGATCTATTTCAATATGAGAGAAAGAAAAATAAGATGAATAAATATGATAAGTACGTTAAATACAAAATACATACACAAACTTCATTGTTAACATGCTAGTATGCATAGGAAAAACAGATAATACTCCTACAAAACAACATGTTACTTTTTTCACAGCCTCTACCTCGAACTCGGACCATAGCTTCATTCCTATGTTAAATTATTGTTCATGACCAATATTTTCACTAATGGTATTGGTCATATCGACGTTGACCATATCATCAAAATCAAAATTAAGATCTTCAGGATCATTTTCAAGGAAATTTGTCTCAACATTTTTTTCTTTTTGTGATATCTCATAAAGATCAGCTAGACGTTTCGCCGTTCGGCATGTGCGTGCCCAGTGGCCTTTCATGCCACACCTAAAACATAAACTTTTTTTATTGTTTTGACACACATTTTTCTCCCTCGAAGAGTTATTTCTATCATCATCTCTATTCCACTTCAGGTGGCGAGATGATGATGATGATGACAGTTATTCCTTTCACGGCCTCTTCCTCGGCCTTGACTTCGACCACAACCTCGGCCTTATCCATGATTTCCTGGGCCGCGACAACGATCGCTACCTCGCCCACGCTTTTTCCCTTCATCATACATAGTCCTATTCACTTCAGGGAATGAGGTTGAATCAGTTAGACGAGATTCATGATTTTTCATTAGAATCTCGTTATTCTGTTCAACTATTATGAGGCAAGGGATCAATTCAGAGTACCTTTTAAAACTTTTTTCTCGTTATTGCTTCTGCAGGAGTATATTCGAGGTATGAAATGTGGATAATGTCTTCTCCAACATATTAGGGCTGGCAAAAGTCCCGTTTTTCCCGATCCGTCCCGACATTTCCCGATCCCGATTTTGTCGGGATTTTTCCCGTCCTAACATATTTCAGGACGGTATTCGAGATAATTATCAATCCCGTCGGGATTCCCGACCCGTCTTGACTATCAATCCCGTCGGGATTCCCGAATCCCGACCCGTCCCGACTATTTTTTTTTTATAAATATTGTGAGTGTTAAACAATATCTATTTTTTGTTTGCAAAAATTACTTAATGATGTTTGTTAAATTTATTTTCACAATTAATATTATGGTTTTTTTGTCTATCACGTTTCTGCACTTAGTGTAGCTCTTCTCTTACGAGTGAGGGTGCATTTTGTTCATAATGACAGATTCAACAATATTTACCATTAAGTAAATATTCAAGCATACTTTGTAAATATACAGTTTGAAATCTTAATTATGATGGAGACATTTTAAAAATATTTTAGTGCCAAAAATATTGATCATAAATATTAAAGTCGAGATTACGGGATTTTTATATCCTGAACTGTCGGGATCCCGATTCGTCGGGTCCCGACACTTATCGGGAACAAGATCGGGAAGGAAATTGAAATCCCGAAATCTATCAGGACGGGATCAGGATGAAGGGTATCGGGACGGGTCCCATCCTGTTTCCACCCCTACAACATATCATAATCAGTGATGGTTTCCCCACATAATTTCAACTGTGAGGTTATCTTATACATCATAAAATTATATTCACTGATGGTTTTAAAATCTTGTAGGCGGATATGAATCCAATCATAGTGTGCTTTGGGGAGAATGACTGTTTTCAAATGGTCATATCTTTCTTTCAAACTTTCCCAAAAAACGAGTGGATCATTAATCGTGAGATACTCCAATTTTAAATCTCTGTGGACGTGGTGTCGAAGGAAAATCATGGCTTGAGCCCGATGTTGATTGCTTATCCATTCATTATTATGTCGTCGTTGGATAATGTTTTCGAGGCTCTTGGCGGCCAGGTGGGTTTCAGCATCTATTTTTCATGTCATATAATTCTTTCCGAATATGTCCAACCTTTCAAATTCGAGGTTATCGATGTTTGTCATTGTGAAGAAAAAGACTGTAAAAATAATATATATATATATATATATATATATATATATATATATATATATATATATATATATTACATGTTGATGTGCATGTCAAAAGCTATTGCTACAGCTAGCAGAAAATACACAACACAGAGATAAGATACAAGAAACTGAAAATCATGTGGGGGAGTGATCCTGAAAATCACTATATGGTGCAAGTGATAACAAGTATTATAATAAATATCAACATTGGACTTAACATTTTGAAGTAATGGATATGATATTGAGTACTTGTAAAGAAGTAATAAAAATGTTACTAAAATATTTGAAATGTTGGTGTTTTTATGGAGGAAAAAAAAAGACCGTTTATAACCGTTTGAGGAGAGAGATAAAAATCAATTAACTAGCCATTGGAGGAGATGGGTAAAAATATAAAAAATTTAATTTAATAGAATTATATTTATATTATGTATAAATATAAATCTTATTATGAGCAATAAGTTGATCACAAATAACTATGCATGAATATTTTTTTCACACTATACAACTATTATTCATCATACACATTTATTCATGCCACGCTACTCGGCAAGTTTTTCGTGTGGGTGTTTGAAAGTCAGTAATAAATATATATATGTATATAAAATTATTCATATATCGAATTGAAAGCATAACAAATCATAATATATATATATATATATATATATATATATATATATATATATATATATATATATATATTTATAAATATTCAAATTATAGTTTTGGGTTATTTCCGCTCAAACATCAACGAACATATATATTATGCGTAAAATAATAAATTATTATTTCGTCATCTAACCATATATTAATTGACGGTGACTCAACCAACCTTTTCTTTAATAATGGTGATATACGATATATATATATAAGTAAATCAGTAATATAAAATAAAATATATCGGCATAAATTTTTACCAGTGGGAATATTAAAAGTAAAACAATCGTGCTGATAACGTGTTATAAAGTGAGAGAAAACTTTATATGGAGCTGAAGGATCGGTGTCCAAATAGCACCAGGCTACTCGGTATTTATAGTTGAGCAGCTCACATACAGTTGTGTCAAACTTTAATGTTTGACACCTCTTTTCTTCCATCTATCCACATATTACTGTTCACCGTGACTTTTCATAAGAACTAAGCATATGTTGCTAAGTTAAGCCTTATTCATTTCAATGCAGAAAAATTCCCACCCTCCATTAATATGATTCGGAAGCTCTATGAAATTAGTTGTTTGTGGATCGTGTTGATCATGTAGTGAATAATCATCCACATGATTCACGGGATTGGCTTCACAGAGGTTCTGAATCCACGTTAAGGCCAACCCGGGTATAGAACCCAATTCACATAAAAGGGTAAACGGGTCACATTATAGGGATGAGACCCATTTCCATTTTCGTTAATAGAACTTACAAAGTCCCAGTGGTGGTAATTATCAAGTACAACCTTATGGCCCATACATTATACTTTTATATCCTTTGAAACAGTAAATTTAGAAACTGGAAAAAATACCCTTCGGATTTTAAGGTCGATCATTGGTCGATTAACTCGACTGTGATGGTCGATCAACTTGACCTTACTCGACCTCACTCGACCTTGCCCTTTGATATACTTTATATGGCGTATAAAATACAGTCGAGTAATACGGTCGATTAACTCGACCTTACTCGACCCTCAACCCTTTGATCGACCGTATTATATTGTTTGTTATTCCCGCCTTTCTGCATTCATTACATTCAAAGAAGAAGTCGATTAACTCGACGTTGATAGTAGACGAACTCGACCTCCTAATCACGATCAACTGAATTGGTATTTTCAAAGGCAAACTCAACCCTAAATCAAGGTAAGCTTACATTACATTGTTATAATTTTCTTTTGATTTAGGGTTTTAGGTTCTTTTCATCATTCTTAGTAGACCAACTCAATTTTTGATCAACTATGATGAAAATTAGTTATAACCATGTATACTTTGATTGTTATAATCTCATTTTTTATTAATTTGACTCAACTAATAGTCAATTTAATATAGGAGTGATGAACATTGTTTACAAAAAACAATGGAATAGTCATGTTCGGTCCAGACCACCGAACATTCGTAGTAATGTTCGGGAAAGGTAACCGAACACTCTATAAAATTTTCAGTGGTTTGGATCGAACATTACTCAATTTTTGTAATGGAATAGTAATGTTCGGTCCAGACCACCGAACATTCATAGAAATGTTTGGGAAAGGTAACCAAACACTCTATATAATTTTCGGTGGTCTGGACCGAACATTACTCATTTTTTGTGTTTGTATTGTTAATGTTTTATGTTTCTAATACAGACTCAATAGTGGTTGTTTGTTTGTGTTTTAATTAATCTTTATTGTTTTATGTTTCTAATACAGGCAAAATGACATTGTATTTGACTAAAAAAGATGAATGGTACAATTCAAATATCAGTTTTAGGGAAGATTTGAATGTAGTTGATGATGTCTATTCAAAACTTGACGATGTACACAAAGAATTTCTTAGGAATTCTTCATTTGGAAAATTTTCTAGCATCAATAGGAATATGAAGAGGAGCAATGTGTTGTTCCATGTACTGGCAATGTTGTTGATCGAGCCACCCACCGGTAGAAAGGATGAACTATGGTTTCATATAGGAGGGAAAAACGTAAGATTTTCGTTATCCGACTACACCTTAATCACCGGCTTATCTGCTGGTTTGGAAGAAGACTGTTGGGAACAAATTCCCACTACGAAGAGGTTGGTCAATCAATATATAATGGTACGGACCGCTGTGAAGCAATCTGATTTGAAAACAGCATTTGAAAATGTAGAAAATGAGGATGATAAATATAAATTGGGCTTAGCCCGTATATATGAGTGTCTATTGAGAGCTAAGGAAGGGAATACTTCAATTGACCTTAGTGTTTTGGATATTGTGGATGACTTGGAGTTGTTTAAGATATATCCATGGGGGACAAGGTCATATCCTTACCTTATCAATTCGATTAAGAATATTGCTGAGAAAAAAACTCATACAAGTACGAACGTATGCTATGGCTTCTGCTCTGCATTACAGGTAAACAATTGTAATTTGAAATATTCTAAAATTTATATTGATTAGTTAATTATTCGATGTTTCTAACATGTAACTTATTTGTAGGTTTGGGCATTTGAGATGTTTAGCGAATTTAATGGATTTGGAGATCTATTTCAACTGTCAACCAGAAGATCTGATGATGATGTGGCCATTCTTCCAAGAATGTGCAAATGGCAGTCGAAAAAAATTGGATGTAAACTGGGTAAATGTTTTCAACTTTTGTGATAGTTGATTAAAATTTAATTTTGTTTGTATAGTTGTTGATTAAAGAAGTTGTTTTTGATCAATTGCCAGGATGGTGTTCTTATTCCATTGACCCCGACGGCGGCCGAACTAAATGAGCCTTACGTTCTTGATTTTCAGCAACGTTTTGGTGAAGTTTGGGCAACATCATTTGATGTTGAGGCTGAAAATTGTAGAAACGATGAAGCCCAACCTTCTCCACCACACAACGATGAAGCCCAACGTTCGCCACCACGCAACTCCTCTCGAGTCCGGTCCCCACGAGACCACTCATTGCCAGACCACTCCCCACCACGACGTGGTGAAACTCCTGCAACCACTTCTTCTAATGTGATGCTTATTTCCATTCTTGATACGTTGCGGGAGTTGAACCAAAAGATTGATCAACAAAGCATTCAAATAAGTGGTTTGAGGAATGAGGTCTCCTCTGTGGATGAAAAAGTGGTAAAATTTTTCTATTTTGGTTTTGAGTAAGTATTTGTGATATTTATTCGTTTTTACCTACTTACTTAATTTTGTTTTAAATGGCAATGTAATACAATGACAATGATAGAGGAATTGAGGGGACGTGCACCATTCTCACACGATGATAATACAATGTGGACTCCTACTTATACTCCCAACACAACTCCTAACGCAACCTTCACTACCACCACATCTCCCCCTCCCCCTGTTACTGCCACCACCACAGTTACGTCTCCCCTCCTGATTACTGCCACACTTTCTCATGCCACTACCATTACCACAGTTCCCCTTCCCACTACTTTTGCCTCTCCCACTACCATACTTCTCACTCCCACTACCATTGCCTCTCCTACTACCACACTTCCTCTTCCTCTTCCCCTTCCCCTTCCCCCTCTGACTACGTCTTCGTCTCCCACTACCGGAAATGTGACCAAACTGTTGGCAAGGGTAAAGGACATTGATTTCGTTTATCAGAGGGCAAAAGGTAAGGGTAAAAAAAGGAAAGAGGTCGATTCTGGAAATGTTTTGCAGACGGGAGAGAAGAGGGGCAGAAAACCATCATCCCATGCGTCTTCTTCCTACACAACAATGCTACCTGTCCCCATTGATTCTCTACGATTGGCGAGGGTATTTGTAGATGGAGAGATACCAAACGAATGGCTTCAGATTGATGCGGGAAAGGAAAAATTGATGGTTGATTGGATAAATGTTGCGGATGCAAAGTGAGAATATACAAGTTGATTTATTGAGTTGAGTTTTTATTTATTGTTATCATTATTAAACGTCTTATTTTTTTCCACAGCAATTTTGTTATACGTCGGGGATTCAAGTGTAACAAAAGATGGTTTGCAGTTTTTTCAAAACCCAAAGCATATCTATCTGATGAAGTAAGTTAATTAATTACTTGCTTGCAAGTATTACTTGATTATTTTTAGTTATTGTGTGATCCTAATACTTGGCACTATTGAAAATTTCAGCATGTGGATCTGGTGTTGCTTCATATGAGGATGAGAATGACAAAATATCCCTTGTCATTTGGAAGACAAAATGACAGGTGTATTTTGGATTCTTCATTTCAAATGCTAGTGACCACCATGTATTCACATTTGTTAAGCAAAAATGAAATGGAAATTAACGATGGATCATTAGTGATGTTAGACTGTGCGATGGGTCAGTGGCGAAAATTTCAGGATGTTGAGTGGTTTACAAAAGCATAGACTGAATCTAGTCATTTATACTTTACAATATACACATGTAATCATTGGATTGTTGGAGACTTTGATATAAAAGATTGTAGGCTCATCATATATGACTCAGATATAAGCGCTATACCAGCAAAGGAGTTGAAGAAACAAGTTATGCCTTTGTTGGTGATGATCCCACGCATTGCAGACCTGGTTGGAGTGTACTTTGGCCAAAAACTTTCTTGTGGTCGGGATACTGGTCTACTCGTACAGTTGGCGTCGTGAGTAATCTTTTTGATCTACTTTATATTATATGTTTATTTACCTTGATATCTAATTTATGTTTTGAATGTGTCACAGGGGTGACTATGGGATTCTTGCACTAAAGTATATTGAGTATTTGACCCTCGATATATACCCAGCTGAAGTAGATGTCAACCTTGTTCGAAAGTGGAGGGAAAAGTTTACCATCGATACTTTTTGTGATAACTTTGATCCCTGAATATGCTCCTTGAAATGTAATATTTATAATAAAATTGATGTTTAGTATAGTTTGTGCAAATGTAATCAACTTTTTAAGTTGTAAATTGTATAAATCAGCCTTAGTGTATTTGTTGTTTAGTAACAGTTTAAAATGTTGGATTTACACCAACAAGTGTTGATTATTTTATTATGTTATGTTTTAATTGTATATGGGGGTGTTGAAGTTCCACCAACAAGTATAAAGCATTGAATGAACGTTCGGATCACATAGCCGAACATATGTAATAATGTTCAGTCACAATAGACGAACAAATATATAAAAGTTCGGGTATAATAGCCGATTTTTTTGATCTACCTTGACATTTTTTTATCTACCTTCACATTTTTTGATCTATCAAGACTTTTTTTGATCTACCTTCACATTTTTTGATCTACCTTCCCATTTGTTGATCTACCAAGGCTTTTTTTGATCTACCTTGGCATTTTTTTGATATACCTTCACATTTTTTATCTACCTTGGCATTTTTTGATCTACCTTGGCATTTTTTAATCTACCTTCCCATTTTTTGATCTACCTTCCCATTTTTTGATCTACCAAGGCATTTTTTGATCTACCTTGACATTTCTTGGCATTTTTTTGATCTACCTTGGCATTTTTTGATCTACCTTCACATTTTTTGATCTACTAAGACTTTTTTTGATCTACCTTGGCATTTTTTGATCTACCTTGGCATTTTTTTGATCTACCTTCACAATTTTTGATCTACCAAGGCTTTTTTTGATCTACCTTCACATTTTTTGATCTACCTTGGCATTTTTTGATCTACCTTGACATTTTTTTTATTTACCTTCCCATTTTTTGATCTACCTTGGCATTTTTTGATCTACCTTCACATTTTTTGATCTACCTTGGCATTTTTTGATCTACCTACCCATTTTTTGATCTACCAAGGCTTTTTTTGATCTACCTTCACATTTTTTGATCTATCTTCACATTTTTTTGATCTACCAATGCTTTTTTTGATCTACCTTCACATTTTTTGATCTACCAAGGCTTTTTTTTAATCTACCTTCACATTTTTTGATCTACCTTGGCATTTTTTTAATCTACCTTTGTTGGTCCACAATAATGCTCAAATAGGCTAGAGGGGGGGCGAATAGCCTATAATGCCAATTTAAAAACTTTTCTTTTGGATATTCATAAAGCATAGTTTAGTTGGCAAATACAGATTATCAAGTTAGGTATGTCTGCCGGTAGAGACTATCGGTAGACTTTCCCAAGGCATAAGTAACAACTCTTCCTATAATCAGTTTATTCAAATCAAAAGCCTTGTAAAAGATTTGTGCAGTGGAAAGTAAAGAGGCTATGATTTGGATAAGTCATAAGTGACTGTACACGAATATATGTTCAGAACAACAGCACACTTATTTCTTCTTTCAAATGCAGGTTTAGGAGATCAAGTAGAGAGTGGTTTTTCTAAAGATAAATCATTTATAAAAACCTCATAGATATTTAAGGACTGGAAGATAAATCATTAGTAAGAACATATGAATTTATTCAAAGATAAATTACATATTACATCAGTCTAAATAATCTACGTACAGTTTCTGGTTTTCTCTTCCTATGTCTCAGTCCTTACTTAATTATCCATTCAAGGATTCTTTTAAGCTTGCAAAGGACAATAGGAGACGAGAACGAGAAACTGTTATGAGAAGATGATTTTTAAGGTCGTTCAGATATAAAAATATATCTGAACGATTGAGTGCAAAGCACTCATCCTCCCAAGATGATTGATAATTGTACAATCAACAGCATTTGTATAGAAATACAAATCTGAAGATATGAATGCAATATCTACAGACAGCTCTTCATTTTCTTCAGACATTGTCCAACATCAATCTTCAGATCATGATCTCTGCCTATTGAAGTTTCTGATCACTCTTCTCTCTTTTCCAAGCTTTTCTTCCTTGCAATCCACTGAAGGTGTCTTGCAGGGAGCTGGATGAGTACACTGCAATATGTTGTAGAAATCAGAGATACGTTGGTGAAGACGATCTCTTTGGTGATTTCCTTTTCTATGAAGTTCTTGAGTAGATTGAGTTACTCGTTGCTCACTGTGATGTTGTGTTGCATCCTCTCTCTCTTTGAGCACGAGAGACGGTTTATATATATAGGCGAGAATCAATATGATCGTTGAGAGATGAGAACTCGAAGATTTCTATCCGTTGGAGATATAGTAGTTGAAGACTATCGGATATAGATCTTTGTCCATAAGATCTCTGAATTGTTTGGGGCGGAGATTTCGTCCTGTAGATCTTGGAACTCGTTGTCTGTCAGACTAGGTTGATAGGTCTCTGAAGAGTAGGTTTGATGTCTGTTGCACTGTCAGGTGGTCTGTTAGATAAAGTAATTGCTTTTTGACTTTAACAGACTACTTGAGTGAGAGAAAGTCTTGTAGCTTTAAGTATGTCAGGTTTTATGAGGCACGGACATATTTATCTTGATTTGAGCGGCTAGTTGATTTTTTCCTGTAGCACGTGCAGATTCTAAGTCTGCCGTTTGAGAGCTTCGAACCAGTGGTAACAGGTCTACCGATGTAGAAGAGTTGATGTCTACCGGTACGAGCTTTTTAACTTGTGGCATGTCTGCCGCTGAAGGCTTATGACATTGCTGCAAGTCTTCCGGTGCTACGTGCAATCTGAAGCGCTGTCTGCTTTTGATCATCTTATAGGAGGTAGGACTCGATCAGGTTACACCTAATCTAAGACCTATATGAAATCATACAAGTTGCCACATTAACCGGTACGCAGGCCTTTTAGCCACTTGTGATTATTCACTTGTAATGGGGGCAAGCAAATCAAATATATATGGAATATGCAATGTGATAATTAAATTATCAAGAAGCGTATTCCAATAATCAACAACCTTGCCATTTTTTGATCTACGAAGGCTTTTTTTGATCTACCTTCACATTTTTTGATCTACCTTCCCATTTGTTGATCTACCAAGGCTTTTTTTTATCTACCTTGGCATTTTTTGATCTACCTTCACATTATTTGATCTACCTTGGCATTTTTTGATCTACCTTCACATATTTTGATCTACCTTCATATTTTTTGATCTACCAAGGCATTTTTTTGATCTACCTTGGCATTTTTTGATCTACCTTCACATTTTTTGATCTACCAAGACTTTTTTTGATCTACCTTCACATTTTTTGATCTACCTTGGCATTTTTTGATCTACCTTCCCATTTTTTTGATCTACCAAGGTTTTTTTTATCTACCTAGGCATTTTTTGATCTACCAAGGCTTTTTTTGATCTACCTTCACATTTTTTGATCTATCTTTACATTTTTTGATCTACCTTCACATTTTTTGATCTACCTTGGCATTTTTTGATCTACCTTCCCATTTTTTTATCTACCAAGGCATTTTTTGATCTACCTTGAGATTTTTTGATCTACCTTGGGATTTTTTGATCTACCTTCACATTTTTTGATCTACCAAGGCTTTTTTTGATCTACCTTCATATTTTTTGATCTACCTTGGCATTTTTTGATCTACCTTCGCATTTTTTGATCTACCTTCGCATTTTTTGATCTACCTTCACATTTTTTGATCTACCAAGGTTTTTTTTAATCTACCTTCACATTTTTTGATCTACCTTCACATTTTTTGATCTACCAAGGCTTTTTTTGATCTACCTTCACATTTTTTGATCTACCTTGGCATTTTTAGATCTACCTTCACATTTTTTGATCTACCTTGGCATTTTTTGACCTACCTTCACTTTTTTTTATCTACCTTCCCATGTTTTGATCTACCAAGACTTTTTTTTATCTACCTTCACATTTTTTGATCTACCTTGGCATTTTTTGATGTACCTTCACATTTTTTGATCTACCTTGGCATTTTTTGATCTACCTTGGCTTTTTTTGATCTACGTTGGCATTTTTTGATCTACCTTCACTTTTTTTTATCTACCTTCCCATTTTTTGATCTACCAAGGCTTTTTTTGGTCTACCTTCACATTTTTTGATCTGCCTTGGCATTTTTTGATCTACCTTGGCATTTTTTGATCTACCTTGACATTTTTTAATTTACCTTGGCTTTTTTTGATCTACCTGGACATTTTTTGATCTACCTTGGCATTTTTTGATCTTCCATGAGTACAAATAGTTAATACAGTGACAATAGATTAAGTATCAATTTCATCAGTACAAACATCAACGTTGCCTCCGACGAGATGACCCTGCCTGGCTAGTGGATTGAGCCATAATATTTGGGGGTTCTTCGTAAGGTACACCATATAGTGTACAATTCACTTTAACAAGTAAATTCCCCAAAGACTCATATGGAATGCTCATGTCTCCTTGCATCCATTGATCTGAGAATGGCCTTGTAATACGATGTGCTTCTTTGACCATGTACTCATACATATCTGCGGTAGGAGGGACCGCCGTGGTAATGTGTCTTGATCTGTTAGTAGGGTTCTGGACAAATGGATGAGAATGTTGCATGAACCACGTCATATAACCAGCTTCAAACTGACCTGGTCGTCGGCACCTGTGACCAAGATCGTCATTTGATAAAATATAGGTGTTAAGCATGTTCCACAATCTTGCAAGCGTCAACCACATAACTTGGTCCTTTGCAAGTCCTCTATTGGGGGTGTCGTGAGCAATTGGCATTGTTGGAATTGTTTGTATAAATCCAAATTGCCTCAAAAATCTCTATGGATGGTATGGCTCAACTATGGTGTCCATACATATACATCCGCAATAGAATGCAACTTGGTCAAATGGAAAGCTTTCCCTAACACGCGCATCGTACGCAAGCCACTCAACCTACAATAGTATAACAAGTTGCAATTTATTCCGAAATTACTAGAACAAACAACATAAAAAAGCAGCTTCGTCAATACTCATATCACCGAATCTCAAAGAGTCAATTTGTTCACGAACAGCCCGTAATTGCTCCGTAGATGACCCCTGATTTCCTGCTGGTTTCCACCGTTGTGCAACAGGCTGCCTCTGTCTATAGTCCACATTAGGTGGAGGCCTAAAACATGGAAAATATTCGTATATCCATGCCTGCATGAAATCCAATTTTAAATTTTAAAACAAGTCATGCTACAACAATTAATAAACAAATATAAAAGGTATGTTATTACCTCCAATAATGTTAACGATCCTGCGATCTGTTGTGTTTTGGCTCTGGAAGCTTTCCCTAGCTCCCTATATAAGTAAGCCAGCGCAGCAGCTCCCCATGCATATGTAGAGGCATCCTGAAGATCAGCTAGCCACTCGAGGTAGTCAATACTAACTCGGGTTCCACTCTTATCAGTAAAAATACTGCAACCCATCATAAATAACAAATATGCCCTCACTGCACACTCCACTATATGCTCATCATCAGATGTTGTATTTGGCATAAATGTTTGACGTAGCCACTCAAGTCTAACCGATGAACCCCTGACTCCCCGCATCCCATCCTCCAATTGCATACGAGAAACTCCCAAAAGTTGACAAACACGTTCCTTTGTCAACTTGCCTTTAGATAGAACCGGCATCCCTCGGATTGGAAGACCAAGGATACAATGGACATCTTCCAAGGTAATTGGCATTTCACCAAATGTCATATGAAAAGTATTGGTCTCTAGATGCCATCGTTCCACAAAAGCGCTAATTAATGGTTTATTCACTTCATCAAAACGGACCCGGGTAATTTCTCTCAAGTTTGTCAGACGGGTAGTCGTTTTGAAATAACGAGCAGACTCTAAAAGTTGGAATCTCCCAATCCCGTATTTTCGATGTATGGCCAATACATCTTAGAACCCCTCTCTCATGACCCAACCATACATTTGCAGCGACATGGCCGACGTATGTGATTAACAATGTCTTTATATTTGGTCTACATCCATCAACCTCCTCTTCCTCCTCTTCATCTTCATCTTCATCTTCCTCTTCCTCTTCCTCTTCCTCTTCCTCTTCCTCTTCCTCTTCATCTTCCTCGTCATCGTCATCGTCATCGTTATCGTCCTCGTCCTCTTCCACTTCCCTCTCCTCTTCCTCTTCCTCGTCCTCTTCCTCGTCAGACTGTTGTTGTTGTTCTTGATTATGCAATTGAAAATCGTCAAGGTGTACGCGGTATTTGTTTACCCGTAAGGCCTCATCTTTTTTTTCTTGTAAATATTTTTCACGTTGTAATTGTCGTGCTTGTCTATTGGCGGCTGTTGGTCTTTCCCTGGAGTGGGCGGTTGCTTTTTTACTCCCAAACCCAAGAGCCTTTGTTGCCTTCCCTACAAATATAAAGTAAAACACAATATAGGTACACCATCGTCAATTATAAAAACCCTTAAATAAATAAATAAATAAAACATAAAATTTCAAATATGTTCGGGTGTACAAACCGAACATATTCACAAATGTTTGGGTGTACAAACCGAACATAATAAAGAACGTTCGGTTACATAACCCGAACACTGTAGCAATTTCGGGATTCTTGTCTATATTTGCAATTTATCTGAGTTTATAAACATTGAGGAATTGAAACCCAAACTTCGTTCAAAACCACATATAAATTTAAACCCTAAGTTATTTAAAACACTAGAAATAACTTTAAAATATAAAACAAAAGAATGAGATTTCAAACCTATAAAGCTCGACATTTCTGGAATCGATTTGAGGGTGTAGCAGATTATGCGTTGTTGTTGCTCGGTTGTTGTTCACTCCAATTGAGAAAGTTTGATTTGGGGTGATTAAGAACCTTCTGTCTTGATTTTCTATTCGCAGGCTCTCCTCCGTCGTTTGAACAATCTGGTATAAACCTTGGGAAGAACTGGTCGTTTGCATAATCTGGCATAAACCCTGGGAAGAATTGGTCGTTTGAATAATCTGGTATAAACCCTGGGAAGAACTGGTCATTTGAATAATCTGGTATAAACCATGGGAAGAACTGGTCGTTTGAATAATCTGGTATAAACCCTAAACCCTAAACTAACTGTTCGAGTATAATAACCGAACGTTTTAGAAAATGTTCGGTCCAGGTACCCGAACTATTTTTAAGATGTTCGGTCCAGGTAACCGAACAGTTATTGTATATTTAGGTTTTTCCATCAATTTCAGTACATTTAAGTACAATTTCATTAGTTTGAGGCAAATTTGAGTAAAGTGCATTAATAAGCACAATGTTATCATTACATGGGTATTTTACATACATAATAAACTCCTTAAAACTAACCATTACATCCAACCTAATGTAAAAACCCTAAAATTAAATGCTCCTTACAAGCATTCAGTAGCAAGAACAATATAATTAAAAATAACTACGATTAACAGTAGTGGTTATTTCTTGCTGCTATCCTTGACTTCAAACCACAAGTAAGAACATCAACAGAAGAATAAAACTACAACACCCAAATAGTAGGCAAATGAAAACTTTTCGCTCCCAAGCACGTGTGATTTTCAATTGCACTATCTCATTTTCATGGCGATTGATGGCCTTTAGCAGACCAGGAATAACCACAGTCGAACGAGGGCACATTGGAGGATCATGCCAAGAAAAGTAATCACATCCTCCACCATCCTGTAAATAATTGAAATTAGAAAATCGAATGTGGATGTTCCAGACCAGGATTTTGATGGTCAAACTTACTTGGGTGTAATTTGGGCAACCAAATAACCTTCGCCCAGTATTTGTACCAATCCAAGCAGTCTTGAGCACCCTATTATCACCACAATAGCATTCAGCCATGGATGAAGAAGAGAAGTTCGTTTTGTGAAGCTATGCAGTTGAAATGATACGTAAACCCTCGATTTTCAGCTCCTTTTGTGAAGCTATGCAGTTGAAATGTCTATTTTACCCCGAACGTTCTCTAATGCATTTGCTACAGATTGTTCGGTTATATTGGCCGAACCTCTTAAGTAGGTTCGGTCCAGTAAACCGAACATTTTGTCATAAGTTCGGCCCAGGTAACCGAACTGGTCGTTCAATGTTTAGGTACACCTTCTATTTTTTAATGAAAGCAATACACAAAATAAAACTAGAAAATCGGATTAAAATCAAATATAATACAACTCAAGGTTGATGTTAACATGACTTCAATGTCAAATGGATGAGAAATTTGAAATTCTACCTACTACAAACCAAAACTAAACTTGTGATTGCTTATCACTCGTAGGAGTTGGATCAGGTTGTGATTGTCTATGAGTCATAGGAGTTCGATCAGGACATGAAAGTCGGTTGTGTCCTACTTTTTGACATCTACTACATTTTTATCTTCTACGCTGCTCTCCAATTGAAGGGATTCTGTTTGTTCTACGACGACCGGCTCGTAGTCGGACTAAAGGTGGCAAGATAGTCATTTCTTTGATTGATTGTGGAATTTCCCAATCCTCTTCATTGACGACAGGGTAGATGTTTTCATCATATGCCAATCTCCAACAATCTGCTGTATATA
This sequence comes from Codonopsis lanceolata, assembly GCA_013146195.2. Taxonomy (NCBI): domain Eukaryota; kingdom Viridiplantae; phylum Streptophyta; class Magnoliopsida; order Asterales; family Campanulaceae; genus Codonopsis; species Codonopsis lanceolata. The sequence goes on from CM028377.1 coordinate 173,933,526, forward strand.
ATGGTAAGCACAATCGATGCACTGAAAAATTTCTCTTGTTTGCAACTGCAACTGCATGCTCGCATGGCACGTGGTCCAACTGAAACTTACCACAACTGCAAGCATTAGTACCAAAGTCCATTGTGTAATGCTTAGGACCGCTCCTCACCACGTATTTTGATTGATCAATGGGTTCAATCACTGTGAAATTCTTCACATGCTCAATGGCTTGGCTTAATTTTGTTTCCATCACAGGGGTTAAATAGGATGTACATGCTTGGGCTACCTCACGCCTATCACAAAACCATTTCTGCCATGGTTTCCCAATACTTTGAAGCAAGGGAATTATAGGAGTTTGTCGGGCATCCTTGAAAACGGAGTTAAGAGACTCTACAGTGTTTGAAGTCATTATATTGTAACGGTTACCTTTGTAATAAGATATGGCCCATGTATCAAAACTGGTTCCGCTAAGATATTCACAACCCTTCTCATCAGTTTTTTCAATTTGAGACATATGTTTCTTGAACTCTTCTATCGTATATGCCTATGCCTCCCTCATAAAAAGAGCGAATGTCCCAGGCTTTCGAGTTGCTGTCTTTAATTTCCCTTTATTTGGTAGATACAATGCGCATGATGTACATTTTGAAAAACATCTTTGACTGCAGTAATAATGCTCCTATGACGGTCAGAAATGATCACAAGTCCTTCATTGTCACCTGTTATTGCTTTCAACTTCGTAAAAAACCAAGCCCATGCATTATCATTCTTTGAATCAACAATAGCCTATGTAAGAGGATATATCTGCATATTTCCATCCTGACAAGTTGCAATAATCAATGTGCCTCTATATCTTGTAGTTAAAAATGTTCCATCCACAATAATTACCGGACGCATTGCAGCATGAAATCCGATAACGCAAGCCCCATACGCCAAAAAGAAGTACTTGAATCGGTTTTCACTATCAAGCTCTAAAGAGTAGACTGTCGATGGATTAGCCAATTGCAAATTATGGGCATATGCACCTAGCTTTCTGTAACTATCCTCTGCTGAGCCCCTTAGATGTGTTAAGGCAGCTTCTCTACACCTCCTGGCTTTTTGATAGTTTAGATTAACACCAAAATCTCGAGTAATCTTACCAATGATGTCCTTCGGTCGAAACACTTGTCTGTCCGCCAACTCTGTCGAGATATGTACTCCAATAACTCTCGATGTTGCTTGTCTATGATCAGTCATGCACATGTTATGGGGGCAAGTATGTTCAGCTGTATATTTTCGGATCTGGAAAAAATCACTTTCTAAGTACTTTGTTGCTCGCAAACGCCATTTGCAATTATCACCAGCACAAACTAATGTGTACACAGTTTGGTTCGATTTGGTTGTTTTGAACTCAAACTTATTAGTCAATGCAAGTAAGTAGACAGCATCCTGAAGCTCCCTCTTGTTATTGAATACCTACCCAACCTTCAAATCAATATCTTCCGGTAACACTCGCGATGTACTTCCAACTAAAGAATTCAATAAATGCTCTCTTGTGAAGTAATTGTCTTCATCTCGGTTGCCTTGACTGAACCCATCAAATCTCTGTCTCGGGGGTGTAGAGTAATCATTACTTGTAGCAGCCCATCCTCCAAATATGTCATTTCCTTCATTTTCTTCTTCAGCCTCAGGTTCATCTTCAGGTTCAGGTTCAGGTTCAGGTTCAGGTTCAGGTTCAGCTTCTTCTTCAACATACTCCATGTCACAGCCAAATTGATTACTCTCTTCCCGGTTCCCTTCACAATTTTCTTTCTAAGTTATACAAATAGGAGTAATCATGCCTAGTTGGTTAAGATTACGGACCCATTCAACTTCTTCATTTGAAGTAATTTGGACATGAACTTGTAGACTCTGCCCTACTGGTGGTGGAGTAAGAAATCCTAACTCTATATCATCAACTTTGCAAAGGTTTCTTACTGACGCATACAACTCTTCAACTGAAGTGTCTTCCCTGATCGTAATTCATTTTGCCTTATGGTTGCCAATAAATTCCCACTTTGATCCTCCGATGTTCTCGTTGTCAACAAAATGTCCAAAATAAAAAACAGTGACTCAAACTGTTGAAGCCATACCTGAAAAGCAATCGAAAAGAAAATTTCATCAAATATGAGGTAGAGTATATATCATACAAAATGTGATTCATTAGATACAAATTGACATGACAAAAATAGGCATGGTTGATCGAAAATTGTCAAGGTAGATAAAAACATATCATGGTAGATAAAAAAATGTCAAGGTACACAAAAAGTCATGATAGAGCAAAATAAGTCATGGTAGATCAAAAAAAGTCATGAGAGATCAAAAAAAGTCATGGTAGATCAAAAATAAGCATGGTAGATCAATAAAAAAAATGCAATGGTAGATCAAAAAATGTCATGGTAGATCAAAAAAAGCCAAGGTAGATCAAAAAATGGGAAGGTAGATCAAAAAATGCCAAGGTAGATCAAAAAATGTGAAGGTAGATCAAAAAATGTCATGGTAGATTTAAAAAAGCCTTGGTAGATCAAAAAATATGAAGTAGATCAAAAAATGTCAAGGTAGATCAAAAAATGCCAAGGTAGATAAAAAAAATGCAATGGTAAATCAAAAATAGGCATAGTAGATCAAAAAATGTCATGGTAGATCAAAAAATGCAATGGTAGATCAAAAATAGGCATGGTAGATCAAAAAATGTCATGGTAGATCAAAAAAAGCCAAGGTAGATCAGAAAATGCCAAGGTAGATCAAAAAATGTCATGATAGATCAAAAAAAGTAAAGGTAGATCAAAAAATGCCAAGGTAGATCAAAAAAATCCAAGGTAGATCAAAAAATGCCAAGGTAGATCAAAAAATGTGAAGGTAGATAAAAAAAAAGCCAAGGTAGATCAAAAAATGTGAAGGTAGATTAAAAAATGTCATGGTAGATTAAAAAAAGCCTTGGTAGATCAAAAAAAGCCAAGGTAGATCAAAAAATGTGAAGGTAGATCAAAAAATGCCAAGATAGATTAAAAAAAATGCAATGGTAGATAAAAAATAGGCATAGTAGATCAAAAAATGTCATGGTAGATCAAAAAATATCACGGTAGATTAAAAAATGTCATGGTAGATAAAAAAAATACAATGGTAGATCAAAAAAAGGAATGATAGATCAAAAATAGGCATGGTAGATCAAAAAATGTCATGGTATATCAAAAAATGTCATGGTAGATCAAAAATAGGCATGGTAGATCAAAAAAATGTCAAGGTAGATCAAAAAATTTCATGGTAGATCAAAAATAGGCATGGTAGATCAAAAAAATGTCATGGTAGATCAAAAATAGGTATGGTAGATCAAAAAATGTCATGGTAGATCAAAAAATGCAATGGTCAATCAAAAATAGGCATGATAGATCAAAAAATGTCATGGTATATCAAAAAATGCAATGGTAGATCAAAAATAGGCATGGTAGATCAAAAAATGTCATGGTAGATAAAAAAAAAAAACAAAGGTAGTTCAAAAAATGGGAAGGTAGATCAAAAAATGCTAAGGTAGATCAAAAAATGTGAAGGTAGATCAAAAAATGATATGGTAGATTAAAAAAAGCCTTGGTAGATCAAAAAAAGTCAAGGTATATCAAAAAATGTGATGGTAGAACAAAAAATGCCAAGGTAGATTAAAAAATGCCAAGGTAGATCAAAAAAATGCAATGGTAGATCAAAAATAGGCATGGTAAATCGAAAAATGTCATGGTAGATCAAAAAATGCAATGGTAGATCAAAAATAGACATGGTAGATCAAAAAGTATCATGGTAGATCCAAAAAAGCCAAGGTAGATCAAAAAATGCCAAGGTAAATCAAAAAAAAAGCCAAGGTAGATCAAAAAATGTGAAGGTAAATCAAAAAATGTCATGGTAGATTAAAAAAAGCCTTGGTAGATCAAAAAAAGCCAAGGTAGATCAAAAAATGTGAAGGTAGATCAAAAAATGCCAAGGTAGATCAAAAAATGCCAAGTTTGTAACACCCCGGATTCTTGCATGTGTATTGTGTGCTTGCCTTCATGTTTTCTTGTTGATTGTGAGCATATTTACTTAGTCTATATTTATGATTTAGAAACATTCTTAAATCATTCATGAAGCGCTTAACATGTTTAGAATCATGTATGCTTACTTGTTGAATCGCCGGTTCGATTGCTTTGTTTCGCCCTTAGCGATTTCCCTTCGTTGCCCGTATTGCTTGTTTTTCGACGTGCGAAATGTTCGTTGAGTTCTTGGACTTGTATTCAAGTCATAACCATGTTTAAACAAGCCTTGTCCATGTCCAAGTTATTCTAGTTTGATTGGTGCTTGGTTGGTGTTTGATTCGTTAACCATTTGTCGTTTGATTCGAGCCTTGTTTTACCTTGTACCGGATGTTGTTCGGGTGTGTTTCCGACTTGTTTTGAGTTGTGTTAGACCTTAGAATGGTTGCCCATGAGTTTGGGATCATTTAGGTCATGTTTAGACCAAGTTCAAGAGCTTGCCGAGGCGGCCGCATCGAAAATTGTGCACCAGCCCGCCTCAAGTTCTGAGAGCATTTCAAAATCAGATCCAGCCTCAGCATCCCAGGCGCCCGCCTCAACTTCTGGGAGCAACTTACGGGATTTTCCCCTGTTTTGCTGTGTACGACTTTTGGCACTTAAACCCCAATCCAAACCTCTTCTAAACCTCACTAAAACCTTCCTAGCACCCCTTGATTATGTCCTAACATTAGTAGCATGTTTTAAGAGTGGATTAACCAACCATTAGTGAGCATTAAACAAACCAAAATCAGATATTTTCTCACCACATGAGAGTGACACTTGTCCCACTCAGCTTTTCAGCAAATATAAGCCACAATCTGATTGGTTGACCTTCATTCTTCACCCTCACTCTCCATGAACGAATTTCTTCCTCTCCCAAGTTCTTCCATGGCTCCTTGAAGGTATTCTCTTGGTCCTCCATCATCCCTTCATCCTTTGCTCAAGCTACCTTCATCAAAAGTGTTGAGCTTGTAGAGTTGATCATTTCCAACCAATTGGTTTGTGCTCTTCCCATCTTCTTCCTTGGTGAAAGGTAAGCTATTGATTCCCCTTAGGATGTATGTTAGACTTGCCATGTCCCCCTCTTCTCATGATTCCCATGCCATGCTTGATGATGAGTTGAGTTTGTAAGGATTTTGAATGATATATTCATCTTGTTGTTTTGGTCCTATGCCTAGAATTAAATATGTTCTATGCCTCCTTAGGAACAACTATTGTTCTTGGACTAATGACTTTTGATAACTCTATGAGATTATGAATTCTAGGGTTTCATATGTTATGAATTGTTCATCCTATTGATTGGGTCCTATGCTTAGAATCAAATGTGTTCTATGTCTTTCTAGGATTAACTAATGTTCTTGGACCTTTGTCTTTTGATAACTTTTGAAATAATGATTCTAAAGTTCCCATGAAATATTGAATTAATGATAATTCTTGACTATGGTTGTTAAGTGGATTAATGGCCTAGTCTACTCGATTCGAGAACTTAGAAAAGGGATTTGGATGCATTTAGCATTTAAACTCTATTGGAGGAATTTTTAGAGACGACTCAACGGAGTTAAACTTAGTGAGCCATTGAACAATACCGGCTCAATGATCAATCCCTACGACGTTCTAAACACGTTTCTCTAAGAATGATAATTCTAGACTATTGAATTGGATTGATTACCATGCTTGATTCTTGATGTCATATAATAGAATACCTATTTGACATGTTGAGTTCGCTCTTGTCGAACTCATTCCTGCTTGATTATTGATGAGAATATTTACTTGTCATGAACGAGATCGCTCTTGTCGACCTCGTTCACTACTTGAGAATTTGTTAAGTAGACACTACTTGGCATTTGCATGAGTCGGTGGCATCTGTCCTTGTTCACACACGCCTCCACTTTGTGGCCGCGGTGGGTAGCTCCCTTGCTTTGTAATCAATACGAGCATCATTGGTGTCTATCCGGGCATTCCCTCGGAAGGTCGATGTACTTACACATCGACACATGCACCTCAGAATAACGCTTGTATGCAAGGAACTACGTAGCGGCCCGGCCTCCATATATCCTTATCCTATGTGATTTAATTACGAGCACCTATGTGAACAATGTGCATCTTGGATATATGATCTCTATGCTTATGTGACGATATCTTGCCTTGTATGTTGCATATTGCCATGACATGCATGATTGATAGCTTACAAGTCTTTATGACTTACCCATTCCCCTTTACTGCTTTAGATCCTAGCAAGACATGTCCTTCCCGTTGAGGCTTGCGGTGTTCGTGCCTTGATTCTCCTTTTGTCCGCCGTTGCAGTTTGAAGAGGTGGTTTAGATGTCCTCTTCCTTTCTTTTGTTATTTTGCAAGGACGATGGGTTAAAGCAAGTCAATTAGACTATGCTTGAGAATTTGTATAGAACTTGATCTTGTTACTATTATTAGCTACCTGTAGTTTAACACTTGTAGTACTTGTAATCCCTTTAATGCCGGCATTGTGTAAGCCGAGCTTGGTTATCTTGTTTAATAGTTCACTACGTTTAAGTCTTCCGCTGAGCATCCTTTTAGCTCTTATTTAATTCTTGTCCATGAACTGTTAGCTTGGGTTCCGGCATGTAGTGTCGCCGATGACTTGGTCTAATTGCTTAACTGTTTTATCAGATTTGAAAAGTTTTAAAAATACCGGCCTTTTAGGGCCGAGGCGTGTTACGTCTCTAATGTTGCGTCACGTCGTTTTCTTAAAATGAGTCCTTGCATGTTAATTGTCCACTTGTTTCCCCCTTATTTGGGCGGTCCGACCCGCGGTTCCACCTCAGGCCCGGGTCGGGTCGCCACAAAGTTAGATCAAAAAAATGCAATGGTAGATCAAAAATAGGCATGGTAGATCAAAAAATGTCATGGTAGATCAAAAATAGGCATGGTAGATCAAAAAATGTCATGATAGATCAAAAAATGTCATGGTAGATAAAAAATGCAATGGTAGATCAAAATTAGACATGGTAGATCAAAAAATGTCATGGTATATCAAAAAAATGTCATTGTAGATAAAAAATATGCATGGTAGATCAAAAAATGTCAAGGTAGATCAAAAAATTTCATGGTAGATGAAAAATAGGCATGGTAGATCAAAAAATGTCATGGTAAATCAAAAATAGGCATGATAGATCAAAAAATGTCATGGTAGATCAAAAAATGCAATGGTAGATCAAAAATAGGCATGGTAGATCAAAAAATGTTATGGTAGATCAAAAAATGTAATGGTAGATCAAAAAATAGGCAAGGTAGATCAAAAAATGTCATGATATATCAAAAAAAGCCAAGGTAGATCAAAAAATGGGCAGATAGATCAAAAAATGCCAAGGTAGATTAAAAAATGTGAAGGTAGATCAAAAAAAGCCAAGGTAGATCAAAAAATGTGAAGGTAGATCAAAAAATGTCATGATAGATTTAAAAAAGCCTTGGCAGATCATAAAAAGTCAATGTAGATCAAAAAATGCCAAGATAGATCAAAAAAATGCAATGGTAAATCAAAAATAAACATGATAGATCAAAAAATGTCTTGGTCGATCAAAAAATTTCATGGTAGATCAAAAATAGGCATGGTAGATCAAAAAATGTCATGGTAGATCAGAAAATATCATGGTAGATCAAAAAATGCCATAGTAGATCAAAAAATGTCATGGTAGATGAAAAAAATGCAATAGTAGATCAAAAAAAGGAATGGTAGATCAAAAATAGGCATAGTAGATCAAAAAATGTCATAGTATATCAAAAAATGTCATGGTAGATTAAAAATATGAATGGTAGATCAAAAATAGGTATGGTAGATCAAAAATAGGTATGGTAGATCAAAAAATGTCAATGTATATCAAAAAATTTCATGGTAGATCAAAATAGGCATGTTAGATCAAAAAATGTCATGGTAGATCAAAAATAGGGATGGTAGATCAAAAAATGTCATGGTAGATCAAAAATAGGCATGGTAAATCAAAAAATGTCATGATTGATCAAAAAAATGCTTTGGTTGTTCAAAAAAACTCTATGTTGATCAAATATAGTCAAAGTTGCTTAAAATTAAACAAGGTATAGTAAACTATTAGAGGTCTACTAAAATAGGGAAAACAAAAACAGTTCGATTACCTCAACCGAACATTGTTAGAGTGTTCGGTCCAGGTAACCGAACCACTCTAGAGTATTCGGTCCAGGTAACCGAACCATTGTTAACCACTATTGTTTTTGTTTGCAGCATTACATTTCATCAAAATTACAAATAATCGAACTTTCATAAAAAATAGCAAATTTTCTGCATTGCATATAACAGCAAAACTCAATAATATGTTCACCGAATTTAATCTGAAGAACCATAAATTTTCAGAGCAACAGAAAAACTAACCACAGTGATTGATTTGTCGATCGGTGAAATGATGGAATGAATTCAAGAAACAACACGTCGTTGTAGTAGGGAGGAAGAATAATACGCGCGCAAGAAGAAGAATACAATGGAAAAACGAGTTGTTGAATTAAAGAAGAAGAAGAATACACATGAAGAATATATTTTTTTTACGTTCTCAGCCTGGTTGGTTTGAGGATATTATAGATATTTCATAAAATAGTCATTTAAATTAATTTTCTAAGATAAAAGGGTGTTATAGATAATTCATCACATAAAGGGTTATCTAAGTTAGTTTTTTGATAGGTGGGTTAGTTTTGTTTTTGGGAGGGGATATTCACACCCCAAAAAGCTATTTCTACACCCCATTATTCTTTACACCCCATTCCTTTCTCACTTCATTCTCTACACCCCAGCTAAATACCTATTGTACCCTTTCCCCAACCAACCCAATTAATTACCACTAACCAGATTAATTACATACCTACCCTCCCACCCCCAAACACAACATTGCCGTGAAGAACCAAGCAAGAAGCAGCGCGAACTCCATAGTCTTCCCTTCCTGCGCGCAACAAGGAATTCAAAATACAAACCAAACTCATTACTCTCATCTCACTCTCAGCAACAACAACAACATTATCAACATTCCGTTCAACAAACCTGAAGAAAGTGATCAACAATGTCTTCTATTGGTATAAATTTTCTTCATCTTCTACATTTAAATACTAGTTTTAGGTGTAATTTAAATATCAAATGTATGAAATGCATGCATTTGTGTTGAATTTTCGTTAAAAAATAAAAAAAATTTGAATTTCGGTGTACTGTAAAAAACGACGCTGTTCGGCCCTGGTTAGCCGAACACTACACAGGCCGTTCAGCTCGCATTGGCCGAACACTACATAGGCCGTTCATCTCAAGGTGGCCGAACACTACACAGGTCATTCATCTCACATTGGCCGAACACTACACAGGCCGTTCAGCTCACATTGGCCGAACACTACATAGGTCGTTCATCTCACATTAGCCGAACAGCCCATAGGTTGTTCCTTTCACTCTGGCCGAACAGCCCATGGGTTGTTCATCTCACATTGGCTGAAACTCAGATTGGGCACACTTTTCAGACTTTGATTGGTACTATAACCTTAATTATGATTTATTTTGTTTCGTGTTTACAGGAAAATTGTTTAAAAACGTTTATACAAGGAAAAAGGTGTGACATCGCTAGGAAAGAAATGGACAGCGCCAACAAGAACACGAGCGATCCGAGGCGGGAAGATGAAGATGAGCATGGGCGGGGCGAGTTTTGAGCCTCGGATTAGGCGGGGCGAGTTTTGAGCCTCGAGTTAGGCGAGCGGACTTTTGAGCCTCGAATTGAGCAGCGGGGCATACTTTTGAGCCTCGATTGAGTATGAGCATGGACAGGGCATACTTTTGAGCCTCGCAGACTTTTTGAGTATGAGCATGGGCAAGGGCATACTTTTGAGCCTCAGCAGACTTTTGAGTATGAGCATGGGCAGGGGTTTGAGCATGAGCATGGGCAGGGGTTTGAGCATGAGCATGAGCATGGGCAGGGGCAGTTTCAGCAGACTTATGAGCCTCAGATTGAGCTCGGATTTCCTGGTGGTCCACGTGATACATCGTTACTGACTTCATATGAGTCACACGTAGCTGCATATATTTGGGCTGGTAAAGAAGAACGTGGTATTCTAAAATGCCACAATCACACACAGTTGCTTAATTGGGTCATTCCTACCGCGAAGATTCGAGGGTATTTCGGGATATGGTCAGGGGCAGTGCGCTTAGTAGACTAAGGCATGTATGTTATGCTGATGTGAACAAGGTCTTAGTTTCTGCTTTCGTGGAACGATGGCATCCAGAGACTAACAGTTTCCATATGCCTTTCGGGGAGATGACCATTAGTTTAGACGATGTGTTTTGTCTGCTCGGTCTTCCTATTGTGGGTGATCCATTAGCTTGTGCTAGGGATGTTGATGCCTCATATGTGAGTGAGATGTTGGGAGTGTCACTTGAGGAGGTTTTTAGGGCATGGGAAATAAGAGGGGGCTTCGGTGACATTGGGTGGCTACGTGTGAGGTTTAATGATGATGTCACGTCGAGGATGAGTTTAGGGTGGGTTGTCTTTGTGAGGGCATACTTCTTATTGATCTTGGGTTGCACGATATTTGTTGATAAGAGCGGGACCCGTGTACCTATTGCATACTTAGAGTGGCTTGAGGATCTTGAAAATCTAGATACTTATGCGTGGGGAACTGCCACCCTTGCATATTTATATAGACAGCTAGGACAAGCATCTAGGTATAACACGAAGCGGATAATTTGGTTCCATGGCATTACTTGAGGTAATAATTATAATTATTCTATAGTTTTATGTTGTGTATTTACTAGTAAAGTTAAAATGTTTTATTTGATACTTTAATCTTTAAAAATGTATATTTTATTGCTTTCAGGCGTGGATCTACTTGCGGTTTCCATATCTGAGGCCACCACATAATGTTGATTACAAGTCTAGATACCCGCTTGCGTAGGTGGATTCCGCATGAGGAACCGGGGACGACGCCTGCCGATTTATTAGCATCACGTGAGCAATTAGATAGATTGACGAGCCGTGGCGTGAGTATATGTATTTTTCTATCAATTTCAACAACTTTTTAATATTAGGTTTCGTATTGAAAGTTTTTGACTTTTTGTTGGTCTATTGTTTTAGGTTGGTGGCTTCCTACGACGGTAAGGTCGGGACCGGTTTCCATGGCATCGGTTGCCACGTATCTAGGATGCATATAGATGGGCTATGTTGTCGAGCCATACCATCAGGATAGAGTCCTTCGGACGGTTCGGGTATGTTCAAGCGATTCCGAGGGCGATCATTGCTCGGCTGCGGCCCTCGAGATAACTTCGAAGGCCTTGCATCTGTGGCTAGGTTTTGTTAGGTCTTGGTTGACATCGATAGCCATCTCTATCGAAAACGGCTCGGCAGGCGTGCCTTACGTGCTTTGGGATTGTGCTCACGGTTATTTAGGCGGTGGGAGGCGTTCACATGTAGTCGTACAGCCCGTGGTAGGCGATCCGATACGTTAACACCACTACGACCGATCTGCGGCCGACTCGATGACAAGATATTGGGAGTTGTGAGGACTATGATTGATCCCACGACATTTGGAGATCGGTGACCGATCTATACCATATGTGGACTTGGGCTCGTTGCTTGATAGAGTGCACACAGTTATCAACGGTCCAGCTGATGACACGGGACCGTCTCATAGGAGGGAATAGTGATGTGGACTATGTTTATGTTTTTTTAATGTTATGAATTGTAAAACAATTTTTATTATTTTTTGTGGTAATGAAATTTGTAGCAAACTTTGTATAACGAGACTATGTTTTTGTGTGGCTTGGTTTTCATGTTATTTTCTTATTGCATACTTTGTATAACATAGGACATTTCATAGCAACATAAAAGAAGCATTAGCAGACGACGAATATCATACATAATTTAAATGGCACGTTCAAATACATGTTTTTAATATAATACAATCAGAACTACTCCAAATGTATACTATCAGAACTACTACCAACAACTCTAGCTGAGCCTACAGATTCACTATATGAAAGTTGTCGATTAATATATAGTAATTTCCACGCATTAGCAGCCGACGAGCAATTCTGGTCCCAAACCCATGGCACAGGTGCTAAAGGGTAACCATCACGTAAAAAACCTACAAATAAATTGAGATCTTTGTCAATAAATAATTTAAACTAAATAATATGTCAACCAATTGTAAATAAGTGAAGTAAAGCAATCGAAAGTGATCAAACTGAATAAAGTGATCACCGTTTACTCTTCCAGATACAAATAATATGTGGATCATTTGGGGTGCGGTCCTCAATGGTAAGTAAGTGAAGCAGTGTTTTCTATCTAATACCATGAAAGCAATGTTGTAATATGATGCCACCAAATGTCTCATATCATTTGCATCAAACCAATATGCCTTGGGAGCACTAATGTCGTTATATTGTAGACTCGCGTTCACTTTAGGCACACGATTACGTTCAATTAAGATACGTGTGTATAATTCTTGGTTTGACATCAACTCCATCGACAAGTCGCTCGAACCTGCTCCATGACTCTTCATTTCTATACATAAACCCAGCTACGGCACGAAAACCACAATGACCGTCACCAATGATATTCGATGTGCCCAATATGAAAGGCCGAAATTCCTTCGGGAATTGTTGGACGTAATTACCACTAGCTTTCCGGCCCTAAATGCGTGGTCGCACAACCTATTGAATGTTAAAAGCAGATTAAATTCATAATGTATATATATATATATATATATATATAGCAAACCTTATATAGCAATCCTTGAAATATAAGAAGATTAATACCGGAATCTTTTCGTTAAAATTTGGGCAAGCTGTAGTGAGCGTGGGAGGTTCTTTGCGATGGACCAACCTCGTATAACAATCCTTGATCACAAGGGGAGCAGCTATCTATCATCGACTCCACATGCTCAAACAAACTAGGATCACGCTTGGTTGATTTATCTTTTTTTACCTTCGCAGGCTTCGGACGACCACGAGTGCGCACTTCATCCTGTGGAACAATCAAGGAGTTTGTTCTCGCGTCTTTCACCTCCATCATTCTTTTAATGATTAACAACTTTTCGATCTCGGGAGGCGTTCTCATAATATTCACGAATCTCATCATACGTGCTATTGAATCGATTGTCCATATCGGCTTCATTTGAAACTTCAACATTCTCGGGGAGTAGGTAACATATCTAATTTCCTCCAAAATGAATCAACGATCAAGGGAATTGGGACAGATCATTTCTTATATACTCGGCAATCTCATGACGACAAGGCAACCCGCATGTTTTTCGAAGTACACAACCACACAACAACGGGTCTATATAACCATCTTCAGGTATATTAGTCATCTCATTGTATATCAGACTCAATGCATGAGTAGACACCAAACCTCGAAGTTGTTGAAATATAAGCGATTTGTATTTCGGAAGAAACGACTGTAAGGCTTTTAAGTGAATGACACCTTGATTGCAATGTGAGATGTCTCAATCGGGGTGTCTGTCTCCAACATGTCTCAAAGTCACCTTGACTTGATTTCAAGCTGTCTTTTTAAAGGCTGCATGTTGACTCTCCACCCTAAAATAAGATACAATTAATATTTCTATTACATGACAAAATTTATGGAAAACAATGAAATGTTGAAAACATTTAAATACACGCTTGTTGTGTTGTTGTCGAAGTGCATTACATTATTCGTCCAAACCGACACAAACCTTTCCTTGGTCGTATCCATTGCTTCATGGCGTACTCAACCGCGCAGGATAATCAATAAAATCCATCCGAAACCTCTTCGTGTATTCTTCATATATGTGCTCATTTTTTGCATCCACCAAAAATTCCAACAGATGGAAAATTGATCCCATTGCACTTTGTGCGAAAGTATTTCTTACAATTCGCAAGGATGTTTTTGTTGATATGCCATCGACAAAGTAAATGTTGGGAGGTAGGAAAAGTTACCTCAATTGCATTCATTAACGCAAGATCTCTGTCAGTTACTATCACAGTTGGCAAGGATGATTGATTCATCAAAGCTTTCAAGATACCAAGCGCCCAAATGTAGTTATCTTGTGACTCAGGCCCCATATATGCGGCTCAACCAAAAATGTCATATTTGTCGGCGTCACACCAACAATCTCCAACAAGGGTAACTTATATCTGTTTGTCTTGTAAGTGCAATCCATGAAGAGAACCTTGGGAAAAGAGCGTAATAGCTCAACGCTCATTAGATGAGCCAAGAACAAATCTTGGACGGTGTTGGTTTTCTCACATCTCTGTGATGGTAGTAATATCCATGCTCTATCAATTTTGCTACAAAACTTTGCATTTGCGATCGACCATCACGCTCGATAATTTTATTCTTGCTACGAGCATTGTAAATAGTCCGTATTGAAGACTTATTACTTTGAAACTTCTCGTGTAAACCTTGCAAAATATCCTTAGGCCTCGAATTGGCATGCGACATGTCAAGAACATAAGCCTTCTCCGGCTCTGATAATCGGCCAACAAATGAGTGGCCATGCATGTGAGGGCCTCGGCATGGTTATGCAACCCACATTCAACCCGAAGTTCCCATACTCCTTCACATAATTGTATACCCTTCAAGCGAAATGGACACCCACATTTTTTCGATCCACGTTCTCTCTTGCTATTCTTTGTTACTTTACTCTAATCATCCCCTTTTTTTGACGAGGTTGCCCACCACGTTCACAACCTAAAGTCAACCGAGGTCCTCTATTTGCCGTACCACTATCGACCTAGTAATTACTATCACAAGTCCATTCTCCCTTCCGTGCGAACCCAATCAAATAAGTCATCCGGGATGAAAAATATGCGTGATTTACAAACACATTCTTTGTAATCTATAACAATGTTGTTCAAGAGGAATGATCGCATCATCTACAGGACCAACGACACTATGCTCAGGATACGTGTTTGCTTCTGAAATTAAGCAAAAAAACATGTTAAAAATTCATGATTACGCATTGTTCATAACTGATGTTCGGTCACATTGATGTGATCATTTGGTGTTCGACGAGTGTGATGAACACCCTTAAGGCACTCCCGCCTAGCTCGCCTAGATAGACCGGATCGACCAAGGACCTTAATTTATTTTTGTTGCTTTGATTTTGTGGCATGCGGTCCATTAATGGTAGGTTTGTATATTTTTGTTCATTTTACAAATATAGACAAGTGTTTGATAAAATGACAGACATAAAAAAATTACATTTGTATTCAATGTGTTTGATCTTTGATGTAAATTATCAAAAAATGGTAATTATGTCTTAATTCTAGGCAAGAAGGCGCTATTAACGATTTTAGAACAGAACATCCGATGTTCATCACACCGAGCACGTAAAACCCAAATCGAATTTTTTGGGCAAAAAATCAAATTTTAATGGAAGAAAGTCAAAGAAATACTTACATTACCCGACCCCATGACTTCTTTAAGCTCCTTATAATGTTATTTTTGACAATGTGATTATGTTTGGTGTTGGTTTTGAGAGAGTTTTTTGAAAAAAAATTGAAAGAACGCAAAATGAGGCCCCCCGTAAAACATGTATTGGTGGTTTTGAGATTTGGGGTGTAGATATTAAATAATGTGGTGTAAAGAGCATTATTGTTTTTAGTATAATATTTGTGATTTTTAAAATTTGGGGTGTAAATATAAAACAATGGGGTGTAGGGAGTATTATTTGTATTTTAGTATAAAGGGTATTATAGTTATTTCAATGGGGTGTAGAGATTAATTAATGAGGTGTAATGTTTAAAGGGGCCTTTTAGGTCATTTCACTCAATGGCATTTGTATAATTATTTTAAGTAGGGTGTAAAGATAGTTTTTTGGGGTGTGAATATCCCGTCCCTTTGTTTTTTAGAAAGTGACGAAGGCCGTTAATAAATTAACCCCGTCCGAGTGGATGGATGAGCTGACAGAAAAGAGACAACTATGGAAACGGTTCTCTCTCCTTCCCATTCTCTCTTCACATCCAACCATCTCCTTCCTCACTCCAGGTTCTCTCTCTCTCTACTAACTCACACACAGTCACAATCACACTCACATCACACTAATTTAATTATGTCTTTTGAGATTTTTCATGTGATGTTTCAGGAGCAAAGTAATTAATACAAGTTCAAATGTGAAGATATGTAAATTGGGGAAAAGGATTGTAGCATGTTCTTGTGATTCTTCAAGACCCATTTTCCAAAATGGGTTCTGCAGAAGAGATTTTATCCTCTTTGGAGTTTCTTCTTCGGTTGTTACTACTGTTTTTCCATCTTCAGGTAGTTAACCCAGCAATTTCACCATTTGCTCCTCTACCTTGAATTCCTTCATTATACTGTACAAAGTTATTCCGTTAGAGTCCATGTTTGGAATGTCATACACAGTAAGGATTCAAATAAATTTCCATAATTGCCATTAGCTTTAAGAATTTATATAGTTTTGCTAATTTGAGTTTAAAATAACAACTAACAAGGATAATTATGGAAGCTCATTTGAAACTATATACACTTCAAGTAGAACGTAACAAAATAATACACCCTCCGTTCCGGACAAAGAGTCTTGTTTGATCGGCAAACTTTTTAAGAAAATGATATTTTTAGTACCTCGTTAGTAATAAAATGATACTTTTATGCCTTAATTTTTTAAAGTGGACTCTTTAAGTGAAACATCCCAAAATAGAATGGTGGACTCTTTGCCCGGAACAGAGGGAGTAACTTATTAGAAAGTAGGATTCTTTAAGAGGAACGAGGGAAGGATAATGCTATTTGACCCTTTACACTTTCTTTGGTTCTTTTTTCTTTTTTCTGTGGTTTTGGACTTTTATGAAATTTGTTTAGTAATGTGTATGTGTGTGTTTTTACAACTCCCTTCAACCTACTCAAGTCCACATTTGGGAAGTGAAATACTCGATGAGGTACAAAGTAACTTTGTAAAATTGTAAGTAATCAATATAACAAAGAATTTGTTGATCCAACTTTTATTTCTTATTGGGAGGATAAAGTTAAAACATGGGAAATAAGAGCTTAAACGTTGAGGTGAGAGTCTTTGTATGAGGACATCCCAAAATAGAAAGTAAAACTCTTTGAGCGGACAGTGGGAGCATTAAAATTTAATTTTTTCAAAAAAATTATCTTTTGATGAGTCCGTATTGGAAACCAAAATATTTTTAAGAATACCTAGAAGATGATTATTAAAAAATTCTTCAATTAATACCTTGAGAATGATCATTAACAAAATCTCGATAGATGTTGTAAGCTTAACTTCAGAAAACACGAACGTGAAAGAGAATTTATCTTCTTCGGTTGCTACAAGCTCAGAAATGTCAGTCATTCCTTTTGTCTTTCAGTATGTTATCTCTAAGCTAATAATATAATACTATTTGACACTTTGCTCTTTTCTTGTGTATTTTTGGACGTTCGTGTTATTTCTTTTTTTAATTTTTTTGATATGCGTATGTTTAATATAACAAATGTATGATGCTGTCCATGGTCGATGTTAACTTGTAAAACTGCCATTTAAGATGGGTTATTGTGTTTTGTATATGAGTGAATTTCGATACACCATCCGTGTAAATTTTGTCTTACACAACCAAAATTCAAGAGATTTTTCTTCAAAAATGCAAACATATTGATTCCTGTTTGCATATTAATAATACCTAAAATTGTGTGTACCAAATTTTTTTGTTAGTAAGTTGGATTAGGTTATATTTCAAGGTGTTTGATTGGTTGATTTGAAAATTAAACTTTAAAGAATTATATACTTGAATTATATAATTGAAAAATGAGGTAGTGTCAATTATTGTCATGCATGATATGAATCAATTGAGTTTTGACATAGCTTCATGGTTTAATGAAGTTCTAAGAAGTGCTTGGGTAGGCTTGGTATTTACTAGGGGTCTGTCAAAATTAATCAATTTGCAAATACTACTTTATATTCACAGTTCTAGTCCATGAATTTCATTTAATTTTAGGCAAATTTCCATGAATTTGAGATGGGTATTATTTCACTTTGTTGGTCAGTAAGATGTCATCAAACCAAAATCATGAAGAATACTCTTACATAAGGATTAAGGGCATACCCCTTGTGAACCTCAAGGGACAGAAAGCAAAAAAAACCAGCTATTTTTTTTATATGAAAATGCTCTCATTTATCCCTCACTGATGCTTATATACTAGCCAGTTTTTGTAGATTCTTTTGACATTCTTTGGAACCATTGAACTCAGGCTTCTGAACTCTGATTTCATTCCAATTATAGTTTGTCGAACCTTATAGGTTTCAGGTTCTGAACTATTCCGTGCTTGCCGAAAACTCCTGACTAGGAGTAAGGTTCCAACCTACTTTGTCTTCCACATGCTCATTTGGATCAGCTGTCTATTGATAAGAATAATAGGATTAGTAGAGAGAGGAGGGTTTAACTGGAGTTAGTATCGCTTGCACTAACCGTACTATCAGAATGACAAATTACCCAAATCAGAAATAGATCTTTGAAAGGCTGAAATGCACCTCCCATCAAACCATTGTCACCAATCACCATTGCCAATTAAGCCTTGCCAAGGATTTATGTTCTTAATTTAATTTATGTACATTTTGAACATTTTGTTGTCTTCAATACAGATTTCTCTTTCTCTTTATTTTCTGATTTTGTTTCTCAGTTCTTACAATAACAAGTTTTTGTTCAAGTCTTGAGAGTTTGAAATTGTCTAACCTCAATCTGTAAAATTTAAATGGATTTTGATTAGCACTCTCATGCATATTTCCTTCTCAGGGTATACTGCTGAGGAAGAGTTTAAAATGGCTTCATTTACTGATGATATTAATGCTTATTCGTATCTGTATCCTGTGGAATTGCCTTCGAAGAAATTTTCCTTCAAATGGTAAGTATGTTTCTGCATAATTTTGAAAATTTTCATGAGTTGGGAGTTTATCTTTGACCGTTTATAACCAATTTCAAAACTCAAGAGTCCGACTGATCACTTCAAATGTACTTTGAACTTTATGACACACATTATTGTTCCTTTTTTATTCTATCCAAATCAAGATGGGAACAAGTTGTCGTCTCCATTCTTGTATATTTGCAGATATTGGAATCTAATACTTTATCATTTAATTGAAGGGTGGAGTCCAGAAAACCAGAACGTTACTCATCTGCAGCGCCTCTGTCTCGTAAGAAGACTAGACTTGTTTCTTCCGCAAATGCTAAAGAAAAAGTTTCAAGAACGTAAATAGTGCTTATTATCGCATGCAAATGCTCGGAAGTTTTACTTGGTTGTTTTGATATAATTAAATAGATAGATGTATCACCAATAAGTGGTTAGGCTCGATCCGTTCCCACGCCCCCACAAAAAATGAGGAAAAAAAATCACCAATAAGTGGCTTCTATCAGTTATTTGAATGCATGACTATTGAAGATTTGCATCTTATGATAAAAATTTTAATCATGATTCAGCTGATGCACGGCAGCGCATTGTGTCTGAACGTGTCGATTTTATTGACAACCTTATCCTATCTGTTTCGGTAATCTTGATCAACTTAAGTCTTGCATGTGTAACCCATATGATATTGTGCTCAAGTGGTTTAACTTTTCTTTTGGATTCAGATTGGTCCCCCAAATGCACAATTCATAAAATCAACGGACAAGAGTACATGGCGTGCAAAGGATGTTGCTGATTCTGTTTTATCTGACAAGTCTGCATTGGTAATGTTTGCTGTTATAAATACACCATGCTTATTTGTGTAGATCTTTTAACATGGAAACCGTTGCATAAATTTAATATGTTTTGCATTTTCACTTGACTTGACTAAAAAAATTTAAAATATATAAATTTGAACCTTGGGACGCTACTAAGTATCACCTAAACGGATTTGATCTGCAAATTCTTTCTGCAATGTGAGCCAGCAAAAAAATTCTTAGAAAGTTGTCCGATTAAGGCTTAAATGATACATATGACAGCTGGTTAGTATAGTTAAAAGAAGATTTCAAATGTGTTATTATGAAAACACCACACTCAGCTTGATCTGATGTTTTTTGGCTTGTAAATGCCATTTTTCTTGTATCAAGTTTCTTTCAAAAGTTGAGATTCTCCTTACTTAACCTGACATGTTTTGAATTTGTAAAGCGAGTCACGTCAAGTCAGCGCATGGCTGAGAGTTCAGTTCTTGACGCATATGCTTCTGAAGTGAGTCTTGAAACTTCTGTTCATTTAACGTTCATCCTTAAACAGAATTTAACTCCGCAAGACCCCACTAGATTAGTTTAAGTGCTTTGTATATTCTATTTACTCACGTGAGGTTATCCTTCCTTCCCTAGATTGATGGTGAGACTTACTGGTATTACGAGTACCTCATACGCAAGTCTCCTACAAAAATTGTAAGTTTTTCTATATTTGTTAGTCATTGAGTGAAGGTGAAAGAGTTGGTATGTGGAATCATTGTAGTCAGACTTATTGGAAATGGTGCAGGTTTCTGATTCAAACATCTACCGGCACTATGTTGCTTCAACTTATGAACGTGATGGTGAGTTACTATTATTATGTCATTTTTCCTTGAATTAATACGGAATTTTAAGGTCTCTTGAGTTTCATTATTAGCTTAGAGCCTTTTGAGCTATATTTGAGATTTGAATTGGAACGAACAAACAAAAAGAAAAAAAGAATACAGTTTTGAAATTTCGTGCCTTGGACTCTTTGGTTAACATAAATTTGCTTTATTGAAGGTTATTTGTACTCTCTGAATGCTTCAACTCTCGGCAAGCAATGGAATGAGGTAAGCTTCTCTCTTTTGCTCTCTTCAGTACTCAATAATTATGTGAGTCATTGTTGCTTTTATGCAGATATGCATGTGCATAACACTTACTCGTGTACCATTTAACTTTAATTTATGCTTTTCTTGTACCTCCTACTTCTGCTTCTTACTTGCAAAACAGTTCAATTATGTTGAGTACCTCATAACGAAAATTGGTACAAAGAGAAGCATACAAATGTAATTGACGTGACTTGGACCACTTGGTCCAGAACGAGGAGTTGGTGTTGGATTTCTTTTCCCAGATACTGAGATAGGTTTTATTTCTCTTGGTTTGTAATTGACAACTGTGAAAATCAGCAAGCAATTTCAAAGTTAGTTGGCACATCTCTAAGACACACTACTCGAGTTGATTTGAAAATTTAGCAGATTTTATGTGAGAATTAAAGAGTCATCTGGTTACAAAATAAAATACGCAAATAAATAATCAAATCTGTTGAAATAATAGGTTAACAGACACTGAGCTATTGTAGATAGTAAAATAACATTATCTCATGGGCTGGCCATGCCACGTCTCCATGATGTTGTAAAGTGTAAGTGGTTCGGTTTGGTTTGGTTTAGGCCAAACCCACAAATCGAACCGTCCCCTATTGGTTACAAAAAATTCAAACCGAACCACTCGGTTTGGTTTGGTTCGGTTTTGTGGTTTATATAAATTATTTTTAATCAAATTAACCAACATTAAAAATAACAATAAAAATAAGATTTTAATTTTGGAATTAACATCAAAATTTAAAAATAACCTACTAACAACAAATTTTCATAAAGAAAACAATACCAATTCCAAAATAAACACAAACAATAGAAGAAATAATAGTTCTCCAACAATTCAGATTTTGTTTGGTTTAGTATGTGTCTATATATATATTATGACTAAATCAAATGCCTAGATTATGCATATAAGATGATCCAAAGGTTCAAAATAACAAATGTAATATAATAAATAAATAAAAACATATAGTTTGGTTCGATACCAAAAACCGTGAATCGAACCGGGTGATTTTCCAATTTTTGAAACCGAAACCGAACCGTATTTAACCAAAACCGAACCAAACCGACTGGTTTAATTTGGCTTGGTTCGGTGGTTCCGATTTACACCCCTATGTTGTATGATGAACCAATACCTTACCAATACTTGTATTGGTTGGTTTCAAGGTTTTTACTACTACCTTATTACATCTAAGACATTAATGAATTTTGATTGGAGAAGAAATCCCCCCATATTTACATATCTTAATTTGAACAACATCACACCATGTTCACACTAGATTTAGGTGTCTAAAGTCTAAGCAGAACTCATCCCAAAATTGCCCTTTATGACATGAAACGATGACACAAACCCCAATTAGTTGGGACAAGGGCTTAATTGAGCTGTGTTTCAGAATTCAAGTCTAAAGAGTTCATTGTCCAAAACAGGCCAGAAACGCCTTCATCAAGAAGTGAATATGATCCATGTTCATTGAAAGGTTTTGATTTGAGAGGACCAACAACCATTTTTATAACCCCAATTTCCGTTCCGTTTCTTGGGTACTAACTCAACATTGTCTGATGTGTATTACAGATGGGGCCGTACTTGGAAAAGACTGTAGGCTCTTTTCGACTTCTACCTCCCACTGAAAACTATGTTCCACCTTTCAAAGATCCGTGGAGATTTTGGTGATGTGTTCTGTTATTTCGATGATTTTGTTCATTCATTTGTTGGTTGGGGGTGGGGGGTAGGTTAGGGGGTACATTTGATGCGTAATATGTATAGAGTAGGATTTTGAGCACCGCTTTGTAACACGATTCTGTACAAAACACTTGGTAGCATAGTGAGTCGCACAATAGGTCCTTGTATGATGAACTAAAGCGACTTTTTGCATACTTGAGAAATCCCTTTGACTACCATAGAAGAACAATTCTCATATTTTGGCAGCTAGGTTAAAAAGTTGAGTTGGCAAATGAAGATCACCAAATGGTTACTTTAGCAGATAAGTTGTTTCAGGGGTAGGAGCTGGAGTGGAAATTTGCTTGTTCCATGGTTCCAGAATACAGGGACAGAATGCGCAAGCGACAATGGCAGATTAGACCAACTCGACTGCCGTTCCATCCTAAGTTTATTTTATCTGTAAACTTGCAAAGCTCAAATAATCTCCATTTCCTCTTCCAGTTTCCAAGATCCATATGATCATATTGTAAAACAAGATGATGTCTCAAACTCTAAAAGGCATTGGTTTCAAACGCTCGAAAGTATGAAGAACTTCAGTTAAACACGGACAACTCTAGGGTGGCCTAAGTGATTTTGGGGCAACTGTATTTCTCTTTAAACAAACACAACCCCATCACAGAGGAGCTTTAATCCAATCTGGTAGAGAGCCCCTGAGAATAAACAGGTGAAAAGTGCTAAATCAAGAGTGTGAAACCATCAATGAGCTAAAAAAACAAATCTGACAGATTTATTCCATCCATCATTACTTTCTCGGTGCATCACAGAAATATAATCACACGCACACACGAGAGAGACACAGAACAATAATATGTAACCTCTTATGTACATCTTTTTTTTTTCCAACCACACAAGTCCATTTTGATAAAATTGTTCCTTGAATGTCCTCGTTCGTTGTAGACACCGTCTCTTCTCATTGCAATGAACTCGTCTCTCTTCTTCCCATTTATGTTCTATTTTAATTTATTTTTTTGAAGATGAGTAATTATTTTGAATTGATTGGAGCCCTAGAATTACATATAATAGAGAAATTACGGTCGGAATTCGCAGAGATGGAGGGGAAGAGAGTTGGGTGGTTTCACCTTGGATTCAATTAATCACCACTCTAACTTCCCGCTCTTTTTTCTTTTCATCTATCAATCTTCAGTTTGAGCATCATCGTCTTCTTTTTCTTCTTCTTCTTCTTCTTTTGTGTTTGTGTTTGATTCAAAATAGATTCATTTTGTTTATTGTATTGTTATGCATATAAACTGTTCTATGAAATGTTTGAATATAAATTTGTTCGTTGTTAAACATTGTTTTTTAATCTAGATGCATCAATTTTGAGTCACGATCCATCATTTATGTATCGTGATGCATCGATTTGGATTTGCAATGCAGGAAAGATGCATCATTGAATCATTTGTTTGATGTGTACACGAAAGAAGAGATATGAGGACTGGTCATTTTGCGATGCATCAAATTGGATAACCAATGCATGAAAATCATGCATCGCAATTTTAAATTCATGCATCGCCAAAGAACATGAGGTTTGGTTCATTTTGGTATGAATCCAATTGGAATTCGATGCATCAAAATCATGCATCATAATTTTAAATTTATGCATCGTCAAGGGACATGAGGTCTTGTTCATTTTGAATGCAACCAATTGGAATTATGATGCATCCAATTGAATGAGCAGTTTCGTCTTCATTGTTTACTCAAATGCCTTGAGATTAATCTTTCTTTTACCTGCAACCTTCTTCTCTCAACCTTCAGTCTTAATTTATGAAAGTTTGGTCTTGTAAACCTTTGAAGCAAACTCATTCCTTCATATAGCTTGAATTGTGATGCACTGAATTTGGTTTTGCGATGTATCGCGTGCCTGCTGCAATGTGTGCTTGAATTGCGATGCATCGACTTTGGTTTTGCAATGCACTACATTCCTGATGCAATGCGTGCTTGAATTACGATGCACCGACTTTAGATTTGCAGTGCACAGCGTGCCTAATACACGCGTGTTTTTCTTTGATTAATGGCATATTCGTCTTTTTGCCCCAAAAGTGCCTTTTTCCAATTAAGAAAAATATATATATTGTAGAGGTTGAAAATTATTGAAAAGGAACTGACCTGAATTTCTCTCAACATTCAAAGCCACACAACTTTTGTAAACCTTGCCTTGATGTGGGCTGGGTACTTGTTTTTCTTCTAAATAGAATTAAGGTTAAACCCCAGGTCAGTCCCCTACAGTGATATTCTAAATCCTACGGTCCACGATTTTTATTTTGATCGGTAAAAGGCATTCATAGTGCAAATTGAGTATGCCCTTAATTAACAAAGGCACGCATACTATCCGAATCTCTAGGCATTGTGATCCAACAATTTAAACAATGCGATGCATAGATTTTACACAATTTAAGCAAAGCGATGCTTAATCATGATTCATGAAACATATGTATTGTCAAATACTAAGTGAATTACAAGCCTATACAAAAAGAATAAATAGCAAAAAGAAAAAAGAAAACATGTCATTGTGTGTGTGTGTGTGTGTGTTGTGAGAAAGGGAGTGGACTTGAAGCTAGAAAATGATGATGACGACGAAAGATGAAGGAAAGGAGCATTACTCAATACAATAAGGCGAGCCATTTATATTTCTCTCCAAAAAAGAAAGGGTGGAAACCTCTGTAGTAGTTAGATGTTTAAACCATCAAAGGCTTCCTTTTCCAGTTTGACAATAGAATGAGAGTGAGGAAACTTCTAAAGTCTAGTATTTGGTAATACATATGTTTCATAAATTTGGCTAGGCTTTTATCGACGAGAAAGACACAGACCCAAGAGAAAAACTTGGAGATCATTCAAATTCGAAGTTAGAGCAATAGAGAGAGAGGGACTGACCGAAGTAGAGTAAATTTGGGCTGGTCGTCTGGACGGGAGACAATGCCCAACCAAGAAAATGTGAGAGAGAGGATTGTTGTTACCGGAGTTACAAGCGACTGCAAAAGTTGATTGAGATGACGATAATGACGACGACAGAAAATGAAGGAAAGGACCTGAACTGAATACAGCAAGGAGAGCCATTTTTATTTCTCTCCGGAAAAGAAAGGGGGAAACCTCTGTAATAGTTAGCTCCTCCTTCCTCACACTATCTTCTTTCCGTAGCGTGCGGGAGTTTGAGGCAAGAAATTTTCTCCCATATCATCTTTCGCGTGGCATTTTAGGACAAAAATTAGAAAAGTATCCTTTTTTGGTTTAAAAAAAATAAGGGAGTAAACTGGTTACTCGGCCTGCAATTGTCCTAGAAATTTATAGCGAAATTTGGTACATTTTTAAAAGCTTTCAACCGCTCCAGTTCACCATGTTCTTTAGGAGAAATTGCGAGTCGGCCCGCTTTCTTAAGTTTTTAACCGCTTAAGCCCCTAATTTTTTTTAACCAGAAAAAAACATTTTTTGGGGTGAAAAGACGACTATGTCATTAATGAGTCTAAGGCACGCTAAGGATCACTTACCGCGATGCATTAACTTGGTCATCACAATGCATCAATTTGAATCGCGAAGCACAAATTGGATTTTTGATGCAGAATATCACGGTGCATAAATTGAATTTCCGATGCAAAAATTGGATTCGATTTGTGCATCACGATGCAAAATTGATGCATGCGTAATTGGTTCATTAAGGGTATCATAATATTTTCACCCTCAAAAGTGGATTTTTCCAGTTATAAAAAACATGATGGACTAGAGTAGTTGAATTTTTTTAAAAAGGAACCGCCCAAATTTTACCCTTTTTTTTAATTAGAAAAAGACACTTTTGAGACAAAAAAACTACGATACCCTTAACGAACCAAACACGAAAAGGGGTATCAATCCGAGCCACCAAATCACCAAGTCGAGTCTATCCGGGTGGTTTGGTTAAGTTTCATGACTTATATGGTTCAGTTCGGTTTGGCTCATGGTTTGACCTTTCGAGTCAAGTCAAACTGAACCAAACAAAACCATTTCGATTTGAACCACAGAGCTGAACCATCGAACTAAGCCGCCAAACCAACAATTTTTTACAATTATAACCTTTAGACTTCTATCCTTGCTCGTCCTCTCCGGTCTCCTCTACTTTCTCATCATCTTCTAATCTTCGCGTGTGGAGCCCTTTCAAAGCGCATTTTCATTTTAGTATTTTTAAATTTACATAAATGTTTTAGCCTAACAACAAGTACTTTTATTGTATTTTGGTTGTATTTTTTGGATTCAGTATTGACTATTAAGTGTTTCATGAGTTCATGTGTGAATCTTTTTATTCTAAAGTTTTTTTATTTAAATTTTTGGAGATTGTACGAAAACATCTAAATATTATGTATTCGTATTACATTTGAATTTTTGGTATATTCTTTAATTTGTTTTTTTTTAATTCTTTTGATTTTCTTAAATGTTGAAATCTCATTTTTTTTTTGAAAGTAGGCCAAACCATGAAATCGAACTACATAACCAAACCACAAAATCGAGTCGAACAAAGTCGAACCATCGTGGTTTGTAGACCTGTCAAAACGGGTTTGCGGGACGGGTTTACCCGCGGGCCTGAAAAGCCCGCTTTAGGTGGGGCAGGTCAGGAAAGCCCGCAAACATGACAGTCCCAAAACCCATGGCCCAGCCCAACCTGCATAGGGCCGCGAGCAAAACAGGCAAGCCTGCAAAAAATTGAATATTTTTTTTCCATTGCACTATTTAATATCATAAACTAACAATAAATTATAAATACCATAAATCAAACCACTACATCGTTATTTATTTTTTTCAAAGAAAGAAACATTGAACTTTCTAGGTTTTAAATCTTTAATACTATCCTACTAGGCTACCACAAAAAAAAACAAAAACAAAAACAAAAAAAAAACAACATAGAGCTTAACATTGTTTTATAGATCTAAAGCTGAACAACATCATCTTTAACATTGTTTTCGCCGAATCTGGTTGAAAGAAACCGATGTTGGGGGGGTGTCGATTACTTGGATTTGGTACGACTTTGGAGTTGGAGCTGCTGTGCGATGTGAGAGAGAATGAAAGATCGATGGACTTAGCAGAGGGAGACATGCCGACCTTATTTGAAAACGACGCGGTGGACGCGAGCCGGACATGGTGTTTGATGAAGGTCGGATCTAGGGTCATAGATGGAAAGGAGAGAGATGTGGAAACTAGCCAGAGGTTACCGGCATGTGGAGAATGTTGCTAGGGCTCTGGTTGGGGCGACGGGAACTCATTTGGGGCGGATCTGGGAGATGGAGATCGGGGTAGGAAGGAGGACGGCGTTGGTGTTGGTGTTGGCATTGGCGAGAGAGAGAGATAAAGAGAAGAGAACCGGCGGCTATGGTGTTGATGGGAGACGATAGGAGAGAGATGGGAGATTCGCCGGAGTGAGAGATGAGATGATGGGGAGAGGCTGCGAGAGATAGAAAATGAGAAAAGCGAGATAGAGGGGGGGGATGACGGCTGTGAAGTCTAGAGCCATGGAAAATGTGGAGCTTTGGCTGGAGCACGTTGAATAAAAATGTGAAAGGGAGGGGATATTCACACCCCAAAAAGCTATCTCAACACCCCATTACTCTTTACACCCCATTCCTTTCTCACTTCATTCTCTACACCCCAGCTAAATACCTATTGTACCCTTTCCCCAACCAACCCAATTAATTACCACTAACCAGATTAATTACATACCTACCCTCCCACCCCCAAACACTACACTGCCGTGAAGAAAAGGGAGCAAAAGCAGCGCGAACTCCATAGTCGATCCCTCCTGCGCGCAATTCACAAGGAATTCAAAATACAAACCAAACTCATTACTCTCATCTCACTCTCAGCAACAACAACAACAACATTATCAACATTCTGTTCAACAAACCTGAAGAAAGTGATCAACAATGTCTTCATCTATTGGTATAATTTTTTATCATCTTCTACATTTAAATACTAGTTTTAGGTCTAATTTAAATATCAAATGTATGAAATGCATGCATTTGTGTTGAATTTTCTTTAAAAAATAAAAAAAAATTGAATTTCGGTGTACTGAAAAAAACCACGTTGTTCGGACTGGTTAGATGAACAATAGGTTGTTAGGTTGTTCATCTCAAGGTGGTCGAACACCAGCTCAAGTTGGCCGAACACTACACTCATCTCACATTAGCCGAACACTACAGTCGCGTTCATCTCACATTAGCCGAACAGCCCATGGGTTGTTCATTTCACTCTGGCCGAACAGCCCATGGGTTGTTCATCTCACTCTGGCTGAACAGCCCATGGTTTGTTCATCTCACACTGGCTGAAACTCAGATTGGGTACACTTTTCAGACTTTGATTTTGTTTTATTGGTACTATAACCTTTCTTATGATTTATTTTGTTTGGTGTTTACAGGAAAAGTGCTTAGAAACGTTTATACAAGGAAAAAGGTGACTGCATCTGCTAGGAAAGAAATGGAACGAGCACGCCAACAAGAACACGAGCATGGGCAGGGGCAGGAAGATGAGCATGGGCAGGGGCAGACTTTTGAGCCTCAGATTGGGCAGGGGCAGACTTATGAGTATGAGTATGGGCAGGGGCATACTTTTGAGCCTCAGATTGGGCAGGGGCAGACTTTCGAGCATGAGCATGGGCAGGGGCAGACTTTCCAGCAGACTTTTGAGCAAGATGAGGAGCCATTTCGGCCGAGCGCGAGGCCCAGACTTATGAGCCTCGATTGAGCTCGATTTCCTGGTGGTCCACGTGATACATCGTTACTGACTTCATATGAGTCACACGTAGCTACATATATTTGGGCTGGTAAAGAAGAACGTGGTATTCTAAAATGCCACAATCACACACAGAAGTTGCTTAATTGGGTCATTCCTACTGGCGAAGATTCGAGGGTATTTCGGGATATGGTCAGGGGCAGTGCGCTTAGTAGACTAAGGCATGTATGCTATGATGATGTGAACAAGGTCTTAGTTTCTGCTTTCGTGGAACGATGGCATCCAGAGACTAACAGTTTCCATATGCCTTTCGGGGAGATGACCATTAGTTTAGACGATGTGTTTTGTCTGCTCGGTCTTCCTATTGTGGGTGATCCATTAGCTTGTGCTAGGGATGTTGATGCCTCATATGTGAGTGAGATGTTGGGAGTGTCACTTGAGGAGGTTTTTGAGGGCATGGGAAATAAGAGGGGGCTTGGTGACATTGAATCGAGTGGCTACGTGTGAGGTTTAATGATGATGTCACGTCTGAGGATGAGTTTAGGGTGGGTTGTGCTGTGAGGGCATACTTCTTATTGATCTTGGGTTGCACTATATTTGCTGATAAGAGCGGGACCCGTGTACCTATTGCATACTTAGAGTGGCTTGAGGATCTTGAAAATCTAGATACTTATGCGTGAACCGCCACCCTTGCATATTTATATACGCAGCTAGGACAAGCATCTAGGTATAACACGAAGCAGATAGCTGGTTCCATGGCATTACTTGAGGTAATAATTATAATTATTCTATAGTTTTATGTTGTGTATTTACTATTAAAGTTAAAATGTTTTATTTGATATTTTAATCTTTAAAAATGTATATTTTATTGCTTTTCAGCGTGGATCTACTTGCGGTTTCCATATCTCCGAGGCCACCACATAATGTTGATTACAAGTCTAGATACCCGCTTGCACGTAGGTGGATCCCGCAAGGGAATCGTGGACGGGACCGCTTATTAGCATCACGTGAGCAATTAGATAGACCGACGAGCCGTGACGTGAGTATACGTATTTTTCTATCAATTTCAACAACTTTTTAATATTAGGTTTCGTATTGAAAGTTTTTGACTTTTGTTGGTCTATTGTTTTAGGTTGACCGGCTTCCTTACGACGGTAAGGTCGTGGACCGGTTTCCATGGCATCGATTGCCACGTATCTAGGATGCATCTGAGATGGGCTATGTTGTCGAGCCATACCATCCGCATAGAGTCCTTCGACAGCTCGGGCATGTGCAAACGATTCGAGGACGCTATTGCTCAATCGCGCCCTCGAGATAACTCAAGGCCTTGCATACGAGGCTAGGTTTTGGGTACTGTTGACGCCGATAGCCATCTCCTATCGAAGAACGGCGGCGGCAGCGTGTCTACGTACGCTTGGGATTGTGCTCTCGGTTATTTAGGCGGCAGGGAGCGTTCACATGTAGTCGCATGCCCGTGGTAGGACGATCCGCATTCGTTAACACCACTACGACCGATGACGTTGTGAGGACTATGATTGATATTGGAGTTGTGAGGACTATGATTGATCCAGTGGAGATCCGGTGACCGATCTATACCATATGTGGACTTGGGCTCATTGCTTGATAGAGTGCACACGCTTATCAACGGTCCTGATGACACGGGACCGCCTCATAGGAGGAATAGTGATGTGGACTATGTTTATGTTTTTTTAATGTTATGAATTGTAAAATAGTTTTTAGTATTTTTGTGGTAATGAAATTTTTAGCAAACTTTGTATAGACTATGCTTTTTGTGTGGCTTGGTTTTCATGTTATTTTCTTATTGACTTGACTTTGTATAACATAGGACATTTCATAGCAACATAAAAGAAGCATTAGCGCATCTACCTAATATCATACATAATTTAAATGGGACGCTCAAATACATGTTTTTAATATAATACAATCGGAACTACTCCAAATGTATACTATCGAACTACTACCAACAACTCTAGTCGAGCCTCTGATTCACTATACGAAAGTTGTCGATTAATATATAGTAATTTCCACGCATTAGCGACCGACGAGCAATTCCGTCCCAAACCCATGGCATGTGGTAAAGGGTAACCATCACGTAAAAAACCTACAAATAAATTGAGATGTCATTCAATAAATAATTTAAACCAAATAATATGTCAACCAATTGTAAATAAGTGAAGTAAAGCAATCGAAAGTGATCAAACCCGAATAAAGTGATCACCGCTTACTCTTCCGATACAAATAATATACAAATAATATGTGGATCATTCGGGGTGCGGTCCTCAATGGTAAGTAAGTGAAGCAGTTGTTTTCTATCTAATACCATGAAAGCAATGTTGTAATATGATGCCACCAAATGTCCCATATCATTTGCATCAAACCAATATGCCTTGGGAGCACTAATGTCGTTATATTGTAAACTCGCTCACTTTAGGCACACGACATGCTCAATTAAGATACGTGTGTATAATTCCCTGGTTTGACATCAACTCCATCGACAAGTCCGTCAACCCTCGGCTCCATGACTATTCATTTCTATACATAAACCCACTACACGAAAACCACAATGACCGTCACCAATGATATTCGCCGTGCCCAATATGAAAGGCCGAATTCCTTCGAATTGTCGGACGTAATTACCACTAGCTTTCCTGCCTCACGTGGTCGCACAACCTATTGAAAGTTAAAAGCAGATTAAATTCATAATGTATATATATAGCAAACCTTATATAGCAATCCTTGAAATATAAGAAGATTAATACCGAATCTTTTCGCTAAGCCGGGCAAGCCTAGTGAGCATGGGAGGTTCTTTGCGATGGACCAACCTCGTATAACAATCCTTGATCACAAGGGGAGCAACTATCTATCATCGACTCCACATGCTCAAACAAACTTCGGATCACGCTTGGTTGATTTATCTTTTTTACCTTCGCGAGCTTCGGGACGACCACGAGTGCGCTTCATCTGTGGAACAATCAAGGAGTTTGTTCTCGCGTCTTTTCACCTCCATCATTCTTTTAATGATTAACAACTTTTCGATCTCGGGGGCGTTCTCATAATATTCACGAATCTCATCATACGTGCTATTGAATCGATTGTCCATATCGGCTTCAAACTTCAACATTCTCGAGGAGTAGGTAACATATCTAATTTCCTCCAAAATGAATCAACACGATCAAGGGAATTGGACGGTCATTTCTTATATACTCGGCAATCTCATGGCGACAAGGCAGCCGCATGTTTTCGAAGTACACAACCACACAACAACGGGTCTATATAACCATCTTCAGGTATATTAGTCATCTCATTGTATATCAGACTCAATGCATGAGTAGACACCAAACCTCGAAGTTGTTGAAATATAACTGATTTGTATTTCGGAAGAACGTATGGGCTTTTAAGTGAATGACACCTTGATTGCAATGTGAGATGTCTCAATCGGGGTGTGCAACTGTCTCAACATGTCTCAAAGTCACCTTGACTTGATTTCAACTGTCTTTTAAAAGCGCATGTTGACTCTCCACCCTAAAATAAGATACAATTAATATTTCTATTACATGACAAAATTTATGGAAAACAATGAAATGTTGAAAACATTTAAATACCTGCTTGTTGTGTTGTTGTCGAAGTGCATTACATTATTAGTCCAACCAGACACAAACCTTTCCTTGTACGGCCGTATCCATTGCTTCATGGCGTACTCAACGCAGCAGGATAATCAATAAAATCCATCGAAACCTCTTCGGTATTCTTCATATATGTGCTCATTTTTTTGCATCCACCAAAAATTCCAACAGATGGTAAATTGATCCCATTGCACTTTTGTGCGAAAGTATTTCTTACAATTCGCAAGGATGTTTTTGTTGATATGCCATCGACAAAGTAAATGTTGGGAGGTAGGAAAAGTTACCTCAATTGCATTCATTAACGCAAGATCTCATCGCGGGCTATTATTATCACC
>CM028377.1:173966812-174045235 GCA_013146195.2 Codonopsis lanceolata
GTGTCTTGAGCAGCTAACCGTCCAGGTACCAGATGTCTTTGTTTTCTCGATTCTATAGCCATGAAGCAATCCTGAAAAAGAATTAAAGCAACAAGGTCCCTTTTATTTCTTTTTGGGTCCTAAGGATTAGCAACTTTGGAACCCATACCTGCCTAACCTTGAGAGAACTAGGTCTCTTAGATCTTGAGTGAACCTTAGCAGTATTCTCGGGGGCCGATGGCCTAGCAATTGCAAGAATGACATAAGTGGAAATTCCATGTAGAACTTAGTGACCTTAATCGAGGAGTGATTATGAATATCCTTTTTCTTGACATTCATTCTTGGTTCACCTTGCTTGTTGACGGTAGACTTAATTGGTTTCTTTTGATCTTCCTAGGTTATCACTGCATTTAGCTTTAGCTAGTCGTTGATTACCTTTTAGAGGATTCAGAGGATACCTTTACGTTTACTTTCAACAGTAGGGAGCCTGCTCGCTTCATAGACAAACTTGATAGTCACCGGTAGAGATTTGTAGGTCTACCGCCAGAATCTTTGCCTTAGCAGTTGTTGCCGCGTGACTTTAGTTTCTCTCTACCGTTACTTTTTAGGTTTCTCATTTGAATCACTATCTTGGCTTTTCCTTTCGAACTTTGGGGTAAACATAAGGAACACTTGAATAGCCAAGGCCTTGTTTCCTTTATTTCCAATGTCTGCTTAGAGAAAGATATATCATTAGCCTCTGAGGATTCTCCTTCTCCGTGATCGATGGAATGTCATAAGGGCACATCCGAATATCCTACGATTTATCATTACTAGATTTTTGGCTTGAAAGGATTTTTCGAAGGCATCTTGGAGCTATTCAGTCAATTGTCTTTGCAAGGAAATTTCTCTAGGTCAAGTCCTTTGATGTGCTCATTAGACATTCAATTTTGTCACAAAGGAATTTGTTTTCTCCTTTGAGCTTGATACTTTCTTGTTGACAGCTATTGAGAGTTTGAATCTCAGCTGCCATCAGAGATTTCTCAGCAGTAAGTTTCTCACAGTTCTTGACAAGTTTAACATAGGCTACTCTAAAGGAATTAAATTCTTCAAGCATATCTTGATTATCCTTGAGAAGTTCTTCCATACTGAAGTTCTCACTGTTGATCTCACTTTTGTCTAGGGGACTGGGTGAGAATTTGATTTCATTTTCAGAGTCATAGGTAGGATCTGAGTCATGAGCTATTAAGCATATGTTAGCTTGCTCACACTCATCCTCTTCCTCTTTTGAATCAGTCTCAAACCATGTAGCAACCTGTTTGTCTTCTACGTCTTCCGCCAACATACCATTTTGTTTTTGAAATTTTCTATAAGAAGGTTTTCGGTATGCTTCAAATTTTGGCTTAGGACATTTGGAAGCAAATGACTGTGTTTTCTACAATTGTAACACACAAGCTCTTCCTTAGATGAGCTTTCACCAGTCTTTTAAAAAGGTTGTTGGTGTGTGTTCTTCCTTCCATATTTTGCAAATTTTTGAAAACATTTTACAAACATAGCAAATTGTTCATCTGAGAGGAATTCGTTTTCATAGGAGGAAGTGGAAGGTTTGTTTTCAACAGTGATTTCTTCTTGGACCATGGCTGGCAAGGACACAGTTCTGAACTGTTTGTCTTGCTCTAGAGCTTGATTTACTTCGAGCTCATAAACCTTCAAACTTGCGTAGAGACTACGGAGAGTCATCTCATTTAAGTTTTTGGATTCTTTCATAGCCGTGGTCTTAACATGCCATAAGCTACCTGGAGAGCCTAGAAACCTCATGTTCATTTCCTTTTTGTCATAAGTTTTACCAAGAGAAAAGCAGCTATTCATTACCTCACTGAAGCGATCGTATGCTTGTCTCAAGGTTTCTTTTGGATCCTTTTTGAAGGAATCAAACTGCTGGATGTATGTGTACTTTCTGTTATCTCTTGTGTCTTGGTCTCCTTCCAAGTATTCTACAAGAGCTTCCCACATCTCTTTTGCAGTTGTACATCGAATCACTTGCTGGTATGTGCTTGTGTCTAGAAAGCTAGTAATTATATTAATTTCCTTACTGTCAAGCTCTACCAGTTTTCTGTCGTCCTCTGTCCATTCTGATTCTTCTTTGGGAACTTCTGCAGGATTCCCAGCGATGGAGGCTAGAAGGTTGGGCTTCATTGGTACATGTTGACCTGCAGTAACGCACTTCCATAATCTGTTGTCAATAGAGTTCATAAATCGCATTACCTTGTCCTTCCATACATCGAAATGGCCTTCGTCCAATATTGGGACGTGGTTCGCATTAGATGTAGGCAGCATGTAGTGTGTTTGTGCCATTGAATCGAATCTCTCAAGAGTTTAATCTCGGAAAAACTTGTTTTCAAAGAGTAAGGCTCTGATACCAATTGTGGGTCCCAACGGGCACAATAATAAGCTAGAAGGGGGGTTGAATAGCTTATTATATACTTAAAAACTTTTAAGTAAGTTCTTTGAAAGGTACTTACAATCTATTGAAAAGATTGAAGTAGCGGAAGACTTTCAAAGTAGCTGTTTCAAGTCTGCCGATAAGGACTACCGGTAGACCTTTGACAAGTTACTTAAGTTCTGCTGTGAAAAGGATAAAGATAACTAAAGTAATAAACAGTTCAAACAGTAGACAAACAATAAAGAAATAACACAAGTAATTTGGGATGGTTCATACTATAAAGAGTGCTACGTCCACCACCAAGGCAGTTAACCTTAGATTTAAATAGTTCACTATGTTTTCCACTAGATCTATTACAAGGAATATTCCTAATGGATCGTGTACAAAATATTGACTTGTGTTTGGGGTCTAAGGAATTAAACATATGTGTAAACAAGATATTTAATTAGTGCAGAAGAATAGCTTTAAGAATGAAAACAACAAGAAGTAAAATAATGAGTCTTGATGAACAACTTCTTGTTGTTGACGAGGACTTCTAGATCTGTTTAGGATCTCTTGAATGCACTGAGCAGTAAGACTTAGAGTTGTAGAGTTTCAGAGCAATTCTTCAAGTATTCGATGTCATTCTCTTCAGTCTTTAATTGCCGCATTTATAGCAGGTGCAATCTTGAAAGCCATTGGAGAAGACGAAGACGTTAACAGCTCTATTACGAATGCATTAAATGCATGGGGCTGTCAGTCAAGAAATTCGTTTTCACTGATATCTAGAGCAGGGAATGATTTCTGAGATTTTCTAAAAGTGGGGCAACTGTGTCGATTCGAGAGTTGTTACGCATGAGGTGACACCGCTTTCCTCGCTTTCATCGCTCGATCGCGAAAAGTCTTCCCGCTTTAAAGCTCGTCGGGATTGAGGTGTTAGGGAATGTCTCAATTTAAATTCAAACTGATAAGGATAAATTTAAATTGATTCATCCTGGAATGCTTGACTCGACACGTCATGATCTAGACCGAGTGTAGACAAGGTCTGCCGATTGTGAGCTGGAGCAGGTCTTCCGGTGAAGCTTTGAAAAGGTCTTTCGCTGAACCTGTGAAGCCCTATAAAAGCTAAACTTGGGCAAAGTTCTATACACAGTTGCCACGCTAATCGATACGCAGCCCGATTAGCCACTGAAGTATAAAACTAGGGTAATGAATGAACATATATAAATCTTACTTAATAAGAATCAACAGGGCAATATCTTGCGAGATCGGCACACTCATGTGTCCAATCTTCCTCCCACCACTGTAAGTTTCTTTCTTTTTCGGGATTTTTCCTGGCTATACTTCAGATCTGCTAAATTTCTGCACTATTTGGAACTTTTAGAGCACTCCTGACTTTGTTAGTAATGCATATGCATGTCCTATTTATGCCTAAATGATGTAATTAAGTAGTGATGCATGAAATTTATATGATTTATTTTTGCGAGGCATGATTGAACTAGTGGTCACTATTTGACCCTACTATGCATGATTTATGTTCTAAATGCAAATGAGGCTATATGATGCATGTTTTACACTAAAATATATTTTTGCATGCAATAGAATCACGAGACGGACTTTTCGGAATACAATTTAAATTTTTTCGAAACGCATTTTCGAGCATATTTTGGATAAAAATGGGACAAAACAGATATATTTCATGCCTTTAGATTCGTTTTTCATGCATGCAAATGCTGCAGGGACATAGTAAATTCCATAAAAATATTTATTGGACAATGAAATGCATATAATTGATGCATGAATTACTCTATTCGATGCAGATGCTATGCAGAACAATTATAAGATGATGCATGAATATTTTCATATCTTATTATGTACATGGTAAATGCAGTTTAACATGCACCTTTATGATGCTCAGGATGCAAGAATGGCTTATTTAAATGCAAAACAAATTACACATATTTTTTCTTCTTTTTGTTTGTTTTTTTTTAATTATTATTTTTGAAAGAATGTAAAAGAATATGGTACGTATGTACAACATATAGATTCCTTTTTTTTCGCATAAAAGAATGACATTTAACGAAACTAAATGTTTATTTACATGTGAATTTATGTACACGTATAGAAATAGTATGTGTTTACTTACATTAAAAAATTATTATTATTATATATTTTTTTATTTCATGAACAAAGTGTTTTTTTTTAGCATTTGGCAAAATTTTAAAATTTATGAAGCACAATGCATGCAACATGTTTATTATCTATTCATATTTATTTATTAAAAGACTGTACAGAGAAGAAAAATAAGGATAGAAGACTTACCTTTTTTCTTCTTCTTCTTTTTTTTTAGATTCGCAGGCAATTCACGAGGGTGCGGGCAACATGTGCTAATGTCGCTGAGATTTACACCATGTTGCCCGAGGCGGCGCAGCTATTGGTGGAGGGCTACGGTCTTGGTGTCTTTATGCATTCTTTCACCCATTTCACCAGCTACTTGCCCATCTTTGATATGCTCAGGGACTTCTGGTGGGACACCACCCATACCTTTCACTTCAGTTGGGGGGAGGCGACCATGACCCCGTGCGACTTCGCCGCGATCACGGGCATTCCTACCAGCATAGGGGAGACCCTGGCTCCTGATTTCACTCTTCGTCGACGTAAGGAGGAGGTAGTGGACCTCCTGGGTTTTGAGCCGGAATTTAAATCGACGGATGAGATTCTTATCGGCAAATGCTCGAATTGGCTTTCAAGAATGCCTGTGCCGCCGATGATGTTGCCGCCGTGACTCAAGTGGCTAGAGCGTTTCTATTTTTCTTTCTTGGCACATCGCTCTTTGCCAACTCCTCTACTTCCCTGAGGGTTTCCGTCCTAGCTTGTCTGGCAGATTTTGATCGGATCCCTTTATATGACTGTGGACAGGCAGACTTGGCTGAGTCATATGCTTCCATGGATAGGGCCTGCCGTAATGACTCGCCGACTCTGAATGGATTCGCCCCGGCGTAGGAGGTACATGCCTTTTTTTTTTATTTACATATATTTTCCAGTATATATTTTTCTTTTGCTCTCTTCTTTTTTATTGATAACATATATATATATATATATATATTATTTATTTATTTTTTTTTTTTTTTTTTTGCAGGACTAGGCCTTCTCATTTTTCACATTTTCGTCGGGTCCTCTCATTCGACGAGTTTACCAGCCTCCGTACTTATCCCAGTACGTTGATAATAACAGGGTTGATCCGACTGAGGACGGTGGTTGCATGGATAGGGAAAGAGTGTGCTGGAGCGGATTGTTAGCTCGAGTCTTGGTACGGTGCACTTCCTTCCTTGGGAGGGTCTGGAGGGCCATTATGTTGTTACTTTGATGCTCAGCCTCTGCCGGATACTGATGGTTTCCATTATGGTGGATTCTTTATATATGGGCGAGCGGGTGAACCGTCAGCATCAGTCTGTTCTAGTAGCTGCAGTGGTGCCTCCTCGGCCTCCTTTCTGGGTGATAGAGCCCGATCGACTACCCAACAAGTATCAGTACTTGGCGAAATACCTCATGCCAGCGACAAACTATCCAGTGATGGCGTATGAGGATTTCTTGAGATTAGTGTTGCATCCCCCTTTTCCTGCTCCTGTTGCGCCCAGGCGGCATTCTGATGCTTCTACCAAGCCAAGGTCGTCTACTTCATCTCTCGATGAGAACCTGATGTTTACAGAGCCTGATGATGTCTTCTCTACTTTCCAGTATCAGTGGGGAGGTGGCATGGTAGAGCAGGTTCTCCCTGATGTCGAGATTCCATAGGAGCGTCGTGTCCCGGAGCAGGCTCGTTCGGTAGACACGTTTACCTTTATTGTCTCTCTTCTACATTTTTTTTTTCTATATGTATTTTTTTTATACATGTACACACTTATTTTTTTTATTTTTATTTTTTGAGACTAACATATTTCCCTTTTTTTTTTCTTCTTTATACTTTTCTTTTTATTTTTGTAGGTGAACGTGTCCACTTATAAGAAGCTGCTGCGGGGCTTTTTCAGTATCAGCAAGCTTTATCAGAAACTTGCTGATGAATTTTCTTGCAAAGGGAGCAGCACAGCGCGGCGGCCCAGACGTCGAGATGATGATGATGACGATGATGATGTCGGGTCGAGCCGCGGCCGGGGCAGAGGTCGGGGATACAGAATCGGTGGCACAACAGGTCCCAGGGTCATGGGTGGTGGCCTTAACAGGAGTCAGTCGTCCCGAGCACATTAGCTTCGGATTCCTGCGAATATTAGTATCTTTTTTTCTTTTTTGTATATATTATTTTTTTGTAGAAGAAACATATACAGACATTATGGTATAATGCAATATAAATGTATGAATGCAATATATTACACATGCAAAACTAAATTCACACGGAAAATAAAACTATATCAGACATCTAAAGGGTAATGGCACAATGTATTATAAGAAAGGGGGTTTATGAGAATACACCTTTGGGTCGGAGTGGGCTTTTTAGGTGATATCGAAACAGGAAAATGGCTGCATCCCTTATTATTTCGGTGCCCTGTGTGAATGCAATATATTACACATGCAAAACTAAATTCACACGGAAAATAAAACTATATCAGACATCTAAAGGGTAATGGCACAATGTATTATAAGAAAGGGGGTTTATGAGAATACACCTTTGGGTCGGAGTGGGCTTTTTAGGTGATATCGAAACAGGAAAATGGCTGCATCCCTTATTATTTCGGTGCCCTGTGGCTATTGAGCCCGTGCTCGTAGCCACCTTTCATAGCTTTTCTTTCTTTCTCGCAATCAGTCACAGGAACAGCGGAGTGTCGGATCATTAAACCGGGATACCAGGCAGAAATTTCACAGCACAGTGGAGACACTTGGCGCGGCTATAAGGGGGCTATGGCACGGCGCCAAGGGGCTTCCTTGGTGGTGCCATAGATTCCTCTGTGCAGCCACTGTTCACTTTACTATTCACGCACTGTGCGCTGAACTGTCTGTTTTCTCAATTTTCGGTATAAATTCAGATGGAGATCAGTCTGATTCTTCACCAATTCACTTCGTTCTTTTTCTTTAAAACATACCAGCTTCTTCCTGTCCTGCCATTACTCTTCTTAGTCGCATAAAATCCCTTGCATCTCTCTTTATAAATGGCCACACGTATTCCTACGGCTTTGGAAATTGAGATTTACGAGAATGCCCTGGATTTTTGGATCCTTTCCTTGCGATCTGACGAGAGGGACTGGTTTGATCATCTTTTCGGGTTCAGGTGCCTTCTGTCTTGGCGGAATGTCATTATTAATTGGGACATGTTGAGGGGAGCCGCCAGGTTTTGGTCTCCTCAGGACCACTTATTTAATTTCGACATGAATAAGATGTGTCCTACGTTTGAGGAGTTCTGCGCGATGCTGGGGTTGGCACCTACTCGTCAGATTGCGGTACCCGTCTACAGAAGGCGTCCATATATGGCTATCCGGGAGCTTTTTAATTCTACACACAGTGCTACTCCAAGATTCTTCAATGGGGAGACTTTTAATTTGATGGTTCTTCCTAGAACCTTCACAAAATACAGGGAAGATGGTGTGGACTATCTGTGGCATAGGTTGACAGCGCTCTTTCTCTGCTTGGTAGGGAGATACTTGATAACAGGTCTACCCGGATTTGTCGATGCGCTGGTCGTGGACCTGGCATTACAGGCTCGAGATCTCCGGCTGAACATTGTCCCGGTGATTTTGGCGGAGACCTCGCGGCCTGATCTGCCATCGGTGATGAATCGTTCCCAACCGTAGCCCCATTCTCGTTCATATGTGGCTAGAAGAGCATTTCCTTCGGGTTCGTTCTGCCGCATGGAGCTCCCTATGACCCATCATTTTATGGCTTGCGCGGGCATTTTCCTCAGACCAATTATTCTGAGATTGATTGGGCTGATCACTTTTATCGCCGGGGCTCGATGGACATAATATGGGTCATTCGTCATTGAGAGGTCCGGCTTTTTATTCCACATTCCGATGAGTACAGTCAAGTAGTCATGTTGGGTCTTCATCGGACTTCTTTTTATCAATCGGACCGAATCTTACTGCAATTTGGAAGAGAGCAAGTGATCCCGGATACCACCCGTCCTATATATATGGGAATGGAGCTTACTGACGGGCGTCTGGGTCCCACCATTCAGGGCATGTGACTCAGAAATTCTGAAAGGTTGGAGGTAGCATATCCATATTCTGACTATATGCTTCTGTCCCTTGGGTATTTGGAATGGATCATGGTAGCTGCTGAGGGGCCATCCTGCACCATCCGACATGGACTGAGAGATTTGCTGGGTCACCATATAACTAACAAAGTGGATGCTCGCCTGATGGAAGTAGGCGAGGACATTGATAGCTCGGGGTTAGTTGTTCCTCGGGCCTTGGAGGCAGAATTTAGACGGGTACATGACCTTGATACTCGGACGGCCCCTGGACCGGATACTGTGGGTCCCAGCAATACATCTCGCAGATTGAGCGATGTCAGTCGGTAGCATAACCCATGGGAACAAGAAGTAGCTGCTCCTCCTCCCCAGACTAGTTGGGGTACGGCTCTGAGAGCTGGCGGTCACGAGCCTCCGCGGCTGAGCTTGGCAGGCAGGCAGGACAATCCATGGGAACAAGAGATAGTTGTTCCTCCTCCTCCACCCGTATGGGGTACTGGTTTCAGAAATGACAGAGCTGGTCCGAGCAATACGGCTGTTCAGGAGAACGGAGATACTGACGATGAAGAGGGAGACACCTCTGGTGGCTCTCATGCTGATGAGTCTAGGGCTTCTTCTGCACCTCGTAAAAGGAGTATATAGGCCCGGCTCGGTGGACGTCGCAGGAACTGATAGACCGCTTGGGGGCTAAGGCTGCAAGAAAATGAATTGTTTCTGGGGACAACAAAGGGGGTACAGGCAGTATATATAGATATGTACAATGCAATCAATGTATAATATAGATGTCTTAGTAAATATTCCTAAGTTCTACCTTAGGACCTGTAAAGTTATATTTTAGTATTTTAATATGAGCTTTTTGTCGTGGTTTTTCTCTTCTGTCAGTCGAGCCTCTGATGTGCTGAAGAATGGAGGTGGTACGCTGAGGACTTCAAATAATGCCTTCCCTCTCCTTTTCATCTCCTTATTAATTTTTTCTCTCTTCTTTTATTATTTATTTTTTTTTGTGCTCTAACTTTTGCCTAGGCCGCCCATTCGGGTTTTCAACCTAGCGAGCCCTTATTTCTCCTTTTCATTATTCTTTTCTTTTTTTATAGGCCCTAACTTTTGCCTAGGCCGCCTTTTCGGGTTTTCAGCCTAGCGGGCTGGAGAGGGAAGCATTTGCTGGATATAATGGCTCAGGCGTAATACCTTTTGAGTTTGTCGAGGTTGAAGGGCTGGACAAGATCTTCCCCATCCTGATTCGTGAGAAGCACGGCACCTCCTGATCAGATCTCCTTAACGATGTATGGTCTCATCGAGGGAGACTTCCATTTTCCCCTAGTATCAACGTAACTAGGGGGTTTTTCTCGAAGCACGAGGTCTTCAACTTGGATATCACGGCCTTTGACTTTTTTATTGAACGCTCGAGTGATGCGCCTTTGATATGCCCGGGTATGCTCCAAAGCTAATAGGCGTCGTTCATCAATTAGGGTCAGTTCTTCGTATCGCCCTTTGATCCAGTCAATCTCTGCTATATCAGTTTCCATCATCACTCTTAATGATGGAATTTCCACTTCTACCGGCAGTACCGCCTCCATGCCATATGCCAGGGAGTAAGGGGTAGCCCCTGGTGTGGATCGTACGATAGCCCCAGAGGGCTAGTGGAAATTTCTCTGGCCAGTCTCTTCCTGTGTCAGCTATTTTTCTGATGATGTTTTCAAGGGTTTTATTGGCTGCTTCAACGGCACCATTGGCTTGTGGTCTATAGGGGGAGGATTTGTGTCTCTGGATCTTGAATTCATCGAGTAGACGATTCACGTCCCCTTCAAAATGAGAGCCGTTGTCGGAGATTATCTCGAAAGGTACCCCATAGCGGTATATGATATTGGCCCAAATGAACTTGGATACCTTTCGGGCATTCAGGATCTTGTAGGAAGAGGCTTCCACCCACTTTGTAAAGTAGTCTATGGCTACC
The DNA here is from genome assembly GCA_013146195.2 of Codonopsis lanceolata. Taxonomy (NCBI): domain Eukaryota; kingdom Viridiplantae; phylum Streptophyta; class Magnoliopsida; order Asterales; family Campanulaceae; genus Codonopsis; species Codonopsis lanceolata. Next base: position 173,977,325 of record CM028377.1, read on the forward strand.
AGGGCGTATTCATGGCCATTAGATCCCTTCGGGTGAATTTGGCCTATGACGTCGATTCCCCATGTTGAGAAAGGCCAGGGGGCTGTGGAGTTGTATAAGACGTGTGGGGGAACATGATGTAAATTGGCAAAGCGTTGACACTTGTCGCAGTGCCGCACCCACCGGATACAATCAGTTTCGAGCGTACTCCAATAGTACCCCTGTCGGATGATTTTCTTTGATAGCATATGGCCGTTCATATGGGGCCCGCAGGTACCACCGTGTAGTTGATCCATAATTTGCTCAGCTTTGTCCTGATTGACACATAGAAAATTGAGGCCTTGATAATGCCTCTTATACAGGCTGTCACTGCTGAGTACGAACTGGGAGGCCCACCTTCGTAGGGAGACTCTTCTTTTCTTGTCTAAGCCAGGAGGATAAAGACCTTTCTGGAGCAAATTTAAGATGTCAGCGTACCAGGGCTTGTGATCTGCTTCAGGGGCTATATTTATTTTGAAACAGTATGCCGGAGTGACCTTCTTCCCGACTATAAATGGCTGAACTTTAGTTTCCGCGGGAATCTGGACTAGGGATGCCAGAGTGGCCAGGGCATCAGCGAAATGATTCCTATCTCGTGGCAGGTAATGAAACGAGATAGAACCAAATCGGGCGGCGACTGTTGTTAACTTGGCATGATAGAGTTGCAGCTAAGGATCCTGGGTCTTCCATCTTCCTTCGACTTGATTTATGATTAAGGCGGAGTCTCCATAGACTTCGAGATCTTTAGCCCCCCTTTGGAGAGCTTCTTCTAGGCCAGCAATACATGCTTCATATTCCATCGTATTATTTGAACATTCGAACTCCAACCTTATAGCCAGCGGAGTATGAGAGTCACGGATCGATTAACAAGATTCCTATGCCAAAGCCTCTTTTGTTCGCGGCTCCGTCAAAGAACATCTGCCAACAGGTGACATGGTCAGTGATTTCTAGGACACCTTCATCTGGGAAACCAGGCTCAGTCGCATCTTCGGCCTTCAATGGTAGATCGGCCAAGTGATCTGCAATGACGTTCCCTTTGATAGACTTGAGAGTGACATAAGTTATGTCAAACTCATTGAGAAGAAAGGACCACTTGGCCAGTCGGCTGGATAGTGATGGCTTACCGAAGATGTACTTGATAGGGTCCATTCTGGATATGAGTTTGATGGGCCTTCCTTGGAGATAGGTTTTGAGCCTTTGAGTGGCCCAGACTAGGCCAGTGCAGCTTTTTTCCAACGCTGAATAGTTTAGCTCGCTTCCTTGTAGCTTCCTACTTATGAAATATATGGCATTTTCAATGTAGGAATCTTCTTTCTCTTAGGCAAGCATAGCCCCTACTGATGTGTCTATGACGGTTAGATATATGAGAAGAGGTTTATGTGTATGGGGTGGAGCTAGCACAGGGGGATTGGTAAGGTAGGCTTTTATTTTTTCGAAGGCTAGCTGACACTTTGCGTCCCAGACTTGGTCGATATTCTTTTTAGGAGTTTAAAGAAGGGCTCACATGTGGTGGTCAGCTGTCTGATGAAACGGTTGATGTACTGCAATCGGCCTAGGAAGCCTTTGACTTCGGTGGGAGTTTTCGGCTGTGGCATTTCTAGGATGGCTCTCATCTTTGTTGGCTCGATTTCGATGCCTTGCTCAGTTACTAAGAATCCCAGGACTTTGCCTCTGGTAACCCCGAATGTGCATTTGGTGGGGTTAAGCTTCATCTGGTGCTTCCTTAGTCTTTCGAAGAACTTCTGAAGATCTTTGATGTGAGCACCGTTGGCGTCGCTGGAATGCACGATCATATCATCAACATAGACCTCCATTTCTTTATGGATCATGTCGTGGAAGAGGGTGGTGGCAGCCATCTGGTAAGTGGCTCCGGCATTCTTCAGTCCAAATGGCATAACAGTGTAACAATAAGTACCCCAGGGAGTAGTGAATGAGGTCTTCTACTGGTCTTCTGCTGCCATTTTGATTTGATTATAGCCCAGCATGCCGTCAACGAAAGATCGGACTTTGTGAGCTGCGACGGCATCTACCACAATATCAATGTTGGGCAGGGGTAAGTCATCTTTGGGCGACGCTTTGTTGAGGTCGCGGAAGTCTACACAGATTCTGACTTTCCCGTTGGGCTTGGGAACGGTCACTATATTGGACAGCCAGGTCGGGTATTCAACCACCCGAATGAAGTTGACGCGCAGCTGTTTCATGATTTCTTCTTTGACTTGTAGTGACCATTCTGGCTTAATGCGTCGGAGCTTCTGTTTTACTGGGCGAGCATCCGGATATGTGGGAATCTGGTGCTCGACTATAGCTGGTTCCAGGCTGGGCATATCTTCGTAGGACCAGGCAAAACTGTCTATGAACTCTTTGAGGAGATCAATGAGTGCCTTTCTTTCTGGACCTTGGAGGTAGCTACTGATTCCGATTTCTTTGACTTCATTGTCCAGCCCCAAGTTGATGGTAGACAAGTCTTCAGTAGTTGTTGATGAATGGCTCTGTTCCTGGTACGCTCAACTGACTTTGCAAGCTCAAGTAGATAATTTTTATCTTTTTGGTCCATTTTATTAAATGACTCATTATCATAATTATTATCATTAAATGTGTCTTTTAAAGTAGGTGCAACTAAGGAATAAGCAAAGACATTTATATTATTATTAAAAGCATACTGTACAGGGGTTATTACATTGTTAAGGACCTGGGGTTTGAGGTCCTCAACTTTAGGTAGCGGATCGGTAGATAACCAATCCGTAAAGCTTGGGAAAGGAGCGGGGATAGTATATCCGAAACGGTCTACCAGGTCTGCGGGTGTCAGGAGCGGACCGGTCGTGGTGTACCAATTCTGCAGAGGCTTATTAGAAATAGACTCAAACTCAGCAGGGAGCTTTTCATAATCAGTGCCTCTGTCTATCATGCCCAGAAAGCTATCTCCTCTGAACACTTATTGGAAACTCCTTTATTGATCAACATTATTTTACAGCACCTTTATTCATGGTTAATTAGGCTAACTTGCTTCTCTTAGACCTCCTCGGCTTGACTTGTTTCAAAGATTTTTGTACCCGCCACCGTGATTTCCTTGTTGTCGATGAGGTCCTGAATGGCATCTCTGAGCATGTAGCATTGATCGGTAAGGTGACCGCTGCATTGATGATACTCACAAAATTGGGCATGGTTCCAGGTAATGGGTAACGGTTTGGGTGGACGATAATTATCCATGGGCTTTAGTATCCCATGGGCACACAGCATTTGGAGTATTTCGGATCTTGGGGTGGGCAAGTCATCGTAATGTCTTTCTTTTCGACTTCTTGGCTTTGATATATGGCTAGATCGGGTTTTGGTAGGGGTGTGCATGGGCCTTAAGCCCGCGGGCATTGGTAATGCCTAGTATAGGCACATATGGTAGCGGGCATAATTTTAAAAAGCCCAGTACCGTAGACAAGCCCACAGGCATCAGTGAACGGGCATTGGACGGGCATGGGCGGGCACGGGCTTAGATTGGCTCTCTGACGGCAAGGGATGCAGCGGCGAATGGCGATGGCGTTGATTGTTCCCCCTTTAGTTCATTCGATTGTCTACAATGTAACAGAACTATGAAGAACCAAAATAGAACTAATACAAAGTATTTTCATTATTTTATTAGCTCCCAAACAAAACTACATAGGATCAAAAACCTTGAAATCATTCATTTGACTTGCAAACTCAACACACATATGACAATTAACCCCTAATCAAACATCATGAACATCTAAAATTTGAAACTCAGATGCTATTTTCAATAAAGAAGCAAGAAAAACAAACTCAAATCAGAATAAACTTACATGAACACCAGATAACAAGATTTGTAATGTCTCGCAAAGAGAAAAAAATATCGAGTGGGTAGCAGGCCTAGCGATGAAGTGGGAACTGGGAACGGGAAGTCACGATTCTGCCGAAAGGTCACGATTCCATCAAGGTACTCAAGAATCGAAGGTAGCGGACTAGTAGTCAATTTGATATATGGTTTCACACTTTCACTTTCCCTTTTGAGTTTTGACCTTTTGTATTTGACCTATTGGTATATCACTAATTCATTTCACTATATTGACTAATCTGGATGGTTGATTCTATTAGTGTATAATATATTAGAGTAGTATATAATAATATAGTTTGTGATTTTGTTTATATATAATTTTATATATGATATATCTAATAGACTAATACTAAGAGACACTAATAGAGTAATGATATAATTATAATATATTTAAAATTTAAAAACTTAATGTGATGATGGGCCGGGTCGGCTTAGTTGGGCATTAGAACTTGAAGGCCCGGGTGTGCCTGAGCCCGCGAGCATCTAACATCTTTAAAGCTCAGCACTATGTATCAGCCCATGAGCACGGGCATTTTGGGCCGGGCACAGTGGGCTGTACCGGCTTATGGGCTGGGCTGCTCACCCCTAGGTTTTGGTCAGGCAATTGAGCGGGGTTTTCTTTTTTGGATATAGTTGCAATGAAATTGGCTTGACTGGACCTTGGCCCAGTAGGGATTCCTTTTCTGGTATGCAAATGATTCTTTTTAAATTCCCCGAGATCATGTGGAAATAGGTATCTGAGGATCAAAAGGGGAATGATTCTCTTGGTCGTGATAATAGGCATTCAGGTGGGGAGGATCAAGGCTGATTTCTGGAGGATATGAGTTAAAGCTATGGGCATTAGAAATCATGTTTCCTTGAGCAAGGAGGTCATCACCGGGTTGGTAGCTAGCATTTGATGGTTTTTTGGAGCCTTGGAAAAGGATATTTTATGTGGTATTAGGGGATTTTATTTCAGGAGAGTGGGAAATATTAGGAACATATTCTGGAATTTTGGCTTTTTGCGAGAAAGTAGCAAGAGTTTCTGAAAAACTAGTCAAAAGGTCATTTACCACCTGATCCAATATTCTTTTTGCATGGGCATCCAATTCTTTTCTTAGCCAAGCCTCAAGCCCAGGAGGAAGTGCATATAAAGGAGTTTCTTTTTCCGGTTCCCAGTTGTTCCAGTTGTTGCTAGCCCCTGTTATAGCTTGTTTATTCTTTGCTGTCATATTGCTCGGATGCACTCCCTATGAACCGATCGATCTGGCCCGATACCCTCGATCGAGTTCGCACTACTTTCGCATATCAACCGGCCAGTATTATCTCTGCCTTTCCAAATTCGGGTCAGGTTTCTGAGGAAAATGGGGTTTGGAGGTATCAGAAGGCTGGCTGGAGGCTTTCTGGGCTTGGAGTACAGCGTGCCTTTTATTAGTATATTTTATTATTATTTATTTTGTTCCCTACAATTGACCGGATAAGCACCCGCTTTATTTTGACAGTCTCAGGACTTTCCCTGGAACAATGGATTCTTTCTCGAGAGTATAGGACCAACGTATTCCACCTGCCTTTCGACTCCCCAGGACTGGACTGGTCCCAGGCAAAGGGCTTATACTCTTTCCAGGATCCACCATCCGAAATGGTCTAGGTCGAGCATCTGAGAATTATAAATCATCCCCTGTTTGTTATTCTTTTTTTTTTTTGTGCGCACTTATTTATTTTTTTTTTTTTACTTGCGCATTTTTTTTACGTTCTTTTTTTTCTTTTTCATATATCATTTTTTTTGACAGGGGCTGACTCACAATTCGAAGATGCAAAAACCGGTCGGTATATGAAGTGTCCTGAGAAGCTATATGCATTCTAGCGTTGGTTTATGCAGGGGGTAGACTGGCCATGGTGTAGGGTAAGAGTTCAGAATATACATATATGCGTGCACGTGTGTGCGGTATCTAGAAAGCAGTAAAGTCTTTATTTTTTTTACAGCTTTATAAACAGAAAAATATAAACAGATATGGCATGTCTTGCTGTTATGTGTGGATTTTCTCGACTTTTTAGTTTGAACGTAAACAAGCAAGCACACCATATTAAGAAATAGAAAGAAAAGTGGGGAAACTATCTATCCCTATTAATTACAAATTTTGGTCATATGTCCCCAAAATAAAATGACAGAATGAATGCAGATATGTACAAATGTACAGAATAATAATAAAAAAGGAAAATGAACAGAAAGAAATAATAGTACAGAGCCGAGAATAAAGCAATATTTAAAATAAAGCTCCGGCTCTTTCGTTGTGCTGCCCGGAAATTTATTGTAACATATATAATATATTTTTTCACTTTTCGAGAAAAAAAATTTGGATATTTTTTTTGCTTTTTGCTTTTTTTTAAATATTATTAAATACACATGTAACAATTATCGGAACGAAACTGCTGCAAGATGGAGGATCATATCCACAAATATAGGCATGGATGTATAGGAACGCAATATTCAAATGTGTAAATTAATATAACAAGCATACTGCAGCCAGAAACAAATAAAAACAAAAAAGTTTTATTTTATGAGTCTAGCCCTCCATTTTATTTAAAATAAAACAACTCCCCAGCAGAGTCACCACTGTGAGGTTCCCTGGGTGCGACGCGCGCCCCGCGCGCCCTTGGATAGGGGTGCACGTACGTGCGGATGCGGGACACCACTGTTCTTGTTCCACCCTCCCTTGTTTAGGGGAAGACGAAATCAAAAGTGGAAGAGGAGTGTTGTCTATGTTAGCGCGTTGGAATGCGCTTCGGTTGCCTTTAGTGGATTTAATTGAGAAAATAGCCTTATGGCCCATTTCAGATCACTATGGGAGCTTTGGGTTTCCCGCATCAAGTTATCCCTTTTTTAGGGGATATCAGGATATGAGAATACATCACCCTTCCATTCTCATTTTCCCTTTTTTAGGAGAAGACAGAAAAGTGCAAAGAAGGAGTGTTGCGAGGCCCCACTGGATCCAAAAAGTTTAGAGTCGCCATCTTTATTTTAATGCAAAATAAAGCAAAACCAAAAAAGACAAAAATAAACCAGAGAAAAAGAAAACGAGTTCGGTGGCTAAGTTACGAGTTGGGAAGGTGCTAGGCACCCAACTCGCCCTTTCGGTCTCAAAGGTGGTTTTTGGCTGAAGTATGCTTATTGTTATATTTATTTAGCAAATAAATAAAGCATTAAAAGACAGGAAATTAAAACAAATACATCCATGGCTACATTATTTACGGACTCGCAGCCATTTCCTTACAATAATTACAGATGTACTTAAAAATGTTTGGCCATTATAACGGCACTTTTACATAATATTTCCTATTCTAATCCGGGCAGCACAACGGCTTATATTGATTACATTGTGCCGGATTTAAAATAACAACTTTAAATAATAAATAACTGGAAAAGTAAATAAATAAATAAAATAGCGCCCTTAAAGGCTTTTACCTTTTAGAACGGTAGTATGCTCGCTCTGTCCTTCAGAGAGAGGGAGTCTTTTTTGTTGTTTGTTGTGTGGTTGTTGTTTTGATTTGGACAGAGTGACTGCTTATTTTGGTGACTTTTGGTAGGTTTTGGCCTTTTTGGTTGAGCAGAATAACGGCTTAGTTTTTGGGTTTTTCGGCTCATTACTCGGGCAGAGTAACGGCTTACTTTGAGATTTTTGGGTCGGGGAAGTGAGGTGGATACCTAACAACTAGGCTAGGGATCACTTATAATCGGTGAATATTTATTTTGGCGGAGTTTGGACGGGGTTTGGAGACTTTAGTGGGCTTCACTCACTTATCTCACACCTCTCACTAATCTCTCGGCGTCGAAGGAACGCAGAGAGAGACAGAGCTTCGTTGCGAATTTTGTGAACGATTTGTGAACACTGAATGAGGAAGTCGGGACCTCTTATTTATAGGTGGAGAGAGAGATTCATCGGGAATTCTTCGATTTCCTTCAGCCGCTTTGATCGATTGTACACCAAGCTTCGCCGAATGCACAATGCGTTAACTGAGAGAGCCAATGTTCATCCCATGGCGCGGCATTATGGGTCTTCTGGCGCGGCGCCCAGCCTCCTTTTAGGTCGCGCCAAGGCTACTATTCCCCTTTCATTTTTGACACTTTCACCCCTCGCAGTTTACTGTTTTGCGCATCCTGCTTTGCCTTTCGCATTTTTAACTCTTGTAACTTGACATTTGTTAAGTTTGAACAGTTCTTGATATCACATGTCAGAGTCACATACCAGGGGTACGAAATTGGGGTGTCTACACCAGCATGATCAAATTTGATGAAGAAGTCAACCCATCGAACTAGTTTGAGAAAAATGATGCTCCTTTGCCCTATATAGTCATCCATCCATCTTCAGAGAAGAAATATTTTACGCCATAAGGTAGCATACTGAACAGTGGTCAAGCATCTCCTGAGAAAGAACTTGGATAGGGCAGAAGTCGGTACAAGAAGTTGTTGGTCACTCAGAGAAAGATAAGGGAAAACCTTTGAGACTCATAGAACCTAAGAATAACCTTTTGTATACACCTATTTCTAAGTATCCCTTGATAGGTTTTCTTCTCAAAGATGATAAATTAACTCACTTAAAAACACATAAATCTACACAAGTTGATAATGAGTCATCTAGAAGATATGGACCCGCAAACTATTAAGAACACATGAAATCCAAAGCAGGAAAGTCGTCTTGACCAAAATCACCTTCGACCAATTGCGGTCGAGCTGTTAGTAGCATACTAGGGCTTCCTACCATATACCAAAACCCCTCCAAAAAACCTGAAACCCTTTTAAGTCCACCATATGCCAAAACCCCTACTGAAAATAAGTCCTTCCAATATCACCAGACAAACAACTATCCCCATGATTCGGCTTCCCAAAACTGGGGCTGTTTCGCCTTTTTATATCCACCAAGAATGATTATCCTTTGCCCCAAAATGAGGGAGGACATTCCTTGACTGCTATTATAATGCTCCAAAAAAAAAAGAAAAAAAGAGAAAAAAAAGAGAGAAAGCAGAAAAAAATCTCTATGGAGCAAGTCCATCATTTGTTTATCTCCCTCTTGCACAAACTAATCTGGGCTTATTTTGGAAAAATCAACACATATATAGTTCTTTAGGTGTCGATCAAAAAACAAAAATGGCCAACTATACCCAAAGTTGTACCCAAAGCCAAAGCCATACCCAAGCCAAAAGGCACACCATACCTTAAACCAAAGCCAAAAGGCCCACCATATTCAAAACCAAAAACCAATCGTCCATCTAGAACCCACAACCTAAAAACCCAATCAACGAGCAATTGTTGATTGCCTTTTTTTACAGAAACCAATTCCATAAAAAGAACTTATAACCAGAGGCCAAATTAAAAGACCTCAAAACCAATTTATCCCCAAAAACTTAAACAATACACCCTGAACCAGCCGCGATCAACAGTTCCGCTTCAATCTGTTATAACGTGATCCGAGTCAAAGATGAAACTCCTTGCTAAACACACACAAAAACATCAAAAGATAATTACCAAGTAGGGTCCATAACCCACCAATCTAGTGATACTCGGTAATAAAGTGAACTCTAGGTCCCGACACTCTTGCTTGTTCATTAGAGTCATCCTCATATCATGTGCCTTTGATTCTCTCTTCAAACAAAAGTCCACCTAGGTGCTTTCCCTCCATCCACTTCTGGGGTTATTCTTTATTCATATCCATAAAAATGTATCGTTTGAATAAGCTAGGGGCTTTCATATCCCGTTTTGAAATTTTTGTTGATTAAGTCACCTTAAGGCTTTTCCTGCCAAACTCATGAGTCTTGGCCATGCAGTCTCCTATCCCATGTTCCTTGAGCCATGAATTGTTGGTCATAACGAAGGATGCTCCGGTTGATAACTCTTTGAAAATCTGAGTCTCGCTACAAGCAAGACAAGAAAAGTTAATCTTGGGTTTCGTATAAGGAGGAGACATTTTGGAAACACATATCGACCGAGAAGGTTCTGCCTCGACCTTATTAGACAAGGATTTCTTAGGATTAGATGACAGGATCACTTATTATGCCTAAATCTGAATCCAAGGTTATCACACATAACCTGTTGCAGAATTAATACACTACTACAGGGTCCCCCGTGATTTTTGCAAGCCGAGTAGATGGTTTTGGATACACTTTGCCCCTGCCTTCCTTTTGATGCTAGACTAGTAGTCTGCCAATTTCTACCCAGGATACCAAAGGTTGGGAACCTCACTTACAAGGTTGGACTCTTTGTTTCGCTTTGGCATAGCACCGGTTTCTCTAAGTTCCATCAGATCTTGATTCTTGACCGCCGTGTTATCTCCTCCTATGGACCCGGTTTTTAAAACCCTTCCTTACTTTCTTTGCCGAAAACCATGATATTTTGTTATCAAGTCAAGAAAAAGAAACGTGAGACCCCCATTAAATTTCTTCACTGAAAAACCCCATTATATATATATATATTAGACCTTCTACGATTGTGGCTAAAGCTTCGTGTGAACCCCAATAAAGCGACAACCTCAGCCTTTTCACCCACCAGCCAAAAAGTACAGTGTGTTTATAAAAGATAAATTAGTTTTTGCTTAATTTGCAATGAATATTGCATTCTAAATTAATATCCTTCTTAAGGTAATGTAATGTATATTGCATATGGTATTGCGGTAGTCTAAATATGATGCAATTAATATTACATCGAATATTTGTTGTAGTTGCTCTGTTAGTAATGCAATGAATATTGCATCAGATCCATGCATTTACCCTTCATACTGCGATGAATATTGCATCATGTCCTTCTTACCCACATAACCTTTATGTGCTGCAATGGATATTGCATCACGTCCTGTTAATACATGTTTACTTGCTGTTTGCAACGAATATTACATTCAGCCCCGTGTTTACCTTTCGTATTGCAATGGATATTGCATCACCTCCTTTTTACCTGCTTAACTCTCTATGTTACAATGGATGTTGTATCACGACCTTTATGCCTGCATTTACTCTTGTTGTCACATGAAGTATTGCATCTAGTCTTTTTGTTAAGTCTCATGGGGATACAATGGATATTGCATGTAATCTTTTGTTAGCCTGATAATGATGTAATGGATATTGCACCATATATTTGCATACACTTTCTCTGTTAGTGATGCAACGGATATTGCATCAGAATTTTATTAGGCATCTCTCATAATGATGCAATGCATATTGCATCGGGTCTCGCATTGAGTTTTGTGACAACACAATGGATATTGCATCAGATATTTACATATAGTTTCCTTGATCATGATGCAATGAATGTTGCATCGGTTATTTGCATTTAAGTTTCTCTGTTAGAGATGCAATGGATATTGTATCAGATTTTGTGATAAGTTTTATGATAATGGATATTGCATTATATACTTGCATTAGGTTTTGGGGTGATACAATGGATATTGCATTGGATTTGATGATAATTTTATAGAAATGCAATGGATATTGCATTGGATTTGGTAATAAGTTTTGTGATAATGCAATGGATATTGCATTAGATTTTTGTGATAGTCTTGTGGTAATGCAATGGATATTGCATCTAGTCTTGCTGTGATGCAATGGATATTGCATCTGATTTTGTGATAATGCAATGGATATTGCATATGATTTTGAGGTAATGCAATGAATATTGCATCTTTAGTATTGCGATGATGGAATGAATATTGCATTAGATTTGGCCTTAGGTTCCTAATGGATGTAATGTATATTACATCTGTTTCTGCATCTGGTCTCACTGTGGATGATGTAATGAATATACATTTGAATTTGCTTTGGTCTCGCTCGATAATGCAATGGATATTGCATCTGGGTTTGTGGTAATGCAATGAATGTTGCATTTGGTCTTTGTAATGCAATGAATATTGCATATGGGTTTGTTTAGTGACGCAATGAATATTGCATCTTGATGTGCGTTATTTTAACTTAAGTTGTAATGAATATTGCAACTATCTTTTTGTATCGCAGCATGTTGTTGGCAGAGCCGAACTACGTTTGGTCTGATTCCTGAAAAGGATATGTAGGCAGCCTACTCAGTGGGCACGACCATCAGAGTATTTCATTTACATCATATCTGCTCTATCCCATCAGTCCATTTAAAGTGTTTAGGGTATGAGATAAATTGTTGCATCATAAACTGCTGCACATTGCATTCCTCCCCAGTATAATTTCAACGAAATTCGGGAGTCTATTTCTTATCAACGATGTTCGTTTACTCGGTAAGTTTCGATTTACCCATAAACTCCATCGTTGAGGAGCTCTGTAGACACCCCAATTTCGTACCCCTGGTATATGACATTTCATAAAATATCAAGACTTGTTAAAAGGACTAACGAATGTCAAGTTACAGAGTTGAAAATGCAAAAGAAAAGGAAGAATGCATAAACAGTGAACTGCAGGGGCCAAAGTGCCAAAAATAAAACAGGATAAGGCTGTGGGCGCTGCCTACACCCATCCTGGGCGCTGCGCACACAAGCTATGTAGGCAGCGCCCACAACCTCAAAGGTTACTGGTGTAGTTAGCCTATGGTGCAACTTTTTTAGCGCACGGTACAAGACGTTGAAGCTCAGTGGATGATACTTAACCGCGAAGGATAGCCCAGCTTCGGCCTATAAATAGAGGCATCCGGCTTCAGAATTTGGGAGAGTTCATACAGTCTAGAAAATTCACTGCGTGAGAAACTTTCACCGCGGTCTGTTCTCCCGAGAGAACGTCGAGGATATTTTCCTCTCTAGCCCCGAAGCTCTACCAAACTGCCAAATCCATTCCCTAAACACTCAAACTCTCCGGCCAAAGTGAACACTAGTTAGCCTGCTAGTTTTCCGCCCTATTTCACCGGTTCAAAAGAACCAAAACAGAACAGTTGCCCTGGACATCAAATCCAGCCGAAACAAACAGTTGTTCTGCCTAATTTTAGACGCAAGCAAGCAAGCAAATCTAGCCAAAGCAAGCAGTTGTGTCATCCAGATACAGAGGCGAAAACAACCAAACGGAGCAGTCATGCTGCTCGAAATCCATCAAAAAGAAAGACTCCCTCTCCCTGAAGGATAGAGCGAGTACACCCTAAGGCCTACCAGAAGGAGGTTTGGTACGGGATAAAACCCCAACGCTTCAAGAGGTAGGTACCTTTAAAAGTTTATTTACTCTTTATCTTTAAAAAGGTGCTATTTAAAATAGTCATATATCACGAAATAAGCAGTTATGCTGCCCAAAATTCTATAGCAAATAGCACTAAAATAAGCCGTTATTATGCCGAAATTTTTATAAATATATTTGCAACTCTAAAATGAGGCTGCTATAAGTTTCTTTATTTATTTCATTATATACGTGTATATATATTTTAAATGCTTTATTTAAATTGTTAATTTTATAAAAGAGCATATTTAGCCAAAAACCTATTTTGAGACCAAAAGGGTGAGTTGGCTGCCTAACCCCTTTCCAACTCGTAACTTAGCCTCCGAACCCTTTTTATAAATCTAGTTATTTTGGTTTTTCTTTGTTTATTATTAAAATAAAGATGGCGACTCTGTTATTCATATTTTGAGTCCACAAATTGAGGTCGGGCGTATTTCACGTGCTTGAAAGGTTTTTTCTAAAACCACCTACTTTCTCAATCGTGGGGGAGAGGCCGTAAAACGGGGCACTCACACCTTCCAACATTGTGTTTACTAGGTCCATCCCTAAGAACATAGACCCTCCAACATCATGTTTACTAGGTCCGCTCATAGGAACATAGACCTTCCAACATCGTGTTTACTAGGTCCATCTCTAGGAACATAGACGTTCCATCATCATGTTTACTAGGTCCACCCCTAGGAACATACACCATCCACCATCATGTTTACTAGGTTAAATTCCTAGGAACATAAACTTCTATCATCGTGTTTACTAGGTCCATCCCTAGGAACATAGACGTTCCATCATCGTTTTTACTAGGTCCACCCCTAGGAACATAGACATTCCATCATCGTGTTTACTAGGTCCACCCCTAGGAACATAGACTTCCATCATCGTGTTTACTAGGTCCATCCCTAGGAACATAGACGTTCCATCATTGTGTTTACTAGGTCCACCCCTAAGAACATAGACTTCCATCATCGTGTTTACTAGGTCCATCCCTAGGAACGTAGACGTTCCAACATCGTGTTTACTAGGTCCACTCCTAGGAACGTAGATGTTCCAACATCGTGTTTACTAGGTCCACCCATAGGAACATAGACCTTCCAACATCATGTTTACTAGGTCCATCCCTAGGAACATAGACGCTCCAACATCGTGTTTACTAGGTCCACCCCTAGGAACATAGATCATCCACCATCGTGTTTACTAGATCCATCCCTAGGAACATAGACGTTCCAACATCGTGTTTACTAGGCCCATCCCTAGGAACATAGACCATCCACCATCGTGTTTACTAGGTAAATCCCTAGGAGCGTAGACCAGAGACAAGCTACGATTGGTCTGATTCCTGAAAAGGATACGTAGGCAGCCTATTACAATAGGTCCAACCATCCACCATCGTGTTTACTAGGTTAAATCCCTAGGAGCATAGATATCCACCATCGTGTTTACTAGGTTAAATTCATAGGAACATAGATTTCCATCATCGTGTTTACTAGGTCCACCCCTAGGAACATAGACCCAGAGTCGAACTACATTTGGTCTGATTTCTAAAAAAGATACGTAGGCAGCCTACTTAGTAGGCACGATCATCAGAGCACTTCATTTGCATCATATCTGCTCTATCCCATCAGTCTATTTAAAGTGTTTAGGGCATGAGTTTAAATTGTTGCATTATAAACTGTTGCATATTGTATTTTTTCCTATTATAATTTCTACGAAATTTGGGAGTCTATTTCTTATCAATGATGTTCGCTTACTTGGTAAATTTCGGTTTACCCATAAACTCCATCGTTGAGGGGCTCTGTAGACACCCCAATTTCGTACCCCTTATTATAACATCCTATAAAATATCAAAACTTGTCAAAAGGACTCACGGATGTTAAGTTACAGGGTTTAAAGTGCAAAAGGACGGAATAATTGACAAACAGTGAATTGCAGGGCCAAAGTGCCAAAATCAGAAAAGAAAAAGAGGAGTGTGCAGCCCACATCCATCCTAGGCGCTACGCCCACAGACCCCCCTGCACTGTAGCTTTTGGCTTTTGGTGCAACTCTTTTAGCACGCGGTACAAGTTGTTGGAGCACGGTTGATTAAACTTAATCACGAAGAAAGCCAGGATTTTCGCCTATAAATAAAGGTATCCGGCACTCAGAAAAAATACAGTTCACACACCAATTTTACGGAGAGAACGTTGTGAAGTTACGTAGTTGTTTTACATCCAACCCCGAAGCTCCCCTAGGCTACCGAAACCTCTCCTAAATACATAAACTCTCCGGCCAAAGTGAACCCTAACTATCCAACTAGGTTTCCGCCCTATTTCACCGGTTCAAAAATCCTAAAAAGAGCAGTTACCCTGCCCGAATCCAAACTTCAAATCCAGCCGAAGCAAGCAGTTGCTCTGCCCGATTTCAGACTCGACGATAACAACAATCAAGCAAAAGCAAACAGTTGTGCCGCCCGGATCCCGAGGCGAAAAGCAACTAAAAGGAGCAGCCATGTTGCCCGAAATCCAGCAATGACAAAAAACAAAAAGACTTCCTTTCTCGGAAAGGACAGGGGAAGCATATGTAGATCGCCTAGTGGGCTTAAACTGAGTCCAGATCTCCTGTATCACTTGTGTGTGCCACTGGTGTACCACTTTTTATCTTCACCATTGCATCCCAATCATTACATCTCAATCAATGGTTGAGATGAAAAGTGGTACACCAGTGGCACACACAAGTGGTACAGGAGATCTGGACTCGCTTAAACTCAGGCATACCGGATTCAGACATGCACGTTCTGGGAGGTAAGTTATGTCCCTGTAGTTATTTATTACTCCCTCCGTCCCTAATTAATCGTTCTAGTTGACCCGGCGCACAATTTAAGAAAAACCAATTGACTTGATTATTTATATTGATTTAATGTATAGTTTCCTTTAAAGCTCATGTGTATGTGGCTCATAATTAAAGTAGAGTGAAAAAGTAAGGATAAAGTAGTAAAAATGATGTTCTAAAAAGGTAAGTTTCAAACTAGACAATTATTTTGGGACGGACGAAAAAGGAAAGGAGGACGATAATTTAGGGACGGAGGGAGTATAATTTATAACTTCAATATAAATATCTAATTAAGTTTCATTTCGGTTTATACTTTAATCTAATAATAGTTATATTTCATTTTCATTTAATTAGTTTTTTTTCCTGTTTTTACTTTAATGTAATAATAGTTATATTTCCTTTCTGTTTAAATTAGTTTCCTTCACGTTCTTACTTTAATGTAATAATAATTATATTTCCTTTCCGTTTAAATTAGTTTCTTTTCTGTCTTTTCTTTAAATGTAATAATAGTTATATTTTTATTTTATTTTTATTAGTTTATTTTATGTCTTTACTTTAATGTAAAGTAGTTATAATCTCTTGCAGTTTAATTAGTTTCTTTTCTGCACATACATTAAATATAGAAATAATTATATTTCTAATTATTTAATAAGTTTTTTTCCTGCTTATACGAGTAAATATAAATAAAGTTCGTTACTAGTACAACTATTTTATTCCTAAAATAGCTTTAAAAATGTTATAATTATTCTCTAAGTTGTATTATTTCAGTTGTAATTTTATTTTTTTCTATAATAAATGTAAAGTAATTTCTTTTTAATTCCTTTATATATATATATATATATATATATATATATATATATATATATATATATATATATATATAAATGTTTTATTCTGAGCCAAAGTGTATAAAATAAAACGAGCATATTGACAAACTCATTGAGAGATCGAAAGGGCGAGTTGGGTGTCTAATCTCTTCCCAACTCGTAACTTAGCCCCCGAACCCATACAATCTGGTATTTTTGGTTTTTCTTTGTTTACTCCTTAAAATAGAGATGGCGACTCTGTTATACATATTTTGGGTCCACAATTGAGGCCAAACGTATTCCACACGCTTCGAAGTTTCGAAACCACCCACTTTTTAGTAGCGGGGGATCCAGTTAAAAAACGGGGCACTCACAGGAAGCTAACACTAAACTAATTCTATTACAACATTGATTATAAGACAGTTGCCACGCTAACCGGTACGCGGACCTTTTAGCCATTGTACAATAGAATCGGAAGGATGACTCAACCAAATCTTAGAACCTATAAAGATCAACAATCTCCTCCTATTTGGTTGATGTCATCATCTCTAATACTAGAATACTTTTAAACATGCATATAGATAATAACATGCCTTTAGAGTAATTTTAAGTTGTATAACATTAGACATGCCTCTAGGAGCAACATTCTTAGTATAGAGATACTAGTCTAAGTACTTACAAGATAAAGAATTGAAGAGCAAGTACAAAGAGAAGCAGAGTTTAAACATTCATAGATAGTAAATATATAATCATTTCAATGATTTAAGCTCGAAGTTTAAATAATCATGTGAGATAAGTAAGCAGAGATGAGAACAACATGATTTTTAAACAAGCTTCTGTAAGTCAAACGGGTGGTTTAACAATAGAGTTTTACAAAAGCATTGATGAACATAGATTAAGAATAGAAAAAAGAAATATACCCAATCAAAAAAGGTGTGATTGAGTGCGGCGTATTTCCAGATAATCACCCACCCAGATTCGGCTACGATCGTTGAGTCTTTCTTTTAATCTGTTTTGTTCTTCAATAAGTGTGGTGTTCAAATGATGAGTAGCTCTCTCCTCCCTGATGGCAGCAACCCAGGCTCTATCAGCAGTAGCTGCTCGTTGATTTATTTGTTCAACTTGACGAACAGTAGTAAGATCGTCACCACAACCTTCAATAATTGTCCGAGCGACAGAAGCTTTGAGCTCATCAAACAATCCACGGATGTTTGTTTGCTGAAAATGGAGCATGTTGAGCAGAGTTTCCTGCTAGTCTTGAACAAGAAAGTGGTAAGTAGTGAAGGATTGAGCAGTGTTGTTCAAGAGCTGGTCAACCACCTTACCAAGATCAATGATAGTAGAGTGAGTGGCGTTCAAGTCGTGGTTCAGCACTTCCATTTGGTTAGACATGGTGGTGGCAGAGGCGGTGAGGTTGTCAAGTTAGGTTTGGTTGGAGCGGAGGAAGGTTAGGAGTTGTGTATAGGTTAGGCTTGGAGGTATGGGGTTAGAGACGAGATTGATTGGGATGTCCTCAGTAGAATTTGAGGAAGAAGAGCCAGTAGATGTTGAAGGGATGCTGTGGGGAATCTCAGCAGTGGTTGGAGAAGAAGTGGGAGGTCGAGGATCAGCCTCTATGTTAGTGTTGGAGTCACTGAGAGGGGGTGAAGTTGGTTGTAGGAAAAATTGGGGATAGGGAAAAGCAGGGTTTAGGCAAAAGTCAGGACATACAGCCGGGGAAGAAGATGTGGAAGGGTAGAGGGGGTCTGTTATGGAATTAGTTTCAAAGAAAAAATTAAGAGTGGCAGCAAATGGTTTGGTAAGAGTTTGATGAAGGTCTCGAGAGAGATAGATGGGCTTGAAGAAGTGAGAGATGAGAGGGAAAAGTTCTGGAAGGAAAGCGGTTTGAGAAAGCAGAGATGAAATATGAGGATCAAGAAAGGGTGTACAGAAGGGTGCTAGTATGAAAGTGGAGGAAGAGGATAGAGATGTGGGTACAATGACGAGGGAGATATTGGGAGAGGTAATTGGAGAAGAGGGTGAAGGGATAGGATCATAGGGGAATGGAGTAGGGGTGGTGTCAATAACCAGAGACTTCTTCTGAAGTCTACATTTTTTCGTGGGGACAGGAATAGGCTCCTCCTTAACAACAGCTGGGGTTGATGAGGTGGGTGAAGAAGTTGGACTGGATGGTGGTGGTAGCTCCTCCTCAACAACAACAAGATCTACTGTAGAAAAGAGAGGGGAAGAGGAGTCAAGAGGAGGTGAGGTGGAGGATACAGAGGAAGATACATTTGATTCCAAGAGAGGGGCGGGATTGAATTTGCGCTTTCAGGTACGAAGTGGAGCAGGTTCTAGATCAGCTTGATACTCAGCAGAGACTGGAGTTGGTTGAATAGCAGATGAGGAAGAGGAAGGCTTCTTCTTTTTTGAAGCAGCAACAACAGAAGAGGTCTTCTTTCTGATAGATGGCTCCTCCTCAACAGCTGACATCTGTTGTTTTGATTTCTTTGAAGGATGAAGAAAATTGGGGTCAGCAGAAGTTTTTCGCTTCGCGGAGGGTTGGCTTGTAGAGTCTTTGGTAGGCAAGTCAGTAGCTTTGTTCTGACTACACTTCAATTGACGAGCGATGAAGGCGACCACGGTCCTGTTTGACAGCTCTAAGTAAATTGACATATCATACCTTTGTCACAAAAGTGAGATATGCTTAGCAAATTATGTTTCAAACCTTCAACGCAAGATACTTTCCCGATAGATAAGTTTCCTCGAATGATGGATCCGTAGCCGACTATGTTTCCTTTTGCATTATCACCGAAAATAACAGGAGGACCTTCTGCTTCAATAATATTTGAAAGAAGATGTGAGTTCTCAGTCATGTGTCTAGAACAGTCACTATCTAGGTACCACATGTCTTTCTTTTCTGAGCTTGTAGCGGCCATAAAGCAGACATGAAATTTTAAAAAAACATTATGTAATCATTGTCCCTTTTATTTTCCTTTAGGGTCCAGGAGGTTAGTAGCTTTTAGGGACCCATACTTGCCTAACGTTTGGGAGAGAGAACCCAACGTGCTTTAGTATGGATTTCAGCAAACACTCATGGACCATGTGGCCTAAACATTTACAAAAATGACAACGATCGAAATTACAGGTGTCATATTGATCATACTGGTTTTTAACAGGCTTTTGAATATCTTTCTTCTCAGCAGCAGCCTTTGATTCATTAGACTTTTTAGTAGTAAACTTAGAGGACTCTGTATGAGCTTTCTTAAATCTACTGTCAGCAGTCTTTACCTTAACGGTTCTATTGGAAGGAGATTTAGAAACCTCAGACAGTTTGCCTTTAAGCTTAGTATCAACAAGCTTGGGAACAGCAACACCATCTATTGTTCTTTTGATAAACCTGATTGGTTTGGGCAGAGTCTTTGCAAACCTTGAAACAACAGCCTTTGCTTTAGCAGAGGTGCTGGTAGAAGGTCTTTGAGAATATGTACAACCTTTAGCAGGCTTCATTCCAGTAGATGAGTGCTTAGCTTTAGAAGCATCACTAGTCTTTACTACTTGAATCTTAGGGCTTGTTTGGTAGTCGAACAAGGATAAGCAGTATTATTAATCCCAGTACTATTAGTGCCCTTGCTATTAATCCTCACTTGTATATCGGGGGGGGGGGTAGTTTTGAGATTACAAATGTTAATCCTAAATCTTTTTTTAGTGAGGGCACTAATAATACCACCCTCCCCCTTGGTATTAATAGTGAGGGGGTAATGACTTTATCCAGATAACTCGTGCTATTAGTCCCGACCACCTGTTGCGTACCAAACATAAGACAACTCGTCTTATTAATCATATCTGGCCTTAATCCTGGCTACCAAACGGCACATTAGGGTATTTATAGGGAACTAAAGCATATCCAATCCCTTATCTACCCTTGTTTTTGGGCTGCTGATGAATTATCGGAATGTTATCAGCTTGTATCAAAGATTTTTCTTTCTTCCTTTTAGGAGTTATGCCAGAAGTGTTCTTAGTGAAACCCAACCAATTTCATCCTCAATGGGCTTCTGGTCATAAAGAATATGATCAAAGACAGTCTTGGAACTGTTCCATGAGTCGATGGTCTTTTGTAACTCATCTTTCTCAATAGACATCCCTTTGGCATGATCAATAAGGCATGCAACATTTTCATTTAGAAATTTGTTCTCTTCTTTTAACTTGATATTCTTCTGTTGGACTCTATTAAGAGCTTTCAGCTTAGATTCTAGCTTGGATTTCTCAGACCCAGCTTCTCATGACTTTTAGCTAACTTGACATAAGCCTTTCTAAACTCATTGAATTCTTCAAGCATATCTTGAGCATCCTTAAGTAATTCCTCTTTAGATGACTCTTCACAGAGTTCTATGTTAGCATGGCTAGGAGAATATTTAACTTCATTTTCTTGGTCATTGGTGGGAGTTGATTCTAGAGCAACAAGTCAAATATGAGCCAGCTCAGTAGAGTAATCATCATCCTCAATCAGAATCAGTTTCAAACCATGTAGATATTTGATTTTCTTCTAAATTCTCAGCCAGCAGTCCCCTTTATTTTAAAAAAAAAATTAGAGGGTCGCTTCTTGTAAGCTTCAAATTTGGGCTTGGGACATTTAGAAGAAAAATGACCAGGCTTTCTGCAATTGTAACAAACTAGCTCATTATTTTGTGAGTTATCAGTAGTCTTTCTGAAAGGCGGTTGGTTTGTGTCTTTCCTCTTGTTCTTTGAGAAACATTGAAATTTCTTTACGAACATAGCAAATTGTTTGTCAGATAAGATTTCATTTTCAATTGAAGAAGTAGATGGTTTTGATTCAGGCAGAGGAGGTTCTGGAGATATAGCAGAAAAAGAAGGAAGTTTAAAATGTTTGTCATGTTCTTGAGCTTGAAGAACTTTTTGCTCATAGACAGTTAAACTAGCATACAAACTACAAAGGTGTATGGAGTTTAAGTCCTTGAATAAGGCTTCAAGCGGGCATCTATAAGCCCCAGTCCCGCGTAGCATGAATAGTATAGGATGTCTCTCCATGCCCATGTATCCGCCAAATTCTGGTGCACTTGCCACCCGTCCACATGGGCCGAGATAACCAGAGGTTGCTCGGCCACTAAGGTACTGCTGGCTAGCTCGCTATGAGTGAACTGTATTGGTTCCTCCCCTACTCGCAAGGTCGCTGGTGGAGTCACAACATTTGAAAGTGAGTATACCTGCCTCCCCAGCTGTATTGATGATGGCTCCTCCTCCATGATCATATTAACGATCCCTCAAATCTAAGGGACATCCCTCCTATGAGGAGGTGCTCGGTTATTGGCATCCCACTTGAAATAGTCGAGTCTTCCCTCATTGATTAGACATTGAATGGACTTTTTCAAAGGCCAACAATCCTCTATCACATGCCCATAATCATCATGGTAGGCACACATTTTGCTACGATCTCTGTTCCGAGCATTCTCATTGTTCAACCGGGGAGTTGCTAGAAGCTCATCCCAAATCTCGTTCATAATTACTTCCCGCGAAGTGCTGAGTGGGGTGAGGTCGTTGTTCTGAATGAAATGGCTTGGGCCGTCATTCCGCATCCTTTTATAGGCATAATCGCCACCCAAAAATTCTGCCTGGCACTCTTCCTAGCACTCCCAGTGCCACCGGCCTCGAACTTATCTTTCTTTTTCTCTTTCTTCATGGTCTCTCCCGTGCACCACTTCTGAGCTTGCATCAGCAATTCTGCATGTGGTTTTGGCTTCCTCATGTTTAACTCTGACTTTAAAACTCCCTCTTCCCCATGCAGGACGGTCTCAAAGCACAGTGTCACCTCCTGCTCGAGCATTCTAGTGAATCGCTCCAAGTAACTTGAAGTTGATTCGTTCTCCCTCTATTTAATACTGGACAAGTCAACCTGAGTCTTGGCGATGGCCCTCGCAGTTCCAAAGTCTGCCAAAAACTTATTCCGCAGATCTGCCCAATTAGTGATTGATCCGCGAGCGAATTTTCCCATCCAAGCCAATGTCTTCCCCTGCAGGGCGCGTATGAATGTGCGAATTTTTAACGCCTCATTGTTAGTCACCAACCCGATCTGAGATTCAAATGACATAAGCCAATCGCTTGCCTTTGTTTTCCCCACATATTTGTCTATATTCGGGAATAGGCATCTTTTAGTCGGGGGGCATTCACGATCCAGGGTGCAAACGGACTGCCCTCTGTACCAGGGAAGTTTCCCTTAGGTGTCTGACCTTGCTCCTAGGCTTCCACTCGCTGTTGTAAAGCCTGAAACTGCTGCAACATGTCCCTCACTGCGGGCACGACATTAACTACCTGAGGCTGTGGCGGTGCTGCGTGAGCAAGTAGGGCCTACGAGGCTCCCATAACCATAAGTGGTTGAGGACCCTCTGCGGCCTGTGCCACATGTAAGATTGGAACTTCTGGTGCTACGATAGCCACGCCGAGTTGGGCGATGTTTGGAGGTGGTGGATCCACGCAACCATGTGACCATCTTGGTGATGGGGATCAGGGACTGCGAGCATGCGATCCTCCGGGGGATGGGGATTGGTGAATGCGCGGAGTCCTCCCGATGAGGATTCCACAAGTGATGGGAATCTACGGTTGCGCTGCCCTCTCGCTCTCATCGCCGCTCTTAAGCTCGTCGCTCAATAGCCTAGCCTGCTCGGGGCTGGAGCCAAGAATGGACACTTGGTGCTACACGATGGTTGGCCCTGCTCTCCTGGCACCCATGTCCTTGGCACTGTTCCTGATCCCTGCGGTCAAAAGCAACTGCCAGTGGCTCCTCGGGACGGTCCTGACCTAGGCAAGTTAACGCCCAAGCATGGAACAGGTGCTATCAACAGCGGCTGGAGCTCGATCGGTAAAAGAGGTTTTCCGAGGGTGAGCAACTGTTGGTTGAGCTTGTGCATTTGGGTAACGCACGGATTATGAAGAAAAAATTGACTTGATTATTAATATATTAGTATAATATGTCGTCAATAATTAAAGTAGAAAGAAAAGGCGAGAGTAAAAAAGGTAACACTGTTTTCCTAAAAAATATTTTACAAACAAGACAATTTTTTTAGATGGACAAAAAAAAAAACAAGACAATAATTTAAGTACAGAGAGATTACATGATGCACTAGGTAGAGCTGTCAAAATGTGTTGGACTCGTTGGGCCAGCTCGTCCCGCCACCCAAACATGCTGGGTTGGGAAAATATGAGCCTAATGGGAGGCATGTCAAGTAGGATGAGCTCGCGGCAAGTTACGGGTTTAAAAGTTGCAAATAACACAAGCCACAAGTTTGAAATTATGAGCTTCAACCAATTTCGGTCAAGACATGAGATTATTTTTTATATCCGAAATATAAGTATATGATTATGGATTGTTAAAAAGTGGCACTTACAACAACAATATGTCAAAATAAGGTAGTTTAACTGCACTATTTACGGGGAAAAAATTACAATAACATACAAAAAGAGTAATGATAAAATGATTTTTTCTCTTTTTATTTTTCCTTTTACATTAGAGAAAGTTGTTAAAAATACTATTTAGAAAATTATGTATAAATTATAATTATTTTTACTGAATTGTGACATTTTTTGTGTTATTTATTATTAATTTTGTTTGATTAATTTAAGTAAAAAATTGGTGGGCTAACCCGCCTAACCCATAACTCATGATGGGTTGAGCTGAGTTAACAATTTCCATGCTCACCACATTCGTGGGTTTGATCACCCTGCTCCACGAAATGATGGGTTATAATGAGTTACAGATTGATCTATTTTGTCAACCCACCTTGACGGCTCTAATTGTAAGTTCCTAAACAATGTTTAATGATACTTTTCGTCTTTAACCCATTTCCTTATGTTGGAGTGAGTTCATATAACATGAAAGTGGCCAAATGACCACTCATTAATCAATTTAACATTTACATGTCTTGTAGTTATACCATACCAAACACAAAATCAATGTAACGAACAAATAATTTAAATTCTTTCCTGGCCTTTTAAGACTCACAGGACAGTATCCAATATCAATAAAAAGCTACCAACTGATGCACTAAAGACACTAGAAAATTTAGAAGTACAAAGTCGCTCATACTATTACTATTGTACTAAAAACACTACTAACCAAATAAGAAAAGCTAATTTTAAAAAGATAAAAAAAAATAAAGGGACTATTTACATAAGAGTCGAATCAAAAACCCCTGCTCCTTGGGGCGTCCTGCCTCCACTGAGCCCCATAATACTGCCCAACGTTGGGCCATGTAGCAGCACTCTCCGTCATGTTGACAGGCTGCAGCTGTGGCATTACAATCGGTGGTTGTCCAGCTTGAACGAACAGCGGTGGCTGCCCAGGAGTCGGGGTTAATGGTGGATTAAACATATGAGGACGCAAAGGCGGCTGTAAGGCATGCACAGATGGGTGTGACAAGTGATTTTGTTGGGTAAGCTGTGGTTGCCATTCTGGGATATCATCATCATCATCATTCCAGGTTCTACTACCACCACTATTTCCAGACTGCCCATACTTAAATATAAGCGCTCTCATTTGATCTACTGGTCGAGAAGGTATTGGGCGAGGTTGGGCTACTCTTGAACCCTGCAAAAATGATTTCTGAGCTTGCGCGCTCAGATTACCAGAGAAATTGAATTCTGGTAAGTCATCCTCTTCCCGGGAAGCAGCAGCAGGGCCAAACCCAGGAGGGATATCATCATCATCATCGTTAGTAGGTGACGGCAGAGGTCTGCGGTTTGAAGGAGGTTGACCAAAAGGCATTGGTGACTTTGATGTTAAATTCATATTTACATTTTTGTCTTCTTGTCTCCTAGATGATAAGTTCTGCTTTTTCGAGCTATGTTTGTGGTGAGAAGACGAGTTAGGGGAAATAGCAGAACTTAAATGAGGTCTTCTCCATACAACTACACCAATTAAGCCGTTATTGATTGATTTTTCGGTCTGGTCCTTTAAGAGGTGCCTGCCGAGCAGTTCAATTATTCCTGGATGGGGCGGGCAGAAATATAGCTCCACCCCTGGAATTGGCTCACTGAATCCAAGCCTCTCGTCCACAACATACGAATCCACAGCCTGTGCAACAGAATATACACCTGTGAGAATATATAGCACTAAAAATAGAAAGAAAAAAAGGGAGGTTAACTACTATATCTACGCACAATAAGAAATGAAATGTAATTACCTCTGAAAGACTTGCACGATCGGCCTCGGAGGATCCCTCCTTCAAGACGAAGTGCACAACCTGTATCGAAAAAGTAATTTCATCAAAACACGAGGCGGGTAGGAGAAAAAATACTGTCAAAGACATAATATCATCGAGAAATATGAAGGCCTGATTTGAGGATTGCTTTCACGTCAAGAACTGTATCTTTTAGTTCATCTGAAAAACAGAAAACAGATTTTTCTAGTTAATTTTTTTTTAAACCTGTTGCTACAGTACCCATGTTGATAAATCTTCATAAGTTTTACCACTCAACCACGTCTAAAATTGCCAACCCAGTCTATCCGGATCTGCTAATCTTGTGCTTAAAATAAAATAATAATAATATGGGACCACATTCATGTTCAATATATTCGAACTGAATTGACATATTTGCAAGAACATTAAATTTGCATCTTTTTCCCAGTGTTATTTTCCCTGTGGATTTCGTCCAGACCATTACTCATCGGCTGCAATTTTTAACTGTAATCGTCAATTATTGTGCCTTGGCTCTTAGAAGGTAAAAGAATTTGAAATATAAGGGATTGTCTTTGGGAGTATTCTCTTCCACTCAGTGGGCAGGAAGCTGAGATTTTATCTTAACCAAATAATATAAAACTGATCTTGTGACAAAGTTGCAACTCACACTGCACTGCTCTATTTGGTTAATAATTTAGAACATCAATTTAATATCATGCAAAAACAAAGTGAAGGAGGACACGATTAAAAACAGAAACCATTCATTCAACTGCATGGATTTTGACATCTTTTCTCTGCGGAGCAATACTGTCATACAATTCCTTGGTCTAAAATAAATGTCATTTTCCCAATAATTTAGAGGGGGATAGGTTCTACTGGAAGGGGAGCTGAAAAGGAGGACACATTTAATTACAATAAGAAGCAAGGAGACTTGATATACCATGACTGCACGACTTCTTGACATGGGAAGTTCTTGAAGAAACTTTTCAAATGCATCAAGTCTGACTCTACCCTTAATCTCCATAGAACTGGGCCACTCATTTGTTGACGTTTTCTCACCACTGTAACCAGAATAACAGATCAGTAAAACCAACTTGTCAGCTTACAAAAATCATGAAAAGATTGTACCAGAATCGTTGGATAAGAAACTAGACAACCCTGAACAAGAATCAACTTCACATTAACTAAAAGAAAAGACTCATCCAAATAAGGTATGTTACATGATTCAAGCTTGTCACTCCAGCAGCAAATAAAATCCTGGAGATAAACACTAGCCAAGTTTCTGAAGAGATATCTAGGCAAACTTAGGTATACCGCCTAATTAGTTCTAATGGAGGGGTAAATGAAGCTAATACCCTCACTGTATGCAAATAGAGGGGATGAGTTTTCGAGGGGCCAGTTAGATAGTAATACATCAATATTCACATGCACCACACAAAAACATAGAAATAGATACAAAAATGATCGATGACTGAGACAACATTGCAGTTGGGATCTAGCTTCTAATACATCAAATACACACACATGCATCAAATACAAAAATGACAAATCATTGAGAACTTTGCAGAAATGTGGAAGTGAAGCAAAACTGACATAACAGTAATATATAAGAAAAAAGCAGCCTATGAACAACATAAAATTAGTGAGCATAGAATACTGAGAAGTTGCAGCTGAAGAAAATGCGCAAGATAACTGAGCTGGGACATACCTTTTAAAAACCCCAACAACGTTGACCAAGGAAGAGAGAGTCAATTGGAGTCCACCTACCCATACATGTTCAGCCAAAGGTGCAGAACCGAGTGGGGAGGGGGGTTTTCTTTCTTCCGGACTCTCACTGTTCCTCACATGCACCTCCAGTTTGGTAGTTTTAACCTTCATTTGGTCAGCCTTATTTGCATGTGTATCAACACGATCAATGGAAGCTGGAGTAGATGTCACCACCTCTTTGCCAGTGTCCACATTTTCGGTATCTGGATTTTCCTTGTCTGAGAGAGCTTCCATCTGCCCAACACCCTCTGGAAATGGATCATCAACGGCCAGATCCTGTATGAACTCTTCAAAGGAGCGAGGTGGACCTAATTCCGCATCCTTGCATTCATCCAAAATTAATTCTTGCATGGGATCAGTCCCATCAGCTGGAATTGTAAGTCTACAAGAAGGGTCCTGGTTTTCTGAGGTATTCTTTTCACCACTCTCTTTCTCTTTGACTTCACTGGCTTCAGAAGAGGAATGAGCCTTCTCCTTACGTTTTGGTCGAAAGTGACTAAAAGAATTTGACCCAACAGAAACCTCAACTGAAACTCCATCATCTTGTTCAACTTCAACTTGGTACTCACCCTTATGTGTCTTTTTGACCAAACGTCTAACGTCAACGTCTGAATCAGGCAAAACTATCATTTGTGCAAACTCTTCGGCTTTTGCCATTCGCCATTGAGAAAGCTCCTTTGAAGCAAGCTCTTCCGGAGTCATTGAACACAACCTTTCAGCAGAAATCTCACCAGACATAACTCTTTCTCTCAACTCTGGATTACTACGGTCTTTTAAGTTGAACATTAAAGACCTACCCTTCTCTTTGTACTTCTTATTCACACCTCCAAACAATTTAAAAAGTTCTGCTTCAATATTGAAAGCCAGATCTTGTGGAGAACAAACCACTTTTTCGGCCTCCCCTCTGCCCACATCTGCATGTTCCAACTTTTCGGCAGTTTGATCCCCCTTCTCTTCAACCAGCTCCATATCCCATGCCCAAGAAAGCCCATTTCCCTGCAAAAGTTCATCTTTCACAAAGAAACTGTCATTAAATGGCCCGTCTGCATCAGGCATGACATAATTGAACTGGGCTTCTTGTCCATCAGCTTTTCCCACCATTCCAACAGAATGTTCCAGGCTCTCATTAACAGTCAAATTAGTTTCTTTCGGTGTAGTATCCACAGAGCTCACAGGTAAGCCATCAGCTTGAACAGGGGAGGCAGTGGTCTGAGCAGACTGAGACCCCACGTGCATCTGCGGCACAGTATTAGCTGCTTGAAGTGCAGACTTCTTCTCTTCATTTGGAACTTTCTCTTGAGGTTGAGAGACCATGGACAATGCAGAGGCTAATGTTTCCCTCATCTTGGAACGTACACCATCAAAAGAATTTGCCTGACCTTTAGGAGAGGGTTCTACTGAAGCAGCTCGATTCTTCGAAGTGGGCACCCGCTGGGACCCAGCTTTGCTGGAATTAGATTCATTTCTCATCATCCTCTTGTTTGGTAAATTAACCGACCCTGGAGCAGTGGACCCAGGGTACATTTGTACAGATCTCTTACTCAGAGCAGATGGATGTGGCAACCCAGGCGAATTCAGAGGAGGTTGCATTTGCACCACACGTTTGTTTGACACTGATGACTGTTGTCTAGGAGAATTACTAGCCAAGGGTTCTACAGCGGCCTTCCGCTTTGCTGGTAATGACAGATTCTGTGAACTAAGAGTATCCCATATGGCATCCATCTCTCCTACATTCTCATTCACTATTAAATATTGTGCTCCTAGGTTGCCTACGGATCCTACCTGCTCCACAGGCTTGTTTGATACAGTTAAACCCTCTGAACCAGGAATATATGGCACAGTATCCACAGGCCCATTTTGCTGGTTCAAAACTGCAAACTGGTGTGACATAGGATTACTGGACACAGGTCCAATCATACCTACTCCCATATGTAAAACTGAAGTGTCTATTTTATCAGCAACAGGCTCCATCTGCATACTAGAAATGGGTAATCACGGCGACACGATATTGTTTGACATGCTAGAATAATAATATAAAGTAGATGGAAAACAGAGGCAATAAAGCTTCTCCAATTCAGGTGTCTAACTGAGTACGATCCAAATTGTAAGTCACATCAAGGTCTTTGACTACTACGTACAATCCAAACCAGAAGTAAGGCTGCAAGTATATTCCATCATACTGCCAGAAACAGAGAACCTGAAAAACAGAGAAATTAATAATAAATGAGACTTAATTACAAACAAGATTTTAAGTATAACTGAAGGATCACTGAAGCTGAGAGAGGAGGTACACTGCCAAGGTTTGATTTCTCAGCAATTTACAGCACTTGTGACAAGACAAACAATTGAGGGGCAAATAAGCAAATTTCATGACAGCTCTACTCTAGACCCATACATGTTTCATCAACTGAATTTCCTAGACATGAGAGAAGCAGAGCATTGTGATCATAGTTGAACATTTTTTTTTGACAAGTAATCATAGTTCAACACTTCACACATTCACTTTATGTTGTAAAGAATAATGTAATGCTTATTGAATGCAAATTCATTCTGTACCCCAAACATCAATTGCATCCAATGTACATCATGCCTTAATTTTACAGCTGCTATATTGATTAAGCTAGCCCGAAAGGAATTTGAACAGTTTATATTGGCTTACCAAGTTGAGACGTGGTGAATAATTATCAATTTAATTGAACAGTTTATATTGTCATATTTCCCTTCATGTTGATTTCACAGGCCAAGGCAGCTTACAGTATCTGCCAAAAAACAGGACATGCCAAGTCTAGCAACAGACTTTGAAGAGTAAAAAAAAAAGGTGATGCACACATAATTAAGAAATCACCAGAAATTAGAATGAGTGTTTGCCCATCCTTGATCTTTTATTCGAAATGTACCCACGTCATCCATTTGAAATAATGAATCAAGCACTCCTTAGCAAAGTTGCACATTCCTGTATAATAAAGAATGGAGTTTTCCTAACCTCCCTTCAACCATGCACCACAACCAAAAAAAAAAAGGTAGGTTCAATTCTGTTGTTTTTTTTTCTTTAGGGAGCTGAAAAATCATTTTTTTGTGCTTGGTTTGCTGAACAAAGCATGGACATTCTTTCATAATTGAAGGAGCTTGGATACCAAACATATAATTAGTGAAGGCATCTACTCATTTTTTATTTATATTTCCTTTTCATTTTCAAGAATCATGGATGGCTACTGCTTTCTGCCAAATTCAACAGCAGGCCAATAAAAGCAGTCCCACAAGCCAGAAATTCATTGCAAACAGTGGTTTGATATATTATATCAGCTTTTGCACAATCTAGATGGCTGAAGCTTGGGTTTGATGACATGGTTTAATCCAATTGCTTTTGTTTCAAATTCTCAGTTTCTCGCAATACAGAAATGAGTGACTGATGTCATTCACTTCTTTGTTTAATCCAATAACTTACTGACAATAACATGCACTCGCATAGTTCACCTCAAAGCACTTCAAAGCTTAAGTATAAAAACAACCAACTTGAATCTATAACACTGTGTAGTTCACCTCAAAACACTCCAAAGCTTGAAATGCAAGAGCAAGTACAAAAACAACCAACTTGAATCTATAACACGATTACAAGATAGACTACCTAGAATATTCTAGAGAGTAGAAGCTTAGGTAGAGATCTTTAATATCAGTTGCAACCATCTAAGGCCCCTCAACTTCAAGTGAACAAAGCTTACAACCACCAACTGAACACCATAGCACTGTGTAGATGATGATAGCCAAACTAAGCCTTCCAACACCAGAGATGGAAGCAGACCAAACATATAGCTGAAAAAGGTAACAACTATCAGGAGGTTAGGGACCGGTACTAGATCATCCTCGTCAAAGGAAAAGAATAGAAAACTCCCTAATAATTAATATCAGACAATTCTAAAATCTAAATTGAGAACTAGTACTTAAAACACCCTAAATAGATTACTAGAGAATTACTTCATTGAAAAAATATATGCTACCACCATACTTAAAGAGGGTTATTTTTGGTTGTGGGACATATGAAACTTCCAAGGGATGGTACCGGCTAAGCTTTCATAATGATAAAACATAATTTACTTGACACACATCATTTCAGTAACAGTAATCCTTGCAGACATCACAAAAGTTTTATAATACATGTGATAATGAACTGGAGATCCAAATTTAAGCACCAGAAGCATATACCCCTGCCCTCACACCAAGCATTCAAGTTTGTATACAGCCCCTGCCCCCACGCCAAAATATTCACCAGAAATACATTTCTCCAAAAGATCTTCTATCATCACTTGCAAAAAAAAAAAAACCTTAAAACCAGATGGGATGCAGAAGAAATTATTGCCCAAAATTTCAATAATATCCACATGGATATGCAATCCATCTTCACCTGGAACATCACTATACTCTGCTAAAACTGTCGTAACAAATTTGGCTGGGAGAAGAGTTGTGCTTCTCAGACATTTATAGCTAGGGCATGCACCCAAAAAAATGATCAGAATGTTTCTCAAATTTCATACCTAAATGAAAAGTATCTCAATCATCAATATATACGGCACAATTTTCAACATACACAAATTCTGCAAAATCAGATCCCTCTGACCTCAGACAATTATATTGAAGGCAGAGTAAACAGAGAAAACATTTTTAAATGACATTAATGATTGGATAGAGAATTGACCAATTAATTGTAATTCAAATTAGCACCGCCAAACCTAAGCTGAAAGCTCGAATATTCCCACAAACCAACACCACATAATAGGCCCCCAAAACAAAACCCTAATTTCTGTAAACATATAAATTTGGCTGGGGCAGAAGATGGAAGTACACCTCTCAGACATTAAAGCAGTTCAGCAGGACACAGATTATCCAAAAACACAGGTTTCTCCGAAATCAAACCCTGTTTATAAAAAACTAAGCTTGAACATTTTACCCCCAAATTTGCAAAACACCACATCAAATTAGGTGGGATCGACTCCTCAAACAGTAAAATCTAGAGCATCAGATTCAGCAAATCAACAATCATAAAATTATTCAAGGAAAAAAAACTACAATCGAATCTTCCGGACCTCACATCCTCATCTTAAACACAAAATCGATCAAAACATCGGATAAAGTATTTAACAACTGATCGGCATTCAAGTAATCACAAAAAACGAATCATTCAGAAACAAATAAATCAGCTTCAACCAAAAAGAAAAAAACCTAATTCTATAGGTAACATAAAATTTGCATGAAATCAACTCGAATAAGAATAAATCGTAGATATAAAAAACCAATCCGACACACACAGGCTACGACGATGGTGGAGGTATACCTGACCGGAAATAGGGCGGAGGGAGAAAGGGAAGTAGCTGAGTTAAAGAACTGAAGAGTGTGTCGGCGTTGAGAAAGAGAGACGGGTAGGGGAGTGAGATTATCTGCGGATGAGGATGAAAACCCTAGAAAGTCCCGTCAGAAAATAAAAAGAGAGGCTTTTTGGAGAAAAGGGGGAAATCTGTAAGCTTGACACGTTATTGTACCTGCACAACAATATCCTTTAGCAAAATGAACTAGCCAATTCCGCGGGTGGAAATCTATCGCCCTGTTATGCGGCTGGCCCGACACGATAATCATAAACGTGAGCACCGTACGTAAGTTTATAGTGCTTAAACATTACTCCTAAAATTTAAAGATTGATACGATAAAAACACGAAAAGTACGATACAATATAATAGATACGATAAGTAAAATGTTAAATTTCTATAATCTGGTCCTTTAAGCTAAATAAAATATTATTTTTATTTTTAAATACATTTTCTAATAAAATATCAAAATAATAATCAAATAATTTAAAAGTTACAAATATGCAAACAATAAAATTGTGAAAATAGACTATATGAAGTGAACAACAATCAACGGCGCCTGGTAAAATTTTAAAAAATATATTTTGTTGGTTATCGTGTCTTACCGTGTTTTTTAACTAGCTCGATGTAAACCTGTTTTTTGTCGTGTCTTATTGATGGCCCAATAACAACTCAAACTTGATAAGCTTCTACTTAATTTCGTATTGTGTTTGTGTCGGATAATTGTGACATAGCTCAAATTAGCCGCTAGATGGGTATGGGTCCTCTTTCGGTCCCACCATCCTTGATTTTAATTTGACAAACTTGACTAATAAATCAAGTTTATTTATTTTGTTTTGAACAAAAATAGAAAGAAACATGTTACCCCATTTTGAAATATAGTTACAGAAATACTTCTTCTGTTTCGGGTAAAGAATTTATTATTTTATTTTGAGATGTTTCACTTAAAGATTCTACTTTCAAAAATTAAAATATAAAAATGTTATTTTATTATTGATGGACTACTAAAAATATCATTTTTTTAGTTTGACTTTCAAACGGGATTCTTTACCTGAAACGGAGGGAGTAGATAATAAATAAAGTTTGACTAATTAGAATTTGAAAACATTTAACTAATAAATAAATTTTATCTATTATGTTTTGAAGAAAACGAAAAAAACAAAAATGGAAAGAAGCATGTTACTCACATTTTGGACTACAAAAAAACCAAAATTAAATAAATTGACCTTTCAAAGTTTTGAGTAGGCCTCATGTAATACGGTCATACGGATCTTAATTCGTAAGATGGAACTTTACTCTCTCACAACTCGATCCACTAATAGACAATCGATCATGATACGGAACGGACCCAACGATCTCCTAGAAAGGTATTAGGATGAATGACTCCGCGACTCAACGCCTTCGAGATGACGCGAACCTTGGAATTGTGAATGACGCCACAATTGGGATGACTCTCCAACTGATAAGTCGAATTCAATTATAAACAACGAATCCACAATGTTTATAATCTGAGCTTCCAATCCAGGACACTCAAAGAAACAATTTTCTAACCAGAAAATCAACTCAACTTTTATTAATCAAAATTCTCTGCCAAAACAATGTTTAAGAATGCCTTTTTATAGGCTTACAAAATAAATCCTAATTCTTGTAGAACAAGAAAACTAAATAAAAGGAAACTCTTAAACCCTAAACTTTAGGAACAAGAAACCTAAATAAAAGGAAACACTAAACAAAAAGGAAATTAAAAATACCCAAACAGTAAACAGTAAAATAAAACGAAACGGCAGCTTTTCTGGAGACCTTGTGGTCGCAAGGTCTATGGACCCTTGCGGCCGTAAGATCCACAATTCTTCCAATCTTGCTTCCTGGTCCGAATCATATCATACTCTCCCTCTTGAAAAGGATTTGCCCTCAAATCCGCTCTTGGCCGATCATTAAAATGTCCTTTGATTCGAACTTGAGACCCGTACCGTTATCCATTCTTCCACCCCTTTTTCCCTGGATCAAATAACTCGTGATCCTGAACACTTAACAAAACTTTCTTACCCTTACTCTCAACTAGCATCCTCCTTTGGTCTTCTTGCACTTGGCTTTGCGTTAGTGGTACGAGTGTGATTGGCTTCTGATTAAACACGAAGAAATATTTGTTGGTGAATCCATCATGCTTCACTTGACGATCATATTGTCATGGCCTTCCAAGTAATAAATGGTTTGCATTCATAGGAACCGCATCACATAAGACTTCGTCCTCGTAGACTCCTATACGAAATGTCACAAGCACTTGTTTCTCCACCTTCACTTCCCCACTATCATTCAACCATTGAAGTTTGTAAGGTTGAGGATGCCTTGATGTTGTCAAACCCAACTTTTCCACCATGAAAGTGCTAGCGACGTTAGTACAACTACCTCCATCAATAATCACACTACCAACCTTGTCATTGATGCGACACCGTGTGTGAAAGAGGTTATCGCGTTGATCATATCCTTCCTCCTTAGCTTGCATATTCAACACGCGACAAGAAACCAAAGCCTCTAGATTTATAAAGTCCCCCGGCTGCTTCAATGACTTCATGTTCATCATCCTCTTCTTCTACCACCTCATTGCCACGTACCACCATAACCCGTTGATTGGCACACTCACGCGCTAAGTGTCCCCACCCTTTGCACTTGAAACATTGCACTTCCTTAAACTTCAACCTGGGATTTTCAGCTTTCCCTTGGGGCTCTTGTGGAATCGTAGCCACTTTTGCTTCGGGCTCAACCTTGTTGACGATCTTATCTTGTTGTTGCACCAGAGTTGAACTACTTGGACGAGTGGTACTCCTCCTCTTTTGTTGTTGCTCTATCTTGACTGCCATGTGTACCATTTCACCCAAGTCCTCATATTGGTGTAAATCCACAATCCATCTACGCAATATTATGATTCAAACCCGCGAAATCTTGTCATTGTTACTTGGCATCTTCACCCAAATTGGCCCTAGCAGTCAACATCTCCATCTCCTTGTGATAGTCTTCAACACTTTTCGAACCATGTGTCAACTTCTGCAATTTATGTAGAACACCCCTATAATAGTGATTAGAAACAAACCGATGACGCACAAGACGCTTCATTTCTTCCCATGTAGTAACCGCAGGCATCCTAATTCTTCTCCTATCAGCTATCATTTGATCCCACCAGATACTAGCATAGTCCACGAATTCGGCGGCAGCTAATTTGACTTTTCGCAATTCAGTGTAGGTATAACAATCAAATACTTTCTCGATTTTTCTTTCCCAATCAAAATACTCATCTGGATCACTTGACCCCTTAAAAATAGGAATCTTTAACTTAATGGTTTCCCAATTATTTTCCTCTCTCCTTGGAATCTCTCGCCTTCCTCTTCCATGATTTTCTCCCAAACCGAGCTCATTAAATTCTTCTTCTAATTGGTTACCTCTTTGAGCTCTACGTTCCCTAGGTTCCTCCCTTCGCCTATCCTCCTCAAGTCTATCAAACCTCTCATCTATTTTAGCAAACTTAACCTTAAAATCTTCCATGTTGGCGAGTATCACCTCCCAATATTGTGTCGGATTAACAAATGGGACCCCTTTAGCTGGAGTTTCGTCAGTCATGGTGAATGTTGGTGATTCTCTCCCTTACGTGTATGCACTCAAGATAACAAACCCTAGAACAATTAGGATTTCAAAATTGAAAGACAACACGATTAATCAAGGATTGATGATCCAAGTTCAAGACAACTAGATGAATTAATTAAACTTTTTTTAAAAAAAAATTTAATAACAATTTTTCTTTGTGAACAGTAACTATGAACAGTACCCGGTGTGAACAGTGTTTTCCGGCGTGAACAGTAATTCGGGCGTGCACAGTGTTTCCGGAGTGAACAGTGTTTCGTCGTGAACAGTAATATTTTTTTTTGATGAATGATAAACCCTAGGACAATTAGGGTTTAACAACAAGAACGATAATACGTAAAAATTAAGATAGAATGGAATTACCGTAACTAGGATTGCTCTGATACCAAATGATACGGAACGGACCCAAGGATCTCCTAGAAAGGTATTAGGATGAATGACTCCGCGACCCAACGCCTTCGAGATGACGCGATCCTTGGAATTGTGAATGACGCCACAATTGGGATGACTCTCTAACTGATAAGTCGAATTCAATTACAAACAACGAATACACGATGTTTATAATCCGAGCTTCCAATCCAGGACACTCAAAGAAACAATTTTCTAACCAGAAAATCAACTCAACTTTTATTAATCAAAATTCTCTGCCAAAACAATGTTTAAGAATGCCTTTTTATAGGCTTACAAAATAAATCCTAATTCTTGTAGAACAAGAAAACTAAATAAAAGGAAACTCTTAAACCCTAAACTTTAGGAACAAGAAACCTAAATAAAAGGAAACACTAAACAAAAAGGAAACTAAAAATACCCAAACAGTAAATAGTAAAATAAAACGAAACGGCAGCTTTTCTGGAGACCTTGCGGTCGCAAGGTCTATGGACCCTTGCAGCCGCAAGATCCACAGTTCTTCCAATCTTGCTTCCTGGTCCGAATCATATCATACTCTCCCTCTTGAAAAGGATTTTCCCTCAAATCCGCTCTTGGCCGATCATTAAAATGTCCTTTGATTCGAACTTGAGACCCGTACCGTTGTCCATTCTTCCACCCCTTTTTCCCTGGATCAAATAACTCGTGATCCTGAACACTTAACAAAACTTTCTTAACAAAACCTTACTTACTCAACTAACTAGCATCCTCCTTTGGTCTTCTTGCACTTGGCTTTGCGTTAGTGGTACGAGTGTGATTGGCTTCTGATTAAACACGAACAAATATTTGTTGGTGAATCCATCATGCTTCACTTGACGATCATATTGCCATGGCCTTCCAAGTAATAAATGGTTTGCATTCATAGGAACCACATCACATAAGACTTCGTCCTCGTAGACTCCTATACGAAATGTCACAAGCACTTGTTTCTCCACCTTCACTTCCCCACTATCATTCAACCATTGAAGTTTGTAAGGTTGAGGATGCCTTGATGTTGTCAAACCCAACTTTTCCACCATGAAAGTGCTAGCGACGTTAGTACAACTACCTCCATCAATAATCACACTACCAACCTTGTCATTGATGCGACACCATGTGTGAAAGAGGTTATCGCGTTGATCATATCCTTCCTCCTTAGCTTGCATATTCAACACGCGACAAGAAACCAAAGCCTCTAGATTTATAAATTCCCCCTCGGCTTCAATGACTTCATGTTCATCATCCTCTTCTTCTACCACCTCATTTCCACGTACCACCATAACCCGTTGATTGGCACACTCACGCGCTAAGTGTCCCCACCCTTTGCACTTGAAACATTGCACTTCCTTAGACTTCA
The DNA here is from genome assembly GCA_013146195.2 of Codonopsis lanceolata. Taxonomy (NCBI): domain Eukaryota; kingdom Viridiplantae; phylum Streptophyta; class Magnoliopsida; order Asterales; family Campanulaceae; genus Codonopsis; species Codonopsis lanceolata. The sequence goes on from CM028377.1 coordinate 174,015,616, forward strand.
ACCTGGGATTTTCAGCTTTCCCTTGGGGCTCTTGTGGAATCGTAGCCACTTTTGCTTCGGGCTCAACCTTGTTGGCGATCTTATCTTGTTGTTGCACGAGTTGAACTACTTGGGCGAGTGGTACTCCTCCTCTTTTCTTTGTTGCTCTATCTATCTTGCGCCATGTGTACCATTTCACCCAAGTCCTCATATTGGTGTAAATCCACAATATCTGCAATATTATGATTCAAACACCGCGAAATCTTGTCATTGTTACTTGACATCTTCACCCAAATTGGCCCTAGCGATCCAACATCTCCATCTCCTTGTGATAGTCTTCAACACTTTTCGAACCACTGTGTCAACTTCTCGCAATTTATGTAGAACACCCCTATAATAGTGATTAGGAACAAACCGATGACGCACAAGACGCTTCATTTCTTCCCATGTAGTAACCGCAGGCATCCCAATTCTTCTCCTATCAGCTATCATTTGATCCCACCAGATATTAGCATAGTCCACGAATTCGGCGGCAGCTAATTTGACTTTTCGCAATTTAGTGTAGGTATAACAATCAAATACTTTCTCGATTTTTCTTTCCCAATCAAAATACTCATCTGGATCACTTGACCCCTTAAAAACAGGAATCTTTAACTTAATGGTTTCCCAATTATTTTCCTCTCTCCTTGGAATCTCTCGCCTTCCTCTTCCATGATTTTCTCCCAAACCGAGCTCATTAAATTCTTCTTCTAATTGGTTACCTCTTTGAGCTCTACGTTCCCTAGGTTCCTCCCTTCGCATATCCTCCTCAAGTCTATCAAACCTCTCATCTATTTTAGCAAACTTAACCTTAAAATCTTCCATGTTGGCGAGTATCACCTCCCAATATTGTGTCGGATTAACAAAAGGGACCCCTTTAGCTGGAGTTTCGTCGGTCATGGTGAATGTTGGTGATTCTCTCCCTTACGTGTATGCACTCAAGATAACAAACCCTAGAACAATTAGGATTTCAAAATTGAAAGACAACACGATTAATCAAGGATTGATGATCCAAGTTCAAGACAACTAGATGAATTAATTAAATTTTTAAAAAAAAAAATTTAATAACAATTTTTCTTTGTGAGCGATGCGTGAGCGATAATTCAACGTGGACAATGTTTTCCGTGAGCGATTCGGGCGTGCACAGTGTTTCCGGCGTTAACAGTGTTCCGGCGTGAACAGTGATTTTTTTTTTGATGAATGATAAACCCTAGGACAATTAGGGTTTAACAACAAGAACGATAATACGTAAAAATTAAGATAGAATGGAATTACCGTAACTAGGATTGCTCTGATACCAAATGATACGGAACGGACCCAAGGATCTACTAGAAAGGTATTAGGATGAATGACTCCGCGACCCAACGTCTTCGAGATGACGCGATCCTTGGAATTGTGAATGACGCCACGATTGGGATGACTCTCCAACTGATAAGTCGAATTCAATTATAAACAACGAATCCACGATGTTTATAATCCGAGCTTCCAATCCAGGACACTCAAAGAAACAATTTTCTAACCAGAAAATCAACTCAACTTTTATTAATCAAAATTCTCTTGCTAACAATGTTTAAGAATGCCTTTTTATAGGCTTACAAAATAAATCCTAATTCTTGTTGTTGAATCTTGCATAAATAGATTTGCTTAAAATCATTCCACTTGGTTATCAGCCAAGAAATTTAAGCTACCTTCGGTCAGCCCGAAAATTATTTCTGTCAGCCATTTCTTTTAAGCTGATCTTAAAATTTAGTGTCAGTTTATCTTTCCATATTTGTTTAAACACATACTTACTGACACTTTCCTACTTTGTGTTTTTGGTAGATATCCTGCTAGATTATATCTCACAGGATCTTTTGAGATCTTGCATCTGCCAAACACATTTTCAAATTCAAAATGTGTTCCTAACGGGTTGCTTTTGGAGACTATCTATAAATACCCACTGGAAGCATTTTTGAAGACAACAATTTTACAGAAGTCAAGAATCCATATACTTTCAATTTCACTGTGACGTTGTCTTTCAAGAAAACTTTAGCTAGATATTTCTCATTGATTATTTCCCTCTAGTTATTGTTTAGGCAAACACTGAGTGATTCATTTCAAAATATTTAGAAATCAGTCAGTTTGTCTCACGAGTTTGATTGTTTCTCAATCATTCTCCCCAAACACCGGTCTTTTGTTGTACACTGATCCATTAGAGATCAAATAGATTTTTAATAAAATTAGTGCACTTCAAAAATCCAAGTCTGACCAACTTGGTAGTGGACGTAGCAGTTTATCTGTGAACCACTTCAAGCGATTTGTCGGCCGTCTCTTATATTCTTGCAAGCCGACTTAACACTTAATAAGTTTTCAAGCGATGATTAAGTGTCAGCCAGTTAACAACAATTGTTTGCTTAATTGATCAGTTAGTTCGTATTTCAATTTCTTCTCCATATTCAGTGATCAATTTTGAAGATAACTTCTTTTGAAAAATAGTTGTGTCAGCCAGCTGACCAACACCTCAGCTAACTGATAAAACCAAGTTTTCCGCTGCCAATTCTTTAAGTTTTACAAATCAAACCCCAAAGTTTTTTTAAAGGCTATTCACCCCCCCCTCTAGCCTTAACTGTTGCCACTGGACTTACAATTGGTATCAGAGCAAAGCTTTTTGAAAAACTGTTTTCCAAGTCTAACAGCTTAAAAGCTCGATCATGGCAACTCTAAAAGCTTTGCAATCAAACAATGTCACTCAAGTTCCCATTTTTGATGAAGATCACTTTGATATTTGGAAGGAAAGAATTACGAGATATATGAACAATATAGATAAACGATTGATGGAATGTGTAAGAGGTGGTCCTATGCAACCTATGAAAATCAATAGTAAAGTTGGTAAATCTTCTGCGATGATGATGATCTTGTAAACCCTCTTGCTCTGTAGAAGAAGAATATGTCCTCAAACCTCAATCGAGAATGGGTGAGGAAGACAAAATTCTTGATGGACTGATGAGCGTACATATCTGTCAAGTGTTGTACCTGATGAAAACTAAAAGCAGATATATGACTGTGTAACTGCCAAGGAAATTTGGGATGCTCTTGTAGAGTATGTAGAAGGAGATCAAAACACCAAGGACAACAAACTTTATGATTGCATACAAGAGTTTGATGCTTTCAAGAAGGATCCAAAAGAATCTCTAAAAATGCCTATGACAGATTTCTCGAGGTAAGTAACAGATGTTCTTCTCTTGGTAAAGTTTATAGTATGAAAGATTTAAATATGCCCTTTCTTAGTAGTTTGGGAAGTAGATGGCATGTTAAAGTCACTGCCATTAAGGAAGCTAGAGACTTGAACAAAACTCATATACGTAGTCTTGTTGCAAGTCTAAAAATTTATGAAAAAGAAGTTCTCAAAACTCAAGAAATTGAGAAAAAATTTAAAGGTATATCTCTTCAAGCTGAAGAAGAAACTTCAAAAACTTCTACATCGCTGTCAGATGATGATTTTGATGAAGATGAATTTGCTGCTTTTGCTAGACAATTTAGAAAGTTTAAATCTTTTAAAAAGAACTTTCAAAACCTTCAGCAAACTTTCAAAAGTCTTCAACAAACCTTCAAAATCCTTTTTCAAGCTTCCAAAAACCATCTACTTCAAACTTTCAAAAGCCTTACTTCAAAATAAGTGAAGACAAGGTTGAGAAAGAAAACGTGTGCTTTAAGCTGAGAAAGGTCACTTTGCTTCAAATTGTCCTTTTACGAAAAATGAGTATTATAAAAGAGCTCCCATAAATTTTGAAAAACAAAAGGGTTTGGTTGCTGAAGATCAAAATCTTGCAACTTGGATTGAAACAGATTCTGAAGATGAATCTGCTGATTTTGAGCAAGAAGCAAATCTTTGTCTTGTTGCAGAATCGACAATATATGATTCAGAAAATGAGTTTCCAAGTCCAAAATATTCAAAGATGCCTGAAAATGAGCTGTCAAGCTCACCTATTACAAGCTGAAAAGGTCATCAAACCTGATCAGTTTGTGGTTAAGAAAATAGGAAATGGATTTTATGGACAAGGAATCATAAGTCAGCCAGAAAAGAAAGTCAAGTCAACTTCTCCGAGGACTGCTAAAGTAAGTCATGACTCAAAAAGGCAGGAGGAGAAGATGACTGACTCAAGTGTTGATGATTTACTGGAACAAATGCAAGAAATGTATTCCAAGTTTGAAACACTTAAAAGAATTCATGTTTCTCTATCTGGTGATTTTAAAAGAATTTCTGAAGAAAATTGTGAGCTTCAAAAGATCAATGAGCTTTACAAAGTTCAGCAAAAAGAATTGCTGCAACTAAAAAGTCTCAATGAAAAATATGAGATTCAAGCAAAAATCTCAGATGCCCAGATTGCTGACCTTGTGGAAAGAAATCTTCGACTGACCAATGTTGTTGACACTTACTCAAAGTCAAAAGCTGTTGTAGAAACCATCATCAGTCAACAGAAAGATCATGAAGACCAACATGGTCTTGGATACTCAAAGGATGATGAAGACTGTGAGATCAGACAGTCAAAAGGTGAACCTAAGATTCTGAAAAAGGACAAGGGATCAGTCTATAATGCTGTGCCATTCACTTATCCCCGAAATATGAGTCAGCACAAGAGGAACATTAACAAAAAGGATAGGCTGAACAATGATAGTTGTCAGTCTTACGGTCTAAACCTCAAAATCGATCGACTAACTCAACAAGCGACAAATGTCGGTCGGCGACAAATGTCGACTAGGCGACAAAAGAGGGGGATTCAGAAGAAAGGCAACTGATAAGTTCAAGCCAATAAATTTTGTTGCTGCTAAGACCTCTAAGCTGAATCATATGGAATCAAAAAATTCACCTCAAATGACTGATAAACCTGGTTATCACAAGTGTAATATTTGCTCTACTTTTGGTCATCAGTCACATGAATGCTTATATAGATTTAAACCTACTGACAGAACTAAAAAGCCAAATTTCAGGCAAGTTTGGATAACTAAGAAAACTAACCCTTTGGACCCAAAAGTATAAAGGGTACCATGATTTAAATATTCATATTTCAGGTATGCTTAATGGCAGAAGATCATTCAACTGACATATGGATATTAGACAGTGGATGCTCGGACACATGGCGGATCGGTGAACTCCTTACTAACATTATTACAGCAAAAGGACCTTCTGTAATTTTTGGAGACAACTCAAAAGGAAAAACTATTGGCTATGGATCCATTATTAGAGGATCTATAATAATTGAAAATGTCTATTTGGTACAAGGTCTGAAACACAATCTTTTAAGTATCTCACAATTCTGTGATAAAGGTATGGACTGTTCTTTCTCCTCCACACGCTGTTTTATCAAAAATAGCATCACAAATGAAATTTTGCTCACTGGTTCAAGAAAAAGAAATGTTTTTGCTATAGATTTACTTTCTTTAGATAACAATACTCAAATTTGTTTGATAGCAAATAATATTTCCAAAAATTCATGGCTTTGGCACAAAAGACTTTCACACTTGAACTTTAAGTATCTTTCAAAACTTTCAAAAGGAGATTTGGTAAAAGGTCTGCCATCCATAAATTTTCCGACTGACAAAAAATGTGATGCTTGTATTTTGGGAAAAATAACAAAAACCTCCTTCAAACCAAAACCATGTCTTTCTACCAAAAGAACTCTTGAGCTTCTACACATGGATTTATTTGGCCCTGTAACAACTGCAAGCTTGGGAGGAAACATGTATACTTTAGTTGTTGTGGATGACTACTCCAGATACACATGGGTTGAAATGATGCAATCCAAGGATGAAACTTATAGCTTTCTCACTTCTCTATTCAGAAATCTTCAAACTCAAAAAGAATGTGAGATTATAAGTGTTAGATCTGACAATGGTACAGAATTCAAGAATCTTGGGATGGACACATACTGTGATGATCATGGAATTGATCACAACTTTTCAGCAGTTAGAACACCTCAACAAAATGGTATAGCTGAAAGGAAGAACAGGACTCTGATTGAAGCAGGTAAAACAATGATAGCTGAAGCAAAATTGCCAAAATATTTTTGGGCAGAAGCTGTCAACACAACATGTTTTACTCAAAATAGATCTCTCATAAACAAGTTTCATGGTAAGACTCCCTATGAAATATGGAGAGGTAGAACCCCTAACATTGTTTTCTTTAAAAATTTTGGATGCAAATGCTTCATTCACTACAATGGTGGAGATTACAGAGGTAAATTTGATGAAAACGCTGATGAAGGTATTTTTGTTGGTTATGCCAAGCATAGTAAAGCTTATATAGTCTATAATAGAAAAACTCAAGTAATTGTTGAATCTATGCATGTTACTTTTGATGAATCAAGCTTATTTGAGTCTTATAAGACTCCTGATGTTACTAACAATTTTGAAGTATTTGAGACAGGAAACAGTACAGGTTCAATTCAAAATAATCCTCCATCTTCAACTCCTCCTACAGTAACTCCAGATATTCAGAATGAACCTCAGCAGCCTGACACCCATCAGCTAACTGACAATCCTAACCATGTTACAATAGATCAGTCAGCTGACACACTTAATTCTGAAGCTATTCAGCCAACTGACATTCACCCATCTCCATCCTTACAAACTGAACTTCTTGCAGATCTTCCTAAAGAAATTAGGGAAGCTAGACATCATCCTGTTTCAAATATCATTGGAGATCCATTTCTTTGGCTTAAGAACAGTAGCTCGAAATGAAACTCTTGATTCACATGCCTTTGTCTCTTCCATTGAACCCAAAAAGATTGATGAAGCTTTGGAAGACCCTCAGTGGATTGAGGCTATGCAAGAAGAGCTTAATCAGTTTGAAAGATGCAAAGTTTGGGAACTAGTGCCTAGACCCACAAATCAACAAGTCATTGGAACTAAATGGGTGTTCAGAAACAAGTTGGATGAAGATGGAAATGTTACAAGAAATAAAGCAAGGTTAGTAGCCCAAGGATATAGACAGGAGGAGGGAATTGACTATGATCAAACTTTTGCTCCTGTAGCAAGACTTGAAGCCATCAGATTATTTCTTGCTTATGCAACCTTCAAGGACTTCAAGGTATACCAAATGGATGTAAAAAGTGCATTCTTGAATGGAGACCTACAAGAACAAGTATTTGTAGAGCAACCTCCTGGTTTCATTGACCTTAAAAATAAGGACCATGTTTACAAGCTAAGAAAGGCTCTTTATGGTCTTAAGCAAGCCCCAAGAGCATGGTATGAAACCCTATCCAAATTCCTTATGGAAAAAGGATTTCAAAGAGGTAAAATCGATACTACTCTTTTCTCTTTGAAGCACAAAGGTAATATTTTACTAGTTCAAATTTATGTTGATGATATTATTTTTGGATCTACTAATGAAATTTTGTGCAAGAGATTTGAGCATCTTATGAAAGGAAAGTTTGAGATGAGTATGATGGGAGAACTAACTTACTTCTTAGGTTTGCAAATCAAGCAAACTGAGGAAGGAATTTTTATCCATCAATCTAAATACACTAGAGAACTGATCAAGAAATACAATCTTCAAGAAGCCAACTCAACAAACACTCCAATGGGAGTTGAATGTCATCTAGTCACTGATGAAAAGGGTAAGCCAGTTAATACAACTGAGTACAGAGGTATAGTTGGATCTCTTCTTTATTTAACTGCTAGCAGACCAGATATCATGTTTGTAGTATGTATATGTGCTTGTTTTCAAGCTAATCCTAAGGAATCTCATATGATTGCAGCAAAAAGGATCATTACATATTTGATTGATACTGAAAAATTTGGCATTTGGTATCCCAGAGACTCTTCTTTTAATCTAACAGGATATTCAGATGCTGACCTTGCAGCTTGCAGAGTCAATAGAAAAAGTACCAGTGGAACATGTCAGTTCCTTGGAAACAGACTGGTTTCATGGGCATGCAAAAAGCAAGCTTCGGTTTCCACTTCAACAACTGAAGCTGAATATATTGCTGCTGGAAGCTGTTGTTCTCAGATTCTTTGGATGAAACAACAACTATTGGATTATGAGATGCCTATGGGAACTTGTCCTATTTATTGTGATAATACTTCTGCTATATCAGTTTCTAAAAACCCTGTCATGCATTCTAAAACCAAGCACATAGACATCAGATATCATTTTTTGAAAGATCATGTTGAGAAAGGCAATGTTCAGTTAGAATATGTTCCTACTGAATTTCAATTAGCTGACATTTTTACAAAAGCCTTAAAATCTGACAGATTTGAATTCTTAAGAGGAGAATTAGGAATGCTTATTATGTCATAGAAAAATGTATTTTGCCTGTCTAACCTGTGCAGGGTATACTTCAGCTTTATGTATCAAGTTGACAATCTATATCAGCAAGTAAGTATATGGTCGGCCACGGCCGATGGCGACACATGAAGCTCTTAAGCAACAAGCTTCTCGGTGACAACCTTCGGTGACAAAATTTCTCTTCATTCCTTGTTGAATTATTCTATGAAATAATGTCGGTACAAACATTCTGGCGACAATTGTCGGCTAACATATCTATATCTGGCGATAACACGATGATTAGCGATCCTTGTCTAGGTAGTCTCTGAGTCTTAAGTCAAAGCTGATCGTATCTCAGCCAAGACTTAATCTATAATTTATTGAAAATTCTTCATTTATTTCCCGCCATTTATTTTCCTTGGAACTCGCGAAGCTTTCTTGAAAAGCCAAAATGACCTTTCCACTATCCCACCAACTTTGGCGGTTGAAATGACGTGTTTTCACAAAAACGGCTCATCATTGTGATAATTACTCTATGTCATAAATTACTATTTTTTTATCACAAAAACCAAAATTTTGTGTACTTTATCACTACACTCCATATCATCACTTTTAAAACCCACTAACTTTTATAAGTGTCCGTACCTATCTGTTTTTCTATTTAAAACACACTCACTCTCATTTATCTCTTACCTTTCTCTCTCTAAAAATTTTCTCTCTCAAATAACCTCGTCTTCTTCAAAAGCTCTTTCTACTCTCAAAACCCTAACCCTAGATTCACTGGTATTGTCCACTTCTACTTTTTCTTTCCTTGTCTTTTTCATCTGCGGTTTTAACAAATTTGTTGTTATTTCAGGAAATGGCTTCGAATACGGCAGTTGGATGTCTTCTAGACATCGTCTCTTTAAATGCAGAACCCTTAGGGCTTGAACTGATTCACCTACTTACTGCAAATGGGTTAATGCCTCTACTCTCCTTCAACATACGAACCTTCAGCTGCCAGTTAACTGAAGAGTTCTTCATGGGAATGGATGAAAACCCAGCCGATCTTTTCTCTCTCATCGGCAATATCCGAGGCGTACCTATCGTGTTTGATTCAGAAACCATCACTGCAGCCTTCCCGGAACTTTATGATGATGGTTCAACCACCTATACCATCCCTGATATCACTCAATGAGCAGGCTGGATTACCATGAGGGGTGAAGTACCAGTGGAGCTTGCCTTCGACAGGCACAAGCATCGTTTTGCTCCACTTCACTATGCCCTAGCCACCGTGTTAGACAAATGCCTCATAATCAAATCTGGAGGCCATGACAAGATCACTGAAGGTCAAATGTTTCTCATGGAAGGGATTGTAGAAAACTGTGAGATGAACTGGGGAGCTATTTTGGTGGAGTGCATAAAGGTAAACATTGCCAAATACAAGGACAACATGGCAACTGGAAATCCAAGGCTCACTCATCACCTGATCATAAATCAGTTTCTTCGGTCCATTCCGACTCTTCAGCATTTACTCATCAATGTTGGTGATCTTGAACCAGTCAAGATCAAGAAGTATGTTGCTGCTGATATCAGGAGAGCTAGTATTTCTAGCAGATTTGGTCTGGAAGCACCACCAGTTCAGTCAAGCAGGAGACCAAGAAGGACAAGGACTCAAGCTCTTACGGCTGTGTCATCAAGTCAGCCAGCTGATGATGGTCAGCAAGTGAAATAGCTTCGGCCAGTGTTGACCAACGAGTTCGGCCGCCAAGGGGTCGGTCGGGTGGTCGATCAAGGCGAGTCGGCCAGCGTGGTCGGCTAGGCGAAGATGCACCTTCAACAGCGATTGGTCAGCCAGCTGATGTGCAAGAGGTTGAAGTCCCTGAAAGGAGGCAACGAGGAGAAGGAGGCGACATTGGCAGCTGATACTGCTGCAAAGAGATAGAGAAGGAACCCTGAACTCAATCTAGGTACTTTTGTCCCTTTCTCCCCTCCTAATACAACTGATCCGGCTCCAACCTTTCCTCCCTCTAATCCTAGATCTCCAAACACTGCTCCTATTAAATTCTTCCCCCCAATTAGGAATCCTACTTTCCATCCTAGGCATTCCTACTACCAAGCCAATCCAGTTCCCATTCCTCAAAATTGGGTCTTCCCCATAGATCATTTACCTTACTTTGTTCAGTTTCTTCTCTCTTTCCATGAGGAGAAGAAAGCTGACAAACCCCCTGTCAACCCAGTCAAGTATATTGACCACAACCTCAAACGAAGACCTTATGTGTTGTATCATGTCACTCCTAACCTCAGCCAAGAAGATTTGGTAGCCAATTATGGCAAATATTTTGATCCTCTTCCATTGCTCTGGAACAACTTCTATCTCTCCAATGATAGATTTGTTCAAGATGAGTTAGTCTACTTGGTCTGGACAATGTATAACAAGGTCCATGAATTACCATCTCTTCCATCCAATGATCCCTTCCTGGTTGGCAGACCTGCACTGCCTGAAGATGATGAACTTAACCAGGACTGGGAACAACCTACAGTCGACCCAGCTAAATTAGCCAGAATCCAAAGAGCTGTGAACAAGTATGTTCAGGATGCAGTTAACACTGCAAACCAAGCTTACATTGAACTCCACAGACGAATGGCCTCCATGCCAGGAGGAGCTTCAATGAGTACTGCTTTTCCAGATGCCTTAGCAAGTAAACCAGCCCCTCTGATTACTGAATCCATACCTACTGTCCCTCATATCACTCCCTCCTCTGTTCCTTTTGTTGTGTCAGCCACAACCTTACCAGTTACAGTTTCACCCCAGCCAACTGCAATCTCAACATCAACTTTGCAACCTATCTCTCTACCTTCCTTCTCTCCAACCATTGATGCCTCTTCTTCCATTCCTCCTATTACTGTTCCTCTCCCTACTTTACCAATTTCAGTACCAATAACTCAACCATCCATTCCTGTGACAGTCAGTATACCATATATTACACATGTGTCAGCCACTCCTGGTCCAGCCATGTCAGCCATACCCTTACCAACCACACCCATGTCAGTCACTCCCACTTCTGCTCAAGAAGTGTCAGTCATCCCTCTTCCAGTACCATTTGTGTCAGTCACTCCATCCACTTCCATTCCTTCACTGACTGATACCATTCCTGCCCCAAATCCTATTATGTCAGCCATCCGTCCCCACGGTGATGTCCGGCTACCATTCTTATTTCTTCGGTGATCTTTTTGCCTCTCTTCCTCTTCCCACAGCTGACATACCCTCTCACCCTAACCAAGCCTCCCCTTTGTTTGTTCTGCCTGATCTCTCCCTTCACACATCTCTTAGCCCTTTCAGTCAGTCCTGTGTCTATCTTCAAGCCTACCCAACCTAAGCCATCCATAGAAAAAACTTTTGATTCCCTTTCCTCTGAAAAATCTATTGGCCAATCTCCTTTGGACTCCTCATCTGACTCCTCAAAGTCCACCTCTGAGGATGAATCTCTCCCCAGTCCCTCTCAGTTGGCCAGTAGGATAGCTAGAAAACAAAGGGAGATTATCTCCAAAGCCTTGCTTCATCCTCCTGGCAACAAGATTGTCTTTCCTGAAGACATGCCTACCCCTTCACCTGAGCAAGAAGCCCAAATTCCAGCTTATCCCATGGATGTCTTCTTCCCCCCTGACCCTGAGGATGCTGACATTCACACTCATCAGCTATTCTCAAATGAGCCTGAACCCTCTCAGCCATCAGTTCTTGTATCTGCCTCCTCTGGTTCTCTCTCTCTGTCAGCCAGGCTTGATCTTCTATATGCCCATCACTTGCACATGAAGTCAGCCTTCACACATCATACCAGTCAGCTTGCTACTCTTCAACAACAAGTTGTTTCTCTGCTTCCGAACCTTACCCAGATCATCACCACCGAGGTGCAAGCTGTCATTGCTGCTGGTGCTCCTCGTGAGGCCCATATGGATGACTGGAGGACCATATTACTCTACCAGCAAGAATGGTCAAATCGTGCCTTCAATGCTGAAGTAGCAATGCTTCAAACCATTCAGGAGGAGAAGAAGCAGAAAGCAAGAGCTGATGCTTACATGGCAGAAAACAACATTCTTAGGCGGCCGGCGATGCTGACGACCGGTGAAGGCGACATTGCAGAAGACATTGCAAAAGAACCAGAAGCTGGAACACAGGTAGAAGAAGCCCAAGCAGAACCCCAAGCAGAAGCTGAAGAAGGAAACCAAGCAGAAAAAGAACAAGTGCAGGAAACTGAAGCTGAAGCAACAGAAAATGAAGCTGAAGTTGGTCCATCAGTTGAAGCAGAGGATCCACATCAGCCAAATGGAAATTTCATCTCTCTAAACTCTGAACATCTTAAAACTCATGTTTTACTTGTAGCTTACATTCGGCACTTTTCTTAAGTTTTCAGTTACTTCTCCTCATATATTATCTGCTTGTTGTTCTAACATCACTTTTGCAGGAACTTTAAAATTTTTGGCTTTCTGCTTTCAAGTGAATAGTTTTAAGCAAATAGGAGGAGATTGTTGAATCTTGCATAAATAGATTTGCTTAAAATCATTCCACTTGGTTGTTAGCCAAGAAATTTAAGCTACCTTCGGTCAGCCCGAAAATTATTTCTGTCAACCATTTCTTTTAAGTTGATCTTAAAATTTAGTGTCAGTTTATCTTTCCATATTTATTTAAACATATACTTACTGACACTTTCCTACTTTGTGTTTTTGGTAGATATCCTGCTAGATTATATCTCACATGATCTTTTGAGATCTTGCATCTGCAAAACACATTTTCAAATTCAAAATGTGTTCCTAACGGGTTGCTTTTGGAGACTATCTATAAATACCCACTGGAAGCATTTTTGAAGACAACAATTTTACAGAAGTCAAGAATCCATATACTTTCAATTTCTCTGTGAAGTTGTCTTTCAAGAAAACTTTAGCTAGATATTTCTCATTGATTATTTCCCTCTAGTTATTGTTTAGGCAAACACTGAGTGATTCATTTCAAAATATTTAGAAATCAGTCAGTTTGTCTCACGAGTTTGATTGTTTCTCAATCATTCTCCCCAAACACCGGTCTTTTGTTGTACACTGATCCATTAGATATCAAATAGATTTTTAATAAAATTAGTGCACTTCAAAAATCCAAGTCTGACCAACTTGGTAGTGGACGTAGAAGTTTATATGTGAACCACTTCAACGGATTTGTCAGCCATCTCTTATATTCTTGCAAACTGACTTAACACTTAATAAGTTTTTCAACAGATTAAGTGTCAGCCAGTTAACAACAATTGTTTGCTTAATTGATCAGTTAGTTCGTATTTCAATTTCTTCTCCATATTCAGTGATCAATTTTGAAGATAACTTCTTTTGAAAAATAGTTGTGTCGGCCAGCTGACCAACATTCATCAGCTTAAGGATTTTCAAAGTGTCAGCCAGCTGACCAACACCTCAGCTGACTGATAAAACCAAGTTTTCCGCTGCCAATTCTTTAAGTTTTACAAATCAAACCCCAAAGTTTTTTTTAAAGGCTATTCACCCCCCCCTCTAGCCTTAACTGTTGCCACTGGACTTACACTTGTAGAACAAGAAAACTAAATAAAAGGAAACTCTTAAACCCTAAACTTTAGGAACAAGAAACCTAAATAAAAGGAAACACTAAACAAAAAGGAAACTAAAAATACCCAAACAGTAAACAGTAAAATAAAACGAAACGACAGCTTTTCTGGAGACCTTGTGGTCGCAAGGTCTATGGACCCTTGCGGCCGCAAGATCCACAGTTCTTCCAATCTTGCTTCCTGGTCCGAATCATATCATACTCTCACTCTTGAAAAGGATTTGCCCTCAAATCCGCTCTTGGCCGATCATTAAAATGTCCTTTGATTCGAACTTGAGACCCGTACCGTTGTCCATTCTTCCACCCCTTTTTCCCTGGATCAAATAACTCGTGATCCTGAACACTTAACAAAACTTTCTTACCCTTACTCTCAACTAGCATCCTCCTTTGGTCTTCTTGCACTTGGCTTTGCGTTAGTGGTACGAGTGTGATTGGCTTCTGATTAAACACGAAGAAATATTTGTTGGTGAATCCATCATGCTTCACTTGACGATCATATTGCCATGGCCTTCCAAGTAATAAATGGTTTGCATTCATAGGAACCACATCACATAAGACTTCGTCCTCGTAGACTCCTATACGAAATGTCACAAGCACTTGTTTCTCCACCTTCACTTCCCCACTATCATTCAACCATTGAAGTTTGTAAGGTTGAGGATGCCTTGATGTTGTCAAACCCAACTTTTCCACCATGAAAGTGCTAGCGACGTTAGTACAACTACCTCCATCAATAATCACACTACCAACCTTGTCATTGATGCGACAGTATTGTGAAAGAGGTTATCGCGTTGATCATATCCTTCCTCCTTAGCTTGCATATTCATCACGCGACAAGAAACCAAAGCCTCTAGATTTATAAAGTCCCCCTCAGCTTCAATGACTTCATGTTCATCATCCTCTTCTTCTACCACCTCATTGCCACGTACCACCATAACCCGTTGATTGGCACACTCACGCGCTAAGTGTCCCCACCCTTTGCACTTGAAACATTGCACTTCCTTAGACTTCAACCTGGGATTTTCAGCTTTCCCTTGGGGCTCTTGTGGAATCGTAGCCACTTTTGCTTCGGGCTCAACCTTGTTGGCGATCTTATCTTGTTGTTGCACCAGAGTTGAACTACTTGGACGAGTGGTACTCCTCCTCTTTTGTTGTTGCTCTATCTTGACTGCCATGTGTACCATTTCACCCAAGTCCTCATATTGGTGTAAATCCACAATATACGCAATATTATGATTCAAACCCGAAAATCTTGTCATTGTTACTTCGGCATCTTCACCCAAATTGGCCCTAGCGATCAACATCTCCATCTCCTTGTGATAGTCTTCAACACTTTTCGAACCTGTGTCAACTTCGCAATTTATGTAGAACACCCTATAATAGTGATTAGGAACAAACCGATGACGCACAAGACGCTTCATTTCTTCCCATGTAGTAACCGCAGGCATCCCAATTCTTCTCCTATCAGCTATCATTTGATCCCACCAGATACTAGCATAGTCCACGAATTCGGCGGCAGCTAATTTGACTTTTCGCAATTCAGTATAGGTATAACAATCAAATACTTTCTCGATTTTTCTTTCCCAATCAAAATACTCATCTGGATCACTTGACCCCTTAAAAACAGGAATCTTTAACTTAATGGTTTCCCAATTATTTTCCTCTCTCCTTGGAATCTCTCGCCTTCCTCTTCCATGATTTTCTCCCAAACCGAGCTCATTAAATTCTTCTTCTAATTGGTTACCTCTTTGAGCTCTACGTTCCCTAGGTTCCTCCCTTCGCCTATCCTCCTCAAGTCTATCAAACCTCTCATCTATTTTAGCAAACTTAACCTTAAAATCTTCCATGTTGGCGAGTATCACCTCCCAATATTGTGTCGGATTAACAAAAGGGATCCCTTTAGCTGGAGTTTCGTCGGTCATGGTGAATGTTGGTGATTCTCTCCCTTACGTGTATGCACTCAAGATAACAAACCCTAGAACAATTAGGATTTCAAAATTGAAAGACAACACGATTAATCAAGGATTGATGATCCAAGTTCAAGCCAACTAGATGAATTAATTAAATTTTTTTAAAAAAAAATTTAATAACAATTTTTCTTTGTGAACAGTAACCGGCGTGAACAATAATTCCGGCGTGAACAGTGTTTTCCGGCGTGAACAGTAATTCGGGCGTGCATAGTGTTTTCGGCATGAACAGTGTTTCGGCGTGAACAGTAATATTTTTTTTTGATGAATGATAAACCCTAGGACAATTAGGGTTTAACAACAAGAACGATAATACGTAAAAATTAAGATAGGATGGAATTACCGTAACTAGGATTGCTCTGATACCAAATGATACGGAACGAACCCAAGGATCTCCTAGAAAGGTATTAGGATGAATGACTCCGCGACCCAACGCCTTCGAGATGACGCAATCCTTGGAATTGTGAATGACGCCACAATTGGGATGACTCTCCAACTGATAAGTCGAATTCAATTATAAACAACGAATCCCGATGTTTATAATCCGAGCTTCCAATCCAGGACACTCAAAGAAACAATTTTCTAACCAGAAAATCAACTCAACTTTTATTAATCAAAATTCTCTGCCAAAACAATGTTTAAGAATGCCTTTTTATAGGCTTACAAAATAAATCCTAATTCTTGTAGAACAAGAAAACTAAATAAAAGGAAACTCTTAAACCCTAAACTTTAGGAACAAGAAACCTAAATAAAAGGAAACACTAAACAAAAAGGAAACTAAAAATACCCAAACAGTAAACAGTAAAATAAAATGAAACGACAGCTTTTCTGGAGACCTTGCGGTCGCAAGGTCTATGGACCCTTGCGGCCGCAAGATCCAAAGTTCTTCCAATCTTGCTTCCTGGTCCGAATCATATCAGATCAGGTCAAGAAAATATGTTTTGCAAAAAATATTTATATGATCGTCTTACCTAAATTTTTGCCCAAAACTTTTTACACACAAATGAGACTATTTATGCTCATGAGTATTAGGCTTTCATGGGCACAATTTATTTTTATCGATTGAAAATTTGTTGATGTCAATCTCCATTAAAATGTTGGTGCAAATTGTCACCACTAGTTGTGCCTTGTTTAAAAAGAACGAGAATGAGGTTTAGCGTTTGCTCTACTGGTTAGAGTACTCATTTTCCCTACTGTGGATCCTAATGTCAAATCTCATTGGGGGGTTTGGTTAGATTTAGGGAATCAAAAAATAGAAAAAATAGAAAAGAACGAGATGAACTCAAGGTAGAGACCTGTCCAATCTGGAGAGAAAAAAAAGTGTCCAATTCAAGTCAGATTTTGTAAGTTTGAGTGGATTTAAAAGTGTGAGGGGATAATCTGTAATTTCTAATTACACATAATATACATATTATTTTTGTATGCATAATACTTCAACGGTTCCTAAGAAATTGTCATGTTTGACCCGATACACAAATTAAGAAAAATTAATTGATATGTTTTAAATTATAGTATAACATCTAATTTTTAATGATACTTATGTGAGAGTAAGACACATTAATTAAAATGAGAATCAATTTAAGGGTAAAATAGTAAAGATAATTGAGAAAAAAAATAGAAAGTGACTTTTTCTTTGGAACCACCTAAAAAATAAATTTTGGGCTAAATGCATCATTAGTCTCTGAACTTTGGCAAAACTCATCATCAGTCCCTCTAACTTCAAAAGTGACAACCATTGACCAAACATCGCCTTTTTTGTTCACCACTAGTCCCTAGTCCTAACGTCGTTAGTGTATTACCGTTAAGTGAGCATTTGCCACTCACATGCGCAAAATTGAGGGCAAAACAGACTTTTTCATTTCAAATAAAGGGTCAGTTTGTTATCATCATCAAAAATAGGGGGTCATGGATAACATTATCAAAATAAGGGGGGCTATTGATAATTTTAATAGTTAGTTCATCTTTACCCAGACTCGCTCTCGATCTCTGCCATTGGCCTCACCCCCTCTCGATCTCTATCGCGCCATCTCAATGTGCCCCCAAGTCCCTCTCCTCCCCTCTCCCTAACATCATATATGTCTTCCCCATCAACTCCGTCGCGTCATCTATGCTTGTCCTCCACAACACAAATTAAGTTCAAGGCTTTCACGATGAGCAATCTGTCAATTAGAAGATGGATCTCGTGTACAGATCCCGATATCATTTGAAAATTTTGCAAGCACATGTAACCCCAGAAACCTAGAAATATAATGTAAGTGAG
Organism: Codonopsis lanceolata; assembly: GCA_013146195.2. NCBI lineage: Eukaryota > Viridiplantae > Streptophyta > Magnoliopsida > Asterales > Campanulaceae > Codonopsis > Codonopsis lanceolata. Next base: position 174,033,699 of record CM028377.1, read on the forward strand.
AAACGTGGTGAAGTAAATCGTTGGAAGCTGAGTCAAGCTGGCGGGAAGGTAATCCTTGACGCCGTCAGTATCAAGGTTGTATAATTCAGTGTTCACGTCCATGGTGACTTGTGATTCCGGTGCGCAGCTGGCAAAGAACAGGGAGTATTCATTGAGGAAGGTGATCGGGAAGGATTTGTTCATGAAGGAGAGCAGTGGCGAGGTCGCAGAAGCTGAAGAGGAGGGTAATGAAGTGGGAGCCGAATTTTTCACATCACCCCTTATTTTTATGATGTTATCCATAGCCCCTCTTTTTGATGATGATAACAAACTGACCCCTTGTTTGAAATGAAAAAGTCTGTTTTGCCCTCAATTTTTGTGCATGTGAGTGACACATGTTCACTTAACAACAATACATTAACGGCATTAGGGTTAGGGACTAGCGGTGAACAAAAGGGGAATGTTTGATCAATAGTGATCACTTTTGAAGTTAGGGGACAGATGATGGGTTTGACCAAAGTTTAGGAACTAATGGTACATTTAGCCCTAATTGTTTTTAGGAACTGATGGAGATTACTTAAAGGTTGCAATTTTGCTTTGGCTTTTGCTTGCAAATATATATAATTGACTATTTAAAAAGTCTTGATTGAAAAGGGTTCATAACAAAAGTACTACTCTATTCCCAAAAAATTGTCTCCATTTTTTTTGCATCTATTTCAAAATAATTGTTATCTTTCAAAATTTTACTTTTTAGAAAAACATTTATACCACTTTACCCTTACTTTTCTACCTATTTTAATTATGGTCACATACATAACAACATTAAAGAAAACTACATATTACACAAATATTTATAATACAGTCAACTATTTTTTCTTAAACAGTGTGTTAGGTCAAAGAGGACGATTATTTAGAAATGAAGTACTTAACTATGTTTAAAGTGTTTGTTATACATCCAACACGCTAAATTACCAAAATAAATAAAAATTTAAGGTGGGGAAATAGGCATTATGCCATTGTCGGTCTCCTCCGTTAGAAAAGAAAGTAATGGAGAGGTGGTGACGTGTTCAAAGAAAAAATAAACCACGTCAGCACCTTCGTTAACCTTTTTGACAGAAGAATTTCAATAGTGTATTTAATGCCAATTTTTCAAAAACATATGGGCATTTTTTTTTCTCGTGAATTTTACTACTTGGGCGATATTTTAGACACTTAGTGCAAAGTTGAATCGTAATTTTTATTAGGGTGGGGTTACTTATACCCCTAAAAATGCTCTATGCACACACTTAATTCATACACACACCACTTTTATTTCAAACTTAACATGTTACTTAATACACGCCCCTTATGATCCATATTCTACTCTTTTATATACACACCAATTCAAAAAATGTTCGGTCAATGTGTGAGGAACATTGCTGAAATGTTTGGTCAGAGTATGAAGAACAATGTTGATGTGTTCAACTTGGGCTAGCCTGACATGGCTGGTTTGTTCCTCACACCAAGGCCAAACTCAACGTTGGAGCAGAAATCGGGATACTTTGAAAAAAATGGAAAAAATGATACTTCAATCGGAAAAAAGTAAAAGGAATACTTACATTATTTGTCTTCTTTACTTCTTTAAGTTCCATATATGGGGTGTTTTTTTTCCATAATGTGATGATTGGAAAAGTTAGGGTTTAGAAGAGAGATTTTCTTGAAATTTTTGTAGAGAAGGTGAAGTAAGAAGATAAACCTCAACTTGGATTGGAAAATTTTAGCACTTGTATACGAAGCCGTCTTCGTCATTGACGACTATGACGAGCTCCCACTCCTCGTCAACCGCCCAGCTCATGGTAGCTGATCGATGTTTTATTTTATCTATTTCCTTGCAAGTGTACAAGACTATTAGAGAATAGACTCGGAAGCAAGGGTCGAACCCACAGAGACAAGTGATCACGAACAGTGCGATTATGGATAGCAAATTATTAACCTAAGGGGGGTTTTTATGTTTAATTCTACTCTAAATTACTAGTTATAGATGTTTAACTAATTAGACAGTAATAGCAGATATGAAGATCTTATGGTGAGTGGAAATCTAGGATTATGGGTTTCACTTATATCTCCTTTATGTTCAATTCATAATAATGTCATTCAATGTCTTGGGTCCGTTCACTAAAAATAGATATAGTCTGTTGAACAATTGGTTCAGCCTCCATCCCCGCAAAATTCACCCATTCTATATCCTAAGCACAGGAACTATCAATCTAGCTGTCACCTAGATTTATGATCTATCTGTCACCTAGATCATGTAAGAACCTGGTCCTAACTTATCACTCTCGTGCTTCGATAGGTCCAATTTATTGTGTTGGTGAGCCGATTAATGCGACATATGCACTTGGTCATGCAGGTTATCCGCACCTCTAAGCCTTTATTATTTGCGATTACATTCATTTGTTCAAAGCAAAATAATATAGGGGTTGATAAACAACACAATCAACAAGCATTGAATAGACATATATATATATGAATCAAAACATAAATTCGATACAAGTTACCTCCCACCTCCTAGATTAGGGATGATTTAGTTCATCATAGACGATGAACAGCACATGGAGATGATGAAAGGCATGATTTGATCTTCAATACTTGAAATTACAAAACCTAACTATGTTATACAATCTAAAACTACCTAAAATCTATGTAAAGAGAGCTTCCAGCCGTCCTCCCTATTCTTAGGCTCGGCACCTGACTTCTATATATACTCGGGAGTTGTGATTGAATCGAATGACTGTGTGAAAATCCGAAAATTGAGCATTCTGCCTACCTTGCGGTCGCAAGGTCTTTGGATACCTGCGTCGCAAGGTCTCCGATGTGTGTGGTTTTGACTCTTTGATTGGCGACTTCGGGGCCTATCGCCTACCTTGCGGTCGCAGTGCGAGGCACCTTGCGTCCGCAAGGTGTCGATTAGTCTTCATTTTTCTTCAATTTTTCTTTTCCTTGTAATTTGCACTTAAAACCCTGGAGTTTCGCGTATTTTCACAATAATCCTGAAACTTACAAAACTCACCGAAAACATATATTAGTACTCAAAAGACTCGTGAAATAGCATAATTTAAGTCATAAAAGTATATAAAATCGGCGTATAAAATACATCGATCAAATACCCAAACTTGAACTTTGCTCGTCCACGAGTAAACAAATAAACTTATAAATACAAAAGCATATAAATAACAAAAATTAAAATCTTTTTGTGAGGGTGACACTATTTACACTCCTCTATAAACCCACAAACTCAAGGAGACTCTTTCGAGTGACTCGACTATGCAGATAAATACAAAAACAAATAAATACAAAAGCGAATAAAATTACACATAAAAATAAAACATAAAATCTTTTTGGCTTCATCTCAAGTTATAAGTGTAAGGCATGCATGTAATCTCAGTTTGGTGCTCACCACATATATGCATGCTTAGTCATATAAAACCAACTAGTCTTTTCTTAATCTTGCTACTACTTTTAATTTCTCCGTGTGTGTGTGATCACCGGTCTTAAAGAATATCTTAACTAAAACAGTTTTATTGAGCTAAACACCACATTCATATGAAAATTACAGTTTAATAGAAAATCATGCATTAAGAAGTATGAGATCTACCATCCAAACACAGTCGATTCTGAAAGGTCCCAAGGATTCAAAAGATTTACACATCCATCCCATGCACTTCTATGTATGACATACAATGCTCTCTATCCCAATGACTTGTAATAGCTAAGATTATGCTAACACGTGAGCTTTAAGGTGAATAATAATGAATATGAAGTGTGTGATCAATTTCATGTTACTCACTTGACAATAAAAACAACATAAGCATTGGCAAGAAGATCATTAGGACTTTATAAGCTTGTAATGTAAGGCCAAGGTGTTGGGGATTTGATGGAAAGGATTGGAATTCAAAGTGAGAGAGTAAGACTACCCTTTATCCCTCATACTTCCAAGCAAAAGGAAGTTTTCCCTATTTAGGCTAGGACCTGCAAAGACCACAAGTGGAGGGGTGCTTTGTGTTACTTTTCTTTCCCCCCCAAACTTGTTTTGGGCAATGAAATTCTTCTAAAAATATCACATTCTAATCAGTGAATTTTTCTAACATATTTTCTCTTGAAAGCTATGCTTTCCATTTGAATCTTTGTTTACACTCTTCTTCTTCCGTTTCATTTTTCGTCGACACATGATTTTTTTTTTCGACGACGAAAAGAAGAAGCCTTCTGAAAAATAGCCTAACTGAAAAGAAATGGTCCTCCTAAAATCAATTTCCCACCCAATCCTACTCTCTCAAAGGGTAGGCTAAAAGTGTATAGGCTTTTAGGGTTAAGTTAATGTGGGTAAAGAAATGATGGCGAATGGGGGTTTAAATAGTGTGCTTAGCACACTCCATTCTTTTTCATTAGGCTCAAAGGGGACACTAGGGATATATTTAGTATAGGTCAGGGAATATTTAGGCTCTAACGATCCAAAGATGGCCTAAATCATTTCTTAATGCCAAATGCTCACATAGTATTTAAAGCAAGTAAGACAACACAAAATATCATATCAACTATGGGAATTGGGGTTGAATGTTTAGCATCATTTGGATTTCACATAAGCATTCGCTAAGACAGATGGTAGGGACAATTGAGACTAACATGCAGACACGGTTCGAAAGTGTGCTTGAGATATATAAATGAGAAAAATCCAAGGGATCTAACTAACATGCAATTGACCCTAAGTTACAATTTAATGCAACAATCATGTTCGAATGGCTATGCATCATATTCTTGTGCATATCTTGTTGAAGTGAAATAGGTGTTATAAACTTTATAAAACTATTCTAATCAATCCAAAGTTATGACTGGTGTGAGTGCATGAAGAATTTGGAGAAAAGTAAAAGTTTCGCAAAATTAAGTAAATTCCAGGGGGATCTACGGACTAACTATGCGGTTCATTGCACTAATCTCCTCATTGACTACGACTAGCATTACCACACCTAAACTCGAGGATGAATATTTTGAATTTAAATTTTTTTTTTTATATATTTTTCTAAGAAATTGCGAAAATTGGAGGTGATGACGATGACACAATTGATGATGGGTCCCCATAAGAGGAACCCACGAGTATCAAATGTGAGTGTATTCTGGTCAAGGCAACACCTTCGAAAATCAGAAAAAAATAAAAACAGGAAAAATAGGGTGAAGAGTTAAATGGTCATCAAAGAAAGAAATTTTTCTTCACCCTAACGACATAGCCTAACTCCATTCTTCGTTAGGCTGGGACCTGCTAAGACCTAAAATTTTAAATCCCCCCCCAAACTTAAGTTCTATTTTGTCCTCAAAATAGAGGAACATATGAGAGGATTGATGGGGAAGGACAAATATCAAAAGGACATAGCAGATCCACCTAACGAACGAGGACGGAACTTGGGCCTCGACTCAAGGTGAGTCGGGCGGAGATAACGAATGAGGACGAAACTTCGGGATCGTGCTGGTGGCGCCCATAATGATTTGAGACATTATGTCCCACGGTGTTAACCCGACCGAAAAATTTCGGTAATTTGTGCCAACTAGGCGACTCACCATATCGGTTTGGAGGGCCTCAACATTTGGAGATCCCAACAGTGGTCCTCTTCCTCTTCGGGTTCCTCCTCTTGAGGAACCCTCACTCTTTCTGGTGATGCTCAAACAAAATGGCCTAGTAATGGCCAGGACCCCTTGGCCTCTCGGCGTGTTTGGGCATTCTCACATTTGCCCCCCTACACAAGTCAGTAATCAAATGCGGGAACGCGAATCCCGCATTTGTCCTACCTCTAATAAGGGTCTTGATTTGGCCGTTGATCAAACGGCCAACATCAATAGACCCACCAGTCATGATGGTGTAGGTCAAGACAGCCCTCTCCCAATTCACCGTGTTTTGGTGACTTGAGGGCATGAGACGGCCACAAACAAATTTATACAGGGGCTTGGCCGTGTCTTGGAGGAAGGACTCTCTCATGGTGCGTGGTCCATAAGGTGGTTGACGGCTATAGGACCACTCCACACCAGGGAGAGCAATGACAGCATTCACCACCTCGACAGGGATACGGGGGTGGAGGTGTGTGCTATAGTCATCGGCACCAACCGCAAAGTTGGAGGTGCCGAAGTACATGTTAATGCTTTCGGTCGAAAAATTAACTACCATATTCCTAACATTAACAGTGTCTAGCACACCGCCATCCATGCCAATGTTGCCATTGGCGTAGAATTCTCGGACAATGGGGACTACGGCGTCCTTAGCCGGAGAATCTAACAGAAGCCCCCACCTACGAGCCATCAGATCAGGACGGATACCAAAGTCTTCAGCCTTAAATCCCCTTTCGGGCACCAAGGACTTGGAGAGTTTGTTGGTGTACCTTTCTGATGCTTCGTAGGACACGAAGCGGGTGATGTCAAAATTATGCTCTTCCTCTGGCCGGCGGAGGATGAAGAGCCGGTATTTCTACGCTTTCTAAACATTTTGTTTGAAATAAAATTTTAAAAACTAAAAAGTTTAACAATTAAAAATGTTGTTTTAAAATTTTAAAATTAAAAATTTAATCCAAAGCATGCAAAAATATATCTACGTTAAAAAATATCTAGCACCCTAGCATGCAAATAATTTACGTATGAATTTAAATTTACGTATGAATTTAAAGAGGGTGTTAGGATTACTTGTTTGCGGCCTTAGTTGAGTGAATGAGCCGGAGTGGAGCTTGATCTTCGGCGGCAACAATGGGTGGTTCTCTTCTTTCTCCTTCAAATGGTGATGTTCTTCTTTCTCCTTAACTTGCAATGGGTGTGATGGAAGATGGGTGAGGGAGATTTTGGAGGGAGGGAGAGATCTTGAGGCCGAATGAATGGAAGATGGCTTGAGAGAGAGAGGAGAGAGTTTCGTTGAGAGTAAAGCCGATTTCTGAATGAAGATCTGGGAATTTGGAAGATTTTGGCGGCCTTAAATAAGGGGACCTTGCGGTCGCAAGGTCTGCCACACCTTGCGTCCACAAGGTGGACAGTCAAAGCGGTTGGGATTCTACATTCATTCCCCATGTCTGACACTTCTCTGCACGAGATTCGTATTTACTAGGGACCTAAGGCGCAAGTCCTACACACTGCGTCCGCAAGGTGGGCTTCCACTCTTGTTTTCTTTTCGGTTTTCAACGTTTGCAGTTTTAGCCTTCCGTTAACTTCCGTTATGTCTTGGATATTTCCTGTATGAAAAATCTAAACAAAATTCTAAACTAAAAATTAAATGTTTTTCTCCCCCAAACTTGAATTTTGGCTTATTTAATTTAAAAATTAAATGTCCAAAACATAAAATTTAACGGAGAAAAACATATTTAAACTAACTAAATAACAAATAATTTTCAAAATAGTGGGTTGCCTCCCACTTAGCGCCTTTGTTTAACGTCTTTGGCTCGACCAAACTGCAAGCCTAGTCTCTTGGTGGTTCATTGTCAGCCAAACGGATTAATTCAATTGTTCGTTCAACTGACATTGGCTCAAAATATGGCTTGAGTCGGTGTCCATTCACTTTAAACACTTCATTATTTTTGGGGTTTTGTATATCAACAGCTCCATGAGGATAAATTCGTACTATTCTAAAAGGACCAGACCATTTGGATTTTAACTTTCCTGGGAACAACCTTAACCTAGAGTTAAATAATAATACTTTCATACCTGGATGAAGCATTTTGTTGGCTAATCCCATGTCATGATACTTTTTGGTCTTTTCTTTATAAGTTTTCGCATTCTCATACGAATTAAGTCTATGTTCTTCTAACTCATTTAAGCTGAAATCATTTTTCTTCTCCAGCTAATGTCAAATCTAAATTCAATTCTTTAATTGCCCAATAGGCTTTATGCTCAATTTCAACTGGTAAATGGCAAGCTTTACCATAAACCATCCTATATGGATTCATTCCTATGGGTGTCTTAAAAGCAGTTCGGTATGCCCATAAAGCATCCTTGAGTTTAGATTCCCAATCTTTACGATTAGGCCTAACAGTCTTTTCTAACACTGTTTTTATCTGCCTATTGCTTACTTCTACTTGTCCAGATGTCTGTGGATGATAAGGTGTAGCTAACTTGTGAGTTACACCATGCTTTCTGAGGACACTATTTAACAACTTATTGGTAAAATGCGTTCCCTGGTCACTTATTATGGCCTTAGGGACTCCATATCTAGCAAATAATTCTTCTACAAATTTGACTACTGTTTTACCATCATTATTCTTGGTTGCTACCGCTTCTATCCATTTAGAAACGTAGTCAACTGCTACCAAAATATACTCGCAATTATTGGACACAGGGAAGGGACCCATAAAATCAATACCCCAAACATCAAAAATTTCAACTACTAAATTAACATGTAAGGGCATCTCGTTTCTTTTTCCTATACCACCTGTTCTTTGGCATTTATCGCATGTTCTGTAAAACAGTTCACAATCTCTAAAAACCGTAGGCCAATACAGACCTGATTGCAAAATTTTACGAGCGGTTTTATTACCACTAAAATGACCACCACAAGAATATCCATGGCAGAATTCCATGATACCTTGTTGGTCTTTTTCTGGAATACATCTTCTTATCAAAGAATCAGAACAAATCTTATATAAGTGAGGAGCTTCCCAAAATAATTTTTCGTTTCCGCCAAAATTTCTTCTTTCGTAATGATCAAAATCGGATTAATGATATCAGACACATAATAGTTGACAAAATCAGCATACCAAGGGTCTGAATCTTTAATGGCTAGGAGTTGTTCATCAGGAAAATTGTCATTAATGGGGACAGGATCATCAAGAAATTGACGTTCAAGCAAGGGTGAAAATTCTAACCTAGACAAGTGGTCGGCCACAACATTCTCGGTTCCTTTTTTATCCTTGATAGTTATGTCAAATTCTTGTAACAATAACATCCATCTAATTAATCTTGGTTTAGCATCCTTCTTACTTAAGAGATATTTCAATGCAGAATGATCAGAAAAGATTATCACCTTTGATCCTAGCAAATATGATCTAAATTTTTCTAAAGCATATACTATTGCTAAAAATTCCTTTTCGAGAGTGGTATAATTCAATTGAGCATCATTCGAGTTCTACTAGCATAATGGATCACATGAGGCTTTCTATCTACCCTTTGTCCTAACACGGCTCAATTGCAAAATCTGATGCATCACACATGATTTCAAAGGGAGTGACCAATCGTGGGCCGGATAAAATTAGGCGAGAGTTAACTTTTCTTTTAATAAATTAAAAGCTTCTAAACATTCTTTATCAAAATAAACTCTTATCATATTTTTGCTAGTAAATTACATAGAGGTTTAGATTTTGGAAAAGTCTTTTATAAATCTTCGATAAAACCAGCATGGCCAAGAAAACTTCGAACTCCTTTAACTGAAGTGGGAGGGGGTAGTTGTGAAATAACTTCAATTTTAGCTTTGTCAACTTCAATTCCTTTATTTGAAACAACATGCCCTAAGACAATTCCATGTTTTACCATGAAGTGACTTTTCTCCCAACTTAAAGTTAAATTAGTTTCGAAATCTTTCGTGACGTATGTAAGGTTTTCTAAACAATGATCAAAAGAATTTCGAAAACCTAAAAATCATCCATGAAAACTTCTACGCATCTTTCAACTAAATCAAAATATAGAAATCATGCATCTTTGAAAAGTAGCTGGTGCATTACACAACCCAAAAGGCATTCTCCTAAAAGCAAAAGTACCAAAGGGACATGTAAAGGTTGTTTTCTCTTGGTCTTCAAAAATGGATCCGATTATATCCGTAAAACCATCAAGAAAGCAATAATATTCATGACCTCGCTAATCTTTCAAGAATTTGGTCAATAAATGGTAAAGGAAAGTGGTCTTTCCTAGTTGCCGCATTTAATTTACGCAAATCGATACACATTCTATAACCGCTATAGTCCTTGTAGGGACTAATTCATCTTTATCATTTTTAACAACAAGAATTCCTCGATTTCTTAGAACTACTTGAACAGACTAACCCATTTACTATCCGATATAGTAAATTATACCCGCATCTAAGAGCTTAAGAACTTCTTTCCTAACGCCTTCTTCCATGTGTGGGTTAAGTCTTCTTTGTCTTCTCTGAAGGTTTACTACCTTCTTCTAAATGTATTTTATGCATACACATGAGGGACTAATTCCTTTTAGTCGCCTAAGGACCATCCTAAAGCTTCTATGTGTCCATAAAACTTTCAAAAACTTGCTTCTTGTTTTTCGTTAAGTCACCGCTATAATAACAGTAAAGTGTTACCTTCCCCTAAAATGCATATTTTAAGTGGGATGGTAATGGCTTTAATTTTTCGACTTTGGGAGAATTAATGGAAGGCATAAATTCGTAATTTTCTACTTTAATAGTTTCTTTTATTTTTAGCCTCATTATTCTCTCTTTTTTTTCTTCCTTAATATCTTCTATCTCAATATCTTTTATCTCACTTCTTCAAAGAGAGATTTTAGAATCTCTACTTCATCTTCTTTGATTTCATAACTTTCTTCTACTACTTTCTCCGACTCATCGTAATTATTTTCTCGATTCTATTTATTTCTTTTCATCTTTCTTTTTACTAGCTTCTAGCTTTTCTTTCTAATCTTTCCTCTTCTTCCTCTATTTCTTTCAATTTCCTCAATGTCAATTTTTATGGGAGGAATAGGGCTATCATCATAGACAATAAATCTATCTCTCTCATACTCTCCTCTTCTTCAAAAGTTTCGTTGATAATTTCTCAATCTCATCTATTGAAAAACAAGCACTCATGTCACTAGGTCTATTCATAGCATCAAACACGAATTTCAACTGTTTCACCTAGGACCGACATTGTGAGTTTACCATTTTTCACATTAATCATTGTATTGGCGCTGCCATAAATGGTCTGCCTAACAATATTGGGACTTCATTATTAGTGCATATCTTCCTTTCCATCTCTAGAACCACAAAGTCAATCGGTATGATTAATTTATCAACCTGAACTAGGATATCTTCCACTATACCCAAAGGATATTTAACCGAGCGACGCCTAATTGTAATTGCATATTAGTGGGTTTTAGTTCTCCTAAACCTAATTGTTTATAGACCGCAAAGGCATCAAATTAATACTTGCTCCTAAATCTAGCATTGCTTTCATCTTTTAGAGCTTCCCAAGGAGACTTGGATATTAAAGCTACCGGGTCTTTCAACTTAGGTGGTAATTGGTTGTAAACGAACTGACGCTTTAAACAACAATCTTTTCATTGTTTTCAAACTTGTGTTTTTAGAGTGAAGATCTTTGAAAAACTTTGCATAAGCTGGAATATTTTTAATAACATTAAGCAAAGGTAAATTAACATTTACTTTGGATAACATATTATAAATTTCTCGTGAATTGTTTGTCCATTCGGTTTTTCATAAGTCTTCTTGAAACGGAATGGAGGAACATAGGTGGTGGAGCCACATAAGGTTCCTCTTCTTCTTGATTCTTAACTCTTTATCTTCTTCAATTGTATTATCTTTATTTTGAATTTCTTTTTTCTTTTTT
>CM028377.1:174045335-174081469 GCA_013146195.2 Codonopsis lanceolata
CTACGATCAATACAATTTGTGTAACATCAGATCATAACTTTTAATTTCCTTTAACATCCTTTAACATTTAATTCAACCCAAATTGCCTTGCTCAACATTTAAACTTTAATTTGGCATTTATTCACTTTTGAGCTTCTTTTGGTACAAGCCCATGCACATTACCTCCTGCAATAAAAAGTCATTAAATTGGTCAACTTAGCACATCAAAATATCAAAATATGAGGGAAAATGACAAATATAATGTAAATAAAATATATCACTATCATTCTGTCGCGATTTTGATTTTGATACTAATAAATTGATTCTGAAATCGGACCAGATCAATATCTTTAATATATATATATATATATATTAAACTCAATCTTCTGTCAACATTTATCAATATTACTATGAGTTTTAGTATGAGTATATTCAACTCAATCTTATGGAAAAGTCTCAATCTAAGAATGTTGTTTCCTTGCATTTATACATTTTTATTTTTAAGAGACAGCTCATATTTTTATTGTAAAAAAATTATTTTATATTTATTTACTCGTGTATGTTTATTGATTTTACATTTTTTTTCATTACTTTGAATGCTGAAAAGTGAAAAAAGAAAAAAAAAACTGAGTAAGACTTTATTTTTATTTTTCTAAAGGGCCTCATTTTTTCTTTTTGCCCTGGGGGGGGGGGCCTGATCTTAGGTTGGTTCTAATTCGATACAAATTATTGGTTCTCGGTTGGTTATGATTTTAAATATTTAATAATGATTTGAGAAAAGGTCGAGTCATGATTTTTAGTTTTTTAAGCCAAAACAAGATCACCCTTTTTTTGAAAAGTATACAAATTACTCAATTGCTCTCCCCTACCTTTGTTTTTTTCCTCAAATTAAGTGGCATTGCTTTGTTGCGGTGTTAGGGTGGGTATAGAGCGATAATGTTGATGGGACTAAAAGAGAAGAAGGAAACAAAAAGGAAAATAGAGAAGGGGAGGAAAGTGGAGAGATGGCAGTGGGAGGGAAAAAAGAAGGGAGGGGGGGGGTCAGGCGGCGGCAGCAGGGGGGCAGGGCAGTGGCACGGTCAGCCGGTCAAGAGGAGAGGGTAAGTGGGTTTAATTAGTGCAAGTATATTTGACTACTTATATTAAAAATTAAATATTATCTCATGTTGTGTTTTTTATGATAAATGTGAGATTTGTTTTTTAATTAGAGAATAATTGATTTGAAAATTTAGGGTTTATGATCAATTTATTGTAAATGAATAATTTTCAGTTTATTTAACAAATATAATCATAAGTCGTTTTACATCAGCTGCAACAAACAGTCTATTATCAAATTAGGCATAAATCATTCAACCAAAAGCTTAATTTATCACCTATTAGCCATAAGCCACCAACTACGACAAACGAGCCCTAAATAAGTTTAAATTTTAGGTTTTTTGACTTTGACTTTTTAATGTAAAAAGGGTATTATACATAATTATTGGATTTTAACTTATAGGCTGAAACAAATACTTAAAATCATTTATTTTAAGCTAAAAGTCGACCACTAAAAAAAATGCAACAAACGAGCACTTAATGTGTTTATAAATGCGGTGTGTGTATTTTGGGCAAATAATTAGTTATATACCCCTTCATTTGTTGCAAGGAATTATATTTTCTATATTTTATTTGATAGTTTATTTTCAAAAAGTTATATTTAGCTTTTTCATAACATTTTAATTTTATTTTCTACATTAGATATAACATATAAATTAGGATTAATATATAATTTGGTCCCTTAACTTAACCTTTATTCCTATAATGGTTATGAATGCTTAAAATTTTCTATTTTGGTCCGTGAACTTTTTTTTTGTTGGTATATTAGTCTCTCGTACCGTTATCTTTAGTAGAATCGTTAAAAAAATTAAAATAACAAACTTGCTCTCACTTCAAACTACTTGAAATGCCTAAGTAGAATAATTATGACTATCTTTCTCTGGTATATAATATTATTTATTTAGTTTACTTTTTCTCCCTCAACCTTATTTTAATTTTAATCCAAAAATAAACTTAAAAAACATCTTTTCTTTTCACTGTCTTCTTCCCCACCATTTTGTTCATAATATATACTCTCTCCAGATCATACCCAACAACCTCCTCCTTCCCCACCCACCTCACTTAGCTTCTTTCTCACTTTCTAAGAGAAACTTAGTTTAGAGAGAGAGCAAAAAGATTCACAAGCTTTATGTGAGAGAAACTATAGAGCGAGAAAGTCTGGAAATTTAAGAGAGAGGGACAATTTCATTACTTTATCTTAAACTGATACACACCCATTACAAGAAATCAAGATTAAATTAAAATATAATAAGTAAAACGTGAGACAGAAAACTCAATTTCCTATTAATCAATTGAAGAGAAACAGAGAGAGATAAGTTTACAAGGCATGAAGATCGAGAGTAATAAAATGAGAGCAAAAGGAAAGAATAACTTTGTAATATTATTCTGCATATCATTTGTTACAAAAGGAGTTAAGTATATATAATTTTCCTAATGTCTACACAAGGAATGGATAATCACAAAGTATGGAAAATATGTGAATGAAATGGACTCAATAAATCTCCTAGAATCACTCCCGAGATTGTCTGAGATTTACACATGAATTCCTCCCGAGATTGTCGAGATTTGTTGCATGAATTCCTTCACTCCCCTCAAGTTGGCGTGAAGATTTGAATGCCCAACTTGCCCACTAAAAACTGAAACGCAGCGGCCCAAGTGGTTTGGTGAACAAATCGGCTATCGATTGACGATCGAGATTTTGCATGGAAGAATGTCATGAGACTCAACCCGTTCTCTGCACAAAATAGCAATCCATCTCGACATGCTTGGTCCGCTTCATGAAAAACCGGATTATTCGCAATGTGACATGCAGCTTGGTTGTCACAATGTAAAGGTGTCGCTGACCGAGGCGCCTCGAGATCGAGAAGTAACCAACGTAACCAAATAATTTCGCTAACGCTGGTTGCCATGGCTGGAACTACGCTTGTCGAGAAGACACCACTGAACTACCTTTTGGTTCGCCATGAAATGGGTGCCCTCCTAGCGATATGAAGTAACACTCGAAACGGCGTCGACGACACGCGTTAGCGACCGCCCCGTCGAGTCATAATAAGAATCGAGGGTCATTTCTCCATTCGCAAAGAGAAAAATACCTTGCCCAGCCGTGCCCTTCAAAAACCTCAATATTCGCATAGCAAAGACTCCAATGTGTGCGACGAGGCTGAGAGAAATTGGCTTAGTTTGTTAACGAAAATCAATGGGTCTTGTGATTGTTAAGTAAAGTGGCCGACCTATCAAGCGTCAATATTGCGGCTCGTCAATTTGTGAATTTGTCATCATTTGGACTAAACTTCAGGTTTTGTTCCATGGGAAGGTTACTTGACCGCCCTCCTTATAGTCCACGCTCCTCAAGTATAACTAACGTATATTTGCGTTGACTGAGAACCATTCCTTCGGGTGACCATGCCACTTCTATGCCCAGGAAGTACTTTAAGGGTCCCAAATCTTTGATGCTAAACAGGTTATCCAAGTGCTTCTTCACATAGGCAATCTTAGAGTCATTATTGCCTACGAGAATTACATCATCAACGTATATGAGTGTTGCAACATAAGTTGTATCATTTTTAAGACAAACAACGAATGATCGGCAAAGAGATTGCCGAGCCGAATAGCAATGAGGGCATTGGTGAACTTGTGGTACCAATTTCTTGAAGCCTGTCAAAGCCCATATAATGACTTTCTAAGTCTACAAACCCTCGTTTCTCCTTTCTTTGCGAAGCCCTGAGGGATTTTCATGTATACATCTTCAACTAAATCGCTATGAAGGAAGGCGTTATTGACGTCAAGTTGATGAATGTACCAATTCTTCTTGATGCAATCTTCTTGCAAGGAGATCTGCCAACTTTGCTACGGGTGCAAAGTCTCATGAAAATCTATTCCTTCAACTTGTGTAAAGCCCCTTGCTACCAATCGAGCCTTGTATCGTTTGATCTCTCCGTTTGGCTTATACTTAATTTTGTACACCCATTTTGAATCCACTGCCTTCTTTCCTTCTGGTAGTGATTCAAGTGTCCCCGGCCAGGTCTTGTTTGCTTCTAAAGCAGCAATTTCCAATTTCATAACATTGCGCCAATGTTGGTGTTTGACTGTCTGGTAATAATATTTTGGCTCATCATGGGAAGTGATGACCGCAAGAAAGGCTTTATGAGCAGGAGAAATTTTTTTATAAGAGACAAAGTTAGATATAGGATATACCGCCGAGGCCTCGAGCTTGGAATGGGGCATGGTCAATGGAATTCGCAGCTCAACCACATCAACCACATAATTTTCAAGATGCTTGGGCTAATGTTGAATACGAGTACTTCTTCGTTGGGCTTCAACAGTGGATTGTTCGGGTCCTTGGGTTACTCGTGGTACGTTATCCAGTCCATCAGGCTCAGTTTCAATGGGATTGGATGCTCCTTCTTGATCTGACCCAACTGTTTCTTCCAGATTTGACCCAGGATTACTCGTTTCAAATTCAAGTATTTCTTCTCCTTCCATGTTACTCATTGTATGCGGCCAATGTCTACAGTGTTTTAAAGTGATTAATATCCTTGAAGGGAAAACTATTTTCAAAAAATCGAACATCACGAGAAGTGTACACCTTTTTGGACTCGAGATCAAAAACTTCGATACCCCTTTGAGAAAAAGGGTACCCTATAAAAACACAAGGCTGCCCGCCTTTGATCGAATTTATCTCCCCTTTCTTGTTATCCTTTGCATAAACAAGGCACCAAAGACTTCGGAGATGATCAAACTTAGGTTTCTTTTGAAATATAATTTCGAATGGGGTTTTATTGTTTATGACTTTTGAGGGTAATCGGTTTATGATGTAGGTTGCCGTCAAGACACACTCCCCCCAGAATATTTTGGGCAAACCCGCTTCAAAACGAAGGGCTCTAGCTATTTCTAGGATATGGCGGTGTTTCCTTTCTACAACTCCATTTTGCTATGGCGTGTCAGTGCAAGATGTCTCGAGAATAATACCATTAGAAGTATAGTGAGCAGTCATTTCTTGTGGTAGAAATTCCCCCGTTATCACTTCTAATTCTTTTAACTCTCTTTTCAAATTGTGTATCAACCATTTTGCAAAACATAATGAGAAGATCATGCACTTCATGCTTATGTTTCATCAAATAAACCCAAACACCCCTACTAAAATCATCCACAATAGTTAAAAAATAATGAGCCCCAGAAAGAGACGGAGTTTTATAACCACCCCAAATATCACAATGAATAAGTTCAAAACAGGAAGATGTTTGAATACTACTATTTGGGAATGGAAGCCTCGTCATCTTTGCCTTTAAGCAAGAATCACAATGTTCCTCCTCCTTTCCAAAATTATTTCTACAAATATTACTAAAGTACTGGGAACTTAAAACTGAACTGTGACCCAACCGTTTGTGCCATACCCGTTGATCAATTGCTGTTGTCATAGCTCTTCCTTCCTTTACTACCGGTTTCAAATGATAGAGACCATCGCTACGCTTACCCATCCCAATCAGAGTCCTCGAAGCTAAGTCATGTATCACACAGAAGTCCGGGAAGAAAGTTAGGGCACAATTTAGATCTTTAGTCAATCGACTAACAGACAACAAGTTACATTTAAAATCGGGCATATTTAAAACATGATGAATTTTAAGTCCATTCGGGAGTTTGGTGTCACCAATGCCTTTTACCGGTACCGTCTCACCATTTGGAATTTTGATTGGCAAAACAAATTCCGGCTTAACCAGATTTTCGAGAATTTTATCATTGCAGGTGATATGTTCACTTGCTCCCGAATCTATTATCCAAGAAATTGCACCATTCATCGCATCGTATGTTCGCGGGGGCTTTGATTGCTCGCTGTTTGACTTGTCCGAGAAGAACTGAACTAGCTACTAGTATTGCTCGTCTGAAAGCCCAAAGATCGGACTGTTTCTTCCTACTGCTAAGTTTGCTCTTCCAAATCCTTTCGGCTTGACTCCCCCTTTTTTTCGTCCCTCCGGATAACCCACGATTTCATAGCAGTTTTCAATGGTGTGATAGAACTTTCCACAATGTGTGCATTTGGGTTTTTCCCTTTATGTTCCTTTGCCTTCGTCCTTTCGGATCGTGTTCTTGTGTGCACAGCGAGAGGCCTCTACTTCAATCTTCCCGGCGGTGGCGATCTGCTTCTACCTCTCGTCTTCCGACACCAAATGATATGCGGCTCCCAGGTTTATTGCAGGCTTCATGCTCAGGATCTGGGTTTTTATAGTCCCAAAACTCGCATCTAAGCCCATCAAAAACTCATACAGTCGCTCATTTTCCTTCATTTCGGTTAGTTGCTTCGGAACATCACAAGTGCAACCTCCACATTTACATCTCGGAATAGGTGTAATGGATTGTATTTCGTCCCACAAAGCTTTTAGTTTGGTGTAGTAGGCTGAGACTGAAAGTTTTTCTTGTCTCGTCTTGCTTATTTGGCGCTTCAACTTGTAAGCCCTAGGAGCGCTTTCGTTACCAAAGTGTTCTCGTAAATCTTTCCAGATTTCTTGCGCGGTATTGGCATGCTTGACACTATTTCTCATCTCTTTCTCCATAGCGTTATTAAGCCATCCTTTTACCATGGCGTTACAACGCGTTTCAAAGTTTCAAGTAAGTCCGTTGCATGTCCTTCATTCGGATTGGGATGGTTCCGTCAACGAACCCGTTTATTTTTTTTGCCCATTTCATCCACCCACCCATCGCAAAATTCCCATCTCGAAGGAGGTCGCTCACGAACATTGTGTTGGGATTATCCGATGCCGAGATAAAATAGGGCGACATTACATCAATCGCTCCTCCACGGCGGCGTCTCTCCTTCGTGTTGTCTTGTGTTGTCTTACATGGCCGTTGTTATTGTTTGGAGTAATGCGGAAGCTTAGAGCGTAACCCGCTCTGATACCATAATAAAATGAGAGCAGAAGGAAAGAATAACTTTGTAATATTATTCTGCATATCATTTGTTACAAAAGGAGTTAAGTATATATAATTTTCCTAATTTTTTTTTTTTTTTTAACGGGTTGAATCGGGTAGTAGTTCGGTCCCTCATTGCTACTACCCGGGAAAATCGCGAGATGTGCAGAAATGATACGAGGGTTTGAGAATGCAACCGATAACACATACAAGGTCAAACCTCAGGAGAAAGCAAAGTGCTTCCACCAAGTATCGAACCCACGCTGCATGCCTCCAGCATCTTATGTCCCCCTCCTTTTACCACTCGGCTATTCCTAATGTCTATACAAGGAATGGATATTCACAAAGTATGGAAAATATGTGAATGAAATGGACTCAATAAATCTCCTAGAATCACTCCCCAGGATTGATGCGAGATTTCTGACATGAATTCCTCACGAGATTGTCCAGAGATTTCTTTGCATGAATTCCTTCACTAGAGAGCGATTGAATTGTGAGAATATTGCAGAGATGGGATTGGGGAGGCATAGAAGTTATAGACGATGGTGACAACGTTATAGAAGAAAAAAATTTATTTATGTTTTATTTTTGGATTACATTTGATTTTAAAGTTGTTAAAACTAATTACTTTCTCTTCCCCAAAAAAAGTATTATTTTTATTTTTAATGCCAATTTCATTATTATTGAATTGATAAATATCTCATGTTTTGCAATTTTCGAAAATAAATAAGTAAATATATTTTATTATATAATTTTTTGAAAGTCATAACTTTAATAAAGTTATTTTTTTTTGGATTGAAAAATTAAAATTAAAATAGGTATAAGAGAGGCTGATAGATAGATACCATATATATTAACGAAAGATTATTAACCCTTCATGTCAGAATTTTTTCCACCTAGGTATATGATCACTTAGCTTCAAGTGAGGGTAATTTTGTTATTTTTATTTATTTTTAATGATTCTGGTTAAAATAATGGTATGAGAGACTAATATGTCAGTAAAAATGAAATTCACAATCCAATATAAGAAATTTGAATATGGATATTATATGAATAAAGGTTAAGTTCAGGGACCAAATTATATATTAATCATATTGATTATAATCATATAGTTTTGTAATTATGATCCCTATGATGTTAGTTGTATATCTTTTTAATAATTAGACATTTTAAAAATGAACTGTTTGAGTGAGGATGGAGTATCTACTTTTGCAACTTACCACAATATGTCATGAAATAATGTTATACTCCACCCGTTCCTAGTAAAAAGTTTGTCATAATATTTTTGGATGTTTTACATAAATAACAAACTTTCAAAAATTATGTTTAAAATATTCATAACTTTTCATCTAACATCCAACATCAACACTATATTATTTAATAATTAGTTTTTCAAAAAGTAAAAAGCTAGCTAGAGCTTTTATATGTACTCAAATTTGTTCACCAAATAATGCGGTATCTTATTTGTCATATTATTAACATAACTTTTTAACTCATAGTGGAGCCTATAAAATGTAAAATAGGATGATATATTAGAAATCACATCATTTGGTGCAGAAATTTGAGTACACATTGAGTGATTCTAGCATTACTCTTTTTTAAATGTGGACTGTTTGAGTAGAACAGTTGGAGTATTACATATACTCTCTTTTCCTAAATAATCATCATTTTTAACTGGGCACAAAGATTAACTGAAAAATAATTAACTTACTCTATTAATTATATATATATATATATATATATATATATATATTAGTATAATATGTAGCTTTTTAAAAAAACCTTGTGCATGACAACGGTTAAAGTTTGAATGAAAAATAATGATAAAGAGGTAAAAATATTTTTATAAAAAGAAAAATTTAGAACAAGACAAATATAGTGATATAAACAAAAAATGAAAGCTAGACAATTATTTAAAAACTAATATATATTAGAATATCATACTTTAATGTAATCTACTATATTTAATACATGACTTTGCGAAAGTAAATTTTCTTATTGTTATTGTAGAAGTGATGATCCAGCTGGTAAATAGTTCATTTTACTTAATTAACTCTTTAATCAAATAGAAACAATATTTTATGCATAATAATTAACTTTTTAACCAGCCTTTTTTGACATTTGGTTCCCTTATAAACAATACCCATTGCTCCTTGTGAACATCCACAGCCTAATTTCAAAGAGAAAATGATAATGTTGAGTACAATTTTTGTTGGTCTATCAATCTTCTTGATTTTAATCCAATACCAAAGAAAATCGAAAACAAAAAAGTTGTTGCCACCTGGGCCGATCCCATTACCCATCATCGGCAATCTCCACAAGTTAGGCCAGCAACCACACCGATCACTGGCGGATTTGGCCGAGAAATATGGCCCAGTCATGTCACTCAAACTCGGCTGCATCACCACTATTGTCATTTCATCGTCCTCGGCCGCTAAAGAAGTCCTCCAAAAGCAAGATCTCGGCTTCTCTAGCCGATTTGTCCCCGACGCTGCCCACGCCCTCGATCATCACCAACACTCCGTCGGCTGGCTACCGGTTGGTACTAAGTGGAGAAGTATCCGGAAAATTATGACCACTGTTATTTTTTCGGTAAACGCGTCTAGACGCGAATGAGCATTTACGAAGTAAGTGCAAAGTGCAAGAGCTCATCGCCCAATGTGGGAATTGTTGCAAAGAAGGAAAAGCTTTTGATGTGGGTCGAGCTACTTTCCTGGCTACGCTCAACTCATTGTCTAACACTATTTTCTCCAAGGACTTGACCGACCCAAATCAAGATTCGGTCAAATTTTTTAAGGAATTGGTGTGCAATATTTCCATGGAGACAGGCAAGCCTAACTTGGCCGATTATTTTCCAGTGTTGAAGAAGATTGACCCGCAAGGTATTAGGCGGTCCATGACGGTTCATTTGGACAAGATTCTGCAGTTGCTCGGTGGGTTAATCAAAGAAAGATTGGACTTGAGGAAAGTGCAGAAGACATCTGACAACAATGATTTGTTGGATTTGTTTCTCGAAATAAATGAAGGGAACCCAGAGGAGATTGATATAGCTCTCATTGAGAGAATGTGCATGGTTTGTACTCTTCTTTCTTCTTCTGATACTCGCAAAATTTTTAAAAAGTTGATTTTTGAAAACTTAAGAAGTATGACTCTGTTTTCATTGGTGATTGAGTGTCTTTTGTTTTGTGATTTTAGACTTTTTTCTATTTTAAGTTTTTACTCCCTCCGTTTCGGGTAAAGAGTCCACTATTCCATTTTTTGATGTTTCACTTAAAGAGTCTAATTTAAAAAATTTAGGCATAAAAATATTATTTTATTACTAATGAAATACTAAAAATATCATTTTTTTAAAAAAAGTTTGACTTTCAAACGGGGACTATTTATTCGAAGTGGATGGAGTATTAGATTATTCTTTATCTTTTTGTTGCTTTTTCTTCTATTATTATAAAACAAAATGTCAAATTTCAAAACTAAGCTAAATCATGATGCTAAACATATTATATACTCTTGCAAGTGAACAAACAACATTGAAAGACTTGATAAATAACAAAGGTGAATCTAATGGCTTAATATTAGAAAAATTGACATTCATTTTAAGACAAATTTATTTAAGAAAAAGAAAAAGAAACTCATTTGTGACAAAGAGAGTATAAATCTATAATAAGCACACCAGATATTTGTCCCATCTTTCTTCTTTGTTTTGGAATTCCTAATTGAAAATGCTAATTATTGATTGAGTAAATTTTCACCTACCGGAGGTGTAGATTTTTTTTTTACACAAGTGCTCCTCGAAGCATAATATGTGCAAATCACAATCTTTGTTTTTATTTTTTTTCTTCTAGATTTTGGTTCGCCATGTGGCTTATTATAAAGAAATTTTGTGTAAAATTTTTTTTACACCGCTAGTGGATAAAAAACTAATTTTTAATGATAATTAAAATAACTTTTGTCCTAATGTGAATGTCGTTTCTTTATTATTTTTTAAAGAAAATTAAAAAATTGACTTTTAGCTATTTTAGTGGTATATTTATATTTACATAAATAAATGTCTTTGTAGACAATAGTATATTACTGACAGTATACATTGAGTGACATGATATATCACAAAGGTGAAGTTATTAGTATCTTCAAACAAAAAGTGACAATAGTTGGGAAAAAAAATTCAAAAATGAAAAGATACTCTTTTTGGGATGGGATGGAAGCAGTATACAAATCTACATACTAGATGTACCATGTGTTGAGTCGATTTTAGAAATTATACCTTTACTCCTAATTGATAAATGCATTTTGACTACTTCAGTCTATTTGACAAAATTTCAAGTTGATACTAGGTATATTTTAATAACAAATGATATAACTAAATATAAGTTATTATTTTTACAAACTTTAGTTAATTTGTTGTTGTTGGATGATTGTAACATAAATCTCGATCCTTAATTGTTGTTAGGTTCACGATGCGTTGAAATGTCAATTTAAATATAAGGATCTGAGTAAATTTGATCGATGTCAAGCTAATGTTAGTAACTTTGGTATGATGGTATGAATGTCAATGCTGATATAACTATGTTGCACAACGGAAGACTTTACAAACAAACACAGAGTAATAGCAAGATCAATTCCAGAGAAAAGAGAGAGAGATTGTGACCAATGGACTCTTGAAATTTTATTATGTCAATCTTGTACATGTTTTAGGGTTACAACTATATATAGGGATACAATTCCAAATCCTAAAACATCCTAGTGAAAAACGGACAAAACACACTTATCGCACGGACGCAATCGCCTTTTCCTACGATACACGACCGCCTTGTTAGCGGATGCGGTCGCCTTCAGTCTTGAACGTGATCGCCCAAATTCTACTAACATTGTCCGGATGTAATGCGGTTGCCTTCACCTAGCACGCGACTGCCTTGTAACGCGGTTGCCTTGTACACCGAAGACGTGACCGCGTTCACGTCTAAAACCCAAAAGTCCATATCGAAACTTGGTCTGTTGCCACGGTAATCGAATCACCCCTTTCTAAACAATCTCCACCTTGGCGAGCATTCACCAAAACCCATTAGAAAACATAGAACCCATCACTCGAAAACTTCATGAGTACCTTGTAGAACTTGACCTCACACATCTCTAACAACTTGTGATGTGCAACAAATCCAAGCAATGCTGGAACTTGTCAGTTGTAACTGGCTTCATCAACATGTCTGCAACTTTTTTTCCTGGTGTGAATCTTCTCAAGAAAGATATCCCCATTATCAACCAACTCATGAATCTTTTGAAACCTCACATCGATGGGCTTCATTCTTGAGTGATAAATATGGTTTTTCACTAAGTAGATTGCACTTTGATTGTCACAATGCAACAGACTAAAATTTCAAGGCCCAACACAATTTTGATACTGCTTCCTTTCACTTGAATACCCACGTACAACCAATTTCCCGCTTCCACTTGGGAAGTTCCACCAACTCCCATGTGTTATTCTTGTGAAGTGATTCCATTTCTTCCGCCATAATGGTTACTCACTTATCTTTATCTGGACTTTTTATCGCCTCATGATAAGTATTAGGATCTCCACCACTAAGAACAAGAGCATATGAAACCAAATCTTCAAACTCATACCTGACTAGTGGTTTGATTGTTATCTTGGGTCTTCCACTCAAAGGATTTTCTTCTTCAGTTACTTATGTAGCTACCTCGGGATTAGGAAAAGTGCCATTCATTTCCACCTCCAATAACTCCACATCAATGATATGTTCATTACCCCTTCGTTTTCTGGCACCTATTTCTCTTTTCTTCATGAGTACATTTTAACATGGATTTCTCATCGAAAACCACATCCATGTTAATCACCACCTTGCTTGACTTGGGATCCTCCCAATGTCTCTAACCCTTTACCCCTTTCGCGAAACAAAGAAGGATGCACTGTTTTGACTTCGGGTCAAGCTTCAATCATTCTTCACTAGGTATATGCACATAAGATAGACACCCAAACACCCGAATATCAGAGTAGTCTACCTCAGAATCCGTCCATATCTCTTATGGAACCTTGCATTCTACTGACACCCTTGGTGATCTATTTATTAAGAAACAAGCCATACTCACTGCATCTGCCCAAAAATTCTTTGCTAACCCTGCATTTAATAGTAGACACCATGCCCTTTCCGCAATAGATTAGTTCAACATTTCTACCGCACCATTTTGCTATGGTATCCTGCGTATTGCATAGTGCCTTTTGATTCCATGCCCCACGAAAAATCTCTTGAACCCCTTATATGTGTACTTTGTACCGTTGTCATTTCTCAAATATTTGACTTTTCTGCCTGTTTCATTTTCCACTTTAGCCTTCCATAATTTGAAATTTTTAAAAGTCTCCTTCTTGTGTTTCTTGAAGTAAACCCAAACCTTCTTTGAAAAGTCATCAATAAATGTCATGGAGTATAAATGTCCACCCCTTGATGCTATTCTCACTGGTCCCCAAACATCGGTATGTATTCCCTTCGTTTTGTGGTTAGCCGTCCTGAATTGCAATTTGTATTGCCTTCCAGGAACACAATACTTGGATAATTCATTCTTGAAAGTTTTAACACCTTTCAACAGCTTCCTCTTTTGAAGCTCCAACATAACCCTTTCTCCTATGTGACCTAGTCTCATTTGCCAAAAAGTAGTAGCCTTATCTATTTCAGGTTCAGACTGAACAGAACTAGCTCCACTTACAACAGTGTTACCAAACAGCCTATAGATGTTTTTAGATCCCTCTCACCCTTCATCACCACCAATGCACCCTTACAAACTCCAATCTTACCATCTTTAGACCTATAACTACAGGCGTTACAGTCTAAAGAACCCAAATGAGATCAAATATTTAGAGACTTTTGGTACATGTCTCACATCACACAACGTTCTAACCACACCATCAAACATTTTAATTCTTATAGTGCCTATGCCAAAATTTTTAAAAGATGTACCATTACCCATAGTAACTACACCAGAATTAACTGACCTCTAGGTGTCAAACCAATCACGATTGGACGTTAAGTGAAAAGAACATGCTAAATCCCGAATCCAGTAATCTGCAAAGTGATCTACTATTGATGAAATAGAAAGCATATCACCATCCTCAACTGAACCATCCATTACTACATTAGTTGACTTTGGTGAACCATCACCATTATTGCCTTTCTCCGGACAATCCTGCCTCTTGTGCCCCTAATTCTCACACTTGTAATAGTTACCCTTGTTCTTCTTCCTTGACTAAGACCGAGAATTCTGATTGTTCTTTGAGTTATCACATGATTGTGTCCTCCCACACTTCTTGTTATCCTTGACATACAACCCTTCTCATATAAGTTCATAAACAATTTTTTTGTTGTTGATAGAAAGCTAGGAGAGCCTTTGTAATAGGACCCAACTCAAGAGTATCTTTTCCCCACGTCAAACTAGTCATGAGGTTTTCATACGTTGTAGAAGCCGAAAACAAGTTTATCAGCATCAACACCTTGTCTTCTTCCTCAAACTTCACATCCACCCGTAGCAAATCATTGATAATCTACGTAAATGAATTTATGTAAGCGTTGAGATCAAAGCCTTCAACCATCTTAAGCCCATACAACCTTTACTTTAGATGCAGCATATTAGACAAGGATTTTGACTCCAAAATTTCCTATGTCGTTGTAGCTGACTACTTATCAATAACATGATACACCAATTTGTCAGCAAGACACAAACAAATTATAAAGACAACCCTCCATTGTAATTCCTTCCAATCATCCTCCTTTACATGTTTGCGTTTGTCTTTGTTTCGAAGAATCTTCCCTAACCCAACCTCTACCATGACATCCTTAACCCGCCTTTGCCACAACATGAAATTCCCCATTCCATCGAATTTTTGAACATCGTGTTTTGCAAGAGAGGTACCTGCTCCTGAAACAAACATGTTGACCTATGTTCTGATACTAGTTGTTATGCACAGTGGAAGACTTTGCAAACAAACACAGATTAAAAGCAAGATCAATCATATAGAAGAGAGAGAGAGAGAGAGATTGGGGCCAACAGACTCTTGAAGTTTCATTATGCCAACCTTGTACACGTTTTAGGGTTACAACTATATATAGAGATACAATACCAAAGCCTAAAACAACCTAGTGAAGAAACATAAAGAACAAACTTATTGCACCGACGCAGTGTCCTCCTATAAGTTAAAATTCCTATAAATTAGTTGTTTTATTAGGATAAAATACACAAGTAAATTCATATGAAAATTCAATTAAAACATATTTTAGCGTACCTCTTTAGTAGAGATATAAAAAAAAAGATACTTCTTTTTGGATTAATTTGACCAATTTTCAATCAGAAATATGATTTGGAAAAAGAACACTTATTTGTAGAGGTAATCTATATTGTTTAGTTTATTGACAAATTTTTGAAGTTTGGTAACTCTACAGGACTTGTTTGTTGCTGGAACTGATACGACTTCAAGTACAGTAGAATGGGCGATGACAGAAGTACTACGCAATCCAGATATTATGCTTAAAGTCAAAGTGGAGCTTGATGGGGTCATTGGTAAAGGTAAAATACTAGAGGAAGCAGACATATCTCGACTACCATACTTGCAGTGTATCGTGAAAGAAACGTTAAGACTACATCCACCGGCACCATTTTTAGTCCCTCGAAAAGTTGAACATGATGCCAAAGTCAACGGTTACACTATCCCCAAGGGTTCGCAAGTTATTGTCAATGTATGGGCTATAGGGCGTGATCCAAGTTTGTGGGAGGAATCTTTGTCATTTAAGCCAGAGAGATTTTCAACCTTAGAACTTGATGTCAGGGGTCATGATTTTGAGCTAATTCCATTTGGTGCAGGTCGGAGAATATGTCCTGGGTTACCTTTGGCAATGAGGATGATTTTTGTTATGTTGGGATCTCTTTTTAATTCGTTCAACTGGAAAGTTGATGGTGAGATCGAACCAGAAAAATTGGACATGAGCGAGAGTTTCGGAATCACATTACATAAGGCTCAAGCTCTATGTGTTGTCCCAATGCCACTAGTCATACCATAATATCAAGTCTTAGACTCACATTACATAAGGCCTAAGCTCTCCGAGTTGTCCCAATGCCACTAGTCATTCTGTAATATTAATTTTTGCTTTTTAATAATTGAATAAGATTATGTTAAAAATATGAGCCAAGGGATTAATTAGTTGGTAAAACCTCGTGTGTGTTGTACTAATATCTTTAATGATTACTATGACTTATTTCTTAGAAGTAGGCATGTAATAAATTTGGGACCGTAATACTCTTCTAATTTAATTTATTATCTACCATATTATTATATTATTGGTTTTCAATATATTTGTACGTAGATTAGATGCTTTTAGTATTTAGGCTTATTTTTCGCTAATTGATAAAATTTGAATTTGATACAATAGTTGAAGTTACAACTTTTGTTGGGAAAAAAACTAGGATAATACATAAACAAAACTACCTAGTCGTGTGGGTGTGGGTGTAAGTTAATTATATAAGGTCATTATAATAGAGTGAAAAAGAGAAATTAAAGATTGGTGGGGACGCGTATATACCATTAGAAATTGGTTGCGAAAATTGGTAACGATCAATCTTTGAGCAATTGTTGACCTAAGTTTCATTTATTGGAATTAAAAGTAAGTTGCAAATTATTAATCTACGTTTCGAGTAGATACATATGGTGTATTTATTTGCTCAAAACCAATTTTGGTTGAATGAGAAATTAATGCACAAACTTAGCAACTTGACAATATAGTTGAAGAGCAAATGAGTTTATGAAAGTGTAGAGAGCATTTTATTAATGGGTGCACTTTATAAGTATACAATCATGTGTTTCAAGGTGTATCGTGATGGTATAACATGTGTGTTAGCCTAACACAAAGCAACTGCGAGCACTATCTGAGCCCACACGCACTCGTGCAGGTCTCATTGGGTGCGTTAGAAACGCACGTACGCTTCGTCACTAGGAGTTGTGGAACCTTAAGTTTTGACTAGATCAACCAGACGGATGGCTCAAGGTTCAACATGATTCACTTGATGTGAATCGAGAGTGGCAGGTCAGACGTGTTCGGTCCAACCCACACTGGAACAAGTCTGTCTGGTCGAGCTCAAATCTGGTGCAACCGACTGGCGATGTACTCAGAGGTTTAAGGTAGTTGCGGGCGGTAGTGATGTGGTCTGATCTTGTGCTTCGCATGCATGGTGAAACCATCAGATCAGCCCTATGGTTGTGATTCAACCGTCTAGACTTGTGATTATTTGCAAAAGGCACCTCTACCTCTTTAGTAACTATAAATAGACCCCCATTCCATCCATTTAATTTCATTTCATTACAATTGCATTCAAGTGTTCTAAGCATTTTAGTTTCTCTCTCTCATTTTACATGATGACCTTTTTGATCTGTCGTACCTCCGGACTCCCTTTTTAGCCTATCGGGATGATGCTGAGTTTTTGGTGCTGCGGAGGGCAGCCTTGTTTTTGTGCATTCTAGGAAGAATCTTCCTAGTAAACTTCCTTGGAACTATTGATGAACGGGTTGTAGACATTTTATTGCAAGCCCAAGATTGTCGGGTGAATATTATCTCAATCATTCTAGCAGCCACCTTGGAGGGCTTACATGCTTTTTGCTCGGGCGATTAACGTTTACCTTGGAGGACTTACATGCTTACATGCTTTAAAATGCAGATTTAGGAGATCAATTTAAGAATAAATTTTCTAAAGATAAATCAATTTGTAAAAGCTCATAGATAAATAAAGACTGAGGCATAAAGTATTTGTAAGAACATATGAATTTATTCAAAGATAAATTGCATATTACATCAGCCTAAATATTCTATGTACAGTTTCTGTCTTTGTTCTCCCAAGTCTTAATCCTTACTTAATTATCCATAAATGAATTATTAAGCAATAGAGGACAATAGGAGACCAGAATGAGAAATTATTATAAGAATAGAATTTTCAAGGTCGTTCAGATAAAAAATATCTGAACGATTGAGTGCAGAGCACTCAGCCTTCCATGATGAATGATTATTGTATAATCAACAGCATTTGTATTGGAATACAAATCTTAAGATATGAATGCAATATCTACAGACAACTCTTCATTTTCTTTAGAAATTTTCTAACATCAATCTTTTGATCGATCAAAGATCTTGATCTCTGTCATGTGAAGTTTCTGATCAATCTCTTTTCTTCTCCAAGCTTTTATTCCTAGCAATACACAACGAGTGTCTTGCTAATATCTGGATGGATTCACTGCAATCTTCTGTAGAGATCTGAGAT
The DNA here is from genome assembly GCA_013146195.2 of Codonopsis lanceolata. NCBI lineage: Eukaryota > Viridiplantae > Streptophyta > Magnoliopsida > Asterales > Campanulaceae > Codonopsis > Codonopsis lanceolata. The sequence goes on from CM028377.1 coordinate 174,063,612, forward strand.
GCGTTGGTGAGGACGATCTCGTTGTAGATCTCTCAATTTCTTTGAAGCTCTTGAGTGAGTCCTTGTTTTCGACTTTGCTCAAAGTGTATCTTGGCTCTGTATATTTTTCCGCGATGTCTTCATCGTTTTGAGGAAGAGAAAGAATTTATAGACTGGAGTCAATGTGATCGTTGAGAGATAAAGATCTGATGTTTCTATCCGTTTAGAGATTTAGTTATTGAAGTCTATCGGATATAGATTTTTGTCCATAAGATCTTTGACTGTTTGGGGCAAAGAGTTTTGAGTTCCTTTCTTGCATAGAGATTTTTATAAGGAATAGTTTTGGGAAGAAGGGACAACAAATCCTGCTAATGAACTAGTCAAAATAAACCAATTAAGGATTTGCTTCTGATACTAAGTTTTGAAAATAATTTAAATATTTATATCAAAAACGTTTTATATTTCTGTTGAAAAATGTAGAGTCTTTGATGAAGGTAGAACTCAGCAGAGATGTTTATAGAGTTAGAGGATGTTTCAACAGAAGTGCCACAAAGGCTAGAACATGATTCACACAGAATCAGTTTTAGGGAAATGATTGTCACATTGTGTGTGTTTTCCATTTGCTCATGGGCGATTTTTTTTTTGCTCTTATTAGCGAATTTAGTTATGTCATAAAGATGTGAGTACATAACGATATGTCATAACTCTCCTCCTTAGATATGCCATAAAGATAACGATATATGTCATAACTCTCCTCCTTAGATATATGTCATAACTCTCCTCCTTAATGGTTGCAAGCAAAAGAAGTATTCTTGAAGGACGGTTGCAAGCAAAGAATAAGAAAAGATACGAGAAGAGATGGACAATTGATAGAGAAGACGACAAAAGATAAAACGCCAAATAATGGAAGAAAGTACTAGCAAGTTGACTCGTACAATCTAATTTGAATCTCCAAAACTACCAGTGTTAGAATCTAAGGAATAGTTTCTATCCTGATCAGAAAAGCTTCTGTTGCCGAACAATTCTCAAGTGATCAGCAGGTCTCCAGTAACAGGAAGGCGTTCATCCTCGTGGATAATGGAACGAATGGGATGGTAGGAGCATAGAAAATAGCTGATAATTCTAGCAGACCTGTGAACACCAGACCCATTTACTTGTCTTCGCACGACGAATCGACAGATGAGGGAGAAGACTACTCAGACCAATTGATGGGATGAGAATCAAGAACCGCAATGGTGAGGTTTCAAAGTCTTCTGGTGTTGCTTGCTGAGCCTGCTTCGTGAAATAGAAGGCATCGACTCAGAATTTCACCAATACAGTACATATCAAAGGGATGATTGTTGATGTCCCATGTACTGTAGTCATCACGAGAGTGGTAACCAGTACGGTGAAGCCAAGAGTCGTTCAGAGTCGGATCGGCAAGGGATTCTGGTCCAGCAAAGGAAAGTTGGAAGACAATTGATAGGTTTTCTGCATTGAGAACAACTTCGGTTCCTCTAATGCGACCTTTGAAGCTGGAACCATCTCTTGTCAATCGTATCCTTGAGTAGAACTCAGCAACCAATTGAAGGCTGTAGAATTCTTCGCGAAAAGAAAGGATGAAGACGAGTCCACTACTATGAAGAAGATCTATAATCTTAGCTCCAACAGTATTGTCGGGGAGAAATTGTTCTCCTTGAATCGTGTGACCAATAATGTAGGACTGAGAGCCTATTCTGGTTACGAAGATAGATTCAGGGGGAGCGATTGGGCTAGAGACGCTATGGGAAGAAGAAGCGGCCATGAAGATTTTCTTAGGTGGAAAAGAAAAACACTGATAATAATCGTACCAATTGTTGGAAGGGAAACAAAGGATAACGATGGAGAAATATCAAATTTAGAGATTTATTGTAATGTATATGTATTCAGTAATTTATGAGAATTGAGCAGGAAGAACACACTTTTCAAGAACCGTCGTTTGAGTATCCACTATAGAGCTGTAATGACTGATATGCGAAACGGCGAAGTAATTATGTCAAAGCTCTATTAGGGGTGGACGTGTTTTCTTGGAAAGGCGGTGATTCATGATTACGATATTAAGTCGTTCTAGGGAGTATGAATTTGGACAGATTTGTGACTTACATCGAAATATCTCAATATCCAGATGATAGATATCAATTATGGTAGAGAGTACTGGATGAAGAGAAGAAAATTTGTGTTGACATTGATAACTTTTTAGAAAATAATACGAGTTCAAAATACGAACCTTTGAAAAAAATGTGATATGTTTTGAAATTCTAAAATTTTCAAAAGATAATTTATGAGACATTCTGAATCATCTACACAATCCTAAGCAATCTCTCAAATCATTAGAAGGTTTTAGAATTTTAAATCGATTTTTGAAGAAGTATTTCATAAAGTAGAATATGTTTTTCAAAATAGTAAGGAATTTTGTGTTCTTTGTTTTAAGAAGATAATTGTACGGGGCTTTCTGAATCATTTACACAATCCTCAGCAATCTCCCAAATTTCTTATAAGAACATAGAACAGTAAAAAGATATTTTGAAATTGATACCATTTTGAAAAGTAAAAAGGATTAATTGTTTTACAAAAATATTGTGAAATTACCAAACAAAACACTTTCACAAGACAACACGTCTTGGAGAGCAAAAACCCCACAGAAAACAAGTATAATAAACGTGGGAAGAAACAAAACAACTTCCTAAACGCCTAACAGGAAGACAAACACAAATCCAGAATTCAATGTAGCTTCCAGTGTTATAACATCAGAAGCCACAATCAAAACTGCTTCACGTCTGGAAAGAAGGACAGCTTCCGAATCTTCAAAGTTTTCAGCACACAGTTTCTGCCTTCTGTTTTCTCTCTTAATCTCTGCACCTCTTCCGTGTCCAAGCCTCCTCTTTATATAATGTCGAGAACTCCTACACACAAGAAACAATCCGACTCCTACAAGGACAAGGATTAGAGGAAAGGAATAAAATCTTCTTACCAAACCCCTAGATTTTATTACCATATAAAGAAGGAGACTAGATACCCGGTTGAAAGAGGATTTATAACAAGATTTTGTTTCCAAATATAATGCCTAAACTTAAGGACCAATGAAAACAAAATCTAATTAAAGATATAAATACCAAAAATCCCAAAACATGTCAAATATGAATTTTACCATGAAATGGGAAACAAGAACTAAAATAGGCATGACATATTTTACACTTACAATCACCCCCTTTATTGAGCATTTCTGATCGAATATTATGACAAGTGTTGCCATTATCAATCACAAACTTCAACCTGCATTTGTTAGAAGAAACACCCCTTGAACATATGTATCAAACAGAAATAATGTTGGGCAATCAAAACTGTATGAAATGTCCACAAACAGCTATGAATCCTACCAAGCAGTTAAGAGGGCTACATAACCAGCCAAGCAGTTTAAGAAACTTATTACAGACCAAGAGAAAAAACAGAAAATATTGTTTTGATTACAACAACCAGGTTCAGAAACTTCAACATTCTTCTCTAGCAACTTCTTCCACTGCAGCAGGTTCAAAAACATCATGAGCAGGTTCAGAAACCTCAGAAACACCATGAGCAGCAACCTCAGGAATATGAGTAGTAGTATCAGTAGTAGCAGGAATACTTGGAACACTTGAAACATCACCCCCTATTTGGCCAGAATGTAAGGCAAGCCAGGAGGAATATTGTGTAGCCAAGGATTGGAGGAGAGAAGTCTGAGAAGACAGGATGGCTAATTGTGAATTAACCATGGCCAGCTGAGCAGTTATGAAGGCAACAGAGATAGGAGCAGAAGGATCGGTATGTAATAATCGTGATGAAGCGGTGATCAGCATTGCGGTAACATTGGGGATAGTATGAGCAGTAGGTTGAGATGTTGACGGACCAGGAGCAGAAGGAGGGGGATCTGAAGAGACAGGGGGATAAGGATAAGCTAAGGGTAGATTGAGAATCCTGTCCCCTTTTAGAAGTTTGACAGAGATATGAAGTGGTTCAAGGATGGGAGTAAGCCTGGTTCCAGCAACTGGAGTAAAGCCCTGAGAGACTAGGACTTTGTAAATCAAAGAAGGAAAAATGAGGGATCTTTTATCTCCTTCAGATTCAACAAGAGAAATGATTTTTCTGAAGGCAAAATCCCCAAAGTCAAAGGGCTTTCCAGTTCCAACCTGATACAAAATGCTGGCATGTTCTTCTGTTAAGGTGTTGGTGTTTGTTGTGGGAGCCCAATTTGCACAACAGATTTTGTGCATAAGGGCATGCAGTGAAGAAAGCTGTGAAGTGCTTATATTTGACCCTTTCCCAGGCCATCTATGCACAATACCCCCAGTAAGTTCAAGTGCACAAGTATGCAGGTCAGATGTCATAGAAAAGGGGCCAATTTCAGGAGTGTTAAACAACTTGTTAATGAGGGAGGAGGAAAAATGATACCATTTGCCACGAACAAAAACCTTTTCAAATTTGGGATCAGACACAGGAGAGATTCTCTTTTCAAGGTTTGCATAAAATTCATAAATGAGATCTCTAAAGTATGGAGAAGCAGAAGAGAGAGTGCCTAAAAGTCCTCTATCCATGAAAAATTGATTCAAATTTTGCTCTGTTAGTTCAGCAGAGGGAATAATTCGTTCATCAACTATTTTTATAGATGTATTATACCTAACAGAAGCAGCTTTGGAAAGAAATCGGGCAGAGAAGGGTTTACCACCAACAGCAGAAGAGGATGTAGAGACCATTGTAGCTTTGGATGTAGCTACATTGGATGCTACATTGCCAGTTGAAGCTCGACTCCTTGTAAAACGAATGGGATCTTCTTCGCTCTCATCACTTTCAGCATGGGTAGCTTCCTTACTAGCAAAATCCTTGTCTGAACTATCATCAAACTCTAAAGAGCTTGATGTCTGAGCTAAGTTTGCAGCCGGAGGAGGTGAAGCTTAAGGAGACCGTCGAGAGGATGCAGTCTTCATTTGTACCAAGAAATCAGCCAGGGTACGTTGTTCATCAGAAAAACTAATGTCGGCATTAGAGGCCGAAGGTGAACCAGAACCATCATCTGAAGAGCCCTTGACATGAGTTGGTGAATCGGTTTGGAAGACAACCCGAGGTGAAGGAATCGGGTAGTCCTCATCGACCACATCTTCTACAGCTGGAACAGAGGTTGAGGAGACAGGTTTGGAAATAGAAGCTTGAGCGGCTGGAATAGTCCCTGTTTCAGCTTCAAAATCCTCGTCATCTGAATCACTATCTACGGGCAGGGGTTCTTCAAATTTACCAGGAGACACCTTGTGTTTCTTTGCTCTTGCAATCTCATCCTTGCTCGGATTTTCGTAGTTAATAGGAATACCTCTCAGTCGCTTTGACCGTCTTGTGCTAGGGTTCCCAATTTGGGGCAACCCAGATAGGTCAACAAGATTATCCACATCGATAGCATTCCCCTTCTCTCCTGGTAATATAACTGTTAGGGGTTCTGGAAGAGGCTGGGCTACAACAATTGTAGATTCAGGGTTTTCAGGGGATGAGATTGGTGTCGATGTAGCTTCATTAGAAGCTACATTAATGGAGGGGTTCTGCTCAAAACTTTCAGAAGCAGAGCTTGATGAAGAAGCCATGGGATTATTGTTGAGAGAATCAGAGAGAGAATGATGAAGAAAGATTTTGGAGTGGGCAAGCTTCGGCAACACACCTCTATGGAATTGAAGAGCAAGAGACGTTTCAGAGAGTGTTAAGGTCCAGCCACCTGAAAATCACACTAATAGCTGCCACTAATTGCAATTAGCCGTTAGTCACAAAGGATTAGGGAATAGGAGGGGACTATGGTACCATAACTAACCAGATTTTGAATTTTAATGATAAATCAAATATTGATCAAATCACATTTAAGGGAGAGATAGGAGATCGGATTTTGTCAAGAGAAACAGGTGGAGAGTAAAAAGTGAGGGAATAACAACCAATCTTAGTTTTGAATCTTTGAATTTTGAAATTATCAAGGATTTTGAACACACACATCACTTAACTAACCAAAATTGTCACACCACTAAACTGACAATCAGTAAGCATAATCTGGATCAAAAGCTCATGGACACTACACAGATTAGACAACCACATAGACTTTAACATGGAGAACATTGGTATATAGATTGCACTTTATATGAGATAAGACAAAAAGATCAATGAATTGATATGATCAAAAACAGATTATGACCTAGAAATTATGCCTATCAAATGCCAAGATCATAAAACCAATATAGTCACACACATGTGATAAATGTCTAGATCATCTGAATGTAGTTCCCAATGTAGCTGCATTGGAAGATACATTTGCCAAAGTTGTGATTTTATGTACACTTTCTCATCTTTTGTTCACCAAATCAGCACTCAACTCCCACAAAAACCATAGGTACTTTATTTCCCTATGAGAATAGCTTTACTTTATTTCAAGCATATTCACAACATGCCACTAGGAATCTTTCACACTATTTACCAAGGGAGGCCACTTTGTTTTTTGATCAACCCATGAAATCTGAGGATTCATAGTCCCAAAAGAAAGGTGCCACAACCTTGTTCATAGGTAGCTCTTTGCCGTTAGGTAGCTTTCACACTTTTTCTATTAAGGGGAGTCAATTTTCTCAAGATCAACCCATGAGAACCTAAGTTCCATAGTACCAAGATAAATTGCTACATCACTAAATTTCAAAAGGTGGCTCTTTCCTTTGTGGACTAAGGATTTTTCAATTGATATATCATTTTTGGGAGAGAGTGAGGAGAATCAGAACAATGAAATCACAACAGATGTTGAATGAAAATCCAGGACAGCAAACAAGGGTACTAAAACATAAAAGATGAAACTAGTGTGCCCCCCTAAAAACTCAATGCAAGATGCCTAATTTTTGTTTTTTTTATATAAGTGAAGGGTCACATGGCACACATACCGAAAGATTTTCTAAGATTTATAAATCTCTCAAAATCTAGACTCTTAGTGAAAATATCAGCCAATTGATTTTCAGTTCCCACATGTTCAATGCAAATAATACCTTGTTCAACCAAGTCTCTAATAAAATGGTGTCTTATATCAATGTGCTTAGTTCTAGAGTGTTGAACAGGATTTTTTGCTATACTTATGGCACTGGTGTTGTCACAATACATGATTAATACATTGCTGTGTAAGCCATAATCCTTGATCATTTGGTTCATCCATAAAAGTTGTGTACACCCACTACCAGCAGCAATGTATTCAGATTCAGCTGTTGAGAGTGCAACACAATTTTGTTTTTTACCAAACCAAGAGATCAAGTTGTTTCCCAAATAAAAACATCCACCTGAAGTACTTCTCATGTCATCAACACTACCAGCCCAATCAGCATCACTAAAACCAACAAGATTGGTATTAGTGTGTTTTGTGTACCACAAACCCATAGCACAAGTCTCACCAACATACCTAATTATTCTTTTGACAGCATTAAAATGAGAGACTTTAGGGTTTGCTTGATGCCTAGCACACAAGCACACACTATACATGATGTCAGAATTGGCGATTAAATATAGAGCGACTTCCTATCATGCTCCTATACAATGTATGGTCAACACTTTCAGATTTTTCATCTTTGCAAAGTTTATTGGATGTACCCATAGGGGTTTTCTTCTGTTTTCCATTCTCAAGATTGAATTTCCTCACCAAGTTAAGAGCATACTTGGCTTGAGATATGAATATCCCTTAAATGCAACTGTTTAATCTGAATTCCTAAGAAAAAATTCAATTCCCCTACTGATCGATGTCTTATTTTAATTATTTCCTTGCAAGTGGACAAAACTATTGGATAATAGTTTTGGAAGCAAGGGTCGAACCCACAGAGACAAGAGATCATAAATAGCACAATTTATTGATAGCTAAATTATTAATCTAAGGGGGTTTTTATAATTATTCTATTCTAAACTACTATTATAATTTAGGTGTTTTAACTACTTAGCAGCAATTACAGGTTATGAAGATCTTATGGTAAATGGCAATCTAGGATTAGTGTTTCACTTGTATCTCCTCTATGTTTAATTCAAAATAATTATCATTCAATCTCTTGGGTTCGTTCACAAAATATAGATATAGTCTGTTGAATTATTGGTTCAGCCTCCATCCCCGCATCATTCATCAATTCTATATCCTAAGCACAAGAACATATGATCTATCTGTCACCTAGGTCATGTATGAACCTGACCCTAACTTATCACTCTCGTGCATCGATAGGTCCAATTTATTGTGATGGTGAGCCAATGTACGACATATGCACATTGGTCATGCAATTATCCGCACCTTTAGGCCTTTATTATTTACAATTACATTCATTTGTTCAAAGTGAAATAATATAGGGATTGATAATCACCACAATCAACAAGAATTGAATGAACATAAATATGAATTAAAACATAAATTCGATACAAGTTACCTCCCACCTTCTAGATTAATGATGATTTAGTTCATCATTGACGATGAACAGCACATGGAGATGATATGAGACATGATTTGATCTTTAATACTTGTAATTACAATAACTAAATATGTTATACAACCTAAAATCTATTCTAAAGCTATACAAAACTGTTTCCAGCCGTTTCTTGTCGTTCTAGGCTTTGGCAACCGACTCCTATTTATACCGAGGAGTTGTATTTCAATCGAATCTCCAGTGCAAACGCGAAAATCTGCATTTTGACCACCTTGCGGTCGCAAGGTGCTCTGGGCCTTGCGACCGCAAGATCCTCTGAAATCCCGGGCTTTGTTTTCTTCAGTTACTGTCCACCTTGCGGAGGCAAGGTCTGGAACACCTTGCGACCGCAAGGTCTCCAGCGTGATTTTTCGTCTTTTCTTCTTAAATTCTCACTCTGACCCCTTCTTGGAATTTGCATATAAAGGCCTTGTGATTTGCATATTTTCACTAAAAACCCTGAAACTCATAAAACTCACTGAAAACACATATCAGTAGCCAAAAGTATCGTGAAATAGCATAATTTAATTCTTAGAAGCATATAAAATCGACGTATAATATACATCGATCAAATACCCCCAAACTTAAACTTTGCTCGTCCACGAGTAAACAATACTTATAAATACAAAAGCATCTAAATAACAAAAATGAAAATCTTTTTGGAGGGTGACACTATTTACACTCCTCTATAAACCCACAAACTCAAGGAGACTCTTTCAAGTGACTCGACTATTCAGATAAATACAAAAACTGATAAATACAAAAACGGATAAAAACTAAAATCAAAAATCTTTTTGGCTTCAACCTCAAGTTATACTAGCATGACATAATAAAGCAGTCTCAGTTCGATGCTCACCACATATATGCAGGCTTAATCACATAAAACCAACTGACATTTTCTTAAAACTGCTACTACTTTTAATTTCTCTGTGTGTGTGTGGTCACCAGTCTTAGAGAATATCTTAACTAAAACAGTTTTATTAAGCTAAGCACCACATTCATATGAAAATCAAATTTTAATTAAAAACAATGCATTATATAATATGAGATCTACCATCCAAACCCGGTCTATTACAGAAAGAGAGGTCACGAAGGATTTCAAAAACTTATACATCCATCCCATGCACTTCTATGTATGACATACAATGCTCTCCTGTCCCAATTACTTGTAATAGCTAAGATTATGCTAACACAGTGAGCTTTTAGGCGAATAATATGAACATGAAGTATTTGATCAATTCTATATGACTCACTTAGCAGAGAAAACATGCACAAGCATTGGCAAGAAGATCATTAGGTCTTTATTAGCTTGTAATGTAAGGCCAAGGTGATGGGGGATTTGATGGAAAGGGATTGAAATTCAAAGTGAGAGAGCAAGACTACCCTTTATCCCTCATACTTCCAAGCAAAAGGAAGTTTTCCTTATTTAGGCTAGGACCTGCAAAGACTACAAGTAGGGGGTGTTTTCTGTTACTTTTCGGGTTTTCTTCTTTGCCACTTCTCCTAACGAGAGGTTGGGTGTTCGAAGTCTCACTAGAGACACCGGACGTTGCTTACAACTTCTCAAGAGAGGTCGGTGTTCAAGCCTCTTCGAGGCATCGTTGTTGTTAAAGCCTTATCCAAAAAGGCCCCATTTAGCTACTCACTTATCTTAACGGAGAGGTTGAGTATTCAAGCCCTACCAGAGGCACCCTGGGACTTAACTACTCTCAACCGAGAGGTCGGGTGTTCAAAGCCTCCCCAGAGGCACCAATTGTTCAAGCCATACTAAAGGCATCATATATATATAATTGTAGCCTTTCAAGGCATTAAAAATAAATAAAAAAATTAAGGGTTGGGGTACGGTCTATGTCCCCTCCAACCTTTAAAAAAAAAAAAAAAAAAATCCTTCCCCCCCCCCCAAAAACTTGTTTTGGGCAATATATACTTCTAAAAACATCTCAGTAATTTTTCTAACATATTTTTTTTGAAAGTTATGCTTTCATTTGAATCTTCTTGCACTCTTCTTCTTCCGTTTCGTTTTTCGTCGATCTATTATTATTATATTTTTTTTCGACGACGGAAAGAAGAAGTCTTCAGAAAAATAGCCTGACTGAAAAATGGTCTTCTATAATCAATTTCCCACCCACATCCTACTCTCTTAAAGGGTAGGCTAAAAGTATATAGGCTTTTAGGGTTAAGTTAATGTGGGTTATAGAAACGATGTCGAATGGGGGTTTTAATAGTGTGCTTAGCACACTCCATTCTTTTTAATTATGCTCAAAGGGGACACTAGGGATTTTTTTAGTAAAGGTCATGGAATATTTAGGCTCTAACGATCCAAAGATGGCCTAAATCATTTCTTGATGCCAAATGCTCATGTAGTTTTTAAAGCAAGTAAGACACAAAATATCATATCAACTATTGGAATTGTGGGGTTGGATGTTTAGCATCACTGGATTTCACATAAGCATTCGCTAAGACAGATGGTAGGGACAATTGAGACTAACATGTAGACACGGTTCGAAAGTGTGCTTGAGATATATAAATGAGAAAAATCCAAGAGATCTAACTATCATGCAATTGACCCTAAGTCACAATTTAATGCAACAATCATGTTCGAATGGCTATGCATCATATTCTTGTGCATATCTTGTTGTAATGAAGTAGGTGCTATAAACTTTATAAAACTATTCTAATCAATCCATAATTATGACTGGTGGGTGCATGAGGAATCTGGAGAAAAGTAAAAAGTTTCGCAAAATCAAGTAAATTCCAGAAGGATCTACGGACTAGCTATGCAGTTCATTGCATTAACTCCTCATCGACTAGTATTACCACACCTAAACTCGAGGCTAAAAATTTTAAATTATATATATATATATATATATATATATATATATATATATATATATATATATATATATATATATATTATTATTATTATTATTATTAATATTATTATTTTTTAATAAAGAAAATTGGAGATGTTGATGACACAATTGATGATGGGTCCCCACAAGAGGAATCCACGACCATCCAAAATAAGTGTATTCTGGTCAAGGCAACACCTCCGAAAATAAGAAAAATTAAAAAACAAGAAAGGCGGGTGAGGAGAAGACACGATAAAGGGAAAACAAAATTTTCCCCACCCTAAAAACGTAGCCCAACTCCATTCCTCAAGCTAGGACCTGCTAAGACTCTGGGCTTAGAATCCCCCCCCAAAGTTAATTTCTATTTTGTCCTCAAAATTGAGAAACATATGGGAGGTTTGATGGGGAAGGGAAAATATCAAAAGGACATAGCAGACCCACCTAACGAAAGAGGATGAAACTTGGGCCTCGACTCAAGGTGAGTCGGGAGGAAATAACGAATGAGGACAAAACTCGGGGATCGTACCAGGCAGCATCCCATAGAGGTTGGAGACATTTTGTCCCATGGTGCTAAACCACCCAAACAGCCGTTCTTGGTTGGCACGCATTTGTGCCAACTGCTGAGTTGCCATTTGGGCTTCAAGGGCAACATCTTCTAGCCTGTTAGAGATCCCCACGAGCGGGTGCTCCTCCTCCTCTTTGGGTTCCTCCATGTGAGGAACCCGCACTCGCCGCTGCTGCTGGTGCTCAAACAAAATGGCCCTAGTGATGGCGGGCCCAGCTCTAATCCTCTCCGCATGTCGAGGCCATCTCACTCCTGCCCCCCTACAAAGCTCGGTAATCAAATGCGGGAACGCGAACCCCGCATTTATGGCACCTCGAATAAGGGTCTTAATTTGGCCGTTGATCAGGCAGCCAACATCAATAGACCCACCAGTCATAATGGTGTAGATCAAAACAGCCTTAGCCCAAGTCACCATGTGTTGGTGACTGGAAGGCATAAGGCAGGCGCAGATAAATTTGAACACGGGCTTGGCCGTGTTCAGCAAGAAGGACTCCTCCATGGTGCGTGGACCGTAGGGTGGATTACGGTTTAGGGTCCACTCTACACCAGGGAGGGCGATGGTCGCATTGACCACCTCAATAGGGACAGGGGAAAGGAGGTGGTGGCTATAGTCGTCGGCACCATCCGCGAAGTTGGAGGTGTCGTAATACATGTTAATGCTTTGGGACGAAAAGTCAACATTAATGTCCCTAACATTAACAGTCTCTAAAACTCCCCCATCTACACCAATGTGGCCATTGGCATAGAACTCGCGGACAATAGGCACGATTGCCTTGTCCGGGGAATCAATCAACAACCCCCACCTATGGGCCCTAAAATTATCCTGCAGGCCAAATTCCTCAGCCATGAATCCCCTCTCGGGAATTAATGACTTAGAGAGCTTGGCCGCGTATCTGTCCGAGGCCTCGAAGGAAATAAAACGGCGGTGGTCATAGTGTTGCTCGTCCTCCTGAACGGGGCGAGAGGAAGAGGCACCGATATTTCTACGCTTGTGAGACATTATGTTTGAGCAAAAATAAAAATTAAATATTTAATAATTAAATTGTTATTATTATTTTTTAAAATTTTAAAATTAGAAATTAAAATTTACTATCTCCTAAAGCATGCAAATATTATCTATTCTACGTAAATTTTCTAACATCCTAACATGCAGATAAAATTTAACGACAAAGATTTAAAAAGTAGAGTTAGAATTACTTGTTTGCAGCTTTAGATGAGTTGTCGCCGGAGTGTAATCTTGATGCCGGCAAAAAATGGAATCCTTCCCTTGCTTCAATCTTCAAATGGGTTGAAATGGTGGATGCTGGAGGTGGAGAAGTTGAAGAGGTTGAAGAAGGGTGAAGGATTTCTTTAAACAATGGCAGGAATTTGAAGAGATTTTGGAGATCTGCCAGATTTTTGGAAGGAGAACGGCTGATGTTTCTTGCTGCTTTGAAGGAGGAATGAAGACTGTGTGATCTGCTTGAAGGAACCCGACTGTGCTTATATAAAGACACCTTGCGGTCGCAAGGTGGCTTTTACCTTGCGTTCGCAAGGTCGGCACCAGCGTTTACATTCTCAACCGATTCCCATATGCGCCCGATGACAGTTCACGATGTCGCATTTGCGAGGACCTTGCGGTCGCCGAGGCACTCAAGCGTCCGCAAGGTGGGCAGTTTGGCTCCTTTTCGTTTCTTTTTCATCATTTTTCAGCATTTTAACAGTTAAGTCCCTCTGTTAGGTTCCGTTACAGTTCGTCTCTTTCCTGCATTATAAAAACTCTACAAAAACTCTAAACTAAAATTATTAGCAACATATAAATACAACATTAGGATGCTTTTCTCCCTCAAACTTGAATTTTGGCATATTTAATTTAAAAATTAAATTTCCAAAAGTACATTTAACGGAGAATATCATATTTAAATTAACTACAGAATCAATAAAATTCATAATAGTGGGTTGCCTCCCACTTAGCACCTTTGTTTAACATCTTTGGCTCGACCCAACTGCTAACCTAATCATTGGGTGGTGCATTGTCAGCTAAACGAATTAATTCAATTGTTCGTTCAACTATCATCGGTTCAAGGTATGGCTTGAGTCGGTGTCCATTAACTTTAAAAACTTCATTATTCTTTGGATTTCTTACATCAATCGCTCCATGGGGATAAATTCGAACAATTATGAAAGGACCAGACTACTTAGATTTTAATTTTCCAGGGAATAACCTAAGTCTAGAATTAAAAAGTAAAACTTTCAATCCTGGTCGAAACATGTTATTGGCTAACCCCATATCATGATACTTCTTGGTCTTCTCTTTATATGTTTTGGCATTCTCATACGAATTTAACATGTGTTCTTCTAGTTCATTCAATTGAAACAATCTTTCTTAACCAGCCAAGGTTAAATCAAAATTTAAGTCTTTAACAGCCCAATAAGCTTTATGTTCAATTTCAACTGGTAAATGGCATGCCTTGCCATATACCATTGGGTATGGACTCATTCCTATTGGGGTTTTAAAAGTAGTTCGGTATGCCCATAAAGCATCCTTAAGTTTAGATTCCTAATCTTTACGATTAGGCCTAACAGTGTTTTCTAATACTGCTTTAATTTGTCTATTACTAACTTCTACTTGGTCAGATGTTTGAGGATGATACGGTGTAGCTAACTTGTGAGTTACACCATGTTTTTTAAGGACATTATTCAATAATTTATTTGTAAAATGAGTTCCTTGGTCACTTATTATGGCCTTAGGTACTCCATATCTAGCAAAAAGATCTTCAACAAATTTAACCACCGTTTTATCATCATTTGTTTTAGTAGCTATGGCTTCAATCCATTTAGACACATAATCTACAGCTACCAAAATATATTCACAATTATTTGATACTGGAAAAGGACCCATGAAATCAATGCCCCAAACATCAAAGATTTCAACAACCATATTAATATGCAAAGGCATTTCGTTTTTTCTTCCTATTCCACCAGTTCTTTGACACTTATCACAAGTTCTATAAAACAATTCACAATCTCTAAAAACAGTAGGCCAACATAAACCAGATTGTAAATTTTTTCTAGCAGTTTTATTTCCACTAAAATGACTACCACAAGAGTATTCATGGCAGAATTCCATAATACTTTGTTGGTCTTTTTCTGGAATACATCGCCTAATTAAAGAGTCTAAATATATTTTATATAAATGAGGCTCTTTCCAAAAATAATTTTTCGCTTCAGCCAAAAATTTCTTCTTTTCATAATGATCAAAATCAGGATTTATGATATCGCACACATAATAATTGACAAAATCAAGATACCAAGGGTCTCAATCTTTAATAGCTAACAGTTGCTCATCAGAAAATCTTCATTTATAGGAATTGATTATCAAGAAATTGACGTTCAAGTAAGGGTGAAAATTCTAATCTAGACAAATGGTCGGCTACGACATTTTCAGTTCCCTTTTTATCTTTGATTGTAATATCAAATTCTTGTAATAATAGCATCCACCTAATTAGTCTAGGCTTAGCATCTTTCTTACTCAATAAATATTTTAAAGCAGAATGATCAGAAAATATTATCACTTTCGATCCTAACAGATATGATCTAAATTTATCTAAAGCATACACAACTGCCAAAAATTCTTTTTCTGTTGTTGTATAATTTAGTTGTGCATCATTTAGAGTTCTACTAGCATAATGTATCACATGTGGCTTTCTATCTACCCTTTGTCCTAACACGGCTCCAATTGCAAAATCTGATGCATCGAACATGATTTCAAAAGGAAGAGACCAATCGTATTTGATAAAATAGGGGCGTAGTTAATCTTTCTTTAATAGATTAAATGCTTCTAAGCATTCTTGATAAAAACAAATTTTGTATCTTTTGCTAACAAGTTACATAGAGGCTACGATTTTGGAAAATCTTTTATGAATCTTCTATAAAACCAAAGATGCCCTAGAAAATTCTAACACCTTTAACAGAAGTTGGAGGGGGTAATTGTGAAATAACTTCTATTTTCGCTTTATCAACTTCAATACCTTTATTTGACACAACATGCCCTAAGACGATTCCATGTTTAACCATGAAATGACTTTTCTCCCAACTTAGAGTTAAATTTGTTTCATAGCCTCTTTTCAAAACTGATGTAAGATTTTCTAGGCAATGATCGAAAGAGTTTCCAAAAACTGAAAAATCATCCATGAAAATTTCAACATATCTTTCTACTAAATATGAAAATATAGAAATCATGCATCTTTGAAAGGTGGCTGGTGCATTACATAGTCCAAAGGGCATTCTCCTAAAAGCAAAAGTGCCAAAAGGACATGTAAAGTTGTTTTCTCGTCTTCAGTGGTACAGAATTTGATTATAACTTAAAAACCATCAAGAAAACAATAATACTGTGACCTAATTTCTTTCAAGGATTTGGTCAATAAATGGCAAAGGAAATGGTCTTCCTAGTTGCCGATTTAGTTTTCTCAAATCAATGCACATTCTATAACCACTTATTGTTCTTGTAGGGACTAATTCATCTTTTTCATTTTTAACAACTGTAATTCCTAACTTCTTAGGAACTACCTGAACTTGACTAACCCATTTACGCTCTCGATATTGTAAATTATACCCGCATCTAGAAGTTTAAGAACTTCTTTTTCTACTTTCTTCCATATGTGGGTTAAGTCTTTGTCTTTCTCTCTGAAGGTTTGTTACCTTCTTCTAAGTGTATTTTATGCATGCACATAGACGGACTAATACCTTTTAAATCAGCTAAGGACCATCCTATGACTTCTCTATGTGTCCATAAAACTTTTAATAGACTTGCTTCTTACTCTTCAGTTAAATCAGCTGCTATTATGACAGGCAAAGTTTTACCTTCCCCTAAAAATGCATATTTTAAGTGGGGTGGTAATGGCTTTAATTCTTCAACCGGAAGGAGATTTAATGTATGGCATGAATTCATAATTTTCTCGCTTTAATTGTTTCTTCTACTTTAACCTCCTCATTTTTTCTTCTTTCACATCTTCATTATTTTCTACTTTAACATCCTCTATCTCAATTTCTTCAAAAAGAGATTTTAAAATTTCTACTTCATCTCTAATTTCATTAGTTTCATCTTTCATTTTTTCGCTTTTATCGAATTAATTTCGATTCGATTCTTTTCCATATTATCTTTATCCTTATTTTTAAGAGCTTCTAATTTCTCTCTTTCTTGTCTTTCTTCTTCTATTTCTCTTCTATCTCATCAATGTCAATTTTATGGGAGGGATATGACTATCATCATAAACTATAAATACATCTTTCTCATAGTCATCTTCTTCATTATCTTCCTCAAAAGCTTCGCTTGATAATTTTTCGATTTGCCTATGGAAAACATGCATTTATGTCACTAGGTCTATTCATAGCATCATAAACAGAGATTTCGACAGCTTCACCTAGGACTGACATTGTGAGTTTACCATTTTTAACATTTATCATAGTATTGGTAGTGGCCATAAAAGATCTCCTAACAAGATAGGAACTTCATTATTTGTGCAAATCTTTCTTTCCATCTCTAGAACCACAAAGTCGACCGGAATGATTAGTTTATGAACCTGAACTAGGATGTCTTCCACTATACCAAAGGATATTTAATCGAGTGATCGACTAATTGTAATTGCATATTAGTGGGTTTTAGTTCTCCTAACCCTAATTGTTTATAGACCAAAAGGCATCAAGTTAATACTTGCTCCTAGATCTAGCATGGCTTTCATCTTTTAGAGCTTCCCAAAGAAACTTGGATATTAAAGCTACGTGGTCTTTCAACTTAGGTAATTCGGGTTAAAACAAAGACTTACATTTTCGAAACAATAATTTTCTCATTGTTTTCAAGCTTGTGTTTCTTAGAGTGAAGATCTTTGAAAAACTTTGCATATAATATTCCCACTTTGGATAACATATTATAAATTTCCCGAAAATTGTTTGTCCATTTCGGTTTTTCATAAATCTTCTAGAACGGAATTGAGGAACATATGG
>CM028377.1:174081569-174102744 GCA_013146195.2 Codonopsis lanceolata
GCAGTTTAGACTTCCCCTTGTTAGAAAATCACGTAATCCCATTTCATGTTTCAACATCCTGATTTTATCGCCAAGGGATAAAGGGTGTGGTTAACCAAGTAATTTAGACAAGAATTCATGTACTTATCAAAAAAAAGTAATTTAGACAAAGATTTATGTGAATTTAGGTTTGTTTCAGTACTTACAGCTGAAAGATAAATCGAGCAATTCTCAATCTCTTCGATCATGTCATGAGAATTTGTAGCTACAAGACTACCCATTGCATTATTTTTGTTCTCCTTGTGACCATCTCTTTTCATTAGTCAATGGTAGAACTCATTTACTGCTTGAACATGACGGACTGCTTTCGATCCAACCAGCTTTAATGGAGGTGGCGGTGGTGGAGGTGGAGTCAACTATCATTGCGGTCCCCAGCCGGTGTTGTTGATAGCACTCCTATTTACTGATCTTGTTGGTGGGGTTGGTGCTTTTGCGGTTTCTGATGCTTCAGCTTCTATGAAGTCTATCTCGAGATTCAACAAAGAGAATGCAATCATTAACAGAATAATCTTTCTAAGCTTGGTCATGTCATTCTCAAACTATATCAACCTAGGCTATCGGTTCACCTGCGGTGGCAAGGGACAAGGCCAAGCTTTTTTATTCGATTGGGATTTCTTGAACACAACATTGCTAGCTTTTGGTTTGAATATGCGAGTGCACACTGTGACTAATTTAAAAAGAAGAGATGTCTATTCAAAATAAATTGATTGAGTCAGATTTGCTTTCTTTCAGTTGTCCTTACCTTCTTTTAGTTATACTTTTAGTAATCTCCTAATTTAGCTTTTGGTTTAATTGTTCTGATGTTTTTTTGTTGTTGCTGTTTTGGCTTATGAACTTAGGCAACAGCTCTTACTTCCCTCTGACTCATCCGGCCTCAATACTACGACTCATCCCTCTGCCTCATCCCTTTGAGACTTTTTCCTCAGAGGTAATCTTTGTCATTTCATCCACTGTAGCTGCCACCTTAGTTATCAATTGGATTTGTTTAATTTATTTCACTTGCTTACTAGTACTTTCCATTTTTAAAAATTGTCTTTAATGTCATTTGAATTACAATGACATTCAAGTTATTTGATAAGTACACATTTTTGTATGAAACACCAGCAACTTGAAGCTCTTTTTGTAGGCAGGTGACTAAATCTGGGTTTTGAGAATCATCTTTCAATAACTAAGAGTAGTGACAGAATCTGGGTTTTGGCTTTTCATTGCTTGCCTTACTGAAACTGCATCATCCCACTTTCCTGCTTCTGCATATATATTGAATAGAAGAATTCTACTAGGACCATGAGATGGTTCTGTTCTTGCCAAACTCCCAGCAGCCCTTTCACCTACTTCCACATTACCATGTGTTCTAGATGCTGCCAACACTGTACCTCATATCATGACATCTACCTTCATGGGCATGCTCTTTAGCTCTTGCTTATTCTGTATTTGAATTACTGTACATTGGCATCCCTTTGGGGTTTTGAATGTTGCAAAAATCTGTCCTCTTTCTTCTGAATTACACTGCTGTTGTGGTTTCGTTGTTTGTCACAGATTCCTTCCATTGGTAAAATGGTAGATAATTTGATGGTTTTTGGTTCTCGACTTGTTCACAGAAGTTGGTGAACAAATGAAATTGTATTATTCTTTAAAGTTTCATGTGCAAGCAACTGGCTACTTTTAAACTAGAGAAAATGCTTATGCATGTGTTTTTCTGTTTATAGTTTGTAGTGTATCATATTTTATGGGATTTTGATTTGCAGGTATGAAGGGTTTCGTGCATAAAATTATGCAGACCTGGTGAGATATTGATCCTCCCCCTTTTCCTTTTATTCCTCCATAGTCTCCCAAATTCTACTCTTTTTCTCCTATTCAAGTGATGTGGCATTATTACGCTTTGTTAAAAACAACTTGTCTAATCTTGCTGGACTGTCTTCTTTCTTTTTACAGCTTATAGATCCTGTCTAATCTTGCTTGCTTAAACCCGAGCATTTGTAGTTTCTAACAGGATATTGAAAGTACCATGCCATACCTTATCGAAACTAGTTGTTGTCATCTTATTAACTTCTGAATGTTAAGTCCCACTATTGGTATTAATATAATTCTCAAACATGAATGTACTTGTTTGTTTTTGGGTAAGTTAGATGGCTATTCTATACATATACACCATAGTCTGAAGAAGCAATAGACATCTCCTAAACAGATTTTAATAGCCTTGCAACAAAAACTGGTTGTAGTTGATTATATAATTAAGCAGTAATGTGCTTGTTTTTTATGCAGATTGTTGATAGATAATTTTTCTTTCTTTTTGGTGTGCTTACAGGATAAGTTTGACTTTCCATGTGGTCATGAGCCTTGGATCTTGAGATCACTTGGCAAGAAATGGAAGAATTGGAAATCTACTAACAAAAGCAACTATTACGACCCAACAAAGTCAGTTCAAGAGCAAATTTCTAATACACCACCATGTGGAAGAATAAATGATGAGCAATGGAAAGAACTCCTTAATACGTGACACTCTCAAGAGCATCATGTATGGCATATGGATGTTTTTGTTTTTGGAGGTGTTGATTTAGGTCGTAATTGGTGTGAAGTATCCATTCAAGTTCCCGTGGAATGGAATGAAGAGTTAATTAGGCCAAATGGATTTTTTACAACAATTGGAGATGCGATTGGAGCACCTATAGCTTGGCCTTTATCATTGGTATGTTTGTATTATTTAAGTACATTAATCTGTATAGTATTCGTATTTATGTCATTTTTTGATTTCTACTAATTTGAATTTATATATTTTGTAGGTAACACTGTTGGATTTTGATTCAAGCTAGTTGCATCCTCAAAATACGGCGCATGGGGAATTTCATAGATTAGTTAGGATGAATGACTATGGTTTATTAGTGCTTTCCAATATTTTTGCCCGTGTGATACAATGACTATGCATGGTTAGTTTTAGTTTGATATGCTTAAATTATCGAAAGACTTGACTCGGATAATGTAACCGAAATGTTTGGTGCTTAATTTTATGATAGTTTTTTGATGATTACGTGTGTTTGTTATTGTACCTTCTACTATTTTTTTCATATGTTGTTTATAGAAAATACTACAATAGCAAGATGTAATTGTCATTTGAAGAGATTTTTTGATTGCCTTAATATTACTACATATGGCTTTTCGAAGTGTCCTAATAGCAAGTTCATAGATTAGCTATTGAGACACTTGCAAGTGTTGTTTCAATAGTTTTATTGAGGCATTTTAAGGTAGTTAAAATAGTTAGAATTTTCTATTGGGACACTTGAAAGAGTCATAATAGCTAAATTTCAACATTTTAAATAGTCTTACAGGGCACTTGTAAGTGACACGAAAAAAAATTATTGAGGCACTTATATGGGTCTTATAAAGTGTTATCATGTTAAAGCGTTTGAAAAAGCCTCAATAGTCTATTGGGGCTTCAAAACAAGCGACACTTGGACCAAGTGCCCCTAGGTTCAAAAGGCCTCAATAGGGTACCTATCGAGGCATTTTTAAGGGCCTCGAAAGACATAATTTGTTGTAGTGTGTGGGTTAAGTCTTCTTTGACGTTCTCTAGAAGGTTTGCTACCTTCTTCTAAATGAATTCTATGCATACACATAGATGGACTGATACCTTTCAAATCTTCTAAGGACCAACCTATCGCTTGTCTATGAGTCCATACTACTTTTAACAAGCTTGAATTTTGTTCTTCCGTTAAATTTGCAGCATTTATCACATGTAAAGTTTTACCTTCCCCTAGAAATGCATATTTTAAGTGGAATGGTAATGACTTTAATTCTACTTTAGGAGGGGATTTGATAGATGGGATAAATTTAGGAATTTCCGGTTTCACTTTTTCTTCTTTTTCATCCTCCTTAGAAATCTCTTCTTTATCTTTATCAATCTCTATTTTTTCAAAATCAATTTCTGATTTCTGATTTTTGATTTTTGATTTTCTACTTCTTCTTTATTTTCACTATCTTTCTTAAGAGCTTCTAATCTCTCCTTCTCTTTTTTAGCATTTGCCTCTTGGAGTTCTCTTTCTAGTTCTTCTATGTCAATTCTCACATCGGAGAAGATTCTATCATCTTGGTCTTCTCCAAACATTTCTTTCTCTAAGTCATCATCATTTAAATTTTCTTCAAAACTTTGGGTTGTAATATTTTCTATTTCATCAATTGAGAAACATGCATTCATGTCACTCGGTCTATCTAATGCATCGAAAACTGAAATTCCTACAGTTTCTCTCATAACTGACATTGATAGTTTACCATTCTTCACATTAATCATGTTGTTAGCCATAGCCATAAAAGGTCTTCCTAACAGAATAGGGACTTCATTATTGGTGCATATTTTTCTTTCCATCTCTAGAACCACAAAGTTGACTGGGATGATCAACTTATCTACTTGTACTAGAATGTCCTCTACTATTCTTAAAGGATATTTGACCGAACGGTCGGCTAACTGTAAGGACATAGTAGTGGGTTTTAATTCACCCAATCCTAATTTCTTATAAACAGCAAAAGGCATTAAATTGACACTCGTTCCTAAATCTAGCATAACTTTCATCTTTTTCAAACTACCCAACGAAACTTGGATATTAAAACTACCTGGATCTTTTAATTTAGGGGGGAGTTCAGGTTGTAATACTGCGCTAATGTTTTCAGACACAATTATTTTCTCATTCTTTTCAAATTTGTGCTTCTTTGAGTGGAGATCTTTGAAAAACTTTGCATAAGACGGGATGTTTTTAATAACGTTGAGCAAAGGAAGATTAATATTCACTTTGGAAAACATATTATAAATTTTCGTAAACTTCTTATCAATCTTGTTTTTCATTAATCTATCAGGGAATGGGATTGGAGGAACATATGGTGGAGGAGCAACATATGGTTCCTCAAGAGGTTATGCCTCTTGCTCTTTTTCTTTTGTGACTCTATCTTTATATTGACTTTCATTAACTTGGATATCTTCACCTTTATCTTATTCTTTTTCATGAACTTCTTTACCAGATTTTTCTAAATTATCAGGAATATATGTGGATCGAATAGGATTACTCACCTCTTCTCCAATGATTCTACCACTTCGCAGAGTAGTGATAGATTTCGCTTGTTCTGTTTGACTAGGGAACTTCCCTTCTTCTCTTCCTTGAAATTTCACAAGTTCTTTCTGCAAACTTTCTACGGTTTCCAATAAATATTTATTAAAAGCTATTTGTCCACTATTTAATCCTTCTGATTTTGGAGCTTCTTCAACCTGTAACTGACCTTGCCTAAGAAATTGTTGAGGCTACAAGGGCTTATTTCCTCCACATGAAAAGTTAGGGTGATTCCTCCAACCTGTATTGTACGTGTTGGAAAAGCGGTCATTCCTTTGCCTTGGAGGGTACATATTCATTGCATTAGCCTGTTCAGGATACACAACACTAGATGGACACAAGTTAGTAGCATGAGAATTTAATCAACAAATAGTACATGATTCTTGAATTTGTGCTATATTTTGTAAAAATTCAATTTGAGCTTTCATTTTAACTATTTGATCTTGAGTATATGAACTTTCCTCGACTTGAAACAAATTTCTACTTTTACCTCTTGTACTCTTCTGTTGATAATTTGCACTTAACATCTCAAACAAGTTTTCTAACTCAACTGGTGTCATTCTATTAATAGAACCACCGGCTGCACTATCAACCATAGTTTGCAAGGCAAGCGAAAGAGCATGATAAAACTGAGTTACTAACACATCTTGAGATAGCTTATGATGGGGACACATGATAAATAAGTTTTTAAATCTATCCCATGCTTCATGGAATGTCTCTCCTAGTTCAGTTTGAAAAGGCATGATTTGTTTTCTATATTCCAAAAGAGATGCATGTTGATAAAACTTACCGATAAACAAATCATATAATTAAGCTCATGTATAAACACTTCCAGGTGCTAAATTCAGAAACCATCTTCTCGCTACATCTTTTAATGCACATTGAAAATATCTCATTTTTATCTGATCTTCTGTCAAGCCTCCTAACGGAAAATTTTTAGTCATAGAACTATATTCTTTACCAAAGCTTACTGGATCTTCAGATGGCAATCCATGAAATGAAGGAAACATGTTATAAAAATGACCTTTAAGTTCAAAATTTCTTACCGCTTATGGTAAAACTAAACATGATGGTGTTGCATTCAACATGGGCCGACCATAATCATTTATAGTTCTTTGATTGATTATTTCCATATTTCTATCAGCAGTTTCTTCCCTTCTTTGATTTATATTTACCGGAGGTACCGGATTTTCAAGATTTTGATTATTGATGTTATTCATTGAAGGATCAACCAAAGAATCCTCTCGATTCAATTGTTCTTGATTATCAGCATGGTTTTCCAAATTATCAGGGTCTTCCTTATTCTTTCAAAGATTATTTATATTTTGATTTAATTCTGCCAGTTTGGATTTAGAGATCTACGACTGTGCCTAAAATATTAAAAGCAAATAAAAACAAATAAGAATTTAACACTAAAAAAAATAATTCTTTTTGTATTTTTGTATTTTTGTATTTTTTTTATTTATAAAAACTGAATTTAAAAACAACGCTACCAACAAACTAACTAAGCAAACTAGCTTGTCCCCGGCAACGGCGCGAAAAACTTGATCGTGTCTTATTTTATTTAATTCCTTGCAAGTGCACAAGACTATTGCAGAATAGATTGGGAAGCAAGGGTCGAACCACAGAGACAAGAAGAAAACAAATTGCAGGAATATCGACAGCTTTTTAAACTAAGGGGGGTTTTTATTTTGTTTTATTTAAACTAATTTTACTCTACTAAATCAGGAAATTTATTTTTCTGACCTAATACGCACTAAATCACGCACTGAAGGTGCGATTCTTGAAGTCTCTCTTTTCTGGCCGCCGACACTATGGAGCCGCCTCCTGCTCCGCCGGATCCAGCTCCTCCCAAGTCCTTTGCTGCCGTCCTTCCATCCCCTTCTCCATCCCACAACAATACCTCCTTCCATATCCCTCCCTCAACCTACAAAGGAGAACCATCTATCAAGCTTTCCACAGAAATTATCGAAGCTCTAGCTAAACCCTTCCAACATACTCTCATAGGTAAGTTCTCACACGGACGACCTTCCATGGATTCCATTAGAAAACAATTTCACACCTTTGGTCTTAAGGCAGCCTTCAATGTCGGGCACCTCGATGCCAAACACATCCTCATTCAAGTGTATCATGAAGAGGATTACCAACGGCTTTGGATCAAAGATTAGTGGTACCTTGGACGTTACCCTATGAGGGTTTTTAAATGGTCTCCTAACTTTAGACCGGATGTAGAAAGCCCCATCGCTCCTGTTTTGTTTTCTCTGCATGGTTTACCCATCTATTTGTTTAATAAATCCACCCTCTTTTCTATTGCATCCTTGTTTGGTCGACCATTGATGTTAGATCAGCCTACACTTAATCTAACCCACCCAAGTGTGGCACGTGTTTGTGTTGAAATCGATATATCTAAGCCTCTCCCTAATCGATTCTGGATTGATTGCGGATCTTCATATCCAAGTTTCTGGCAAACAATAGAAGTGGAAAACGCCCCACTGTATTACTCCCATTGTCGGCGACAAGGCCACTCTGAATTACAATGTAAAGCTAAAATTCGCCCTGCTTCTTCGCATGTTCCAGCCCCTCCTCCTCCCCCCCCTCCTCCACCAACTACACGATGGACTCCAAAAAAACCAAACCCTCAAGCTGCCAAGCCTCCTGCCACCGATCGCCCCGGCACAAGTAATATTCCCCCCACTGCAAACAACCCTTCTTCAGCTACGGGAAAGGCTGGTACCACAACTTTGCATGATAAGCGTGACCAGCAAGACAACACTCCAAACCTAGTAAAAGAAGCTTCCAATTCTGTTCTTCCTGCGACAGGCAAAAACAATTCCGATCAGCCTAATGATGAAGTCAATGATGAAGCAAATGACATTCCTGGCTCGAATTCTCACGCTCAGTGTGGCAAAGCTGATGCTCATGACAGCCTTCCTCTAAATGAACAGGAAAACAGCCCTAACAAAAATTCGCCAGTAAATTCGAATGTGAATGGCGTGCATGAGGCTTCCACTTCTTCCGTTTCCTTGGATGACACGACTGCAAATAATGAGAACTCAGAACCATTTTTAATCTCCCCCAATAAATATGCAGTCCTCGATATTCTAGAAGACGAGGAAGTAACCGATCAGACTACTTTGCATGCTCTTAATTTGGAAATTCCCAAGAAGGCAAAACCTTTAATCCCACCTACTGATCGTAAAACAAGATCGCAGGCTTCCAAGCCCTCTCATGATTCTTCTACTGTTATTTCTCATGGAGATTAAAGCCCTCTTTTGGAATGTTCGAGGCATTGGAAACGATCCCACTGTTAGTCGTATCAAAAGTTTGATCAAGCTGCATAATATTTCTATCATTGCAATTTTCGAACCCAAGATCTCCAGTGACAGGCTTTCTTTCATCTCCAGAAGGCTGAAGTTTAGGTTCTTCTTTTCCAATCCTAATGGTTCTATATGGGTCTTCATTAAATCCTGTTTTTCCTATAGTACTTTATGTGCTTCATCTCAGCATGTTTCTCTTAAACTTCAGCACTATTCTTGGTCCTCTCATGTTTTTCTCTCATGTGTTTATGCAAGATGTGATCTCCGCGAGCGTCAAGATCTTTGGGAGGATTTAATCCAAATTAGTTCTCAAACTACTAATACTCCGTGGCTCGTTGGTGGCGACTTTAATATTATTCTCAATCCTTCCGAAAAACTGGGGTAATGGCCGGATCAGGTGGCCTTGAATTTCAAGCTTGTATTTCAGCTTCCGGTCTCACAGATTTGGGGTACTCAGGCTCAGATTTTACATGGTGGAATAAACAAGATGGTCAGGCCACTATAATGGAACGTATTGATAGAGTTCTTGGCAATGCTAGTTGGTTAGATAATTTCCAATCCACTCTTATTCAGCACCTTAACCGTACGTGCTCCGATCACTCTCCTATTTTGGCCACTTTCTCTCAAGCTGCTACTGTGAGGCCTTCTATTTTTTGCTTCATCAATGTTTGGACTTCTCATCCAACTTTCAGTGAGGTAGTCCGGAATTCTTGGAGCCTGCCAGAGACCGGTTCTCCTATGATCAAATTTGCTAAAAAACTTCGGAAGCTTAAAGCCTCGCTCAAATTATGGAACAAGGACCAGTTTGGAAATATTTTTACCAATCTTCGTCAAGCTGAGGAAGAAGCTCTCGAAATGGAGTTACTTTATGATCTCAATAATTCTGATGTAAATCGCTCAAATCTCATGGAGGCACAGGCCCGCCTTCGTCTGCATCTCTCTCGAGAGGAGGGGTATTGGCGTCAAAAATCCCGTCTGAAATGGCTTAAAGACGGTCAAGGCAACTCTAAACTGTTTCATGCTTCTGTTTCCCAATCTCATCGGCGCCTTCATATTCATTCAATCCAGGATGTTGATGGCTCTTGGCTGACTAATGATCAAGAGATTAAGACTGCTGCTATTCGTTACTTCAGTGGGCAACTCTCTTCAGATGCTTATATCCCTGACTTCAATTTAGATGTTATCCCCAGTCTCATAACTGAAGATTGGAATGCCTCTCTTATTGCTCCTCCCGACATTGAGGAAATTAAACGGGCTGTCCTTGCTCTTGACGGAAATAGCGCTGCTGGACCAGACGGCTTCACTGGCCATATCTATTCCTTTTGTTGGGAGATCATTAAAAAGGATTTCAGCGATGCTATTACTGAATTTTTTTCGGGGTTCAATTTTCCTAAAGCTTGGACTAGCACCTTGATTGTTACTATTCCGAAGATACACTCTCCCTCTCATTTTAAAGACCTACGACCTATTAGTTTATGCAACTTTTGCTCTAAGGTCGTTTCTAAAATTCTCTCAACGAGGCTCTCCACCATTTTGCCGCATATTATTTCAGATAATCAAAGCGCCTTTACAAAAGGCCGGATTATTTATGACAACATTCTTCTTGCCCAGGAAATGACATGCCACCTCGGTAAAAGGGTCACCGGATCTAATGTCATTCTTAAACTTGACATGGCCAAGGCTTTTGATCGAGTCTCCTGGCTCTTCTTGATTAAGGTGTTGCGCAAATTTGGTTTCCATGAGGTGTTTATTGATCTTATTTGGAGAATTTTATCGGATAATTGGTTCTCTGTTCTCCTTAACGGTGAGTCCGATGGTTTCTTTCCTTCAACTAAAGGGCTTCGTCAGGGTGACCCCATCTCTCCCAGTCTTTTCATTATCATGGCGGAGGTTTTAAGCAGAAGTATTGATTTTCTCCATCGTACTGATCCCAGGGTTGTTTACTCCACCATCAGTGGCTGTCCCATTATTTCCCACTTAGCTTTTGCCGATGATATTATCATATTTTCTAATGGCAGCAAGAATTCTCTCCTTCTTCACAAAGATATTATCTCAGCTTATGAAGCTATGTCTGGTCAGAGCATAAATAGATCGAAGAGCTCATTTTATGTTGCTCTACTACATTCCCCCAGTCGATCCCCAGTGATTTCTAATATTCTCGGCTTCCAAGAAGGATCACTTCCTTTTATTTATCTTGGTTGCCCCATCTATTTTGGTAGAAAGAAGAAGCAATTATTTGACCCTCTGATTCTTAAGTTGCAAAATAAAATTGATTCTTGGATGGGCTATTTTCTAAACCCAGCTGGTCGAATTACGCTTATTAACCATGTGCTCCAATCCATAGCTATGTACCAACTTACTGCCATGGATCCTCCTGTATCGGTTATTACTCTATTGAACCGAATGTTCTCCAATTTCTTTTGGGGGCAAATTGATGGACATAAGAAGAACCATTGGGTTGCTTGGCAGAACTGTTGTCGCCCAACTGCTGAGGGGAGTCTTGGTATTCTTTCGATTTCAGATTCTATTAAAGCTTTTGGCCTCAAGCTTTGGTGGCGATTCAGAACCTCTAATAATATCTGGTCTCGATTTCTTAGTGTTAAGTACTGTTCCCGTGCACATCCATCAGTCTCCAATCTGAAAGGATCTCATATTTGGAATCGTATGTTGCACTCTAGAATTCTGGCAGAATCACATATTAAATGGATAGTGGGTCAAGGTAAATGCTCTATATGGCATGATCTTTGGCTTAATGACTCTCGCATTGCTCAGCCTCCTTCGAGCTCGCTGGTTTCGGTTCGAGATTTATTTCTAGACAACGAGACTCTCAATGAAGTCGCTGTTTCTGACCTTCCGATGACAACTCGGAACGCCATAACATCTCAACGCATCTCTATCAGTGCCGACGAATATCGTCCTTGCTGGGATCTTAATTCGAAAGGAAATTTTTCTATTTCTTCGGCTATTTCCATCCTCTCTCCCCCTCGCAACTCTTCGCTGTCTGCTAAATATATTTGGCACAAGAATCTGCCTCGACATATTAGTGTTTTCCTTTGGCGGCTTTTTCGAAAACGGCTGCCTATTGATGAAGGTTTATGGTCTAAAGGCTTTCTACTTGCTTCGAAATGCTCTTGTTGTGTATCGGGTGCTTTGGAAACGTTTGATCATGTTTTTCTTCAAAGCCCAACAGCAAAGGCAGTTTGGCTCCATTATCACAATCAGTTTGGCATCACTATTCGTCATCTCTCTATCCAGCAACATTGTTTGACTTGGTGGCTGTCTAAGAATTCTACTTTGTTTGCCATTCTTCCATCTTTTATCCTTTGGCATTTATGGAAGTTTCGCAACAAGGCTCTCTATGATTCTTCCAGACCTCCTATTGCAGCAATCATCAACTCTATTTCCCAAGATTTGAAGGATGTGTTGGTTTCAGCAAATTATAAAATCTCTGATCTCCTAAGCACTTCTCATTTCACATACAAACGGCCTAAACACATCACAATCCAACCTGTGATCTGGCAGCTCCCTCCTCTTGGTTATCTGAAAATGAATGTTGACGGGGCTAGTAGAGGCAACCCGGGCAATGGTGGTGGTGGAGGTATTCTCCGAGATTCTTCAGGTTCTCTTATTTTTGCTTTTCACAGCTTCTATGGTCCCTGTTCTAATATGGTTGCAGAGCTTCGAACTCTTTATCATGGTATCTGCTGGCTTAATTCCCATGATTATTTTGATGTCATCATTGAGACAGACTCCAAGGTTCTTTATGATTGCCTTTGCAATGGTTTCTCTTATCCTTGGGAACACACCTACATGTTCAGACATATATTCCGGATCCAAACGGAAAGACGGTTCTCTTTTAGTCATTGCTATCGGGAAGCTAACAAAGTTGCAGACAGCTTGGCTAATTTAGCTTGTGATTCCGGGTCTAATCGAGATTTTCTCTCCACCGCTGTTTTTCCTTAGATCCTAGTCAAACTCCTTATATTCGTTTTTCTTAATTGTTATTTCCTTTTCGAGGTCAGGCTCCTCCGTCTTCCCATTTATAAGGGCAAGGCTGGTTATCCCCCTCAAGTTTGTATGTTTTTTTTATTTTAATAAATTTCCGCAGGGTGCCGCCCCTGCTTCCATAAAAAAAATAAAAAAAATAAAAAAAAATTCAGGAAATTTAATTAATCAACTAAGCAGCAATCACAATTTATAAAGATCTTATGGAGGAGGGAAATCTAGAATTGAGGTTTCACTTGCATCTACTCTATTGCTTTTTAAGTATAGTATCAATCAATAACTTGGGTTCGTTCACAAAAGATAGATATAGATTGACAAATTATAATTCAGTCTACATCCTAAATAATCCATCCAATCTATATCCTAAGAACAAGAACATATGAATCTTATCTGTCACTTAAGTCATATATATGAATCTAGCCCTAACTTATCACTCTCGTGTATCGATAAGGTCAATTTATCACGATGGTGAGCCAGTGTACGACATATACATTTGGCCGTGCAGCTATCCGCACCTCTACGTATTTACTACTTGTGATTCCATTCATTTGGTCAAAGCTAGACAGTAAAGAGGTTGATAAACATTATGATCAACAAGAATTGAATGAATGAAAATATATTATGCAATAGATTTGATACAAGTTACCTCATAATTCCTAGATTAATGGACGGCTAGTTCATCCTTGAAGATGAACCAAACAGCGGGATGAAGGAATACATGAATCGATCTTCAAAATCTATAATTACAACTACTAAACTATGTAATACAAACTAAAATCGGTGTAAGAACCATCTACTAATTATTTCTGGACGTCATTTTTCTTTGGCCACCGTCTTCTATATATATCAAGGTGTTTTAGGGAGCATAGGAGGTTCAATTCAAGTGAAACACCCGTAAAGGCATTTTCTGGGTACCTTGCGGTCGCAAGGTGTACACACCTTGCGACCGCAAGGATCTTGATCGGGCTAGGCTGCTCACTGGGTACCTTGCGAGGGCAAGGCCTTGGAGGCATGCGGCCGCAAGGTGTCCGATTGTTTCTTTTGACTTCTTTTCAGCAATTGTACTTTGCACCCTTCCTCTAAGTCTTCAATAAAGGCTTTGTAAATCTCGTATTTTCACCTAAAAACCCTGAAGCTCACCATATAGGTCAAAAACACATATTAGTAGCCAAAAGCCTCATGGAATTGATATTTCTAAGTCATAAAAGTACCTGATAAAGACGTATAAAATACGTCTATCAATCATCTAATGGTTCGCTACGCCATTAAAAGAATGAAGAGCACACAATAATAACCAAGCGCATGGGTAATACTTCGCAAAAAGAAATTCTCTAAATTTTTCTACAAATCATATTGGTAGCCGAGACAAATAAAATTGGTTAACTACAAGCTCTCGCATGTTATAGTCAACCCTAACCTCCCCGACCTCTCAAATGGCTAAGGTGGTTCGATCGCATGTCAAACCTAGTCTCATAATGGCTATCGGTGTGTGTCACAAAACACCAACTATTAAATTGATTAGTTTGAAATATAATGGTAGCTCTCGCGGATCCTAAATATTTCTAAAATCATTTAATTAATGGTCAATTAATTAAAGGCATTAAGTTCACAAAATAATAACCAACATGAATGTGTAATAAATAAAGGGATAGATTAAATTAAAAGACTACATTGGACATAGAAAAATAATTGCATTCCGTAAATAATTGAAGCATAAACCAATTCAACATTTACAAATTTAATCAACCCAAGAAATTATAACAACTATCAAAAGTAGATATATGAAGAATTAAACCGAATAAATCACGTTCCGGTGTTGAAATCATTTGTAGATACTTCGTTGACTCTTGATTTGAAGCTCCACCTTCAATGGTGGACAATTAATGGAAGAGAGGAAGAAATTTTGGTGGAAATGGGGTGGTGCCCCATTTAGGGCTAACAGCCCCAAATTGGGACTTGTTGTGCAAAATAAGGTTGGCTGGAAGCTAAAATGGGAAGGCAGTGATCGATGTATTTTATACGTCGATTTTATATGCTTCTGTGACTTGAATTAGGCTATTTCATGAGTCTTTTGAGTACTAATATATGTTTTTGGTGAGTTTTGTAAGTTTCAGGATTGTTCGTGAAAATACGCGAAACTCCAGGGTTCTAAGTGCAAATTACAAAGAAAGAAGAATTGAAGAAAAATAAAGTCTGTCAATCTGGACACCTTGCGGTCTTGCGGACGCAAGGTGCCTCAGACCTTGCGACCGCAAGGTAGGCAGTCCCTGTCCCTCAAGCCAGCAATCGAAGAGCCAAAAAGCACACATACTGGAGACCTTGCGGACGCAAGGTATCCAAAGCACCTTGCGACCGCAAGGGTAGTAATGCGAATTCGGGTTTTCACACAGTCATTCGATTCGATCACAACTCCCAAGTATATATAGAAGTCAGGTGTCGAGCCTAAGCATAGAGAGGACGGCTGGAACCTCTCTTTACATAGATTTTAGGTAGTTTTAGATTGTATAACATAATTAGGTTTTGTAATTTCAAGTATTGAAGATCAAATCATGTCTTCCATCATCTTCATGTGCTGTTCATCGTCTATGATGAACTAAATCATCCCTAATCTAGGAGGTGGGAGGTAACTTGTATCGAATTTATGTTTTGATTCTCATATTTATGTCTATTCAATGCTTGTTGATTGTGTTGTTTATCAATCCCTTTATTATTTCGCTTTGAACAAATGAATGTAATCGCAAATAATAAAGGCTTAGAGGTGCGGATACCTGCATGACCAAGTGCATATGTCGTACATTGGCTCACCAACACAATAAATTGGACCTATCGAAGCACGAGAGTGATAAGTTAGGACCAGGTTCTTACATGATCTAGGTGACAGATAGATCATAAATCTAGGTGACAGCTAGATTACAGTTCCTGTGCTTAGGATATGGAATGGGTGAATTTTGCGGGAGAGGAGGCTCGAACCAATTGTTCAACAGACCATATCTATTTTTAGTGAACGAACCCAAGACATTGAATGACATTATTATGAATTGAACATAAAGGAGATATAAGTGAAACCCAGAATCCTAGATTTCCACTCACCATAAGATCTTCATATCTGTTATTACTGTCTAATTAGTTAACATCTATAACTAGTAAATTAGAGTAGAATTAAACATAAAAACCCCCCTTAGGTTAATAATTTGCTATCTATAACCGCACTGTTCGTGATCACTTGTCTCTGTGGGTTCGACCCTTGCTTCCGAGTCTATTCTATAATAGTCTTGTCCACTTGCAAGGAAAAAGATTAAATAAAACATCGATCAAGTTTTTGGCGCCGTTGCCGGGGACAAGCTAGTTCACGTAGTTAGTTTGTAGGTAGCGTGGTTTTAATTTAATTTAGTTTTTAGTTTAATTTTCTGTTTGTTTTTATAAAAATAAAAATACAAAAAGATTTTATTTTATTTTGTCTTAATAGTTAGTTGTTTTTAATTGCTTTAATTTATTTTTATGCAAGGTCGTAGATCTTTAAATCCTGAATTGGTAGACTTAGATCAAGAGATAAATATTGTTAAAAGATACCAAAGATATTTTAAAAATCTAGTTTTTTTTTTTTTTTTTTTTTAGAGAAGCAGGGCGGCACCTGCGAGATTTATTAAATAAGGAAAAAGAATACAAACTTGAGGGGGACAACCAGCCTTACCCTTTGAACGGGGGGACAGAGGAGCCTTACCTCGAAAAAGAAATACATCTGAACGAAAAAACTCAAGAAATACGAACATAAGGAGTTTTCCTAGCATCTAAAGTAATAAGACCTTTAATAGCACGGGGGATGTCAAAATCCGAGTGGAAATAAAAGTCTGCCTGAGAGTCACAAGCCAAATTAGCAAAGCTATCTGCAACTTTATTAGCTTCCCTAAAACAGTGCTTGAACGAATAACGACCTTGGGTACGAAGCCGAAAAATATCTCGGTATAAATAAGCATATTCCCAAGGATATTTATGGTTCTCGTTAATACTGTCATGAATAACCTTAGAATCAATTTCGATAAGAACATCTCGATATCCTTGCTCAAAAATCCAAAGAAGACCAGAGTGAAGGGCTCGCAATTCAACCATCATGTTTGTACCATGGCCATAATGATTGGAAAAAGCATAAATGCAATGGCCATTTGAATCACGTAAAATGCCACCACCTCCGCAAATACCCGGGTTACCTCTACTAGCCCCATCCGTATTCAACTTGAAACAACCGAAGGAAGGGCTCTCCCAGAAAACAGCCTGTATAGTTACTCTCTTTCGCTCCCATAAGAAATTTTAGATGTGATTGATAAATCCGATATGTAATAATTTTCAGCTTGGAGAATGTCTCTAAGATCCGAATTAATGAAAGAGATCAAGGAGTGAACTGATTGCTTAACTCCTTCAAAAACTGCACAGTTGCGAAATTTCCATATGTGCCAAAGAATGAGCGCTGGCACCAAGATAAAAACTATGGATTTACGATGAAGCCACCAAGCAAAGCATCGTTGGGAGATGATTGCAGGGGAGGTGGGAACACCGAAGATAGAATGAAAGTAATTCCAAACTCTAGTAGCTGTTTGGCTTGAAGCAAAAACATGTTCAAAAGTCTCTATGTGTCCTGAGTCACAGCAGCTACATTTTGAAGCCAAAATCAAACCTTTTCTCCAAAGACCCTCATCAATGGGAAGACGACAACGGAAAAGCCGCCAGAGAAAAACACTTATCTTCTTGGGCAGAGACTTATGCCAGATAAAATCTGAAGAGAGTAATCTATTTTGACCGGTGCGAACAATCGAAAGAGCTGAATTTAAAGAGAAATCACCTTGAGAGTTGCCTTTCCAGCAAGCTCGATCCTCTTCTTCAGATAGAGAGATAAACTGGGAAGAAATTGTGTCCGAAACTGGGCTAATGCGAGAGAGGGGACTGGACAGAAAGTCTCGAACAGTTAATATGCTACAATCTGGCGGCTTGT
The DNA here is from genome assembly GCA_013146195.2 of Codonopsis lanceolata. Lineage (NCBI taxonomy): Eukaryota > Viridiplantae > Streptophyta > Magnoliopsida > Asterales > Campanulaceae > Codonopsis > Codonopsis lanceolata. The sequence goes on from CM028377.1 coordinate 174,099,005, forward strand.
CAAGAGAGAGATTATGAATCCAAAGATCAAACCAAGGGGAACAGTCACCCTTGCCAATGATCCAAAAAATATGAGGGGCAGTTTGATCTCTAGCTTTAAGCATCCTTCGCCATATGTGAGAACCTTTTGAGGATACACAATTCGGGTGAAGACGAGAGCAATATCTGGCAGCTAGAAAAGAGGACCAAAGATTGGAAACAGTTCGGAATCTCCACCATAATTTCATACCGTAAGCTTTTATCAAATCCGACATAGCATTAATCCCAAGACCTCCTTCAGAAACAGGCCTGCAGCAGTTTGCCCAAGAAATCCAGTGACTCTTATTTTTTCCTTCCAGCTGACCCCAGAAGAAATTAGAGAAGATCCTATCAATCATAGCCACAACAGAAACGGGAGGATCGAGCGAAGCTATCTGATAGCAAGTGATAGAGAAGAGAACATGCTTTATAAGAGTAATTCTACCAGCAGCATCTAGGAAGGACCCCATCCAAGAATGAATTTTCCGCTGAAGTTTGATTATAAGGGAATCAAAATAAGCCTTCTTCTTCCGACCACAGTAAAGAGGGCAACCAAGATAAGTGATAGGAAGAGTACCCTTTTGGAAATCCAAAACAGAATTAATGAGGGAACAACGTTGAATATCCACGGATGGAGCAACATAAAAAGAACTCTTTGATCGATTAACAAGCTGACCAGAGGCTCTCTCATAATCTGTAATAAGATCCTTATGCTGAGTAAGAGATGCTTTACTTCCATTACAAAATATTATAATGTCATCTGCAAAGGCAAGATGGGATATTATAGGGCATCCACTGGAAGTCGAGAAGATGGAAGCAGGAGAATTTTTCTGAAGACGATTGAGACTTCTACTAAACACCTCAGCCATGATAATAAAGAGACTAGGGGATAAAGGATCCCCCTGTCGAAGCCCTCTAGATGAAGGAAAGAAGCCCACAGGATCTCCATTTATGAGAACTGAGAACATATTATCAGAGATAAGACGCCAAATAAGGTCAATAAAGATCTCATGAAATCCAAACTTCCGAAGAACATTAATAAGGAAGATCCAAGAAACCCGATCGAAAGCTTTAGCCATATCAAGTTTTAGAACAATATTGGAACCATTAACCTTTTTTCCCAGATAACTCATCATCTCCTGAGCTAAAAGAATATTGTCCTGGATAATTCGCCCTTTAGTAAAAGCACTCTGGTTCTCTGAAATAATATGAGGAAGAATAAGAGCAAGCCTGGAAGAGAGGATTTTAGAAATAACTTTGGAGCAGAAGTTACACAAACTAATAGGGCGGATGTCTTTGAAAGAGGTAGGGTGATCAATTTTAGGAATTGTGGCAATAATGGTACTAGACCAAGAGCGAGGGAGAGAGAATCCTGAAAAGAATTCCAAAATGGCATTATGAAAATCCACTCCGATAATATCCCAACACATGGAGTAAAATTTTCCTGTAAACCCATCAGGTCCTGTAGCACTATCTCCATTTAAACCATTAATAGCAGTACGAACTTCAGACATAGAGGGAGGAGAGATAAGAGAATCATTCCATTCTGAAGTAATGAGAGAGGGAATCATATCCAGATTAATTGGGGAACAACCATCAGATTGGAGCTGAGATTTAAAGTACGAGATAGCAGCTTGCTTGATCTCAGAATCTGTGGTTAAAATATTCCCCTCAGGATCCATAATAGAGTGGATATGAAGACGGCGTTGAGCTTGCTTAACCGAAGCATGGAATAATTTTGTATTGCCCTGCCCTTTTTTCAGCCATTTAATTTTAGCTTTCTGCTTCCAAAATTCCTCCTCTCGTAAAAGAAATTGACGAAGATTGGCTTGGGCCTTCATTAAATTTTCCCGATTAGAAGGGGAGTTGTTAATCTCATAATAAAGCTCCATCTCCAAGACTTCTTCCTCAGCAGCCCTAAGATTTTCAAAAATGTTTCCAAAAACTGTGTTGTTCCAGGATTTTAATGCAGCTTTAACGTTCCGTAACTTACAAGAAAATTGCTGCATAGGTCTACCCGAAACAGTTTGGTTCCAGGCTTGTAAAACTGTCTCCTTAAATGTTACATGATCTGTCCAAGCATTAAGAAAACGAAATGCCACTGAGCGGTGGGAGGCATTCTTAACAATTGAAGTAAGCAATGGAGTATGATCCGAACAGGTCCTATTCAGGTGCTGAACTGCAGTGTTTTGAAAATTGTCCAACCAATTCGTGTTACATAAAACCCGATCAATTCTTTCATGGATTGTAGCTGTTCCCTCCCTCTTATTCCACCAAGTGTAAGCACTTCCAGAAAATCCCAAATCAATTAAACCCGTTGCAGAAAGACAAGCATGAAAATCTAGAGCCCCGGCGCGATCCCAGCCTGAACCACCACTTTTTTCACAAGGGTCTAGGATAATATTAAAGTCGCCCCCAAGCAACCAAGGCATATGAGAGTGGCTGGAAGATATACTAATCAGATCATCCCACAAATCCTGCCGGTCCCGGGTGTCACATCTCGCATAAACACAAGAAAAAAGAGCATCATTCGACCAAGAGAAATGTTTAATTTGAAGGGTAACTTGCTGAGATGTTTCCTTAACAAGGTGACAAGTGAAATTAGATTTGACAAACACCCAAATTGAACTAGACGAGTTCGAAAAAGAGAATCTGAAGTGAAGACGGCGAGTTATAAGATCAACTTTAGATAAAATCAAGCTTGGGCTCAAAGATAGCAACCACAGAAATTTTATGGAACCTTAATTAACTGTTTAAGACGGCAAACTGTTGGGTCATTGCCTATACCCCTTACATTCCAGAAAAGAACCTTACAATCCATTAATTAAGATTAGAAGAAGTGGGAACCTGGGGCTTGGTAGCCTGAGATCGCGTTTGACGGTTTGAAGGAGGAATAGGAGGCTTGGCTTTTGAAGTAGATGGAGGAATGCGCTGTTCTAAGTTGAGAGCTTGCAAAAGGATAGTATCATCATCATCTTCATTGTCCAAAATGTTTAGAACTGCAAACCTGTTAGGGGAGATGCAATCTTGCCTTTCAGAAGTGATTGGATCATCAGACTGAGAAGATTGAGCATCGATCCCGAACTTTAGTAGGAGAAGAGATAGTTGGGGCTTCTTGGGAATTTGAAGAAACAACTTGAGCAGGCAATGAATTTTTTTCCAAATTAGAGGCTTCCTTCTCAGTTAAAGTAGTACCACTGTCGTGATTAATAGGAGGCAATTCAGGATCAGATCTTTGAACATTAACCTCAGCAGGGAGACAAGGGCTTTTCCCTTTTATAGATGAAGTAAGGTGATCTTGATCATTGTTTCCAACAGGCCCGATAGGATCAACAATAGGATCTGGATTGGCACTAACCTGTTGAGCATTAACCGAGGGTGGTGGGGCTTTTTTAGGAGTCCAACGCTGTTTAGTAGGATTAGGGGCGGGGTCTTGAGCATCAGGAACAAATTGGCTAGGGTTTTTAACTTTGCATGTGAATTCACTATGTCCCTGCCGAAGACAATGGCTGCAGTATGTTTCACCAAGAGGCCGCCAAAACTTGGATACAAAGAACCACAATCCACCCAAACCCTCTTTGGGCAAATGTGAAGAAGATCTACTTCAACACAAATACGGGCAACGCTTGGACGGGAGAGATTGATAGTCGGTTGATCGAGCATTAGGGGACGTCCAAACAAGGAAGCAAGAGAAAACAAGGCCGATTTATTGAACAAATGGAT
>CM028377.1:174102844-174122844 GCA_013146195.2 Codonopsis lanceolata
TTGTTTTAAAAATGATCCTTAAACTAGCAACTTTAAAATCTCCCGACGACTAAAGAGTACATATAAGCTTATCCCACTTCATCAACACAAACAATCGACTTAATTCTATCATGCATCGGTATCCACCAAAGGGGCTAATTCCATAAAATTACGTTAAACCATCTCGAACCGATAAAATACGATCCATTGGGAGGGGGCCACCTAAACGAACACCACACCAATTAGAGTCCCAAAAGAAATTACGCCATGCCCGACTATCCAACTACTGTTGTTGAACTCTCCACATTTGACCCATTATAGCACTCCAAGGTCTCGAGGCAGCCCATATGAATATGAAAACCTAATCACCCCCATATTTGGTCAGCGAGGCGAGCCCATGACTTGTACCTTGCATAGGCTCCAAGCCAATTTGGCGTGCAAAGATTCCATGATATCGAGAGATCTAATGCCCAAACCCCCTTCCTCAAAAGGCGGAAAATCTTTCCCCAAGCTAACCAATGAATGCGAGAATCCCATTAGATCCCATAAAAATTAGCCATTTTCATCTCAATGCGATGAAGAAGAAGAAGGCGAGGAGCGGGATAGTAGTGGGTATATCAAAGCATATATCGGGATCTGCAAAGGGCGAGACTTAACAAGGGTAAGTTTAGTTCGAAGGACATAAGGCGAGCTCCCCACCCATTAATGCGCCTAGAGATCCGATTCTCATAATCCTCGAAGTAACTTCTTCGAGCTCGAACTTCTAAAATATTGGAAGACCAAGATACTTCATAGGCCACACTGTGAGAACAACAGACCATTCTTCAATTCGAGCAATCTTTCTACCCGAACATCTTTTAGAAACAAAGAAACCACTCTTTTGAATATTAACAAGCTGCTCCGAACTCTTCTCATAACACGTCAAGACTTTACGCAAACCATAAATAGAGGCTTTACCGCGTTGCAAAGAGAAGCATGTCATCAGCGTAAAGCAGGTGTGAAATAACTATATCCCCTTTGCCATGATGAAATGTTTAATCCTCCCTTCAAGGACAGTCTTATTAATATTATACGTAAAAACTTCCTGAGCCAAAATAAACAACAAGGGAGATGAAGGATCTCCCTGACGAACTCCACGGTGAGATTTTAAAAAGCCAAAGTTCTCCCCGTTAATGCGAAGCGAATACCATACACTGTTAATGAGATTCTGAATTAAATTACAAACCTCCTTACTAAAACCATGTGCACCAAGAGCCCGATCCAAAAATCCCATTCTAAGCGATCATACGCCTTAGACATGTCCAATTGAAGCGTGTTACCACCTCGACCTTTTATCTATCCTTTGGACCGGTTCGTGAGCCGTGAGAATATTTTCTGAATACTCCTTCCTTTAACAAAACCGGCTTGCTCATGAGAAATCGAGCGAGGAAGAAGATGAGAAAGTCGGTTAGCTAAAATGTGCGATAATATTTTGCAGGAAAAAATTGCAAAGACTTATAGGCAGTAAATCCCCAAACCCATTTGGATTCGGAACTTTGGGAATTAAAACCAAAGTTGTGGAAACCATACCCCTATGCAAAATTTTACCATTGAAAAATTCACGAACTGCACCACAGACCTCTGGCTTAATGATCTCCCAACAACCCTCATAAAACCATCCTGTAAAACCATCCGTCCCGGGCGCACTATCTGGAATAAGCCCTTTAAATGCATCCCAGACTTCACCTTCCGAGGCGTGAGGCGAGAATAATATTTTCCTCCATTGAGACTTTATTTGGAAACCCATCAAATAAAGAATCATCCACCATGTGATTAGTCGAAGAAAAAACTGAAGAAAAATAATCCACTGCCATCGGCCCGACCATTGTAATATCATCACTCACTGTACCATCTTCCAATCTGATCCAAACAGAATTATGATGAAACCTGTCTTTAATACTTGCATGAAAGAAGGCTGAATTCCTATCCCCCTCCCTCAGCCATTGCTGCCGAGACTTTGTAACAAGCAACTCCTCATCCCACTTTAGAAGCTGCCAAAGCTATTTGCGAGCTGTTGTTAAAGTATCCATAACAGCCGCATCTGCCCCTTGCTGCATATCAGCCTCTAAGAGAAGGATATCATCTTGAACACGCTTTATATTTCGTTGCACATGACCAAAGACGTTCAGTTCGGTTCAATTCTTCAAAGCACCACGGGCATTGCAATTTCGAAACAATATGTCCATAGCCGATCCTTCAACATGGACCTGCCATTGATTCCTAACAAAGGTTATAAAATCTGGATGATCTAACCACATTCGCAAAAACTTGAAACCACCTCCTTTTTTTGCAGTATCCCGAAAATCTAAAATCAAGGGAACATGATCAGAGTTTGACCTAGCTAAATGACGAACACGCAATCGAGGACACATGGATTTAAACTGACCATTTATAAGAATTCTGTCCAGCCTTTTCCATATCCTATGCCCATCACCTTGGTTGTTACACCACGTAAATCGACTACCCTCATATCCCGCATCATCCAATCCGGCTTTCAACATGAAATCATTAAACTCTTCCATTTCATTAATGATGCACGGAGCACCCCCAAGCTTTTCAAAAGAATTAGAAATAACATTAAAATCCCCCTCCGACAAACCACGGATCATTACATCTGGTCGAAAAATCCTCCAAATCCGCCCAAAGATTCCTCCGACCCTCCATAGAGCATTTAGCATAAACAAAAGAAGCCAAAAATTTAATAGCAGAATCCATATGAATAGAAACTGTAATAAATTGATCTGCATTCCACCAAGTCTACTCTAACATAACTATGCCAAAATAACCAAATATGACTATTTTCTGGGTTCCCATGCATGCAGCCATCGAATTTCAGCTTACGACAAATACTAGAAATTCTATCTCCTTTAATTTTTGGTTCCAAAATTGCACAAACAAAAGGTTTATTCTGACGTTTTAACTGACGAAGATATCATCTAGTCGCTTTGTTACCAATACCCCGGGTATTCCAAATAAGTATCGACATAAATAAACGATTAATTTGACTTCTTCCGAGCCTTAGTTTTAGCCCTGGTAATACGCACATTATTCGATTTGCCTTGCTGAAGTTGTTGCTTCTTCCCTTCCTTGGCTCTATCCTTGCAGAAAACTATGAAAGATTCACGCAATTGAACGCTGTTGATATCTTCATCTGTAAAATGGTCTGCCCATTCCTCTATTTTATCTTCATAATCTCCGCCCGTAGAATGAGCTTTCCCAAATTTTCGAGGTTGCTTATGCATAATATCATCCCATAATTGACCCATTACATCTGAACCAGTGTCAACACCTTTAATCCCAATATCATTAGACTTGCCTGTGCCCTCACAATCCTTAGTTAGAGCTGCAAAATTTTCGGCTGGTTGAGACGTAGGCCTCGCCAAACCCCCAATCTGGCTATTAGACTTATCCAACAACTCCTCAACTTCCTCAACCAAATCTTCCAAAACAGCGAAAGGGTTGGTCTGAGTTAAACCAACATCTGCCCTTTGATTTTCTAAAGGCTTATTCAAAGACTTTGTAGCCTGTTTTTTATTAACATCAATTTGCTCACCATTCTTAGCCACCACTTGACTAGTCTAAGGATTTGGGCTCGTAACCACCTTAGGATTATTCGGGATCCTAATTGGCTCACAAACCTGATCATCACAAACATCTATGACCTATGCGTCCTTATTGTTCCCTTGTGAATTTTTTTCATTGGATACCGATGCCTCCATGGGATTCCTCGACACCCCAACTGGTTCCCATCGTGGAACTGACTTTGGCGGAGCCGAAGGCCCTTGCCGAGATTCTACCTTATCCTTTCCCTTCGAAACTGTAGCCGGATTGGGCCTTTGCACATTACCAGCTATAGGTTCTTCTGTTACATGGTCTTCATGCCTCTCCTTATTATCATTATCCTGCACTCTACGCTGTCCTTTACGACATCTATCCTTTGTATGTCCCAGAAGGACACATCCAACACAATAAAGAATATTACCTTCGAACTCCAAGGACTGCCAAAAACCTTGTTCCTTGCTAGTTCCAATCCAGAAACGAGAGGGCAACGCCTCTGCAACACCCACCTCAATACATATTCTGGCAAAAGCAGGTCGAGAGAGGGCAAGGGTCTTCTCGTCAGCCCTTAGAAATTTCCCCAGAGAATTTCCAATACATTGCAGGAAGGGATGGATTGAAGAAAGTTAACGGTAAGTGATGCAGACGAACCCAAACAACGACGTTAGTGCTATCTTTCCGAAAGGCAAAATCCGAGACCATCTAAATGATCTCGCATACTTGATCGAATCATGGGATTCCTTAGACAAGGCGAGTACCAAATCTTCTGGCGATGCCAGCCTCACCATAACATGTCTAGGATCTAAAAGACCTACCACACACGGTTCTTTCAACTTCCATGAACGTGCTATCTTTTCTTGAATAGCATAAACCGATGGCCTACCTGCCGAAAATTTAAGAATAATAGTGTTAACAAACTGTTTATCAGCCGCCTCAATCTCTAGTGGTGTGAATAAACACCCGGGTTCACCGTTAACTGTTGTAGTTTGTCTTGGCGCCAAAGGGATTGATTGAAGAACTGGAGCATTGTTGCCGCAACGCCTTAGCGCCTTGAGGCATAGGAAGGAGGAGTCGGCATAGGCATGGTTGCAGATTGGAGAAAGTGGTGGGGCATTTGCAAAGTTGGTCAAATTTGGCCATGCCGTCCAAGATAGTGAAGAAAACCCTAATAGGCTAAAGGCACTGAGTTTGCTAGGGTTTTTTAGAGAGAGAATTTTTCCACACACACACACAGACATATATATATATATATATATATATATATATATATATATATATATATATATATTAGGACACTTCATGACCGGTCAGTTTTGGTATCTCAAAATTAATGACCAATCCTATTGTACATACACTGGGGTTGACCAATAGTTTTAGTGGTATCTCACTAGAACAATTGAATGGTGGATCCCAGAAAGAGTATAGACCCTTCGCCCAGGATTTGACCGATTTTGTGAAGTCGAAAGGTAGGTGGAATACGAAGGTATTATACTCTGGAGAAAGAATCTGTTGTTCCAGGACATACTAAAGATAGTCAAAACAAAGTTATGCTTGTCCTACCAGCTTTAAGACAATAAACAAAACAACTTTTAATAATAATGATGCGCACTGTACTTTCCCGAGCCAAACACTTTGAGCCTTGCCTTCTCATACATTACCCTCGACCATGTTTTCTCCCAAAAACCTATCCCGGACCTCGAAAGGAAGAAACAGTACCGGTCGTCTAATTAGAAATTTGGGTTAAAAAACATAAGACAGTTTAGGAAATACAGATTTGGGGTGCAGAAACAGTAGAAAGTTTAGAGGATACAGATTTGGGTTCAGAAGCAGAGATCAGTTCAGATACAAACTTGGGTAGAATGGCGGCCGAAAATGAACAAACCTCCATGAATACCAATACAGAAACTCCCGAATATCATCCAAGTTCAGAGTTCCAAGAGTGGCTCAAACAAGAGTTAGATGCCCATATGGATAATGTAACGCCCCCAAACTTGGTACCAACACCGCGGTCCCACCATTTGGCCACGTCACCATCAATCATAACTTAATTCATAAATGTTTCAATCTCATAATAATTAAATCTTAAACATCCTTGACTAAAGTCAAAATAAACCCAAAATAATTAAATTCAAAATCTATCTAATACTTAACAAGAGTCTATAATTTATTTAAAATACTATCGAGTAATTCAATAAGAAAAGACTAAATCCAAAATTTTCGGAAGCCGTCATCTTGGTCTACCTGAACCGAAATCATCTATTAATTCTTATACATTACCTGAGAAGAAGAGTATGAAGGGCTGAGCGAACAATGCTCAGTAAGTTCATATACAACCTCTCCGGTTACTAAGGAGGAGTTGACCAGAAATAAATCAGAGATGGATATTTTTAGAATAGTCCAAATTCATTATTTAAAAATCGATAAGCGGAAGCAGTTTTTTTTTAAATGTCAAACAGAAGATCGGAATTCCAAAGAAATATAAATACTCAACGATTGATTCGAGTAGCCCACTGTCATCAACCGTCTCATGCCAGTTGAAGACAACAAACTACTCACAGATATATACTCAGGATTCCAAGTTAAATATAATAATGCAACAAGTAAACTCGAGTAACCAATTGTCATCAACCGTCCCATAGCAGCTGATGACAACAGATTATTCACAGAATTCCATGATCACATAAGCAATTCATAAATCATAGTTCATAGTTCATAGATCAACTTCACATATCATAGTTCATAGAGCATTGGTATATCCAGATAACCACACAATGGGCCAAGTGGCGTTCACAAGCATCATAGTTCATCGTTTCATAATTCATAGTGTCATAAATTCAACTTAGTGATCATGGTAGAATTTCAAGTAATCAAATACTTTTACAAAATCAGGCATCGCCAAAAATCATACTTTTCATATTAAAGGTATCTCACATGAAATTTAATAATTATGTGAGAATTAGCAGAAAAAACAATTCATGAGTTCGAACGAAGTCTAAGCGACGGAGTTCGAATTCAAATGCCGATTTAAAGTCGATGTACATTTCAAGTAACATTGATATCAAGGAAGTAATGGAAACCTAACGAACGGTACATAAAAGATTGGAGACATAAAAGAGGTATAATCTCTTACCTCGAAATGCATAGTGTAGGTGATTCCGTAACACAATTGATCGTCCTAAGCCTGCTTGTCCAATTCTAAAATTACAACGTAACAAGTCACTTACTAATATTATTCTACTAATTAATTTCTTACGTTCATACCAAATCATAATCCTCAACAATTAACATATCCTAAACGTACACTTATTACTAACTTAAATTAAACTTCCAACAAATACCTTACCAAATGTATTAAAATACTAATATATATTTTCTTTATAAAATACAACTTCTTGATACTATAAAATACTCATATTAAAACATCATAAAATTTTATTCACCAAAAGTCCAACTTACATACTAACAATGTTGTGTTTCAAAAAAAAAAAAAAAAAGAAGAAAAAAGAAATATATATATATATATATATATATATATATATATAAACCTAATGATGGAACTTGATTTAGATTAAACACACAGACACGGTCAACACACACACACACAATTGAAGATATTTTCTATTTATTTGTACTATATATGAATGTATTATATATACATAGTATTTAAACACACTAACACACATGAACCATACTCACAGAACACACACCTTCACGATTGTTGTCACCTTTGCTCTGCTTCCTGCCGTCGATTATAGGATTAATTATATAGGTCCAACACGATTATAATATTAATTAACACCAATTAATTTTTTTAGCTAAAATTATCGGGGTATTACAGATAAAGTGACAAACCATATGATTTGGAACCTTTTAGAAGGATTGGCATAAATCTTCAATCGATTTTCTGTACAAGTCAAGAAACTGCCGGTCTCAGTTGAAAACTCATTTTCCTGCCTAAACACCAACTTTCCCTCTCCAACAGAAAATGCCTTCCCTCAAAACACCAACATATTCAATGTCTTTTCCCCTAACTGAAACACCAATCCCTTTACCCGAGATTCCATCATCCCATTTTAAACTATCAACAATCCTCCCCCACAAGGCATTCCACTTCCAAACACCAACCTAACCCTCTCTTACCCCAGTACCTTTCCCCAAAACACATCCCCAGTTAGCAATCCATAGAGCTACTTTACCAATGACCCGGTAGCAACCAACACCTGACACCTGTCATAAAACACCTAGAACACCAGCAAGGAGGACCAATAAGACAACCATATACAACCCCTTCCAAGAAAAGCAAACACCCTCATTACCCCCGACTCAATACTGACCAAACCAAGGAAGAAGGGACAAAACACATTCACCTTACTCAAGGACCAGGTCTCGGTCAAGCAGCTCGCCCCACTCCAAAGGGAAAGGACATCAAAAGGGACCCATGCATTATAACACTTTGCCTGCTTCAAGATTTGTTATTTTTTGAACATTGTGGCTGCACAGATATCTCAAACCACTCGAGGGTTACAAACCCCCAAGCCTGATCCCTGACACATGGAATCGCTCTAGTGCTGAATATCACCGAGTAGCGGACACTCTACTAACAAATGCTACATGCTCTAGAATGCTATCCAAGACCTCATTGATAAAAAAAATTGTCACAATACTAGATGTGGTAAATGACCCCTTGCCTCGGATTAAGATAATCAAGGCTAATAATGTAACAACTCACACCTCTGCTCAGTCCAAAAATGAGACGACCCGACCTTCAATCTTTATACGAGCCTTGGGTCGAGCGTCGAACAAACATATAAAACAAAAAACCACGTGCAAAGACCCCACTAATAATGGGCTAATAAACTCACCTAATAAAATATAATCACTCATATGATTAATATAAACACCACAACCAACCAACTAGCGTAATATAATACACAAGCACAAAGTTAAACTCCGACATTAAAAGGATAGTACAAAACCAGTAACGTCAAAGTACCCAAAGTAGAGCTTATATAACTCTACATAACAACAACCATGTCCTCACACTATACAAATGCAAACTCCCATGGAGCTGCATAACAAAAGACAACATGTTGTTCACGCGTGCCTCGTTTGTCTCACCGTGAACTCCGTACCTGGCTGGGATCTAAGAAAAATAAATAAAAGGAACGGGGTGAGTGATAACTTAGTAAGTTACTAAATGCAGCTACATGGCATGTTGTTATGCACATGTTATAAACACATCTGTAAAAGTATAGTTGTACATATACTTACACACATTACGTTGATCATGTTATAGTACACATTGACTCAATGTAATTAAACATATAATCAAGATATTGTAGACACCCCAATTTCGTACCCCTGGTATGTGACTGACATAAAATATCAAGAACTGTTAAAACTTAACAAATGTCAAGTTACAGGAGTCAACAATGCGAAAAGCAGGATGCGCAGCAGAGTGAAGCTGAGGGGGTAAAGTGCAAAAATCCGGAAGTTGCAAAGCTACATGGTGCCGCACCAAGGCCCCTTGGTGCCGCACCAAGGGTGCCTTGGCCGCACCATGCGCATCACTGTTCTCTCTCTCAGAAGCCGGATTGTACAATTCCTGATGCGCAAGGTACAAGTTGCGGATGCACGGAGAAGAAACTGACAAATTCCCAGCGTGTCCTCAGCCTCTACTATAAATAGAGACCCCCGGCCTCTCATTTCGACACACAAATTGATCCGCGATTTTTAGATCGCAGCGAAGCTCTGCTTCGTTTCCTTCTATATCATTAGTACGAGAGGTGGGAGATAGGTGAGTGGAAGCCCCAATAGTCTCCAAACCCCGTCCAAACTCTGCCAAATCAAAAACCCACAAGTTATAAGTGATCCCTAGCCTAGTTGTTAGGTATCCACCTCACTTCCCAAATCAAAATCCCAAAGTAGCCGTTACTACTGCCGAGTAGCAGTGAAATCAAAAACTAAGCCGGTCACGCTTGCCCAACCAAACAAATTAAAACTACCACATATAAGCCGCCACTCTGCCCAAATCAAAACAACAACCACACAACAAACAACACCCGAGAAGGACAGAGCGAGCACACCGCCGCTCTAAAAGGTAAAACCTTTAAGGGCGCTTTTATTTGTTTATTTATTTATTTGTCTACTTATTATTTATTAAAGTTGTATTTAAAATCCGGCACAATGTAGTCATTATAAGCCGTTGTGCTGCCCGGATTAGATTAGGAAATATTATGTAAAAGAGCCGTTATAATGGCCAAATATTCTTAAATATGTTTGTAATTATTGGAAGGAAACGACTGCGAGTCCGTAAATAATGTGGCCATGAATGTATTTGTTTAAATTTCCCATGTCATTATAATACCTTATTTATTTGCTAAATATATGTGACAATAAGCATACTTGACCAAAAACCATTTCGAGACCGAAAGAGCGAGTTGGGTGCCTACACTTTCCCAACTCGTAACTTAGCCTCCGAACTCGCTTTTTAAAATCTCGTTTTTCTTTTTCTACGGTTTTTCTTTATTTTTCCTTAAAATAAAGATGGCGACTCTAAAACATTCGAGATCCGGTGGGGCCTCGAAACATTCTCTCTTTGCACTTTCATGTTCTCCCCTAAACAAGGGAGATACGGGAATGGAGGGGTGATGCATTCACATATCCTGGTATCCCATAAACAAGGGATAACTTGATACGGGAAACCCATAGCTCCCATAGTGATCTGAATGGGCCATAAAGCTATTTTCAATAAATCCATAGTGGGGGCGTCGCAATATCCTTTCTTGAACTTCTCCGTTTTCCCCTAAAGAGAACAGGGGAGATTTTGAATGGAAGGGTAATGCATTCCCATATCCTGGTATGCCCAAAACAAGGGATAACTTGATATGGGAAACCATCAGTTCCCATATTGGATACAAAATCCACTCAGGGCAACGAGAGGCACATTCCAACGTGCTAATATAGACTGACACTCCTCTCGCACTTTTGATTTCGTCTTCCCTAAACAAGGGAGGGTGGAGCGAGAGCGGTGGTGTCCGCCGCGTCACGCGCACCCTATCCAAGGGCGCGCTGAGTCGCCAGGAACCTCATAGTGGCGACTCAGCAGGGGAGTTGTTTTATTTTAAATAAAATGGAGGGCTAGACTAAAAATAAAACTTTTTGTTTTTATTTGTTTCGGCTGATATGCTTGTCATATTAATTTACGCATTTGAATAAAGTGTTCCCATACGGCCGTGGCTATATTTGTGGATATGATCCTCCATCTCGCAGCAGTTTCGTTCCGATAACTGTTACATGCATGTTTAAGAGTATAAAAAAATTTCAAAAAAATAATAATAAATATATATATATATATATATATATATATATATATATATATCAAAAAAAAATTCGAAAAAAATAATATATATATTATATATATTACAAATAAATTCCGGGCAGCACAACAAAAGAGTTGGGGCTTTACTTCCGGCTCTATATTATTATTTATTTCCATTCATTTTCTTTTTCATTTTATTCTGTACATTTATACATATCTACATTCATTCTGTCATTTTATTTTGGGGACATAGGACCAAAATTTGTAATTAATAGGGATAGATAGTTTCCCCACTTTTCTTTCTATTTCTTAATGTGATGTGCTTGCTTGCTTGCGTTCAAACTAAAAAGCCGAGAAAATCCACACAAACAGCAAGACAGACCATAACTGTTTTATTTTTCTGTTCATATATCTGTAAATAAATAAAGATTTTACTGCTTTCTAGATACCACACACACGCACATGCATATAGCTATATTCCGAACTGTTACCCTAAACCATAGCCATCCTACCCCCTGCATGAGCCAACGTTAGAATGCATTTAGATTCTCAGGACACTTCATTGACCGACCGGTTTTTGCATTTTTGAATCGTGAATCAGCCCCTGTCAAAAAAATACAAAAAAAAATGATATAAAAAAAATAGAGAAAAGCAAAAATAAAAAATAAAAAATAAAAATAAATAAATATATATATATATATATCTAAAAAAATGCGCAAGTTTAGAAAAAAAAATGAATTATAAAAATAACTGCGCAACAAAAAAAAAGATAATAAGCAGGGGCTGATTTATTATTCTCTGATGTTCGACCTAGACCATTTCGAATGGTGGATCTAGAAAGAGTATAGGCCCTTCGCACAGGACCGATCCGATCTGGGGAGTCAAAGGCGAGGTGGAATCGTTGGTCTTATACTGCGGAAAAAGAATCCCTTGTTCGAGGAAAGTCTGAGGCTGTCAAAATAAAGCAAGTGCTTATCCGGTCAATTGTAGGGAACAAAAATAAATAATAATAAAATACACTAATAAAGGCACGCTGTACTCCAAACCCAAAAAGCCTTCAGCCAGCCTTCTGATACCTCTATAACCCATTTTCCTCAGAAACGTGGCCCGAACTTGGAAAGCGAGGGATAATCTTGGCGGTTGATACGAAAATCTGAAAGAAATCGCGACCGAAGGTATCGATGTCGGATCGAACAAAGGCGAATGGATCGGCAGAAAGCATCCGAAAGCGGTATGGCAACAGATGAAGCGATATGAGTCTGGTCAGGGGCTCGGGGATATGCTCGACTCGGTAATGACGGCGGTGGCTAGACGAATTTGGTGCACGAGATGAATGCTTGCTAAGCCAAATAACAAGTCTTATACAAAGTCAAAAACCCAGTGGTGAGGTAAACTCTTCCCCTACAATCCCCCAGGAAGCATCCACATCTCACGTGCCTCCAAACCCAACTCCTCAGCCAAACAATAACCCACCAAATATGGCCACTATCCTAAATCCCAATCCTACACCAAGTCCTACTACCCAAATATCAGCCCTTACCCGTCATATCCTTCCTATCCTGCTTCAAACACCAAAATTCCCCATAGCCCAAATGACCTCCCTTGTTCCTATAACTAACCCACTAACCGACCCCAAATTATAACCCGCCAGCCAAGTTACCACTTATTTACCTTATAATGATCTGGCCGCCCAAATTGAAACCATCGAGAATCCACCTACTCAAAATCTACCAACCCAAAATCCTTATCCAACCCAAAATCCACGCCCAATATCCATATCCAAATTTCAAAACCCTTACCGAACATCGCGGCGAAAATAACCCAGCCTTCCCTAATCCAGCCAGTATATACCAAAATCCAACTCCCCCAGCCACCAAAATAGAGGCCGAGGTGGAAAATATAAAGACCATGATACTCAAGCTTCTCAACAAAGGGAATTTTCTACGCGGCACCGACACTTACCTACGGCAAGTATTGCCTTTCAAATTCAAAATGCCCGAGCATAGAAAAATTTGATGGGGACCGGATGCCCATATATCCCACTTAAAATCTTATTCCGGCATGCGGTCAATAGGAGCTAGCTTTGAGGCTATGGCTTCCAATTTTCACCTCACCCTATTAGGGTCGCCAAACAATGGCTAATGTTGTCCGATAGAAGCACCATGAATACGTGGGACCAAATAGTCAAGGCGTTCTAGAAAGGTACAAAGACAACACCAGTCGAGAAAGTAGAAGGGACCTTGAGTCGTGCACCGAGGAAAAAAACCTGTCTTGAGTTCGCAATCGGTGGAAAAGAAAGTTGGCTCGAGACCTTTGCGGATGCACCCGATCCAGTAGAGTCATGCCGAATGTTTATCAAAAATCTCCGACCCATCTACGGAACACATGCGGTACCTTCCACACACCAATTTTAAAGAAATAGTAGAGATAGGCACTCGTATTGATGATGATATACGGATGACCGGCCAATTACAAGTCAATACGCCTCTAGCTCTTTCCATTATTCTAAAGGGAACCCACACCCGGTCAATGTGGTAGGAAATACATCGGCCCCTTTCCTACCCAAAATTATGGCACTTGTTCCATGGTCTTATGGAGCGGATAGGTCTGTTAACAGAAATAATCGGAGGAAATAAATTTCGTGGCCCGGCAAATCGAACCGCCATTATGATGAGCCTGCAAGCTTCGATCTGTAATCTGCAGGGCTAATGGCACAAGGAGTGTTAAAGCCTATAGAAAATTATAAGCCTCGAGACCCCCTGCCCAGGACCTGGAATCATGCCCGATCTTGTGAATATCATCATTGCGCAAGTGGTCACCTCACCGATAAATGTTATCAGCTCAAAAATGCTATTCAGGATCTTATAGATGATAAGGTTATTGAAAAGCCCACTCCCAGACCAAATATAATCAATAACCCTCTACCTCAAATCAACATGATTGAGGTTGATGACAGCTTCCTGGGCATGATAGGGAGAGTGTACCGATTATGAGAAGCTCCTGGCGAGTTTGGGTCTACTTCTAATAAACCTCTGAGAACTAGTATACTACGATCGCCCACTTTTGACACCCACGGACCGGTGGACTACTTGGATATATTACCCCTATTCCTTTTCCTAGCCTTATGGATTTGGTTATCTACCAATCCGCTCCCTAAAATTGAGGATCTCAAACCCCAGGTCCTCAATAATGTAATTAACCTTGTACAGTGTGCTTTTAATAATAATCTAAATTTCTTTGCTTATTTCTTAGTTGCACCTACATTAAAAGACACATAATAATGAGTCATTTAATAGGACCCAAAAGAAAAAAATAATAAATATATATATATATATATATATATATATATTTGCTTGAGCTTGTAAAGTCAGTAGAGCCAGGGACAACATCATCAACAGCAACTGAAGACTGACCCACTATCAATCTGGGGCTGGACAAGGAAATCAAAAGAAGTCAGAATCGGCAACTACATGCAAGGCTCCAAAAGAACACCACCCATGGATCCCTTCAAAAAGTTCGTGGACATGTTTACCTGGTTCTATGAAGATGTGTCAGGGGTAGACCCAGTCATAGTCAAACACCGGATCCTCATATGTCCGGATGCTCAGCCAATCAGACAAAAGCTCCACCGCATCAAGTCAGAATAGTCACTACAAGTTGAGAAAAAAAAAAAGAAGAAGAGAAGAAGTAAAAAAAAAACAAACAAACAAACAAAAAAGAATAAAATATAATTAAAAAAAAGAAAGAAAAAAAATACCCGATCTGGCTGTCCAAAATAGTGACCATTCCTAAATCCAACAATAGCATGCTGGGCTATAGTCAAAAGCAGCAGGAGACCAAGAAAAGACCTCATCCCTTGAAGGACCTACTGCTATCATGTCATGCCATCTGGGCTAAAAACAAAAAAAAAATGCTGGGGGCTACTTATCAAAGGCTGCTACCCCTCTCTTCCACAGTGTGCTATATATTGTCAATGTGATCCGGTCAGGAGATGCCGTACTCCCCAAAAGCCAGAGAAAAAGACCTTGTCCAGCCATCCAATCTCAACAAGTTCAAAAGGTATTATGCTCGAACCATCCTATCTGGCAAGTGCTTCCCTCTCCCGCCCGCTAGGCTGAAAACCCGAAAGGGCGGCCTAGGCAAAAGTTAGGGCATTTTAAAAAAAATGAAAAAAAAAATAAAAAAAAAGGAGAAATAAGGGCTCGCTAGACTGAAAACCCGAAAGGGCGGCCTAGGCAAAAATTAGAGCACAAAAAAAATAATAAAAAAATAATAATAAAGGCTCGCTAGGTTGAAAACCCGAAAGGGCGGCCTAGGCAAAAGTTAGAGCCAAACAAATAAAAAATATATATCAGGAGAATAAGGAGAGGGAAGGCACTCTTTGAAACCTCGACATCTTACCTCCAGTCTTCAGCATGAAAGGGGGCTCGTCTGACAGAAGAAAAAGAAAAACCACGACAGAAGCTCGCAATAAAACACTAAAATATAATATTACAGGTCCTAAGGTGCAACTTAGGAATAATTGCTAAAGAAATTTAGGTTATACATTAATTGCCTGTACATATCTATTATTGCCTCTACCCCCTTTGTTTCCCCCAAAACTATCCTTCATTTGCAGCTTAGGCCTCGAAGCAGTCCATTAGTGCCTGCGGCGTCCGTTCGGCCGGTCCTATATGCTTCCTCCATAAGGCACAGAAAAGGCTCAGTCTCATCAAAATGAGAAGCACCAGAAGTAGCCCCACCCTATTCATCATCAGCGTTGCCATTGTCTGAAAGCGATCGAGGCGACTTGGATTCAGCATTCAGCGCCTGTCGATTTCGAAGGAAAATGCAGGGATTATGAAAATAGTCTTATGCCAAATATAGCCCTGCAACAATGGTATGGCCAAGAACAAGAGAAGGTATCTGCCTTTTTCTCTCCCCGCATATCACAAAAAAAAAGATGAGAAAAAAGGAAGCCTGTTCGAACCCGAAGGTATATTCCTTTAAAATCCATTTTGGAAATACAGCGTGCCATTACCCGTTAGGTCGGTATAGCTTTACTTTGTGCGTGTGTTTTGAGTCTGCATATTTTTTTTAATTTTGTATCATATAAAATTACATTGCATTGTAAATATTTTAACAAGTTTTCAAAAAAAAAAAAAAAACAAAACAAAAAAAGAATAAAAATAAAAACAAACAAAACAAAAAAAAAATATGTATTATTTTGCATCTAGATAAATGTTTTTGCATTATAGGCATTATAAAAAATGCATTTTGCATCTTAAAGATATATACTACATTTTGCATTACTGCATGCATGATAGAATAGAAGAATATCCATGCATCATGTTAATAGGCATCCTATAATTTTTAGGCATCACATTTGCATTAAATAAAGTAGTACATGCATCCATCATTTGCATTCATTATCCAATAAGCTGCATTAGGGATGCACTAAAAAAGAGATAAAATGCCACCATTCATGAAGATAAATATTATTATGGCATTTACTATATCCCTGCAGCATAAGCATGTATCATTTAGCCCCATTTGCATTTGTAATATAAATCATGCATAATAAGGTCAAATAGTGACCCTTAGTTCAATCATGCATCGTAAAAATAAATCATATAAATTTCATGCATCATTTAGGCATAAATAGAACATGCATAAGCATCATTAATAAAGTCAGGGATACTTCAAAAAGTGCCAAACAGTGCCAAAATCTAGCTGATCAAAAGTATATCCTGGCAGACAAAAAAAAAAGACAAAAACAAACAAAAAAGGAAAATAAAAAGAGGTAATAAGCATGCAAATAAAGAAAGTAACAGGCTTGCAGAATAAAAAAAAAACAAAAAAAACAACAGAAAATTAAAAAAACAAAAAAAATCGGGGGAGGGGGAAATGCATGTACAAAAAGGAAAAATTTTCAGGTACATGCAACAAAGAAAAATGCGGCGGCAGAAGAAGAAATTTTCGGCTAAAAGCTGAGAAATGAAGCAAAAAGAAAAACAACAGCAAAGAAAAGACGATTCCAGCTGATACCAAAAGATGCTATAGCAAGGAAAAGGAAGCTTCTGACCAAGGTTAGAAGGAGCAGTCAAGAAAATGCAGCAGCATCAAGAAAGATTTTCCAGCTAAAGCCAAAAACAAAACGGGACAGGGGAAAAGATTTTCCAGCAATGGTCGGAACTGTGACAAAAGAAAAATCCCCAGCAAAGTGCAATAAAGGGCAAGCGAAGCGACAAGCGACAACAAAACAACATCGGCGAATTTGCTTTGCACGAACACGACAAAGGTAAAGGAAAGGAAGGTATTTTCCTTTTTAACAGTGCATTTGTTTGATGTTTGGAAACTTTCCTTTAAGGGGTACACAGCCCCGGATTGATAGGGAAAGGTTTTGTTCTCCGTTGAAGGCTGAGTTCCTGAGTAGACAATACAGTCCATGCATTATGGCTATGTGGGAAACTTTCCTTTAAGGGGTACACAGCCCCGGATTTATAGGGAAAGGTCTTGTTCTCCAGTAGAGGCTGAGTTCCTAGGAAACAATTCACTCCGCATAGCTACAAGACGAACTAAGTTTGGTCTGATTCCTTGTTTAAGGATACGTAGGCAGTCTATTACGGTCGACGCGACCATCACAGCACATATTTACCCGTGTCGTACTCATTTGATAAAGCTTTGCTACACTTGCTCATTTAGTATTGTCGCACATGCACCGCAACACTTACACCGCCACACTTACACCGCCACATTTAGTCCCCAGTTGTGTGAACTACGTTTCGGTCTGATTCCTTGTTTAAGGATACGTAGGCAGCCTATCACGGTAGGCCCGACCGTTGTACGAGTGATAGTTTAGGTTTTGGCCTGAACTACGTTTGGTCTGAGTTCCTTTATTAAGGGATACGTAGGCAGCCTATATTAGTAGGTCCGACCATCAGAGCACATTAAATTCACATCTGCTTAAAACTGCGATAACTTTTTATAACCGACTAAAAATGTCTAGGTTATAGAGTTTGGATAGCATGTTCACTGTGCATTATAACTGCTACCAATTGCATTCTCCCGTTCTTAAATGAACGAAATTGGAGAGTCTATTGTTTATCAACGATGTTCGTCTACTCAGTAAGCCTTAAGTTACCCGTAGACTCCATCGTTGAGGGGCTTTGTAGACACCTCAATTTCGTACCCCTGGTATGTGACTGACATAAAATATCAAGAACTGTTAAAACTTAACAAATGTCAAGTTACAGGAGTCAACAATGCAAAAGGAAAAGCAGGATGCGCGAAACAGTGAACTGCAGGGGGGTAAAGTGTAAAAATCCGGAAGTTGCAAAGCTACATGGTGCCGCACCAAGGCCCCTTGGTGCCGTACCAAGGGTGCCTTGGCCGCACCATGCGCATCACTGTTCTCTCTCTCAGAAGCCAGATTGTATAATTCCCGATGCGCAAGGTACAAGCTGCTGATGCACGAAGAAGAAACTGACAAATGCCCAGCGTGTCCTCATCCTCTAGTATAAATAGATACCCCCGGCCTCTCATTTCGACACACAAATTCCTCCGCAATTTTTAGATCGCAGCGAAGCTCTGCTTCGTTTCCTTCGATATCATTAGTACGAGAGGTGCGAGATAGGTGAGTGGAAGCCCCTATAGTATCCAAACCCCGTCCAAACTTTGCCAAATCAAAAATCCCAAAGTAAGCCGTTACTCTACCCGAGTAACGAGCTGAAAAGTCAAAAAACTAAGCCGTCACTCTGCCCAACCAAACAAACCAAAACTACCACATATAAGCTGCCACTCTGCCCAAATCAAAACAACAACCACACAACAAACAACAACAAAGTCTCCCTCTCCCGAGAAGGACAGAGCGAGCACACCGTCGCTCTAAAAGGTAAAACCTTTAAGGGCCCTTTTATTTGTTTATTTATTTGTTTGTCTACTTATTATTTATTAAAGTTGTATTTAAAATCCGGCACAATGTAGTCATTATAAGCCGTTGTGCTGCCCGGATTAGATTAGGAAATATTATGTAAAAGAGTCGTTATAATGGCCAAATATTCTTAAATATGTTTGTAATTATTGGAAGGAAATGACTGCGAGTCCGTAAATAATGTGGCCACGAATGTATTTGTTTAAATTTCCCCTGTCATTATAATATCTTATTTATTTGCTAAATAAATGTGACAATAAGCATACTTCAGCCAAAAACCATTTTCGAGACCGAAAGGGCGAGTTGGGTGCCTAGCACCTTCCCAACTCGTAACTTAGCCTCCGAACCCGCTTTTTTAAAATCTCTGGTTTTCTTTTTCTAGTTTTTCTTTATTTTTTCCTTAAAATAAAGATGGCGACTCTAAAACTTTCAGATCCAGTGGGGCCTCGAAACATTCTCTCTTTGCACTTTCCTGTTCTCCCCTAAAAAAGGGAGATACGGGAATGGAGGGATGATGGATTCCCATATCCTGGTATCCCATAAACAAGGGATAAGTTGATACGGGAAACCTATAGCTCCCATAGTGATCTGAATGGGCCATAAGGCTATTTTCAATAAATCCATAGTGGGGGCGTCGCAATATCCTTTCTTGCACTTCTCCGTTTTCCCCTAAAGAGAACAGGGGAGATTGGGAATGGAAGGGTAATGCATTCCCATATCCTGGTATCCCCGAAACAAGGGATGACTTGATATGGGAAACCATCAGTTCCCATATTGGATACAAAATCCACTCAGGGCAACCGAGGCACATTTCAACGTGCTAATATAGACAGCACTCCTCTCGCACTTTTGATTTCGTCTTCCCCTAAACAAGGGAGGGTGGAACGAGAGCAGTGGTGTCCCGCATCCGCACGTACGTGCACCCCTATCCAAGGGAGCGCGGGGCGCGGGTCGCACCCCGGGAACCTCACAGATATACAACTGTAGGCGAGCTTCGTGTCTCGACCTATCTCTTAAATACCATAGCTGTGTTGCTGCTGCATTACACACGATGATACATGTCTGATCACATGTTGAAACATGTCTGAAACCAATAGTATCAAGAACTAATGTCCTTGGGACTTAACCAGGAGTCTCATTTCCCCGTGTTTGACCCATGAGTCTAGCTCCTAAGTGTCATGCAAATAGCTC